>OX638307.1:23194325-24394325 GCA_951812265.1 Taphrorychus bicolor | reverse complement strand
ACGACAAGAAAATCCTTGTAAGAAAAGGGAAAAGACAAAGCCAAAAAAACAATACCTGAACCAAAAAATATCTAAAAAGAGTATACCAAAGCTTAGCCAAAACTCGAGGACCTACTGTTCTAATTCCATGGCCTACTTGAGGTTTTTTTTAAAATGAACGCATGATATGTTAAAGACTCTTGTTTGTGTAGGTTCCAAAAATCACGCTAGATGGTACCATTGGAAACCTTAACTAGTAATACTATAAAATCTGCAAATAGTTAACAAAACTTGATCTGCTTGGTTCGTCCATTAGAATTGGACCGCACGGTTTAGACGTCTGAGGAATATTGACGAAGCGTGATCTTAGCTGCGACGCATAACTCAAATTTTTGTGATATATAGAAGCTTTAATTAGAATATGTATTAATGCGTCTATCAATGCCAAAGACTACATATCCGGTGAAGCAGGTAGAGAGGCCTCTCGTCTCGTCCTACTAATATCTAGTAGGACGCACTTACGCTTATGTTCTAGATTTATTTTGAACCTTTTGGGGAACGGGTTGGACTTATAATCAAGTCTGAAGAATCCCTAATTTGGGGTGTTTAGGCGAGGGTCATTGTTTTGTCTGATTTCTCAGACGGACAGCCGTGGAAGAAAACTCAATATAGATGCTAGATAGATAGACATAGAAGAGAAATTGCAACATACAGAACTGTTTATTTTCTAAAACGTTTTTTTTTTACAAAGTATGCATAATTCATCACTTTCATTATATAAAAAATCATAATAATTTACTATTCTCAAGCTTGATTTTCACACTCTTAAATCAACCCTTTTTGACACAAATATTCATAGCTACAAAAACACTAATGTATTTGTCTCCTAAGAGCCCTGGCCCTGATATTCGTCATTGTCCTGACAATAAGCCACCTAGACAACCTAGGTGATATGCCATCCAAAAAGTGTATCACGCCAACTAACAAAGTGTGAGGGAAGTATCCTGTTGTCTTCTCTCTTACTCCTATGGTGGCAATAGCATCGCCCACGAACTTTGCGGGACATGGAGCCATCCAGGTGGCTGATTTGATTTTCGACATGCTGGTCGCCACATATCCAGGAAGCAGGCACTGCACTGTGATATTGTGTCTGGAATATTCGGTTGCTAGATCTTCTGAAAATTTGGCCACGAAGGACTTCGAAGCTGAATATACGGTGAGTAAAGGACTGGGAATTTGGGCCGCTGTAGACGATATGTTTACCACCACCCCTCTCTTGCGTTCCACCATTCCAGGTAGCACAATTTTACACATATTCGTTACAGATAAAATGTTGCACTTGATGATGTTGTCGTAAACTTCGTCCTTGTTCTTCAGGTCTAAGAAGTATTCAGGGTATGGGTAGCTCATCCCGACGTTATTGATCAAGACCCCAATATCTAAGCCATGTAATTGCTTGTCAATAGTATGGTAGATTTCTTCGACTTTTCTGAAGTCAGCTGTTATGGTTTTCGTTTCTACATTGTATTTTTGTGCTATCTGTGCAGCAACATCATCCAACTTCGCCTGGGTTCTACTGATCAGGACTACATTCAGCTTCTTCTTTGCAAGTGCTTCGGCATAGGCTTTTCCTATACCATCTGTAGCACCAGTAACCACTGGAAAAAAAATTACATTATCAGTCATTACTAATACTGTAATCATTTAATATATTAAGGCTAATGTGCTTGGATTACGGATGGACTAAAACTAAAAAGGCTTCAAATAATACAGTACCTAACTATTCAAGCATTATTAACGATCTTTTAATAAGAGGGGTTTTATTAAACAATTGTTGTTGCATTATGATTTCCTCTTCTGATGAAAATACGGTAGGTGGGTGTGCACCAGCAAACACAGTTCAAAGTTAAAACAATTAAAAACGTATTGTCAGAACAATATTCCTCAATGATTACCACCAATTTAGTCTAATTTCCTAATGCGCGAACCTTGTTAAACATTTAACATAAACCATATATTATTTTAAAATACATCACACAAAAGGGTCTCGCTGATAACCAACAGTTTTCAACATAAAGGACTGATCTATAATAAAATTTACAATTAAAATTGCAATGAAACAATAGCTCAGTATTTAATTATTCAATAGTGCCATGTGAACCCGACGATGTATAACAAAACGTTATTCGATGTGTTTTTGTTTCATAATTGTAATGAAACGATTATTCAGCCATTTATGTGTATTATTACACAGCTTTGTACTAGCAACAAATTAGATGTTATTTAGGGCACATTTTATGAGATACCGAGCGAAATAATGAAACTTATGAGATGCGCAATCCTATTATTCACGTCTGCAACCTCCGCAACTACGCGGTCAAGTTGAATGGTACTTTCTACTTTCTTCAGTGCAGCCTGGTGTTATATCAGCCGGATTTGTGCAATTTTTGTTTAAAGGAGAAAGCATCCACGTTCTGTTGTGTAATGATTTTTTATTCAAATCTAACTATTAATATTTTTTATTAATTTGCGTATAGTAGAGCAGATTATTATTTTTCTAGTAAGGAGCTTTTAGAAAATTATATTTGGACATTAACTATTAAAAAAGAACTTACCGGCCCATTTTCCAGTTTCCCTCAACTTAACAGCATTTACCCGTAGGGCAGTAGCCAAAAAATTGTTATAAATAATTTTAAAAATAAACTTCAAAATGCAAAAACCCACTATTACAGTGCACAAAATACCGATGGTGTCCATAACGCTCGAGATTCGGGACATTATGTGTGGCCGGTGTTTTTATGTAGTGATATGCGCACTGTGTACTACCGTTTTGACACTGGACGTCACTGATATCACTAAAACAATGTATATGTATATCCGAAAGAAATGCTCCACCAAGTGTAAGCCGCAGTGAAAGCGCGGCTTTGACCGTCGCCTATTTCTATAGTATATAGCATGTTTCGTTTTACAAATCGCGCATGTCGTAGATGCATGTACTTTCTCAAATCTCTTATAGCCCCTTTCTTTCTGATTATTGAACGTCATACCAGGGAGTGTTCAAAGTTATGCACATCCCCACAACGTTACTTTAAACACATATGATACTTATATTCCACTTATTAAAACCCTTTGCATCCAGAAAGTCCCCAATTTTACTCTTATGGTCACAGATGACAGGTTTTAAGTATGATTATGATTAGCATTTCGGGAAAGGTAGGAAAGAAATGCTTTTGATTGATTTTTCCTGAATTCATTTGCACTAGTCAGTTGCAGTCAGGGCTAGGGATGCATGATCTTTTGAAAAGTAAGTATTGATATTTCGTATCGAAATACCCTTCTAAAGTACCTATCGATTCAGTCATTCTGCAAAACAAAGTATGAATTTTGGAGCATGCCATAAATAAAAAAAAGGAATTCAGGATAGTACAGGTTTTTATTTGAGGCATAGATAAAAGAGGTTTACTACAAAAAAAAAAGGAAACACTATACAAGGTTGTAGAAACAGTATTCACTTAAATTCATATTTGAAAATACGTTAAAAAAACTATTATTATTTCAAACTTCCATCTAGCCTATGAATGTTCATCCTTTTTGAATTTCATTCAGCACTTTATACATTATCGTTGAACAGTCACACCTCTAGAGTTAAACTAATTTTCATTCACACTAAATTAACACTTGTCAAAGTTTGTGAAAATGAGGCGTCAGATGCTGTTAGCAACAAAAAAAAAGACAATTTTTCTCCGTCTATACTGTTGCGAACTCAGGGTTCAGTAAATAATTCCAGTGTAACGATTTAACACGAAAACACTATTTATTTATCCCACAAATACACACAAGTACAATTCGACTAGTAAATAACTCACTACTTATCACTTTATAGCCTTCTATTATCGTTTGGTACTTTAGCTTACCTATAGCTCGATTAAATAAGACTATACAACTAACGGCGGCGCTATTCGCCTTTTATTAAAAATCCTAAAAACATAGAAAAGCCTAGAACATTCTTAGAGGAAAAATAATTGCTAAGAGACACATAAAAAAAGGTCGTAAATATCTGCGTTCTAAATAAACAGAGCAATACATCACTCGTGACAGTTCCCCCGCCGCAGCGCCCGGATAGGCCGCGAAGGTCCAACCTCTCTGGAAAACCATCGTATCGTCTGCGTATCTTATGTTTTTAATTAATCCGGCATCAATATCTTCCAGAGCCTCCTTAAAAATTCTCTCTGAATACACGTTGAACAGCAGAGGCGACAATACACATCCCTGTCTGACCCCACGTTTAATTTTGATTTCATCCGATTCTCCTGCCTGGGTATGTACCTATAGAAACCGTTTCATTCCAGTACTGGTTGCTAATAATCCTCAGATCGCAGGTATGCAGCCCAATATCTGCTAATATGTTTTACTGTATCGAATGCCTTTTGATAGTCAATGAAACAGGCATAGACATCGCAATTTACATATCTGCATCTCTGAATGAGCACCTGTTTACTGAAGAGGGCTTCTCTTTGTTCCGCGTTGTGGATTGGGCCGGCAAGGCGCAAACCGAAAGTTGCCGAAAATCAGGGCTTTTGTTTATTTGAGTTTGGTTCGGTAGCAATCTGGTCTTGTTTGTTTTTTCGGGGAGTTTTTAGTAGTTTTCACTACTCTTCAGTGTTCACAATTATTTCACATTTCACCAAATTCAAAAAATATACGTGTGACAAGTGCGTGACATGGTGCGCGCACTGATTGATAGAGCGCGCTAGGTCAGCAGCCCTAAAACGTAAATGCTACATGTTTCTGCATATTAGTCAGATTCTTCTATTAGTATTTTTACTACTGGTCACTAGAGGGCACTTTGCAAAGTATGGAAGAATCGATACCGAAAAATTAACTTCTTTTATTAATTATATTTAACTTTATTGGATAAACTGGGATTTCCAGACCGAGGTATATTCAAAAAGAAAGTTTCCTTTAGGCAAAAAATATTTCAGTGTCTCTAAAATTTACTTTACTAGATACTGTTTAAATCGCACTAAAAATATAAATACTGGTGTGAGTTACCTACTTTAGCTGTTCGATTAGTTACCTACCATTTAGTATATAGATAACTAAAGCATAGGTACAGCATGTAGCCGCTATGTGGCGCTCTGAATTCAGTCTACAGGATATCTTATACCAATAAACTAACAGTTCGATTGCGCTAAACAGTGTTGCCAGTTTATTACAATTGTAACAAATTTGTTATTATTTGTTGCATTTTGTTACTTAGTTACATTATTTCTGAATCTATTACTATTTTGCATTATAGAAATCCTTCAAATAAATCAATATTTCTAGTGTCGCGCAGTGTCCCCCCGCTAATGATAATAATAGTATTAATTAGTGGTTGTGTGGGGGCGGCTGTATTCGCGGCTGCTGCCGTGCTGCCGTCACCGCTGTGTCTGCGGAGATTCGACTCTGTGGATGTTCTAAGTCCAGCGTATCTTCGTGTGTCAAATCTCTTTTACCACGCTACAAGGGGGACCCAACTCTTGGAAAGGATCTATTGTCCCTTAGGTCGCTAATTTAAATAGTGTAAAATTTAAGATTTTTGGGGATGCCCCATTGTTTACGACAAAACCTGCAAAACGCCAAAAGCTAATTGAATAGTAATTAAGGAAGAATAAAATTAAAAAAGACAATTCTTAGTTTTCTCAGGGATCTGAAATAAAATAGCGGCGGACGTGAACTTTTCGCGATAAGCTCAGTGGTCCCCAGAAACGTGTTTGACGGGTACACGATTTCTTACTAATTTGAAAAAACACAACAAAGAAAACCAAACTAACGACGCAATGTAGAAGAGAACAGAATTCTGCCAATTTTCTGCAAAAATAATTAGCGCGGCGGACTAAAACGGGATTCAAAAAGGGGAAAAAATTACGAATTGGCGATAATCAGGACGGCGGAGCCAAGGACTTTTCTCGCGGTAAAATTCGAAATTTTCCGTCTTCCCGGTTGGATCGTCGTTTTTTGATCGTAACTCTATTGAGTTCAAAAACCGTCTTTTCTTTTCGAGTGTCGAAGATCTTCTTTCTCCCACCCCCTCGGTACTTCTCATCCCCGAAAAGGGTACTGTAGAAAAATCAATACCACCCTGACCAGTGGCGACTAATGGCGCTTCGGACAGCGCGGGCATAAATTTAGAAAATGAGCTTTTCTGGAAAATCTGCTGGAAGAAGGAAATCGAAAATGTGATCATTGGAGAGAATAAATGATGCTCTTCAAAATGATACCTTACATGACATAGTTTAATTGACAATTAAAGCTTTTTGTTGAAATTAACCTTTAATTTCCTGGCCCAGTCAATTAAGACATAAATTGCTTGAATCTAGATTCAAAAGATAAGAAATTAAAAGCTCTATCTGATGAGAGAATAAAATTTTAATTTCAACTAACGATATTCGAAAAATCGCTTTAATTACTAACTAAACTATTGTTCAGGTCGCGTACAAGTCTGAAATTTTTTCAAGGGCCATAAACCATTAAAAGGCTCTTTGCCGGGTACAGAAGAAGGGCAATTGTTGGGTATCATTTAGGGCCTCATGGGTCTGGTTTATTTACAAAACCGAAAAACAGAAAAATTCCATAAGATTAAAGCTTAAAAGCTTCGAAAAAATGGCTTACAGAGTTGCCATGCTGTCACACACGAACTCATATGTAAATAAAGGGTTCAGTTTGCAAAACACTAGTTTCGCTTCTTTTAGTTTTTAAAATTAATCTCGTAATAATTCATTATTTCTATGTATTTAAATAGCCTAAATTAATAGGAACAGTTACGCCAATGAGCAAGGACTCGTCAGAATTGCTGCAGCGTCGTTACTCGTCGGCCGCCTATATGGTGTATTCGCTACTGCTATTCGCTATAATGCCAATCTCCGAACAGTTTGCAGTAGCTCGCACTCTTTCTTGCTTCTCACATCACGGAATTTTCTCTCTTTCTATTTGTCTGCTCCATGATTTGCCTTTGCATGGTAGTTGGTACACAACCGTCCAAAAATTAAATTTTATTTCGTTCTCACTCTTACACGTTCCTATACTATAGACTATAGAATAACAGCGTTTTGGATTGTTAATTTTAGTGCAATACTGGTGTATTGCCATACTACCTCATTGATATAAAATAAAAAAGGACAGTAACACATCAATGTAGCACTAATTTCACCTTTTCAAAAAGTTATTATAACTTTACGAAATTTGTCACAATTTAAAGGTCACTGCTATTACATTTTATGAGGTCAACCTGGCAACGTTGATGCCAGATTAGGTTGGGATTTTACTGGCAAATATCGTCTGCAATTCGTGGCAATTACTAGCAAATCGAATTTTATTCCTTGCAAATTTTATAATGCACGTGAAATAATCTTGGAGTTTTTATGGTATTTTTGGGTATTTAATGGTAATGGCTTAATATATGAGAAACCAAAAAGTATTTGAAATAAAATGTCAGCAATCAGTCAGCCACAACGAGCTAGTATATAACTGCCACCTAGACAACCTGCTTTACGTTTTACAGTTTTGGCACGTGGCCCCTCTCCTTAGTTGAGGGTTCAAAAAAAAATACGGCGTCACTTCTGGTGAATTGACGTCACATGACATCTTACGTTAAATATTTCGAAATCGCAAATCGCCATCTGCCAATTAATGTGTTCTGAGGTTCTGACGATGAAATTACGTCACGGGTCACTTAAACATGGCGGCCACCCGGCCAAAAAAAAAGAGAAATTTTTAGTGAAATATCGGCATTTGTTTGCTCTGTCCATATTTCCTAGGTCATATTGGTCAGCGAAGTTAAAAATTAAAAACTGTCACTATCAAGAGTAACAATGTGTACGTTCCGCCGACGGCGGAACGTACGCAGCTTAGCGGCTTAGAACTTTAGTCAGCGAACGCTGAAAATCGGCACCTGATTGGCCAATTTCAGGTTTCGCTGATTAAACTTCTCGGCTGCTGCCGTCGGCAGAACGTACGCAAAGACAGGATGGCAAGACAACTGGCTCATAAAAAATATCATGCGTTCATTTAAAAAAAACTCAAGTAGGCAATAGAATTATAACAGTAGGTCTTAGATGACTTCATAAAAATAAATTGAAAGTAGAAAATGTTCCGTTCCAATTTTAATTTTTTTATGTGATTATCTCAGACAAGAGTTTTAATTCCAAGGTTTTTTTACGAACATTCTTTAGGTTTTATTGGCAAATTGACAATATCGATATGCATATTGTTGCGAACTCGGGGTTCAATAATTCCAGTGTAACGATTTAACTCGAAAGCACTATTTATTTATTCCACAAATACACACGATTACTAAATAACTCGCTACTTTAACACTTTATAGCCTTCTAATATCGTTTCGTACTTTAACTTACTTATAGCTCGCTTAAAATAAGACTACTACTCGGGCGCTCTATGCGCCTTTTATATACAATCCTAAAATTACAGAAAAACCTAGAAAGTTCTTTATAAGAATTCTTGAATAATCTCATATAAAAAAAACGGTTGTAAACAACTGCCTTCTAGATTAAGCCAGACGAGCAATAAATCACTCGTGTCAGCCATGACGCAGCGCGGATAGGTCGCGAAGCTCCACCAACCAACACGCTCCCATGCGTTGCCCCGCCTCCCATGCAGCGTTGCTGCGATCGTAACATTGCCCTCCTCCTAAGTCTGTTCGTCCCGAACAGATAGAGTTCCATGGTATCGTGCTAATCGATCCAAATGAACGACCTTCATCTTTGACCTAGGGGTCCGCTGGATCCTATACACCACATCATTAATCTTCTTTATAATTGTATAAGGTCCTTCCCAATTTTGGCTAAGTTTGGGCGACTTCCCCACCTTTCGCCTCGGATTGTATAGCCACACCAAATCACCATCCTGGAAGCCGCGGGAGTTAGCTAGTAAGTCATATCTTGCTTTGGCTCGATCACTGGATATCCGCAGTTTATTCCTGACTTGCTCATGAACATTGTTCAGCCTCTCCTTAAGCTCCTCCACAAAATTATCAGAGCTGAGCGACTCTTTTTCTGGTGTTCCATACATCAAATCCGCAGGAAGCCTCATTTCCCTCCCGAACATCACTTTCGCCGGAGTATAACCAGTGGCTTCATGCGTAGAGCCTCGATATGCCATCAACATGAGAGGTAGATGTTGGTCCCAATCACGCTGATGATCTGCCACCATTTTAGACAGGTAATGTTCCATGGTCCGATTAAATCTCTCTACCATCCCATCCGACTGTGGATGCAAAGGAGTTGTCCTGGTCTTGCGAATTCCGAGAAGTTCCATGACCTTCTGGAAAACAGCCGATTCAAAATTTCGGCCCTGATCAGAATGAAGTTCGAGAGGGACTCCAAATCTGCAGAACATTTCATTTACTAGCACCGTTGCCACAGTCGTTGCTTCTTGATTAGGCAGGGCGTATGCTTCAGGCCATTTAGTGAAGTAATCCATGGCGACCAAGATGTATTTATTGCCCGACTCAGTCTGAGGAAACGGTCCCGCGACATCAATTGCTACCCTCTCGAATGGAGCACCTACAGTGTACTGCACCATTCGGCCGCGTGATCTTGTTCGAGGTCCTTTTGTGGCACAACAAACTTCGCACTTGCGGCACCAAGATTCGACGTCTTCATGATAATTCACCCAGTAGAACCGCTCTTTAATTTTGGCCAAGGTTTTATTGACCCCAAAATGACCTCCACTGGTTCCGTCGTGCATTTCCTGTAGTACGTCCGATTTTCTGCTTCCAGGAACAACCAACTGACTGACTACGGTCTTGCCATCCGGACTCTCCCACGCTCTCTTCAGTAATCCATTTTCTATTTTAAGAGAGTGCCACTGGGCCCATAGCGCCTTCAGGTTTGGACTTTTACCAGCAATTTCTTGCCATTCTGGTCTCTTGTCGTCAGTCTTTGCAGAGAGGATGAGTCCAATATCTGGATCATTCATTTGTTCTTCTCGAAGGGTCTGTGTGGTCCAGCCATCGTTTATTTCTACCGACGTTCTCCTTACCAAAGGAAGTCCTTCACGCTGCTCAGTTCTTTGACAATGCCGACAATCTTCTTTACAAGGCCGTCTAGACAATGCATCGGCATTTCCGTGAGACCTTCCTGGTCGATGTTCAATTTGGAAATCGTACTGCTGCAGGCGCTCTATCCATCTGGCTATTTGACCTTCAGAGTTCTTCATCTGTAATAACCATTTCAAGGCTCCATGGTCAGTCCTAATCAGGAACCTTTTTCCATATAAGTAGCGATGGTAATGTTCGACTGCTTTAACGATGGCCAACAGTTCCTTTCTAGTGACGCAATAGTTTCTTTCTGGCTTATTTAAAGTCTTACTGTAGTATTCGATGACCTTCTCTTGCCCGTTTTGTCTTTGAGAGAGTACTGCACCTAGACCACAGTTACTTGCATCCGTGTCCAAAATAAAGAGTCCGTCCTTTATAGGGTAAGCCAAGATCGGACTAGAACAGAGGGCAGCTTTAAGCCTTGCAAACGCCTGACTGCATTCGTGGTTCCACAAGAACGGTGTTTTCTTTTCCGTTAATTTGTGCAGCGGTTTTGCGATGTCGGCAAATCCCTCTACAAATCTCCTGTAGTAAGTACATAGTCCCAAAAAGCTCCTTACTTCGTGTTTGTCTCGGGGAACTGGCCAATCTTTAATGGCAGATATTTTACTATGGCTAGTTTTAATGCCTTGTTCTGAGATAGTATGCCCCAAGTACTCGACTTGCTTCTGGAACAGGCTGCATTTCTTGTAGTTTAACTTCAGGTGAGCATTCCGTAACTTGTTGAAGATTTCTCTTAAATTCTTCAAGTGCTCGTCGAAATCACGTCCCATGACAATTATGTCATCTAAGTATACCAGGCAAGTTTTCCAAGTCAGCCCCCTCAAGACAAGTTCCATTAGTCGCTCGAAAGTTGATGGAGCATTGCACAATCCAAAAGGCATAACAGTGAATTGGTATAGTCCAGAACCAGTAGAAAATGCAGTCTTTTCTTTGTCTTCGGGAGCAATCTTTACTTGCCAGTACCCACTTTTTAAATCTAGAGTGGAAAACCACTTTGATCCCGATAAAGTTGCTAAGGTGTCGTCTATACGTGGCAATGGGTAGCTGTCTTTCTTGGTTACATCATTAAGTTTCCTGTAGTCAACACAGAACCGCGTTGAACCATCTTTCTTCTTAACAAGAACCACAGGCGACGACCATGGACTAGATGATTCTTCTATGACGCCCTCCTTTAACATTTCATTCAGCAAACTGTTAACTTCCTGTTGTTTAGCCAGAGGGACCCTTCGTGGATGTTGTCGTATTGGCTGGGCATCTCCTGTGTTGATCTTATGGACAACTAAATCGGTTTGACTGTCGTTGCTCTTGAAGTTAAACATATCAGATTCATCCATGGCAAATTTTATAGCAGACTGAAGTTGTTCCTTTGACAGGTGACTCCACTGTCGCTTAAAAGCATCAATGACTTCTGGGGAAGCTTGGTTAGAAGATATAATTTTGGATGTCTCTGCTTCGACACAATTGCATACCCATTGTACAGGCTCATAATTGGCAAGAACTGTTCCTTCTTTTAGCTTGATGGTCCTTTCTCCAATATTGGCAACTCGTACTGGCATAGTCTTCTTCGTGTCGGTCAAAGTTCGGGCTACCATGATTTCAGTCGTCAAATCCAGGTTAGGTTCTATAAGTCCTATGGACCACCCAGGATCATTTTCAGAAGTCACTGTGATAATTTGTTCTGAATTTGGAGGAATTTTTACATCTTCCACCACCAGTAGACGGATACTAGTTTCCACATTTCCATTGGTTAATGCAAACTCCTCATCTCCAAACGTGAGAATATTCTGTTTGTGATCATAGGAGAATCCATGTTTCCTGATGAGATCCATTCCCAAAATAAACTCGTCTTTGATCCTGGCAACCAACACTTTATGCCGAACTTCAAGTCTTTCTCCAATAATGATGGTGACATCGGCTTCTCCGTCTATAGGGCAAGATTCTCCAGTGACTGATTTTAACATAATAGGGTTGGGCAATGGTTGTATGGTATATCCGAAAAGTTTATCTGGCCTTACAATGGTCACATCTGCTCCTGTATCGATGGTAATCTGGATCTTCTGTCCTTTAATGCGTCCGGCCACTGTGAGACTTTTGCCACCCAAATTATTGACTTTAAAGATCCTGGGGGTCTTAGCGGCCCCGGTCAATTGCCCCCTTGCATTGACCGGAATTAGTTTTCCTGGGACCTAGGGCGGTCTTGGTCGCCGCTTGGTCTTCTAAACGACGGCGACGGACTTCTTGCCCTATTACGGCAGTTACTCTTGATGTGACCCAATCTGCCGCAGTTAAAACATTTTATGCCCCGATTGTCTGTTGATCGAGGAGTTCTTTCTAACAGGGCTTGCATACTGACTGCCATATCTTTCATCGCTTTATGTAAACTGGCCATGGATTCAGCCATAGACGTATTCTCCTCTTCACCGCAAGTTGCCATTCGTACGCGTGGCGATGAATTAGATGACACTCGTGACGCCTCGAATTCCAGGGCCCGAACTAGTGCCTCGCTGATATTCTTGGGCCTTACAAGACGTAAGTGGTATCTCATGTCACTATCGCGAACTCCCTCAATGAACCTTTCGGCGGCAAATTGCATTTGAAAAGATTCAGGGGCCGATGGATATGCCAGGTGAATGAGTCTGTCTATGTCCGCCTCAAATTCTTGTAAGGATTCACCTGACTTTTGCTGTCTCATCCTCAGCTGGGCCTGGAACACGGTTTCTTTGTGCTCATTTCCAAATCGTAGTTGCAGAGTGTGTACTAAAGCCGCATAATTACTTTGATCCGCTGCCGACAGAGATTGGAGTAACTCAGCCGCTTTTCCACGAAGTGCTACCACTAATGATGTAGCTTTCTGGGGCTCGGACCAACCATTAGCTTTTGCAGCTGCCTCAAACTGAGTTTTATAAATTTCCCATGCAGTAGTACCGTCGTAATCGGGAGGCTTAATTTTAGCGTTGGCTGTGCTAAAACTCTCTGTAGACACGTTGTCGTCCTCAAGTTGTTCCCGGAATTTCTTTTCTAGCTCGAGAACCTTCTGGTTGACAGCTTCGAGTCCTTCGTTAACGGATTGCATTATTCTTTCTTCCAATTGTTGCTCCCTAGCTGCGAAATGGCTCACTAATTCTTCTTTAAACCGTTTCTGTTCTTCTTTTTGTTCTAAATAACGTTTTTCCTGCTCTTCTTTCTGTTCTAGATAACGTCGTTCCTGTATTTGATCACGTTTTTCCAGCTCTTCCTTCTGTTGTTGATAACGTCGCTCCTGTACTTGATCACGTCTTTCTTGTTCTTCTTTTTGTTCGTTATAACGTCGCTCCTGTAATTGATCACGTTTTTCCAGCTCTTCCTTCTGTTCTAGATAACGTCTTTCCTGTACTTGATCACGTTTTTCCTGTTCTTCCCTCTGTTGTTGCATGAGGGACAGCAGGGCGGCAAGTTGATCTTCCATCGCTTGATGCTGGCTTCTGGTCACTGGCATAAACACGTAATGTCCGGCAATGAAGCACTCACTTACAGTTCAGTAATATTAGTCTTCAAATTCCCACTGGAATCGCACTTCTGACACCAATTGTTGCGAACTCGGGGTTCAATAATTCCAGTGTAACGATTTAACTCGAAAGCACTATTTATTTATTCCACAAATACACACGATTACTAAATAACTCGCTACTTTAACACTTTATAGCCTTCTAATATCGTTTCGTACTTTAACTTACTTATAGCTCGCTTAAAATAAGACTACTACTCGGGCGCTCTATGCGCCTTTTATATACAATCCTAAAATTACAGAAAAACCTAGAAAGTTCTTTATAAGAATTCTTGAATAATCTCATATAAAAAAAACGGTTGTAAACAACTGCCTTCTAGATTAAGCCAGACGAGCAATAAATCACTCGTGTCAGCCATGACGCAGCGCGGATAGGTCGCGAAGCTCCACCAACCAACACGCTCCCATGCGTTGCCCCGCCTCCCATGCAGCGTTGCTGCGATCGTAACAATATTATGTATGTCCATGGCGATATTGTATTTATTATTATCAATGACCCAGAAGATATGGACAGAGCCAACAAATGCCGATATTCCCCTAAAAATGGTCCCGTTTTTTGACCAGAAGTCAGGCACTCTTAAGGTTCCTATAACGTAATGTTGTCGTCAGCGCAAATCGTACAAGCGTCATACCAACAAGCTGGACTGGATATTGATTGTGTCTATTACAGCGAGCTAATCTGGAGACCCCCTCCTGTTTTACAGTTTTGCCCCCCCCCCTTTTTTTAGCAGTGGGAACCTTTAAACTCATTGAGCTATCTTGAAACCCCCTCCTGTTTTACAATTTCACCCCCCTTTTAGCAATATCCATCCCCTAGCTATAGCGCTAGAGCTCCTAGCCCTTGGCTGACCTAGCTCAAAGGTTTACTAAAACTTTAATTCCAATCTAACAAAAACTAGAAACAATCCAAACAATCAATATCCGGCCCGGCTTCAAGTTGCTGTGAAGCTTGTATGACGTGCGCCGATGTCAACATTACGTCATGGAAACCTTAAGAGTGCCGGACTTCCGGCCAAAAAACGGAACCATTTTTAGGAAAATATCGGCATTTATCAGTTCTGTCCATACCTTCTAGGTCATTGGTCGATTGTTTTTGATTTTCGTTAGGTTGGAATTTAAGTTGGAGCTATGTCAGCTAAAAGGGCTATAAGAGCCCTAGTGCTCTATCTAGGAGATGAATACGAGTTCGATATTCGATTGGATTGGAAATAAGAAATAATAAAAATAATGACAGTGACAATACTGTTTTGCAATAATTTGACGTAAGACGTCATGACGTCACTTAGACGACAGTTTAAAGATTTCCATTGCTAAAAAGGGGGGCCAAAACCGTATAAAACAGGAGGGAGTCTCCAGATTAGCTCCATAATTATTATATATTGTGAATTACATGTCAAGTTTTGATTCCTAGCAGACAGATGCTACTGGCAATTTTACTGCCGACGCTGAAAAATACTGGGAAATGCCGGTACTTACTGGCAAAGTGGCAACCCTGCAAGCGAGGACGAGCGGAAGCCGAAACGTGGAGTACTTTTACAAGTTGAGTTCGGTAATCACATCCCAAGCGCTCGGGATCTCAGTCTATCTCACTCTAGCTTGTTAAGATTTTGGGAGATGGTCGATGCCCGGACCACCCGGATGGAATTACCGCATTTACCGCACTGGACCGTAGCCTGTAGCGTGGAGTGTGTCATATTGGTTAGAGTGGCTTATTGATTCTTAAGTGTGTGATGTGAGGGAATTTGGTACTGTTGCAATACCTCATGGCACAACCCTCGACCACGTGCAGGTGCTCACAATATGAATTTGGACAGGTAAGAACATTTTAATGAAATTTCTTCTAAGGAAAACTCATTCACCCTTGAATTGTGAAACAATTTTAGTGAAAAAGTCCTCATGCCACATGTATGTGATAGGGTGGCGTTAAAGAACTATACATATAAAACAGATTACTTTCTTCTTTTACCATCTTTTTTTAGGAATCTCACTCATCCTGATGATGCAGAATCCTTATTGTGTTTTAATAATACTCTGATGGACCCTCCGCCATGATAACTTGACTTCTCCTCAAGGCAAATCTGAAGGTAGGTTTTTTTCTATAAAACAGAAATTACAAACTATTGAACCACACTCAGGCAGTTTCATAATGTATAATCCAAATTAGTGAAACGTTCATGTGTGTGGAATAGCAAATGGATTTACTGTCTTGAGCTTTAGGGGCTAGAAAACGGGGCAGTACATCTAACAATTTTGGTACTTCAATATTTAACAGAAGATTTTTTATGTTAATAAATACTCATATTTAATGAAATTTTTAGGCTTTATAGACCAGAAGCCAACAACATGCAGCAACATACTTCCACATGTAAGTGTCACAAAACACATATGTTGTAACCTTTGATATATCTAATACTCACATTCAGGCAGTTTCATAATGAAAATATTTAAATTATTGGAACGTTCATGTATGTGAGAAAGAATAAGATCTTTGTTACTGTGCTTCAGAAGCACCTAATGTGGCAAATTTCATACACCAACTATTAAACACTTTTCACTGCATAATTGTTGATATCAATGAAGTAAACATTATAAATATTTATTTTTCAGATGGAAATAGTGGATACCACAAACAACAGCATAATGGTATCAATGAAGTAAGTAGCTCTTTCACTTTTATCTATTTGTTGCAAGGTACTAGAGCTGATTAGGATGCCTTCTATCCTAATTGGTGTGAAATTCTTGCTACAAAAACCAAAATACCAAACTTTTGAAGGCAATTTATTCAGTAATTTGCATTCATCGAAGGTATTCTTACATCCCATTGCATTAAATATTAATTAGCAATTAAAAATTGTAAGGCCAAAAGTAAGAAATATTTTTTGTTTCAGAACAGCTGTCTGCCTAGCTAGGTGCAATCCACAGAGTTACTCTATCAGGTAAAAGCTTTATCAAATAAGTTTTGGAAGAAAATTAATAGAACACTAAATGATGATTTTTTTTTGTCTTCTTTTCCCGACTGAAGAAAAGAAAATTGATGATTATGTTTATCTGATGTAGCACGTATAGCAACGTGTAGATTGTTAGTCGAATTTTAAGTACTAATTTTAATGATTTTCAGATCTAACCCAAGGATAACCTGAAAAGTACCTAGAGATTTCTAATCATTCAAGAAGGAAGTGATTGTGATGGCTTTACCTAATATATAAGCAAAATTGTAAGACACCAAAACATTTGTTTAAATGAAGAATAATAATTGATTGTTTATTGAATGTTTTAGACTATTATTTATTGTTGACTACACTGTTGATAGTGATTCAGTACAACTATTACATTAAAACTAACACTGCAATAAAAAAAACTAAATTTCTTTCATAGTTATGACTGAACAGTCTGGAAATTGTACAAAAATATAAAATAAATAAATAAATAAAATAAATAACTACTACCTACAATTACATATAAGTATGGAAGTTTTAGGAACGTCTATGTTTAATACTATTTGACAATACTTGCTGTATAGGAAGTGCAAACATAATAAATAATAGCGGCAAAATTAACAAAACGTAATTATTCTTATCCCTACCTAAACACGAGTAAACATTTGAGCCCTAAGCGCTATAATTTAATTTTAATACCACAACATCTAGACGAGATTTTCTTGACCTTCTCTAAACAATTTAAATAAGGAACCATACAATTCTTTAGCTGTTTTACTCGCTATCCTGCCCATCCCTAAAATTCAAATAAAGGTTCAGTTATTAGAAATTCAACATAGACGATAAGTATCTACCCAATGTGGTGATGAGGGGGCGTCTGAGGGGACGACACAGCCGACGCCTGAGGAGATGGAGGGGTTGGAGTCGTACTCGGTCCAGTGTCGCTAGAATTTGACCCTGCAGAAGACTGATTTTGTGCCGGCCATTGACCTTGCTCCGCTTGCAACCTAAAAAAACAGTGCCTAAAATGCAAAAAAAAACCTTTATTCTTGTTTACCTCTGATGGGCTTGCTGCCGGGCCCGAAATTCTGCAGCTTTTAATTGCTCTAAGTGGAATTGCTGTCGCTCAGTAATAAGCTGCTGTCTTTGATACTCAAGTCCTTCGCGTTCTCTCTCCATTGTCGCCTCCAGTTCTTCAAAGTGGCGTAGTTTAATCTCCAGTTTCTTCATCTGTGTTTCCACCAATAAAGCCACCAGGGACTTAATTTTACGTTCCTCCACGGCAGCTAAATGTTTGGCTTTAACTGCCGCGGCCGCTAAAGCTGCTGCTGCGGCGCTCTGCATTTCACTATCTTTGACTTTTATTTCAATGGGCGGGCTTAGCAATCCAACTTCATCTGGATCAGACTTCATTTCTCGCTTTTCCTCCTTAAGCTCACCAGAAATCTCATCATCCTTCTCTTTTTTCGGCTCGTCCTCCCTTTCTATAGCTGTTCCCGCAATTCCCGTTAATGCCAAGTTAGCAGCTGGATCGTATTTGCCCGAGGCAGAAGACGCTTCTACGTTCTTCAGGTGAGCATCCATCACTGAAGCTGGAACTAATTAACGCTCATTAAACCCTTCCTTATAAGTAAACTATACCTAATGAACTCAAACCTTCATCTTTGATGTTTGCAAATTCGGTCATGGCTGACTTGGCCGCAGCTGATGCAACTCGAGGATCTACTATAGAGGCCAAAAACGCCACAGTAGACATAATGGGGTTGCCAGCTTTACTAAACGGTATCGGCTGGTAAGCTAAAGGTCCAAGGGCCCCTCCTATTTCTAATTCCTCTAAGTAAGGGTCTTCAATGGGAAGTCTAAGGAAGTGAAGAATGCATTCGTCCTGAGTTCTTGATCCTACGTGCTCGCACACTTTGTTCCAATCATCTTTGTACATTTCTAACCCTTAAAAAAATTATAATGTTAGAATTTATAAATAGTAATACAAGTTAACTCAAAATGACTTTTTTTTCAAGCGAAACATCTTGGACTACCATTGTCTTTATTGAGTTTTTTACACGACGTTTCGAGCAGTGGAAGCTTTGCTCGTTTTCAAGTGAAACTGAGTATTAAGCTCGAGGCTACTTGCTTATGTACTAACGCAGCTAACCACGCCCACCATTCTATTGGCCGGATCGTCGCCACTGTCGCGCGTCAAGCGACCAGCACTTGTCCGCCGTATCAACGGATGCCATACCGAAGAGACGTCGCAACTTGGTTTAGAACATCAAAATCGGGAATCGCAGAGCACGCTTGGTCTGAACACCATAATAATAAGTGGTCGGAAGCCAAAATTGTGAACAGGGAACAGCACTGGAAGAAACGAAAGTTTAAGGAAGAAGTCTGCATTGGAAGCAATGAGGGCGTCTTCAGTAAACCAAATTGGGACGTCTCTTCGGTATGGCATCCGTTGATACGGCGGACAAGTGCTGGTCGCTTGATGCGCGACAGTGCATGGCGACGATCCGGCCAATATAGGAATGGTGGGCGTGGTTAGCTGTGTTAGTACATAAGCAAGTAGCCTCGAGCTTAACGCTCAGTTTCATTTGAAAACGAGCAGCGATTCCACTGCTCGAAACGTCGTGTAAAAAAACTAAATAAAGACAATGTAAATCCAAGATGTTTGGCTTAATAGTACATCATTGTCTACCACCTTTAACGAAAGACTTTTTTTTTCATCACATGCTCTATACCTTCTAAAAGAAGCAAAGTTTCCTGCTCCGTCCAACTCCTAACTAGAGAAGCTGCAGTCTTATTTCTGAGCACCATCGGTTTTCTTGAATACTGATCCAACTTAAGCCCGAAACTGCTCAAAGGCTCGATCATCTCCTTTTTAAAATCATGTGGCTTGTCCAAATCCAAAACGCTTTTTGCAGCGCTCGGTTGAAGCGTTTTTGGGCAAATGTTCGGCTGTAGCCCCGAAGGGGTGTCGGATAGTACATGGAAATGTGACGTTGGAGGTGGCCCCATTGGTGATGGTCTAGAGTCGGAGTCGACCTGGTAATTTATGAGGCCCCATTGTTCTAAAAATGCGTGCACCCTCATTATGGAGCACACGTCTCCCGCGAGGTTTCTTCTGCAAGCTGTGCTAGTGATATATTCTGTGGGGTTTAGCCTGTAAGTATCCACCATGAAATTTCGGTATGCCATATAAATTTCGGGAGTTTTGGATTTATTGCGAGAATTAAAAAATTCTCCCATGGCCCTTTTCTCTATTTCGTGGACAGCATTGTAGTCGAACCATGACGAATATGAAGGAATTATTATGTAGTGTGTTTGTTCAGTAACGTTGTCTTCTAATCCGTCGTCGGGATTGTTGCTATCACTAGTTTTTCCAGTCTGAGAATTATCTTCTGTCTTGTCCTGTGATTCATCTAATTCAATTACAGTGCTATTTTTTAAAGGGTCATTATCCTTCTTTGACGCTCCTTGACTGCTGGGCGAAGAAGATACTTCGGTTATATTAGTATCCGCCAAGGGGTCTTCCATGTCTTTCGTTAAGTCTTCTGGCTCATCATCTCTGCTACTCTTTTTACAGAGCGCCAGACCCCTACTACTTTTTCGCTTCCCAATTTTTGAAGCTGGCGAAGGTGACCTCTTTCTTTTGTACTCTCTTTTCTTCTTGCTGCTTTCATCTGATGGGTTGATCAGGTCTTCCACAGACATTAATCTAGGGTGGATCTTTTTTCTGCCGGATTCATCTACCTCATAGTCTTCCTCTGACATCCACTCATTATACTGATCGGTGTCAAAAATCCATGAATAGGTGATATGCCAGGGACCTAAGTGAGGGCCAAGGCTCTCAATAGACACTCCATCCAGCCCAACTGACTCTGAGCTCACCCAGGTATCAAATGAGTCAGGAAAATAGTACCAGTGCATTAAAACCATTTTATCCCTTTTCAAAACTGGCCGTCCATATTCTTCTACAGGAGCATCCGATATGTTGTAAATAATGTGAGTGGCATTTTCATCGCTTTCGACAATATGCCCGTTTCTCCTTCTAACTATTTCTTTTATTTTTTGAGCAATAATCTTATCGACATTTGGCATGATGTAAACAATCGGATACGAATACAGTTTGTTTTGCATTAAAGTCCTTTCCATCGATTGGAACATCTCGAATATTTTGTCCAGCTGCATGGTGTTCTAAAATGTTTAGCAAACCAGAACCTTTTTTTAAATAAAAACACAACAGCCAAGTTTACGCCTTTTAACGTACCTTGCCAGAAGGTATTTCGAAACGTCTCCAACCGTGGTCAGTCTTAAATTTGAAGGCGGCTATTAATATTTGGCATAAACCGCCGCCAGGTTTAAAATCTAGGAAGTACTTCATCTAAAAAGATTTTTAAATGATATAAAATTTGAAAAAATATCTTGGATGATATTTATCACATGTCAATTTGGAATTTAAAAATTGCTTGGTAGTAAAAATTCGGGCTTATTAAATGCAAATTGTTTTAAATTGTGGAAAATTTGCGCATATTGACTCTAAACATTTCCTTCTCATTCTGGTGTCTGTATTTTTCAGAATTTATATGAAAAGCTTTTGAAAAATATGTTCCTTTTCATTGCTTACAAGGTAACATGATAAGATGCGTGATTGGACGTTTCAGTCTCCCTCCATTATCAACTTTTTTAAATAAATATAAAAATAAGCAGCTTTTTACGATTTTTGTGAAACAAAAATGCCCTAAGTGCCACATATTATTAAAGTTTTACGATTTGGACGTCCATTCTACAAGCAACTGTGTACCTTGTTGTTGTAACTGCAAGAGACAAACTTTTAGTGGTTGTAGGGGATATTAAAACATAAATTTGTTACCCTATAAACACAAGTAGCTACGTCCGAAAATGATTCATTTACTAGGTAGATATAACGTGTTGAAAATTTTAAAGTAAAACATTTTTAATATTTAAAAAAGCCTTCAATGGATAGTTTTAATAGAATTTATTTTTGTCAACTTTAGGGGAATCTCAGGCAGTTTAAGGCCTCATCATGGGTACAGAATTTAGCGCAAGTTACTCGACTCTTTCAATAAATAAAAAAATTTTTTTTGCCAATAATAGGTGCTTAATTCTCTGATCTTTACAAATAGGTATATACAGGGTGGCCCATTGGAAGGGATCCACCCCGTTTTTCTTCCAACTGACTATGTACAGCAAAGGTCGCTCAAACACGTAAACTTTAGTTTTTATGGGGAAGAAATAAATTTTTGAGCAATCTAAACCCCCTAACTTGACACGAGAATGAAAACCATTCCCCTGCAAATCAAACTGCTTAAATTGAAGCCTGTTAAATTTACCCATTTGTAAAGTTTAGCCAGCCACCATTTTGGATCGGTTTGCCCACAAATGACATGAAATTTGGCAAATGAACAAACCTCGATGATATCTTCAAAATGAGGTATATAATTTCAAGGTCATTGCTTACCCTCCCTTGGGGGTTCAGGTTAGGGGGTTGAAACTATACTCAAAAATTTATTTCCCCTAATGTTTCTGAGCAATTTTCAATGTATATATACCTATTTCACTTATTTTTGGAATCTCATTACCTTTGAAACCTTAATTTTTTTTATTCCTATCTCTTATGTTGAGAAGTTACGATAAAAATGTCAAAGTCAGATTTCCAATGCCTATTTAACGGCAATAATAAGTGAATGGTTTATGCTTAATTGGAAGAAAAATGGAATGGATCCTTTTTGATGAGCCACCTTGCATAATAGGTACTTTGTACACTGTATTTCTACAAATGCAAAGGTTTAGAGAAGTTAGTTAAGACCTACAGAATGTGTAAAAGGAGAATGTTCTTTGTTAGACTCTATTCTGTATATTTTAAATTAATGTCAAATAGTTAACCTTACTGGTATCCGAGTCATAAGTGGTTTCTGCGCTTTCTTGCCAATGAAATCTTCTTGGAATTGTAGAAACTGCACCACAGTTTGAGCAATAGTTTTGTTTGTGAGGGGGTCATTGTTGATGTACTAAAAAGTGAGGTTACCACTGAAAATTTATTATTCTATCTACAATTTTCTTTAAATTATAAATGGACAAATGTAGTTTTATAATACAGAAAACAACTCTCACTAAATTGCTTTAAGTTTATATATACAAAAAAGCGTAAAACGACCTTTATGAAAAAATTAACGTTTATTCACCTTTTTTGCGTTCTTTTGCAGCCAGTTTTTGACCCCTTCGAGGGCGTTTAGGGTCTCCAGGGATTCGAAATATTTAGTATTGGGTCCACCGTCCAATTTCGGCCCCACCGACAACATTTTTATTGTCCTTAACTAACTAGTGATATTTTTTTTAACTAAAAAACCGGCTTAATTGATATCAAATATTTTATTCGGGTGGACGTTGTCGTCGCGTCGACGTCGATCATTACGTCATGACGTCGGCTTATTTCGCACTCCATTGTCTGCGCTGACTCATGTGGTTGATCGGTCCTTTTTTAGCGCTCCTTACACAAGGAATAATAAAAAGAGACAAAAACTGTGTTCTTATGGCTGGAAGATTTAATTTGGATTAAACTCGCTAGGTGGCGCCATTCTTAGAGTTTCGTTTACCATAATTTTGATGTCCTAATGTAAAGGGTAGGTAAAACCATTGTCTATGTATCAGATATAATAATATACGGGGTGTTCATTATGAAACTTCATCTAGTTGGCTGTGAAATGTCAAAAGAAAAGCATGGAGAAACAAAAGGCCATTTCTTTTGATTATGTCATCCTTTTCTGTCAAAATTTCATAGCCTGCTAGATGAAGTTTTATGTGTGAATGAACACCCCGTATTATACAATAAGCATTTAACGAGAGTCGTTACTCTTGAGGGTAACGTTTGAGCCCACGAGCGAAGCGAGTGGCACAAGTTGCCCTAGAGAATAACGCTGATTAAATGCGAGTTGAATACTATATTATGGCTTTTCAACCATACAAATCCCCCGGGAAGGATGGAGTATTCCCGGCACTACTACAACAAGGCCTGGATCATCTCGCACCTCTACTAACAAAGCTCTTCAGAGCGAGCCTTGGAACTTTAAACGGAGACCTCCGCATACGTCTTGCGCATTAGCAAGCAGTGAGCCTAATCTTGGTTTCCATAGGTCACTACACAGATCACACACTTGGGTCACTAGAAGCTGCACTTATAATCAGTGGGGAAAGACTGACGTTCGTAGTATATTAACTAGTACGAATATGCCCTAGGGTCGGTATCCCTTAAAGTACTGTTGATTGTTGCAAGTAAGTGTAGGCTCTGTTGGATAGGTTAGTTCAGTTTCACTTTGCCTTTGCATGGTTAGTTCTGTTTTATTTTTTCTTCAGTTAAGTTAGTTGTTTTTCTTTTGGTTTGGTTAGTTCAGTTCTATTTTTCCTTTGGTTAGATTAGTTAATTCAGTTATATTTTTTCTTTGGTTTGGTCAGTCTAGTTGTACTTGTCCAATAGTGTACAATATGGCGTACTTGCGTACATCGCCATAATCTGCTAAGGGTAGTGTTGTGATTTTGGGATTGTCGTGAAGCTTACAGTGATTTCACAAACTTACATTAAGTGATACATTTAATATTAAACGAGGCTGAAAATAATGGGTTAGCAGTAGTAGAGGAGAAGGAGGGTATTTTGGCTGTCATATAAAGATGCGAAAAATTTGCGGCGTTCTTAATCTTAGGGGGAACAAGTTAGCGGTGAGAAGTGGATATTGTTCGGTGTAATCAGAATATTTTATCTTTATGAGGGATGAAATGTTTGCCTCTATCCCTTTTTTACATTCCTACCCTAAATTAATGACAAACTTGAACAATCAATGTTTCTATAAATAGTTGGAAATATTAAGAAGAGCAAAACTTTTTTGTCAGTACTGTATTTTCTGTAAAAATAAGATACCTCTACAGAAGATTTGGTTTATTAACTCAATGAAAGTGCACTTAAAATTAAAAAAAATTGTTAAAGGAGTAATAGGTTATAAAAATCTATTTCTAAGGCGCCATAATGACGTTCAAAATACGTCAGCAGAATGGACAATTGCGAGACAAGTCGTCTATCTGACCTGACTTTCTTCCCGGGGACGTCACTGTTTTTTATTTTTCATAAAGACGCCATATAGGGCAAAATCATGTCGTCTTTTAACTTATAAACAATTACCTTAAAGGTCGGAGGATCGTTGTAAGAGTGGGAGCATTTATGTCGGCGCCCAGAGCACTAGCGGCAGGAAAGCTCCAAGTACCACGACTTGACTCTAAATAAAACGGTTTAGTTGCAAGATGTAATATTAATCTTTTTATTATAAAAATGTTATTCTCTCATCTAATGGCTATAAAAACTTGTATTCGCACTCAGCAGCCCAAAGACATTACAACTGAACTTAAAAGCAGGACGATAGAACACAATAGACAATACGTACTAAAACTATGATAAACCTATCGAACTTCCCAGCTTGGTTCAATCTATTCGCTAAGATGTAATACTTATCTTTTTATTACAATTTTCTTTTTTTTTTATTATAAAAATTTTCATTTCTCATCTCATAACTAAAAAAAAATGAATTTGTAAATACAATATTATTTGAAAAGCAGGACAATAGACCGTGAAGTCATAAAATAAACAATAGACGCACTTTCGATTTTTTTTTCAGTTTAAAGAAAACTGTTTTTTTACAAAACTATTTAATTCTATAGTTATTGTATAAATATTAAAAAAAATATGATATATAAAACTTCTCAGCCTGGTTCAATTTATTCGCTATCCTGGCCATCCCTATCAATAGATCAAACATACATTAACACAACAATAAAAAAAAAAAGGCAAAAAACTTACCCCACATGGTGGTGAGGTGTTGCCTGAGGTGATGGAGGTGTGGTATCACTAGAGTTTGAGGCGACTGATGATTGACTTTGAGGAGGCCATTGTCCATGTTCCGATTGCAACCTGGAAACATTTATTTATGCCTACTATAGTTACGATAATTGCCCAAATATCGAGTGTAGTTTTAATTTTCATCGACGAAACGATTAATAGTGTCTGCCAATTTGTCAAGAAATCAAAAAATTCATGATCGATTTATGTGTTTTCGCCAATTGATCACTGAAAAATGATTGACCACTGAAAAACCAACAACTTTTACCTCTGGTGCGCTTGCTGTCTAGCCCTAAATTCGGCAGCCTTGAGTTGTTCTAAATGAAACTGTTGCCTCTCAGTTATCAGCTGCTGCCTCTGATATTCAAGTCCTTCGCGTTCCCTCTCCATCGTCGTTTCCAACTCCTCAAAATGCCGCAGTTTGATCTCCAGTTTCTTCATTTGCGTTTCCACAAGTAACGCCACCAAAGATTTAATTTTCCTTTCTTCCACCGCTGCCAAGTGCTTAGCTTTGACCGCGGCGGCTGCCAGTGCAGCGGCTGCCGCGCTCTGCATCTCGCTGTCTTTCACCTTGACCTCAGAAGGTGCAGGCTGCATTTCCACGTCTTCAGGGTCCTGCTTTATTTGCTCTTTCTCTTCCTTGTTTTCGGCAGAAGCTTCCTCTTCTTTTTCCTTTTTAGGTTCATCTTCTTTTTCAGGAGCAGTTCCTGCTATTCCCGTCAAGGCTAAGTTGGCTGCGGGATCGTATTTACCAGAAGCAGATGAAGCTTCTACACTCTTTAAGTGAGCGTCCATTACTGCAGCTGGAACTTCGTCCTTAATACTAGCGAATTCATTCATAGCAGACTTAGCAGCGGCCGCAGCAACGCGCGGGTCTACTATTGAAGCTAAAAAGGCCACAGTGGACATAATAGGATTCCCTGCTTTGCTGAAGGGAATAGGCTGATATGCTAGAGGACCAAGGGCACCTCCAGCTTCTGGGTCTTCCAAGTACGGATCCTCTATTGGCAACCTGAGAAAGTGAAGTATACATTCGTCCTGAGTTCTTGATCCTACATGTTCACAAACTTTATTCCAGTCATCTTTGTACATTTCCAGACCTACAAGCACAATCAAAATGAAGGAATCATTTTGTTTATCAGAAGAAATATTCCCAAACCTTCTAATAGAAGAAGCGTTTCTTGTTCAGTCCAGTCCCGCGTTAGAGACGCTGCTGTTTTATTCCTCAATACTGCAGGTTTCTTCGAATACTGATCCAACTTCAGTCCAAAAGTGGCCAAAGGCTCTGCTCCCTCATGCTTCCTAATGTCTTGTGATTTATCTAGATCTAGTAAGGTTTTAGCGGCACTAGGTTGGGGCGTTTTAGGCGGATTTACAGGCTGCAATCCTGAAGGCGTATCTGACAATATGTGGAAATGTGAAGTTGGTGGGGGACCTAGAGGCGATGGACGGGCATCTGAATCAACTTGGTAATTGATTAAGCCCCACTGTTCCAAAAAGGCATGCACCCTCATTATGGCACACACATCTCCAGCCAAGTTTCTCCGACATGCTGTACTGGTTATGTACTCTGTTGGGTTCAATCTGTAGGTGTCTAACATCAAATTCCTAAAAGAAATATTATTATATAAGGTGTTCCTGAAAATATTACCATAAATGTAACCACTTATTCTAGGCTCCAAAATACTTTATATAACCACTTATCAAAAAATGCCTCGTTTTCTATAGACAAGGTATGAAGGGTTAGTTCCTGAGGATGGTTTTTAATTAATATTTCCTAAACGTGTCAAGATAAATGAATGAAATTTGGTATGTATTTTTAGGCCCTTTTTACAAATTAAGTAGATATGGGCACATTAGTCCAGGGGCGGGTGATACGAGGATGGTGTAGTGTGTAAAAAGTTCCTAAATTTTTTGTCTGTATACATATTTATAATTTATATGATTAAATGTCAAATCTGAGGATTTCTACATAAAAAAGGTACTCTTGTTGAGAGTCAATATGTACAATATTTGTCAAAAAAAAAATTATTACAAAAAGCGACATGACTTTAATTAATAGTCATATGCTTTAGGGATTAACCCTTCATATTCTGTATATGGAAAACAACTCATTTTTCAACTAAGGTTTATGTCTTATTATGGATCCTAGAATAAGTGCTCACCAAGGTGTTTATATTTCAAAATGGAAACCCCCTGTAAAAATAAAGTTACTCACCTATATGCAAGATAAATCTCAGGAGTCTTAGATTTATTCTTCCCATTAAAGAATTCCGGCATGGCCCTTTTCTCAATTTCATGTACTGAATTGTAATCAAACCAAGCTGAATATGAAGGAATAATAATGTGGTGAGTCTGTTCTGTAACATTATCCTCCTGGCCATCATCTTGTGTATTGGATTCACTTGTTTTTCCAGTCTGTGAATTTTCCTCAGTTTTTTCTTCAGGATCGTCAAGCTCTGTTATACTGCCTCCTTTTAAAGGTTGTAGTTCATGGTCCTTTTTGGCAGCTTGATTATTAGGGGACGGATTAACTTCAACAACATTGGGCTCTGGTAAAGGGTCTTCCATATCTTTGGTGGCGTCTTCTTCATCCTCTTTGCTGCTTTTCTTACTCATTGGTGCATTTCTCCCACTTTTTCTTTTCTCACGCCGGGGTGATGGTGACCTCTTTCTTTTACGGTCTTTCTTCTTGCTGTTACTTTCTTCTGAAGGATTCATCAGGTCTTCCACTGTCATCAATCTGGGATGAACCTTCTTTTTCCCCAATTCATCTACCTCATAGTCCTCCTCAGCCATCCACTCATTGTATTGGTCAGTATCAAAAATCCAAGAATATGTCACTCTCCATGGTTCAGCTCTTGGACTTGGACTGTCAACTGACATACCATCAAGCCCTACTGATTCAAGGTTGACCCATGTGTCAAATGAGTCAGGAAAATAATACCAATGCATCAAAACCATTTTGTCCCTTTTTAACACAGGCCTTCCATATTCTTCAACTTGTGAATCACTGGGATTGTATAATATATGTGTAGCATTCTCTTCAGTATCTACAACTTGACCATTTCTCCTCCGTATGATTTCCTTTATTTTCTGAACTACACTTTTATCAATGTTGCAGTCTATGTAAACAATGGGAATAATATATAATTTACTCTGGACTAAGGCTTTTTCCATTGCTTGAAACATTTCATAAACTTTATCCACCTTTGATGTATTCTACAAATTTTAGCAAAACAGAACCAAATTTAAACGAGACACAACACCAAGACATCAAGTCAGACATATACCTTGCCTGTTGGGATTTCAAATCGTCTCCAACCATGATCTGCTTTAAATTTGTATGCCGCAGTTAATAGTTGGCATAAACCTCCACCTGGTTTGAAATCCAAGAAATATTTCACCTAGAGAAGATATTGTTAAATGGTAACTGTCCCTAAACATGTCAGTCAATGCATTTATTCATGGGGCCATAATTAAATGTTTTTGTATAATAAAATCTAACCTCAAGCCTCAAGTTTAAAATTTATCATACACCAACATTCCACAGGTAAAGAAAAACATGTTACATCAACAAAATTTGCAATTTTATCGATTTATATGAAAGTTATAAACGAGGCAAAATATAAAAGAAACCCAGAAGCATATAAAGAGACAAAAGCAAATAAAACAAAAATTCAATTCGCCAAAGAAAGCTGGATGAAGGAAAAATGTAAGGAAATTTTTAGGTTAAAGATAAAGCCAGAAATTTTTTTATGGTATCATGTTTTGAAACGTCCTCTACTGACATCACTAAAACCACAGTTTTCAGTGATGAACCTTTATGAAACCCATATAAACCCTTTTCGAGTTTACTAAGCCCTATTTAGAATCATCTCCATATTATGGGATGATATGAATTACAGAGCCTGAGTCTTTATATCAAATCATGCAACAATTTTACTTACTGGTATTCGTGTCATTGGAGGTTTCTGTGCCTTTTTGCCTAGATAATCTTCCTGGAATTGTAAGAACTGGACAATTGTTTGGGATATAGTTTTGTTGGTGAAGGGCTCATTGTTGATATACTGAAAAATAAACAAAATCCTTGTAACACGGGTAAAAGAAACTGTACCACCATCTAGATGCTAATTTAAGCAAAATAGCTGGGAATTGTTATAGGCAGTGGCAATGTAAACGACAAACTTAAACAGATGAGGTAAGCTAGTCCACAGTAACTCACCTTTTTGGCGTTCTTTTGAAGCCAATTCTTGACACCTTCTAGGTTATTTAGGGTTTCCGGGCTATCAAAATATTTGGTGTTGGGTCCACCATCCATTTTAGGCCCTATGGACATCATCTTGGCAATTAATTTTTCAAATTAATGTAAAATAAACCAAACGTTTCACAGACCGACGACCATTTTGGAAATTTATTTACATCGTTTATGCGGCTTCCTAACAGCGTTGCCAAACTTTCATCTAATTCAAATTTTCTATTTGGTTTTTGATTTATCCTAATTCTCTGCGATAAGTTCGGGTCTCTAAGGAATTATTGTAAAGAAGTTAATATAAAAGTTGTTTAAGTTGGTAGCAATTTTATTTGAGCGATATTATTGCTTAGGTTTATTTAGGGTGTTAGTGGTCGTCGGTAAATATTACAAAAACGTGAAGACGCGACAACGTTGTATTTTCCTTCGACGTTTGTGACATGACAGCGCGGCGTTTTAGCGTGCTTTCAGGCACTCTGCCCAGAACACCCTAAACGCTGTTCTCTATACTCCTTATACTCCGGGCTTAATATATATGTGGAATAATTATATGATGTCAGATATTTAAAGAAATCTGAACACTAATTATTAGCCGTTTGCTATAGGTATCTAGTGGCGATAACAATTTGAACGTATTACATATTTTTATTATTAGTTAAGCAATTGTTTGGCCTCACCTGTGAATAAAATATGACTCCTTAAAAGCCGTACTATAGAACGAGGAGACTTTTTTTATCAGTTTTTATGTTATAAAAAATTATGAAAAAAAAAACATGTTGAAGAACCATTCTTCAGCTACACCCAGATAGATTATAAACCTACAAAGCAAAAAAATATTCCAGGTATATAACTGTTATACACTTGTAGGACGATGCACATTGGTGTCTATATAACTAGTATATGCTAGAAACATTGATATATATCCGGAATATGCCTGGCATCTTGATTTGCCCAAAAAGTTCATGTTCCTGGAATACCTATACCCTAGTTCATAGGAAAGAAACATTCAATATGCTTGTAGGTATAGGTATATACCTATTAGAAACTGTGATCAAAAACTCCTCTCCATATTTAGTCATTCTTCAGGCTATACTCCCTGTAAGGAAGTTCGTTCTATCATCGACAACAAACTTCTGCATATAGGTTGAGAAAGACTCAAATAGAAGTTGAAACTTTGGCAGTTTTATTTAAAAAAGTGTTCGATTATTTAGTTTAAATACCTACATAATATGTAATGTAATATGTAATCTTTAAATACATAATATGTAATTTAAATTACATAAAATAGCTGTTGAAAAAATAAATAAATATGCTATGCACCTTCTGAGCATATTTCGCAGGAATATGAAAATATGAAAAGTTGTTCATATAATAGGAGCATCAGCAGTATATTCCGAAAGTCATATATACTTTTTAGGGTTGACCAGGCATATACCAGGTATATGAATATACTTGACTTGCTATGTGGGAAGTGATATAGTGAAAAAAATAATTTGTATTACTTTGTTTTCCTCCTTACACTTTGTCACAATTTTACCCCTTGCCCTAGGGAAGCTTTGTGACTATTTGTTTTCTTGCAATTAACACATTTTACCCTGTTTATTTTCATTTCAAAGCGATAGCGATTTTAGAGCCAACTTGATGACTTTTTTAAGTTAACACTCTATATATCTATATATCAAGCCCTAAAATCAAACAAAATTAGCTAGAGGACTATAAAGACATATAGATGCCTTCCTGATTCAGGTCATTTGTCCAGACTAATTCTAAAAGCGTTTTGGTCAAAGCAAATCCAACTAACCCAATAATCCATAACTATATAGACATAAAATAGTAATAGTAGCCAATTACGATCAGTAAAACCCTGTAGTTGAGTGTCCAAAAGTAAGGCAAAAGCTGACCGATATATGTACGGCGACGTTTTCTTTTTTGGGCAGTTCTTATTTTTATTATTACTGGTACGACTACATAGATGTGTTTATTCTTACTGGTTCTTTGGCTGCCGCAATTTTACAGTCAGTTAGCCATCGACAACGCGCGCTGACGCTGCTCTGGTTACATTGGGCACCAACTCCTTATATAGAGACTTGATCTTGTCCTTAATTGTGTTATTTTGAGATGCGTATGACTTACCTTAAAGATGCACGGAGGGTAAGTAGGTAAATCATTTTTAACTAAATTATAACTAAAAAACGTGTCATATAGATACTTTTTTGAAAATTTTATTTTTGTTTTTTTATACAAACTTACAAGCATTATAATAAATACCTACCAACCTAATTATGCACCTAGGTATCTAAGATTTTTTTTTACTGGTAAGTCAATTGAAAGTAAGTACTTTCATTCTTGATTGGAAGTTTTATCAAATTAAAAACACAAAAATATTATTTTTATCTTATAACTCATACTTTTTTATTCAGCACGCGTTTCTTAAAGTTTTATACCTAGCTATATACTTATTGTATTTTTTTTTAAATATGTTTTTAATGTGATAAAATATCTATTGAGTGTTTTATATTGGATATCATTAATCAAATTATGTGTTAAGCAAATTATTTGAAAGCCCTTAAAAAATGTGCAAAAAAATAAAAATCAGATTTTATTGCTTTGATAAAACTGGCATAAAGTGTGTAATGGGGACGGTGTTTTAAAAATCCATTTCTTGCATTGAACATATCAGCGGCAAATGCCTTTTATATCACGCTTTAATAACCTCGCAAATATGTATAATTTGGCTCACTCATCCTAACGGTATTGGATGTAAAAATGTCGTATTATTGTGCCTATATGCAGTCAAAGTGGTAGTACACATCATATTATTTTGCAGATTATTGGCCAGTGAAATACCTTCTTTTCTTCTTTGATGAAATATGCGGATGTCCTCTGCAAGTAGGTGTCATAGCACGTAGTTTAGTATAGATTAGATCTATTGATCATCGATCATTTTTGAAAGCACGCAATTACTTAAGATTTGATATAGATATTTTAATTATTTACTAACCAAATAGGCCTATTGAGGACTGTAGAATAGGAAAAATGATTGCACAGTACCACTATAGGTTCCACTAACTTATGCTCCATTGCGTTTAGGGAAGGTCCGGTGGTCGAATATGTATTCTTCACCTCACAAGCCTTTCAGCTGCAGTGCATTCACTCAGGATGTGTTCTACAGTCTTATCATCCTCCATGCACAGTCTGCATTCGGCATTGTCTGCCAGGCCTATCCTATGCATGTGGTGTTTTAATCGACAGTACCCAATGTTTAAGCCGATAGAGGCGTTGAGCTGTTGTCTGTCGAGGTTTAACTTTTGTCCTTTTCCCACAGGGCCCTTGTATGGACGCCTTTGAGTGGACAAGGCCCGGTCTGTCTATCCAGTAATGTCTGTTCTTCCTCCGTCTGGATTATTGCCCTCCTCGATCGATACCTCTCTTGCGATACCCAAGACTGGTTCAGGCCCTATGAACATAGCAATCGCCGCTTCCCTTGCAAGAGAATCGGCGATTTAATTGCCTTCAAGGCCTTTGTGGCCTGGAATCCAGACTAAGGTTAGCGTATGTAGTATGTTTCGAACTGCCCAGACGGTTCTGGAAGAGATCCTGCTTTGAGTGTCGCTCGACTGTCCGAATATATCCGAATAGATATTTTTGTTTACCCAGTTTTGATTGCTTATCGACCTGGCAGATATTTCAATTGCATGATGCTCCGCCTGAAATATTGTTGCTCATTTATTTCATCTGCACTAACGGTGGGATGGTAATTTTCCACCAGAGCCCTTTCCCTCTCCTGTGTCCTCATTGCCCCCGCCGTTTGTGCAATTCTTTTTTCTTCGACGATCCCATTATTTCCCAAACCTTGTTCCATTAGTTCCCCTCTGTGATCTCCCGTACGTCCATTTCCCAACATTCCATCTTCTTCTCTTTTATTTTGTTTTTGTACTCTCTCCTAATCGCTCTCCATTCATCTTCCAATCTAACGCGTTCATCCATGTCTCTCTCCATTTGCGCTCTTTTCCTCGCCCTCCTAACATCTATCCTCATTTCACCATTCTTTCCCCTTCCATTCATCTACTCTCACTTTCCTTATTCTCCTCCTTACTATCTTCCTAACCCACTCTTGCAATCTCACCGCTTCCTTTTCTACGTCATCACTCCCTATAATGGGCCTGAGTTTGAAACCTCTGATTTCATCCACAAAACCTCTCCAGACTACGTTCACCAAATTGTACTTAAAATTTGTCCTCTCTTGCAACTCATTTTTTCTTTCCAGTTCAATTTCAATTACACGATGGTCACTGAGAACATTCTCAGTAACCACCCTCCATTCTTCCACTCTCACTCCTCTGTACAGCGTCAGGTCGACCCACCTCTCACCGTTCACCGTACTGAACGTGTCTGATTGGGTGTTTTCGTTCGCTATACTGAAGCCATCCAGTGCTATCCATTCCAGCCATTCTTCACCCCGCACATCACTGATTCCTCCTCCCCACGCTTTATGTTTTCCATTCATGTCACCACAAATCACCATTCTCCCTTCATACTTATACTTGTCCAAACTTCCAGTTGCAGGGCCGTAACTAAGCGATTTTCAGCCGAATGTGCGAAATTCCCATGCCAGTGTGTAGTACAGTCTCAACCATTACCCTGCATAATCCTCAGCAAGAGATTTCTAACGGGTCAGCAAAACTTTCTGTAATAAATGCAGTTCTTTATGGGTCAGCAAATTAAAAGTTTCCATCAGCAAGACTGTACATAAAAGAGCTTAAAGAGCTAATGATTGGATTATCTATAAAGTAGGTACCTCAATATGTTTGAATTACCTATTGTTAAATAGCCACCGCTAATAGATAATTTCGTGTTTATCTTTCTTTGAAGGGATATTGTTAAATTTAATAGCACTGCTTCACATTAAATAAAATCTTTCATGTGCATTGTTTGGTAAATTTTCAATTTGCTCCCAACGGTCTTTAATGTTAATTTTAAATAACCACATAAGGTGTTTCATTGGCTCTAGGTACTTTATTAAGGGCAGAATAATGGGTTTAACAAAATTGCCTATCTCTTCTTTTCATTGAGCATTAGATTTGAAGAGCACAGTTGAAACGTTTTTTCTAATGCGAAGGCGAGGGGGTTATAGACAATTTCTAGTCATTATTTATAGTATTGCCCACAAAATATGTAATAATTAATGTGCAATACTGAACGTAAAGATCTCTCCCTCCCGGGCCCTAATTCTATAGGAACATGATAAAATATTTGAGCCAGAAATAGAAATCTTATTCCCTTTTTTATGTGGCTTACAATATAGTCTTTTCCATTATTTGCTCGTGACTTCTGGACACTTTGTGCTATAATGTTAGAGACTGAATTAGTACCGTATGAAAGAGTCTTGCATAATTACCATAATTTAAATATCCCTTGCTCTTTCTGGAAGACACCATTTTACTAACAACCTGCATTAAACTTAAAAAGTAAGAAATAATGTACCTATATAGGTAGGTAATAAAAACAAAATTGTGTGATCATATTCCCACACAATTCAATTTTTACAAATCTAAATTAATATCTTTCAGGATGCTCCACTATTGTAGCCTAATAATTATGGTATTAATGCCAACAATCCATCTAAGCAAAACCGATGAGACTACCAGTCAGTATCTAGAAAACGCGGTGAGGAACTTAAGGAACCTCAGGCAACTTCAAACTCTTGGCCCAGTGGAAGCCGATAATGCCCCTGATGAGGAGCCAAGAAGGGAGAACATACATCGTAGAAGCCATCAGGTACTATATTTTGATGAGAGTGCTTCGCAGTACTTATTGTTATTTTTAGTACGCTGATAGTGCTCCACCGCTTCAACTCACTAAAGGAGAGCTGGCGGCCATTTACGAAAAAGCTCTGAATAAAGGGCAAACTGTGAAATTAGATACTGGTGATAATGGGCTTGTCCATGCTTTAGTGCACCATATAGACGAAGATAATCATGTAGAGAAACCCACACCTACTGTTTACAAACATCATGAGCATGAGGCAGATCCTGAGCCAGACCATCCGCCTCATCATGAAGCCGTGAGTGAAGATGCGGGGTACTACTATTATTATTATCCGATAAAAAGCTTCTTGGATGAGTTAAGTTCACATCCCTCAGATGACCATCATGTAAGTAAGTAGGACATAATAAAAAAATAAAAATTGATTGGGGATGTTTTATATAATTAGACTGACCCTCAGAGCCCTGTACATCACTACCACCATAAGGACTTCACTACCTATAAACCCCCATACACATATCATTCACATCATCACCAGGTTAGTTAGTTTTAGAAGCGTGTTGTTATTGACATGAACTGTTTACTTTTTTGTAGCACAATATAACAATTCAGCCGGCAGAAGATAAGAAAGAAATGAAGCCGATGGAACATCCTTTATTTATGGCCATTTCTGGTTTCCTAGGGATGGCCGTAATGTTTGTTGTGATGAAATTTTTGCCGAAGCTGGGGGCATTATCGAAGCCCAAAATTATGAACGACATTAAGAAAAAGGATCAACTGGACGACTTTGCTAGGTTTGCTTTGAATGCTATTGAGGGCCATTGCGCTGAGAGATTTGCCTGTGAATTAACTAAAACTGCTAGGTCTTTTGATTTGGAGGATAACAGGTTTTATAAGTAAGTTTAGACGCAACGAATGGCTTGTTTATGGTTTTCAATATAATTTTTGTAGGTTATTAAAGAGAGTGGCTCCTGGCACTTTTGGCAGATATATTAAAAATTCTGGTAAATACGCTAACAAGCAGTTGCAGTGCACTGCAATCCCTTGCAGGAAAAATAAACCAAATAATAATCAAAAACCCCAAAATCGAAAGCCTGCTCCCAATAAAAATCAAAACAAGAAGCAGAATAAAGTTAACAAGAGGTTTTAGAAGCTACCAAAGCCATTTACTATTTATTTATTTTATTTGTTATATTGTAGTATTAGGAGGATTAAAACAACTTAGATACGCATGAATGTTTTATTATAAGAAATAAAAATGGCAAACTGAACGAAAGAAAGTATAAATAAATATTTTTAGCTGCAAAAATCGCATATACCTACATTACAGTCTTAATTTTGTGTTGTATCTAAAATACAGTCAACGAACTTATATACACGAATAAAAATTAACTTATACCTTATTTATTAAAATGAGTACATAGTGGTTAAAAACTATACAAAGTACAAAATATGCAGGTAAGCAAAAAAATCTTAAAGAGTGGAACATCAGGTGTATAAAATACACGCCCTTTTAATAGAATATTGATTGATACTGAAGGGTTTTGAGAAATTAAAAAGCCAAAGTTTCACCACGTTAATCACTTTTTGTGCACATATTAAGGTGCACCTGAGGGTAACAATAGTCCTACATAACTGTTGTCTACAACGTTCTAGCAAAATGCCCATTTTATTCTTTTCCAGTCTCATAACAAAAATAAAAATTCAAAAACTGCATTATTGCAAAGTGAATATCGTTATCAGAAGATAAAGTGGCATCATTAAACAGGAACTACAAGCAGTAAATGTCGCCAATAAACTACATTAATAAAAACTGCATCGATACAAAAGTGTGATTCTACACTTAAATACATTGTGTTGTATTTATATCAGTCAACTTTTCCGTGAACTTAAAACTGTATTTGCGTATTACTACGGTTCAGTGATCAAGTATAAACTTATTCTAAGGTTTATTCAACCCCGATAGGGTGCTTAAAACTAAAATATAATACAAAAACAGAGGTGTGTCGTAAACCAATATCACTAACACTGCTAAATAAAGCAGAAAATAGCAGCTACTTAAACTGCAGAAGGATAAAGTATAAAAATGTACAAAAATAGACGTTGAGTAAGAGATGCTAAGAGTATTTGAGGAGATTCTGCAGGGAATGGTAGATAATTAAATTAATTTGTGAAACACGAAATAAAAGCTCTTTTAATATAAAAGAGTCTAGGCTCGTGTTAAATAGATTCGTCATCGAATCCAGAACTCAGTCAAAATAAAAAGCTTCTTAATGAAAATTAAATTTTCATCAATTAAATTTTCATTAAGAAACTTTTTACGGTTTCTAATACATTCCTTATTGTGCTTGACCTAATTGTACATGGAACAAAATTCCAGATTGGTCATTGTTATGGTGATATGGATAAACACACCTGAAACCGAATTCTTACGACGATATCTATTTAATATTAGTCTGGTAGAGAAAAAAAAGCCAATAAACTTGATAAAACCATGCTAAAAAATGCTTCTTAGTCTAGGAAGTGAAATACTAATAGAACAGAATTGTTTTAAACAACTATAACTCCAATGAACTTGGATATGGTTGGATTGTTTTTTTGGTAGTAGATAAACAAAAGTGTTTTATTTTATTACTGGTTAGAAGTTTTGGTACATAAAACAGCATATCCTTGTAGATAGTGTCTTAACTTGTTAGGTTATAAGCTACTTACTATTAAGTTGAAGTAGAACGATTTATATTTACGAGTAAACGATTGCCTAAGAGTGTTAGTGAAAAACTACGACTCAATAAAAAATCTCATGGCTAAAATAAGGATCCGCTTTCCTTGAGAAATCACAAACATCAAAACGTTTCCTATTCTAAACGTATATGGCTTTGTGTGATAAAAAAATAATAAAATTTGAGCAACACAGTTCATTCATATATTATTTTCGGTCAAGGAAATAGGATTATTATTCGTATTGCTAAAAACTACTAAAAGTGTTATAGTTGAGTACTTTGGTTTTCGAAACCATGGCAATGGTTCTTACTGGAAACATGTTTCAATTTACAAGACTACTAAGATTACATAATACAGTATATATAAAAGTACAGCACATATAAAAATACCCAAACATCCTCTAAAACCAACTATGGCTCTTTTTTGGAATGACCTGTCATGTATGGCACAAATATATAAATTGTTTATGACTCACATAGACCGTGAAGCTCTGCGTAATTAACTATGGCCCGGTGGAGAAACTCGTACTGTGCCTGCAATAAAATTTAGTGTCAAAGGAGAATCCATCTTACCCGTAAACAACATGATAAAACGACTCAAAGATAGTTTCACATATTTCAAGAATTATTTGAGTGATTGGTGCATTCTAAACAATAAAAACAACTATTTGGCATTGGAAGGTTTCCGGAAATTTCCCGTTAAGCTTCCCTATTCTTGAAATTTCCAGTTTTGCCCAACCTTTATTATTTTTGCATTTTTACCTATTTTCTAACATTTATTTTCTTCCAGTTTAGAGAGGTTTTGATTGTTGGAATGATCTTGGTCGTAGTGGAAAGCTTCCGCTTTGGAAACTTTCCATTATTGACACTTTTCAGGAAAGTAAGAAACTACCCAAGGAATTACTCCGTAACCATGTGAAGCAGTCTGCAGTAGCAGTGACTTATTTGTGCTATCGGAGTTAAAAACTCTTTTCGTAACTTCCGGACACGTGTGAAAGTGCAAATTATACTGCAAAATGCATTTTTCGCTGGACTCCGTAACCTACTACTTTCGAAATAATAAGTACATAAGACTATGCAGGCTTTCACGGCCGATTAAAATACATGTGTGTGTTTTCCGGGCTTTGGAAAAACACTTTACATTGTTGGCGCGGGGCTTCGGCGCACTACAGTATGTCGTAGAACTCGCTTCCAGTCTGTATTTAGAAACGTAATTTCCTACTGTTGAAATTGTTGTCGTGTTTAAAGATCTCAATGGCCTCTCTCTGTGATTGATATAATGTATCCACCTCGGTGAAAAGAATGTCCTGACTTTCGGAGAGAGCGTACTCTGCTACTGCTGACTTTTGTTGCCCAGCCTGCAATTCCTCTTGTGTTCCGTAATCCTCGTGTTGACACTGCGTTTTGTGTAACTAGGTAAACTCCGGGTGCCGATCTCTGCGGTCTTTGGCCGATCTCAAGCTCTGTTGTATTGTACGAGTGGGTTTAAGGACAGTTTTAACATTGAGCTTTTCCAGTAGCCTGCCGATACTGCCTGTTACTTTGTGGATGTATGGTAGACTACTCCATCCGCGCCTTTCTTCATCTTCTCCCTTTGTTCCTCCCTGGCGCTCTACATTCCTTGGACGGAACTCGTGTTTGCTGTATTCATTCCAACTAAAGGTACTTTTCAAATGCTTTATTTCCCGTTCCACTTCAGCCGGCTCACAAATTCTCTTGGTTCTCACAGGCAGAGTCTTTATGACTCCCCTTTTCCGTCTGGGATGATGTTTGATCCGTTATTGAGGTATCAATCAGTGATTTTCTATAAACGGTGTGGGTAAGCTTCCCATTCGGCCTCCTTGATACCAACAAAACATCCAAAAACAGTAGGCGTCCTTCCTTTTCTATCTCCATAGAGAATTGAATTTTTGGGTTAATAGTGTTGAGGTGTAAGAGGAAGTTTGAACGCGGGATAGGACTAAAAGTGCTCAAGGATATTTTGCCGATTGGGCAACGCCTCTAAGGGGCTCTATAAGGACATGGACAACTGAACAATTAAAAAAAGAAATGCGAAGCAATGTCCCAAAAAAAAAACAGAAAACGTGACTTTTCGTAGAAATATTGTGAGCTAAAGACAAAAAGCAGCTACTACTCACATAGGTGTTTATAAGAGCCTGCCGTTGCGACCTCAGCTTACGGGTAACCGTAAAAACGTCGACCCGACGCTCTGTCCGCAGCTGCTGCACCAAGATACTGAGCCCCACGAACATCGAGCTCCTGTCCGAGCCCAAATTGCAATGCACAACCATCGACGGAGAGCACCCTGTCTTTATCATGGCCATCTGGGAGTAGTCCACCAGTTCTATTAGTCCTCTGGTCACTTCTGGGACCTGTGAAAGCATTATTTAACATAAACACTAACATACATCCTGTATAGTTAAATTACCTCCCCATCAACTGTAGGCCATCCATGATACTGCAAGTGTGTAACCTTGTGCTCTTCTAAGTCTCTCCCTTTAACGTAAAACTCCCTTCTGGTGTAATAAGGGCAGGTTTCAGCTTGCACATATCTGACGGTGATATGTTCATAAACCGCTTCTGAGCCTTCCTCCGGCCAATACCTGGCACATTTTCCTTCTCCCAGCTCAGAAAGCATCACAATTACGCTGATTCCTTGCTCAGAAATCATTCGCCAAAAATCGTTTATGGTTGATTCCATCGGATCTTGGCTTATAATAAAGGATTCACTATTGTCGTAACCTTCGATGAACGAGGCGTTAATGTAAGTGGAATGTTCTTTCCCTGACAAGGGAGTGAGAATAACACGATTTCTATCATAAGGAATAACTGCATCCGATCGATTTTTATCCCGGTTTTCTTCCCCGCTGGCTACGGAGCAAGATTTCCTGTCTTCGAAAGCATTTAACATATTCTCAAATTCTTCTTCTAGCTTGCACTTATTGCCATCCTTATCCACCTGACGTAGCCTGTCTACACAAGGCTTCAGATCGTTTACAGATATTTCTGTATCTCCGTATTGAGCCACTTCCATAAGAGCCCGATAAATAAAAATGTATTGTTTCTAGAAAACCCATAATTAATTATAGCTAAACCTACATATTAAAGAAAAACTTACCAAAGATTGCACTAAGAAATTTCTTTGGTGTCTCAAATCACAGATATTATTGAAAATAGAAACTTGTCCCTCTTCTCGCAGTTGTTGCAGCAGACAATCCAAAGCAACTAAAGTACCAGTTCTGCCCACACCGGCGCTGCAATGAATTAGGATGCAGCCTTTTTCGATGGAGTAAGCTTCGTTGACTCTTTTGATGAATTTAATAATGCCACTGGGATGTTCGGGAGCCATAAAATCCTTCCAAACCAAATAGTGATACTGAGTAATGCGCCTTTCCTCTATGTCTTTCCCGTTGTTTCCAGATTTAACTATTTTCAAATCTCTGACTATATAGTCAGAAAAACGAGTTTCTTGTAAATGGGTCACTGTTATCTTGCCAAAAACTTTTTCACCGTCGCTTTTATCAGGCCAGTACTTAGCACATTTCGTCTTGCTGTATTCCTCTAAGTTAGTTAACATCAAAAGCATTTCAAGATGTTGCTCCCAGATCATTCTCCAAAAATCATTGACTGTGGTATCCATAGGACCCTGGGCACAAATGAACTTCTTGCGCTCTTTGTAACCCATCACAAAGTTGGCATTTATATAGTCAGATCCAGCAATGCTATCAACTTGGGACAATTTTACTCTTGTTTGATCAAAGGCTTTAATGTCTGGATACCTGTTTTTGTACATATTTTCCTTAGCGTCGGATGCTCTAGTCGTGCGATCGGAAAAACGATCAGGGAGGAGCTCGAATTCTTGTTGAAAACCATAATCCGAATCGCGGTGGTGCTCAATGTAAGTAGCCACCAATTCTGATTTGCTAATAGGGCTCATATCAGGGGGATTCAAAGACACTAACCTTTGACGACCCCGGAGGTTCCTAAGGGACGTTCTAAACGTAATCATTTCAACAGCTTGTGCGTGAGCTTGTTTAGTATACCTGTGCAATATGCAGAGAACTCCCAGGAGGAACAATATGACCACCATTAATCCACATAGAACCTGGAATATGAGACTTAAAGTTTCTGTTTTTGGAGCGGCTAGAACTTCGGGTCCAGGGTTCATCATATCCAAATAATTACTGTATGCTGCCAGCATAATAGGATCTAAGCTGCCATGTACGATAATTTCCACAAAACCCGTATAATTGCTGTTAATGTCTAAATTTCCATCACATGGCGCCAATGGATCGCTGAGCCTTTCCTCTCTTCTTACCCGATTAGCCATATCACCTGCAGTCTTATTTAGCTGCTTTTCTTTTGCTTTTTCCTCCCTAGGTGTGTTATACGGCCTCAAACCTATACAGTGATCGCATTCGCTGCTTGAAATATTTAACGTGTGGTCATCTCCCAAGAAAACTTCCGGGTGAAAAGTCGAACTACTAAACATTTCTGCAACATACGCACCTCCTTTAGGTGTACGATGAGCTTCCTGATAACTCATAATCGTCAGATCTTCTGGGGAAGGCAGTTCTGAGAGTTTCTGTTGATCCTCCATGCGCACCAGATAAATTCTGTAGCAGCATATCGGCCCATTTCGTTCTGATATTCTTGGTATAAACAGCTTAAACATCCATTTCCCTTGTTGCTCCTCCATCTTTTTCCAATGAATCCTCGCAAGTCTTTGCTTATCAGGCAAAGTTGGAGGCATTTGACAGGATAAAGTTACAGGAGTGCCACTTTTTCGTAGTCTTGTTACCCCAGATATTTCCACTGTATAATTGGTATTTGGTGAAACATTATAAAACCTTGTTGATAAATTAATTTCGCTAATACTCGCAACTTTTGGGCCCCACGTGACATTATCAAGCTCACCTTGTTCGTTTATGAAAGTGGCGTTTCCAACTAGGTGTACATTATACGACTGAATACTTCCATGAGGTTCGCGAGGAGGAGCCCAAGAGACATGAACGAAATTAGTATGACTTATGTTGTCAAATCTGCACTCCACTGACGCATTTGAGGGAGGACCTGATTGACCATCCATCGTGGTACCATTCACTATTTTTGACCAAGGGCCACATTCACGGCTATAATCGCTACAAGCGGCTACTTGAAAACTGTAAGTTGTAGCGGAGTTCAAATCAAAAAATAAATAAACAGGGCCTGAATTGGCAGGTTGGACAGCTTCAAGCTTTTGAGAAGTATTGTATGACCTCATAATGAGGTTGTAATAGTGAATATGGTCTCGAAACTTTTCTGGCGGAATTGTCCACTTAAGAGATATTGAAATAGAAGTAACACCTGTAACCGTTATCTCTGGTACAAATATTGGTTCTTCATCAAGCATTTTTAGAGTTTCACTTGTGGAATATGGACTTTCGCCTTGAGGATTCTTAGCCATAATTCTTACTGTATATAAGGAGTTGTTCTTCTCTACATTTAGAATTAAAGAGTTTTGAGTATTGTTTATATCAGATCGATAAAATATCCATTCAGAATCATTCTCAGATTTATACTGTACTATGTATTTCAACTCATTCGGGCTATTGCCATCATTCACCGTCCAGTTGAGGAATATTTTGTTTGTGCCAATAGGTTTGATCACATCAATATTCACTTGAGGTTTGTCTAGCACCAAAATTGCAGTTGAGGCTTCAGTGCTTGATATTTCATTGCGAGCAACGCAAGAATAAGTTCCATTATCTTTTTTAGTAACCTGTATTTGTAGTGTCGAACGAGATACTGTTTCATTAACTGAGGAAGTGTTCCACATGTCAAAAGGCAAGGCGTTACTATCTTTATACCAAGTCACTGAATCAATGGGGTAGCCTTCAACTAAGCACTCCAAGTGAACAGTGCTATAAATTTTGGTGTAAATTGGCCGAGTTATTTTAAAAATGTTAACATGTTTCGTCACATTCAATTCTATGTCTGAAAAATCTATATCACTGGCGTTTTGATTTGTTGCATGGCAGACATATTTTCCTACATGGTTAAAATTTAGGTTCAGAATATGAAGAATTGACACCTCAAATTTATTTCCTGATTCCTTGTTAATATTTTCACTTTCCATTTCTAAAATAAACCTGCAAAAAAGTAGATCGTCAGGATTTTTGTTAACTTTTATGCATTATTTTATTGTCTTAGATGAGGCGTCAGCATGATGATGAGTTTTTGAGTATTGAACTGCATCAATTTAATGTAATAATTAATTGACAGGTATGTTTATTACAGATAAAAAAGTGTGGCAGTAAAAATATATATACAAAAAAGATACTTAAGTATATCTGACATGCAAGCAAATGTGTGTAAGAACAATCAGTATAAAAATCAGGGCGATTATGAGCAAATGAGTCTACAGATGCAATGCAAAAATTGAAATTCAAGTTGTAATAATTATGCCACATATATTTCTTGTTTGAGGAGTACTTACATGAACATATCATCAACGATTAACCAAAAACATGTTAGTAATAGTATTATTCACTCTATTAGGCATATAAAAAATTAGCATGAATACAAGGTGTTTATTAGAAAACGTCATTTAGAAGCCTATGAATTTTTGATAGAAAATATATGGAAAATGGGCTTTTGTTCCTTCATCCTTTTCGTTTCACATTTCCAACAGCCAACTAGATGATGACTTTAAATGAATATCTCCTACTTTAATTGTGGAGTATTTAGGGGTAAATTAAGAGGTGTTTATTTTATCAACAGAAGTTTCCTTTAGCCTCTTTGTATTTATAATTTTATTTATAGCTACAGGATATCGAAATTTTAATAATTTTTTTTTTGTTTTTTTTATAAATTTATCATATTATTTACTTTTTTGTGTACACGTGCTAAAAGACTAAATTTTTTTTTCGATACAAACATATAAAGTAAAGAATTTTTTTAACAGGCACTAAGACATTTACACAGTTACTTATTTATATGTACATTATAATATGTAAAGAGTGGCGCCTTTTTGCTGGATTTAAGGAATATTGGTAAAACCATAATAAATAGATGAAATCTGATTACACATTACACATAACAATTCCCAAAAAATAACAAGCCAGGAGGTGCAATGATCATAGGCTAATAAGCCTAAAGAGCCCCACACTAAAGTGATTTAGACGAGACGCAGTTCGGCTTTAGAAACAGCCATTGGTACCAGAGAAGCAATGTTTGCACTGAACGCTCTTCTCCAAAAATGATGAGACCAACGTAAGGATGTTTTCGTGTGTTCTATTGATTATGAAAAGGCCTTCGACAGAGTGCAACAAAAAAAGCTCATAAATATTGTTATAGTGAGCGGGCGCCGGGAGGCGGAGGGACAATGGAGGTTGGACCTTCGCGTCTCGCGGCCTATCCGGGCGCTGCTGCATGTCACGAGTGATTTATTGCTCTGTTTATTTAGAACACAGTTATTTACGACCTGTGAGTCTTATCAAGAATGTTCTAGGCTTTTCTGCATTTTTAGCACTTTGTATAAAAGGCGAATAGCCCCGCCGTTAGTAGCAGTCTTATTTAATCGAGCTATAGGTAAGCTAAAGTACCAAACGATATTAGAAGGCTATAAAGTGTTAAGTAGTGAGTTATTTAGTAGTCGAATTGTACTTGTGTGTATCTGTGGGATAAATAAATAGTGTTTTCGTGTTAAATTGCTACACTGGAATTATTGAACCCTGAGTTCGCAACAATATATTGATAGATACTGATGTTGATGGAAAAGATTTACATATAATTAAGAACCGGTACTGGCGACAGAAGGCAGTCGTTCGAGTCAATGGAAAATTTACAAATGAACGTCAAATCCAATGAAGCGTTCGACAGGGATGTGTCCTGTGTCCACTGTTGTTCAACCTAAATTCTGACAAAGTCTTTAAAGAGGCTTTACATGAAAAAGAATTCGGGGTCAAAATCACGGCGAGCTGATTAACACCATCCGCTACGCTGACGATACAGCTATTTTATGTGATGATCTTCAGGGTCTCCAAAGTCTCATAAATTCTGTTAGTGCTGTGGGACAGGAAATGGGACTGAATGTATATGTTGCTAAGACAAAGTTTATGATCTTTAGCCGTCAGCAATACCTCAACGCGTCACTACAGATAAATGGACAGAATGTTGAGAGAGTATTCAATTTTAAATGGCTTGGATGCTACATCACTGAGCAACTCGACCCAGATAGGGAAATTAGATGTAGGATTGAAACAGCCCATACAACGTTCTGGAAGATGAAATCACTGTTTTGTAATGACAGCCTGAACCTAAAGCTGAGACAAGGAATGATTAAATGTTATATCTGGTCTGTGCTGTTTTACGGAGCTGAAGTCTGGACACTAAAAGCTGCCACAATCCACCATCTAGAAGCATTTGAAATGTGGTTACATAGACAGATGCCAAGAATACCATAGGTAGCGTTGCAAAGAAATGAAGCAGTGTTAGGCAAGGCAAATACAGTTTGTGAACTTTTGACAACAGTTAAATGCCAAAAACTGGCATAACTCAGCCATGTTCTCAGTGGAAATCGCTACTGAATCCTACAGCTTATAATGAAGCGCAAAATAGAAGGCCGCAGGGAAGAGAATTCTCCTGGTTAAAAAACATCCGGGAATGGCAGGCATACATAGCATCGAACAATTGTTTAGAGTGGCTGAAGACAGGGAGCAGCTCACCATCTTGATTGCCAATGTCAGGGAGACCTGACAGGGCACAAAAAGAAGAAGATTACACATTCTCAACTCCAATATTCATGATTAATTTAATGCTGTCATTCATCATGGTCAGCTTGATTCATTTTCCCTATACAGGATGTTTTTGAAAAAAATTGAAAATAAGGCACCCTATATACTAAAGATTTGTTTGATTGCTCTTTTTTTTAGCTTATTGGAATGATGTAAAGTTTTATACCTTTAGTTCTAGTGGTTTTTGAAGAATTAATAAAACACTAATTCTTCTTATAAGCACATCCCAAATCTATCAAAATAAAATGAGATCAGAGGTCTCTTTCTAACACATTACTCCTTATGGGAACATCAATAGAATCACTTAAAAAAGGGCTATCGAATGATCCAAAAATATATTAGGTGTCCCATTTAAAAAACCCTAACTTTATATCAAAAACTTGAAAGTTGCTATCAAAAAAAAATTCAAAACTGCACCATTATATAACATATGAAACACTGTAAAATATTTCTATTTGACTTTTTGTTCTATTTCCTATAATATCTGAGACACAGGGCCATGTCAAATGCAGTGCAAATGCTAACACACTGTATAAATAAAACATAAATAATTCTTTTTCTAATTTCATATTGTCCTTTTGGCACTTTGCTCAAAAATTATATTCTCTGATTTTGGTTTAATTTTTTCATTGACATGTGTGTCATTCACAAGACAAAGAACATTCCATCTGTATTTCGCAAAATATAACTTTTTAAAACTGAACACAGAGGAGTATTAAATAGAAAAAAAAAATTCTACAGACAGAAAATGTATCTCAGTTTTCACTATGCCTTTCTTTGTCTAAATTCTACCTTCAAATTAACTTTAATTGAAAAATAACTCATCAGTTTACCAAAGACTTACCCATCCTGATCCGAAACATTCTTGTCATTAAAGGTCCATAACATATGACTTGACATCCATTTAGTTTTACATATAATAGTGACATTCTCTCCTAAGGGTAAGGCTAAAGGGTTCTCATGTTTTAGCACCTCAATAGTCATATTCAGTTCCTTATCAGCTTGTGGAAATTCCTCTGTGAATAGTGAAAAATAGTAATAAATAGAAATTATCCAATATTCAGTCCAGTGTTTATTTACATAAGAGAGCAAAACAATAAGAACTTCCTGTTATTGCAGGTGTCATGACATCAAAAAGATGTAATATTTTATTAATTGTATATATTTGATGAAGTGAAACAGGAACCTAAGGGCTTATTTATGCTTGAAACGCGATCATACAACAGACCTACCTATTGGATTGCCATAAACCAAAGGATACAAGAGCAAACCGATTATTGTTGTGCACTGGTAAAGGGCTTGGCAACACATGTTGAATTCCCTGTTAAGTACTAATCCAACTGGCACAAGAGTTAGTAACCAATAAGCACTGTTTTTTAAGGAAAGTTCTGGGTTAGCAACTTCATTTCGCCTGCACTATCATGGGAAATATAACATTTTAACAAATTAAATTGCCGACTACTTTGTTATGGAAACCATATTGGATTCCCACGGTTTATGTCATACGTCAACAACAGAGGGCGACACAATAGTTGATAATTGACGTTTGATTATATCAGTATTTCGCATGATCAGTCACAGAGGTCTCTAAATGCAATGCCAATATAAAAATTAGTTATTTGTAGTTTTCTTTCATAGTCATTTTATTGCTATTAATAATTAATTGATTAAAGTTATCTAGTAACGGTGCTAAGCTTAGACTACATTTTTTGCAAGCGCGTCTTGTTTTCCTTATAAGAATTAGGTAATTAGGACACCGGAAATTTGCCTAATGTAGGTACTACGCAACCTACAATACACTAGAGATAATATTCGTGGATCTTAAATTTTGTTTTGATCCTTAATTTATTATCTGTTGTATTGGAGATGACTTGCAAAAATTTGGAGATTCAATTACTTCATTAATTCCTAGTCTGGTTTTACCAAGTGAGTAGCTTATTAATATTAAAATATAAATGTATCGTGCAAAGGGAGTCGGTAGTAATACGCGGCATGCGACCCACATTGTAAATTTAAATTGACCAATAGGCAGCCTGGAGCTTGGAGCTGCCAATAGGAATGCTCTATTATGGGGTGATACAACTTTGAAATAATCGACCGCAAGGGCGCTAACCGGAGTTTGAAATTTTCTCTTTTTATTAGGGGTTTTAAAATAATTTCTTCAGCTAGAAACAATTATCATAGAACAAAAATTAAAGGAGGGGATCATAATCATGTGCTTAAGTATTGGATAGATTTAAATTCAGAGAATTCGTGAAGGTTTAGGAACCCCACCCCCGGATTGCTAGATGGCATTTGATTCGTCAGCGTGCGTCAGACCATGTATCGTGGGCAAAGATAGTCGGCGGCTTGCCACAGTAGGTTTTTAATTTTGCTAGGTATTTATTTTTACTTTACGTTGCCGCTGTGTATTAATTAAACCTTAACATCTAACCTCGTACTGTCGGTTTCGTGAGCATTACGAAAATAGGCATTTAATTAATAAAAAAAACAAACATCGGTCTCTGTGTAAAAAAAAAGACAAATAAATTCCTGGTGGTGTCGTCTTGTGCCCTGCAGCCGCTCCTCTAACCTCTATGGTTTTTATTGCCAGTGGATATTCCCAGTTGGTTTTGAACATGATGAATACAACCTACCAAGACAAGATCACCCAAAGTTTGGAGAACAGCAGGTAAGCCAAAATTTCTTTTATGGAGTTTGCACTTATTTCTTGCAGCAGCCAAGCAGTTCGAGGTGAAAGCTAATTACATCTACCATTTAATTTGCACCAGTCGATTTTTGTTATGCAATTTGTAAGTGTGTCATGTATATAAACAAAGCGTTAACCTACCTTGAACGAATACTTTTATGCTAAATTTGTGCCCCATTTGAACCAGTCAAGTTCGAATTCCATCACATAACCTCAAAATACCTCCAAGTGAACTAATTTAACATATCTGCAAATTTACCTTAGTGCAGGTAATTTTGTTATTATCTCTTTGTCTAATCAATCAAGGTGAATAAGGATGTATATACTAAAATATTTACATGCTATTTGATTTGGTTTTGGTTTACCATAAGCTCAAAAATGTTGAGTCCATAAACAAACATGTTTTTTTATGACTTTAATGTTCATTCAGGCGTTGCATTCCTAAACCCACTCAACAAGGTGAATCAATTAGTTTTAGTATTCATTAAAATTGGCAATTAAGTAAAAGTTCCTGTTTTGAAAATTGGGCTAAATTATACCTTGAAAGTGCCCCTGGGGCTAAAAGTTTTTGATGGGTCAGGAAGTAGTTATCCAATTTTCTATTATTCATAATCTTGTGTAGCTAATAAACGTCACTAATTCCAAACTAAGCTATGATTGTAAAAAAAATACTCACATGAGCAATTTTAGAAATTAAAATAAACAAATGAAACTAAATTAGGACTTACAGGCTGCCATATCTTTTTCAAGTTTCAAATTCTTGTCACTGTACAAAATGTTTGCGGTTATTTGGCTGTCATACTCAGTCATCTCATCTGCTATGCAAGATACCTACTTATGTCTATACTGTCCATACCTACTATTAGTTACTACACAATTTTTTTCCACATTGCACAAGGAATTCGAAAATAATTGTCATTTTTACATAAAAATAGTAAATTACCATTTTTTAAACAAAACATACCACTCGTGGAACGAGAATTTAGTTTATTTATTTTACAATTTTTATAGGAATATTAAGAAAGTGTCTCTGTAAATATTAGGTAGGTACTTATTAAGAAACTATCTATATATAAAAAAACTAATTGAAGGAACATTAAGATTTTTTAAGGAGGTACAGAGTGTCCCTTATAAATGCCACCCACTTTAACTTTTATGCTTTTCATTTAAGAAAAAAGTTTTATGCAAAAGTTGTAGCATTTTAGGGAAAGATTTGAATGCACTCTATATCGCCCTTGGCAGATGATTAAAAAACTTTGTTGATTGAACTTGATGATTGTGTCTCTGTTAAGGTCAATCTGTGTTGTGGGTAATTATAGATATAGTGACTGCCCCTAGTAATATGGGAGTGACCAACCACATAGCGTTCAAATAGAAGAGAATTTTTTTTAGGAATTTTACATGGTTAAATATTGAGATAGCTGGAAGAGTCAGTAGTGAGTTTTCTCTAAACATAATTCTACAGTTAGTTAGGGGGCGTGACTTAGTGATTATTCTTAAGGCTACTTTTTGATTTGTGAACAAGATGTTGCTCAGAATACAATAGCAAACTTTAGCGAAGGATACATGGTTCCATCATAGGGAGTTTTCAATGTACCTATATCACAGTGCTTAGTCAGGTCACAGGGGACTCAGGGCATAGCATGCAGATGTCATTTTGGCATCTAAACACTCAATCAATCATATATGCTTAATTGTCAAAATTCAAAAACTTGAAGACAAAGCTCAGAAAGGACAAAATAAAGATTAAAATTAATCCAATTTTTGGCATAAAAATTCATTTACCTCATTTTATGTGTCCCACTCAGCAAAAACTGCTTTAGTCTGTGTTTGAACATCTGAAAGTCCCTCTGAGGCTTACAGGTAAATTGTTAAAAAAAAATTTTGATTGGTATATAATGGAGCCTTTGGTCAAACTGCAGGTTGGAATAGGCAAGGGTATGTTAAAACAGCTGCCAGTGAGTCACTGTAGCTAATGAATTATAAATGATGGAGTAATACTTTTTATGCATAAGGCAGGCCGTCTTGAAAATAAACAAAGCTGGCACAATCAACACACTGTACAGTCCGAAATGCTCCCTGCATGACTCCCTGGAGCCCAGGCCACATAGGAATCTAATGGCACACTTCTGTATCAGAAACACTGCTATAAACAGGGCAGACGGAACAGTTTTCCAAGAAGCATATGCCACACCTCAAGTGCGATTCCACAAGTGAGAAATACACAATTTGTGCCACTCCAAAACCCAGTCTTTTCCTATCTGTCAAGTATTATTCTATCCTGAATACGCAGCTCCACAAATTCCTTATTTATTCAGTTTTTTTAGTATTCTGTGATCTAGGCTGTCAAATGCCTTGAAGAGATCAAGAAAGCAGCTGCAGGCACCCTCTCCGCGCTCCAAAGCCTTAATAAACTCCAGCAGAGCAGTATCTATCGATCTTCCTTTTAAGAAACAATGCTGAAAGTTACGAAGTAGATCATTTTTTGAGAATAATGTGAATAGTCGGTTATACATAGCCCTCTCAAAGAGTTTTGAAAACGTTGACTGAACCCTAATAGGCCTATAATATTGGATATTTAATTTTTGTCGCTCTTTTTATATATTGGGGTAACAATGTTTTAAGTCTGTGGGAAAGATTCCTTATTTTCAATTCCTTAGCCAGCTCTTTTTTTATTATTGAGATGCTGAATTATAGTGAGAATTTCTCTTATGGTTATCGGGGGAATGTAAATTGAGGTAAGAACTGAGAAGTGTGGACATGAGAATGGCGTGTTGTTAAAGTGTGGGGCTTTGGAACACTGGATAAAATAATCATTGAATTGGTTTGTTAGGTTCGATATGTCTTCTTCTGGGAGTGTATTTCTGGGATGATTGGTTGGTGGCATAGACCACCTGGTCTGTGCCTTATTGTTGGAATTATTTAATTGTTTGCTGATTAAAGAATTTTTCGATTCATTCAAAAGAGCTGGGTATACTGTCTTTTTAGCTGTAGGTAACGATTTTTAAATTGTGTGTCACATTTTGAGAGAACAAAATACAGATCCAGCTGCCTTTTGCCATCTATTATCTCTTTAGAGTTAAAGATAATTATTTTTTTTAGCAGAATTCAATTTGGTGAGCGGAAAATTTTTCTGAAAATAGTATATAAAAATATTTCTGAAATTCTTTCGTTGTTAATCAAGACCAGTTGTATCAATATCATAGATAGACAGACAACCAATTCACCCACCAAGGGCCAGTGTTGAAAATGACCATCATACATTTCGACACATAATCTATACCTCTTAATTAATTTTTTTATTGATTTGGTAATCCATTCAGAATAATGAGTGTTAATTCAATTTATTTCGTGAATTATTGCGTTTTTTATTACGTTTGGGGTATTACACCTGCTTCTGTAGTAAAGAAAATGTTTTAAGGGTCCTAACTAAAAAAAATTGGATTTTTTTTCCTTTTTTTGGCATATGTGTTAAAGATAAACCTCGAGATAAACTTATCAAACCATCTATTGTTGAAATCGCCTCGTTTTGCTGTATTCAACCCTCTTTTGGGCTTTTTGCGTAATTTCTAATCTTTTTTCACATTTATTGGTTATGAATCAAGTTGTGTGTCATTTCATCAAGTTTATGCAGTAGATATAATAATTACAAGTCTAGTATCGATATCCTTTCACCTGTGTCAAATATGTGGTTATTAGTAAGTCGGCTACATGATTCATAATCATTTTGAAATCATGGGGAAGCCTAGATATGCTTAAGTGAAAATGAGTGTTAGTATGCTTATTAATTGAATTTGAATGTGCTTGGGAAGTATTTTAGTTATATTCCACTTGAGTTTACAATGCTGTTGCTTTTAGAGAAATTTTTGAAAGCACCATCCCTGCCTTATATCAGTTTTTATCTTTGAGAAAACCTTTGACATGTGTTTCTTTGCTATTTTAGACTGCAAAAGATTCAACATTTATTGTGAGTTGGGACTTGTAGATTATTATGTTCAGTACGAATACATGCTGCTGGTTTAACCAACTATGGCAAGTTTGCACATAAATTAACATTGCTACTAACATTGATATTAAAGATCTTCCTTTCTGGCTGTCTAAACAATCCTCAACATTTCCTGTGTTCTACTGCCTACTTAAATATTTGAGACTTGGATGGGAGCCAATTCCTGTTGGCCAAGGGTTATTGATTTTATCCCTTTGATACCAAAATGACTGGTTTACTATTATATACACATATTAAACTTTGTTCTTGGTGATGTAATAATAGCACTAACATTATGTTGACATTAATATGATACTAATTATTTGCATTGAGAACTAAATGATGACTTTGTTACTTGAGATTAATATCAATAAGCATTAGTCAGTTTCCTATCTTAATGGCACTTGATTTATGTTATTTAGAAATACATATGCTGTAAATTCTAATTGTTGTTGTCAGTTTACTTACATGATGACACTCAAATTTAAAATTCATTTTCACAAAGCAAATTGTACGTAAAGCAAAAAGCGTTTTGTTAGACAAGTAGGTGCATATTAAAAGCAGTGAAGTCACTGCTATAGAGTGACTGCCAATAACAAACCTGTATTCTTAGAATGCTGCTCATCGTTTTTTTTTCGATATTGTTTCGACCAATTACCGCTGCTGGAGAAATTACTAAAAATTCCTTCTTTAACGAATTTCTTTGCAAAGCCGTTAAAAGGAAATCGTGTAAAACCTGCCTTGTACTCTTATTCAGGCTTAGGCGAGCAATTATTATTCACACCATACACGATGTCCAGAAAAAGAACTCTTAAGCAACAATTTGACATTGCTTTAAGAATTCTGGGGTTACATGCTGCGCAATAAGTTAACCTTTAACTAAAAGACAAACAGAAGATTTGAATTTAGTGAACTTCGTTGCAAACGTAACTGTTCAGAGATTTCTTGCACAACATTTATATGGTGTCATATTAGGTAGATTTTGATTTTGTTGTTCAGGTTGTTTGTGTTGCAAAATTAAGAATAAAATAATTCTAGAATAAAGCTTTTAACTCTTATCTAAACCTGCATTTTTCCCTACACTTAAATATATTGACGGGCTTACTAGGTATTCAAGCTTCTTTCTTTATTTTTTTTTACTCTATCATGAAGTGACTTTGCATGGTTCCAGTTTTCTTTATTTATGACACTTTTTCTTCAGGCTACCATTTGATTTCAATGCAGCATTTTTACGATTCATAGTTACAAAACCATATCAAATGCCGTGCTTCATGCTTCATTTCATGTCGCCGAAGAATGGCAGTTTTTTTTTTGATTATACAACAAACGTTTTAGCAGAAAACGACAATAGAATTCGTTTATATGGGTAATGTAGGAACTTGCTTAGTCAGGTCAGGATCCAATTAGTATTTTACTATTATTAGGTAGATTTCTATGATTTGTAAACATTTATATAAATATATAATAATAATATAGTAATTTTTCAAACAATTTACTCGCTGGTTGATAAGACTTAATTCGTGTTTACAAATCAATCTGAAGTTTGCGATTGAGTGACTATAATTTTGCTTTATTATATATACAAGTTTTTTTCCATAATTGGTGAACGGGTTCAAGGTCTATTATTTCAATATTAATAATAATTACTGTCGTTATTATATACAAATAACATAGTATTTGTGCTTCAGGAAGTAAATTGCAGTACGATGCACTATACTTAGTAGGTACATTTCTTCCTTTAAGAAATCATCAAACTTGTTTGTGGGTAGAAAACACTTTTACTTGCTTATGTGGACAATTATTATTATTTAACAAAACAACCATTATTATTAATGAGTCAGGCGATTTTTTGGCGTGCCACAGTGTAAACTAGTGTTGCGCCTGATTATAGAAACGGAACCTACATTTCACTTTAAGAATTATTTTCTCTTTCAACAACAGGTACCGTTCTCATGGTTTCGTTGTTATACAGGTTCTCTGATGATATTGGCTATCGCAATAGTCTTTAAGAAAGTATGCTCGTGGGCATCATTTACCCTGCAGGTTTCTATGTATTGAGGGCGATGTCAATGTCAAGCTGACATATATCCGTATGAGGATTTTTTTCCTATATCTATACCAAGGTATACTAGCATTCATACTTTTAGTTTTTTTCACATGCTGAAGGAATGTTTCAAAAAATTTATTTGTGGGCAATGAAAGCTTGAGATTGGGAATACCATCAAACGTTCGTAGGTAATCTACTTACTAATACTTATTTTTAACTCTTTGATTTAACCTGCTTGGCTGTAAAAAGTTAAGTTTATAGAAGCAGATAACTGATGGGTTGTTACAACTTTCTCTCATGAGAAATTAAACTGTAAATGATTGTGCAGGTGTAATTAAATGTTTTGAAGATCCAAAGGCCACCGAAGTCAACAGAGATTCATTGGCATATTGCGGAACTTCGCAACATTCGCAATTTTATCAATTAAATTCCTTCGCAGATCAATAGGAGCTACGTCGGGCAAGGTGAATCTATAAAATCATCGATACCTACATGTATAAAATCATAATTAATATGCCAACCTTATTCCAGCAGTGCCTACGCAACTGTAAGTTCTTGTATGGTGATTGACATCTATACCATGAATCATTATTTAGCACGGCAATGAGTATTTTTGGTGGTTCCTTGGAAGTCACACCATATCATTAGAGTGAATAATCTTAATTATGATTTTAGATATCACCGTTTCCGAGAGAAGTAATTATGTCATTTCTGTTCTATGAACAACAAAATATTATAAAGTACTAAATAAAATGCATAATGACCGTTAGGAGTGGTAGGTAATATAAGAAATTCATAAAATAATTGTATTTCTAAAAAATAAATTCTAAAGATTGTTAACAAATCAAGTCACGTGGGTGAACGTGCGTAAATGGCAAATAAGTACCAGGAGGCACATGGTAAACCTTGACAATGTTTCTAGTTAATTATTTCAAATAAGTAGATTAGTTTTAAAAAGTTTTTTGTTTAATTTGAAATAAAATACCTCAGTTGGAATTTGGACTCGACTTTTACCTTTCAAAACTGGCTCAACCCGTATCGAAAGTACGTAACAATACGTCTATTAATGCTTATCATTTTTAATATACGTTCAATAAAGATAGCTCATCCATTAATATTTAATACTATTTGCTGCTGTCGAAGCCAAACAGTCTGGGTTTTTAACATAAAAATGACCAACCGAAACCTCATCTAATATTTTGGTTAAACATTCCGATATATGACTATAGTTAAATGAACCAAATTTGCCTTTTTACAGCGAACCTGGATGTTTGCTAATAATTTTCCGCAAAAACTTTATTTAAAGAACATAAAAATTATTTGAATATTATTATGCAAATAATGTATAGGTGTTAAGAGGTTGATCTAATAAGGCATAAAAAAATACGTATTTGACATAAACGAAATAAAACAATTAAAAACAAATGATCGATGTTTTAAGTATATTTTTTACAAGCAACACATGGCTTTTTACAAGTAATTAAAGACTTGTGAGTGAGTTATTTTTAAGTATAAGTGGAAATTAATAATTATAACTTGTAATGGAATACTTTTCTAGGTGCAACAATAGTACAAAGCGATTATTTTAACTTGATACATTATTAATTACATTTTTTATTTTTCAAGAAATATTAAGTGGAGATCAAAAACCATGTTTTATAAGAGAATATCACATCTTTTTGTTCATCTAATTAAAAAAAATCATAGATGATCAAGTTCTTATAAACCGTAAGTATTTTTCAGAAGACCCTGTATTTATTTTGTTTTGTCACGCTTTCTGCAGACCTTACAGCACAAAGTTGTTACTGTTTTGTTTAGAACCTTTTTCTTACACCTTATTAAATTGAGGAGCAACTTATCAAAATGCATTATGTCCACTCAAGAACGAAATTCAGTTTGTAGTCGTTTTGAACTTATTTACATCTCTTCCATACTTCTGTAAACCTAAAATGTATCAAATAGCGTTATGTCCCTATCTAGTTTGAGTGAAGTGGAAGAGTTTTTTAGGTTTAAAAAGAACACAAATATTCGTTTTTTGTTCCTTGCGATAAAATCGTTTTGGTGGACATAATGCCTTTTGAAAAGTTGCTCCTCAATTATCCTCACTCATTCTAAAAAAAAGAAAAAACATATGCAGCATAGTAAGACGAATTTTAAGTTTAAGACTGATTTAACGTTTATTCTAAACTTTCATTGGGTCATTGAAAAGTCCATTTTTTTAGAGAAAAAGTTAGCAACAAATCTAGTTTTAAATTATGTTTTGTTAAACCTGCAGGACTGGAACGCAATTTATGACCACCCTGCAGTCCAAACTTAAACCCTATAGATTAGTTCGTTTTGATTCAGTTGGAGAAATCGGTTTTCAATTGAATGCGAATTCGTGGTATTAATCACTTAACGAATAGTGGAAAGCTGGAATTGTCTACATCAAGGAGAAATAATTTCTGTAGTTAGGCATTGAAGAAGATGACTACAAATGGTATTTAATGCAAATGGAGGATATTTTGAACCGTTTGGTTACCAATATTTTTTAACAATCATATTTTCTCTTAAAATTATTATTTTAACTTAGTTAATAAAAGTTTAAAAAATCTTAATAACCCACCTTAAACATATGAGTTTACAAAATGTCGTTTTTATGGCCCACTATGGATATTGGAATACTTTCTAGGTATATCGTATGTAAAATTTTTTCGCATTTTGCTCTATTTTCATTGATATTTTCTCAATTTTTGAAAACGGCACATACGATTTTACTTCTTATTATACCTACCATTTTTTAGATAATAGTTGGAAGTTTGTAGTCAGTTCTTTTTTAATATCTGTTTTAGGATGAAATTATTAATGCGTCATTGCTTTTACCAGAAACTCTGTCTGTATAGACATGGAGCTGAGGTTTTGAGAATCGTATCGCTCTATTCTTATTCTCCCAGTGATCGTTTTATATATGCAACACAGTATATTACAGCTATTGACACTAAAAGAAGGATTTACTTTCAATTAATATTATGCGGCAACCCCGCGCTGCTCTTTTGTCAAAGCAATATGGCCGCTACGTTACCCAAAAGAGCGAGTGGGAGAGAGACAGACAACAGTCAAGGTTGTCAATGGACGACTGCGGTGTTGCCAAACTAATAATATATTATGTAATTTGATTGCTATGAAAGGGTGCATTGAAAGGTTGTTTATTAAAAACAAAACTCTAGAGTGCTTATTAACAAATTTCTTCAATAAACTTGTTTTTTATTTTAGGGTGGACTTTTGTTTTCAAAGCACTGTAGAGTTTTTTTTATGAACACTGATATATATATAAAGGGGGTTCATATAAAAAAAATCTGTTTTTTAAATATGAACTTTTAATGAAAAACTAATTCGCAATTAGATAATTTATCATTCAAATTGTATAATTACCGCTAAATTAAAAATTAATACAAAAATATCGAGTTTCAAGAGGTGACGAAAAAAGGGGCTTATTAGAAAATATAAAGTAAAAAGAAAAAACTCATAAACCAAGAAATTGAAACAAAAGTTGAAAAAACCGACTTGAAATAATAAAAAAATTAATAATTAATAAATTAATTTATATAAATAAAATAAAGAAATAATAAAAAAAAAACTAATGTGGTAAGAAAACAAAAGATTCACTTGGCAACCCAATGTGGGAAAAAAAGTGAGGATTTGAAAATTTTCAGGAGCAAGGAGTAGGAAATTAACGAATAAAAGAGCCATGAAAAAGTTACGTTTTTATAAAAATAACAAAACTTAATAACGGTTAAACTCACAAAAAACTCAAATGACGAAAAAATGTGGCAAATTAATTATACAATTAGAAATTGTTTGGAACTCAAAAAAAAAAAAAAAAAACATAGTTCCGTTTTTAGAATAGAACATAGTGTGCATTTTTTTCTTTTTGAGTTTTGCCTTCAGTCTTAAGTAAATTCTGTCGGCTAAAAAATGGAATTTTGAATATTTAAACCTTCATAAAATCGAAACAGTTGAACTTATTTTAATTTCTCATAAGGAATTGATAAAACCACACTCAGTTAATAATAAAATCGAATATTTTTGATTTACTTACTATAGGGTGTCACAAAAAGTGGCCAAATATTACCTTTTCAGGAAGCGTTCGGACATTTCCGATCAGACGCAAAAAAAAAATAATAAAAATGACACGAGTGTGACAAAACCAGTTATTATATTTTTTCTGTTAATAATGAAATCAAATATCTTTGATTTGACATTGACTTGAACAAAAATGAAATGTTAAGAACAAATAAAATAACAGAAAAAAAAACTGATGAACTAGGATAATAATAAAATAATAACATTTAGATTGCAAAAGTCAAATAATGAACAGAAAAGCAAGTTGGTTGAATAAACGGCAAATAGAGCAAAAGTTATAACAAATACAGACAGAGGAATGGAGCTAAGAAAAATAAATGACAAAAAAAAAGTTAAGATCCGATAAAATAATGAAAAGAAAACCCCAAGCAACTAGCTAAATAACAAAATTGCAAAATAAAGAAAGTGAAAACTAACGAACAGAAGCACGAAATTTAGAAATATGAAGAGAAGTGAGCAAAAAGCGGATAAAGAAGAAATAGTAGGAAGACAGTTTGTTCCACTTTAACAGAAAGACCAAGAAGTTTTTCCACTTTAAAAATTGTGGTATCTGAGCTCTTGGCCAAAACTAGTGCCAGTTGTGCCTTGGTCGACTGTGGTGAGCTCCGTGGTATTTATTTCTCCGCCGTCGCGCTGCAATGGAGGAACTGGGATGGGGGTAGTGGTAGCGCGGGATTTTGGCGCACTTGAAGTATGTCGTAGAAGTCGCTTCCAGTCTGCATTTAGAAACGTAATTTCCTCCTTCTTGTGGAAATTAGAAGCGAGTTCTACTGTAGTAGAACTCACTTAGTACACTGGAAGCGAGTTCTACGACATATTTCAAGTGCGCCGAAAGCCCGCGCCACCACTACCCCCACCCCATTTCCTCCACTGCAGCGCGACGGCGGGGGAATAAATACCATGGAGCTCACCATAGTCGTATCACTCAACGTCGGGAAGCAGGGGAGATCACTTCGCCCATTTGCCTCATCGCCTTTGATAATGTAGACGAAACGTCAGGAAGAGACTCCATTGGACCACGGCTTCAAAGCCCGGAAAACACTTTAGATTGTATTTTGGTCGGCCGTGAAAGCCTTCATAGTTTTATATTGAATAACAAATTCCTCAATGTTTCCAATGTCAAATGTGGTTAACCCCTTAATGAAATTTAAAATTGAAAAATTATTGTAACTACTTAGGAATTTTTAGTCAAAAATTATTCAAATTACCAAAAATTTTTGTAATGTTAACAGTTGTGTCACACCCCTCGGCTGTATAGTATAAATCTGCTGATTAGGTGCAGTGAATTTTATTGCGACTAAATTTACCTTGTTCTTGGCCAAGAGTATTCTAGTTTCCAGGCCTTTACCTCTTACCTGCTTAAACTAGTCAGACAAATTAATCCCATCAACTTTTTATTTTTATTATGTACCTAAAATTCTTTTGCATAAATAAATAGTTTACGTTGTTGTCCGGTCTTTCAATAAAAAAGTTATTACTTAATATAAAATAATAAGCCATCTTGTCCCGTTCCTTATTATCACCACTTCATATTCAAGGGCAAAGTTATTGGAGAAAAAAAAAAAGGCGTGAAAATTTGCATAATTTGATTTTTGCGGCGTGGAATGCAATTAACAATTGCCGTATAAAAAACATCAATTAAGCGATTGGTAGGTAATTGTCGACATAAACCGCTCTTGTCTATCGTATTGTATATGCAATTGAGAATGTACTTTTCCAGAAGTTGTATATAAACACCCAATTACACAATACGTATTAGGTTGTTATACAATAAATGATCCGTTTTTTTTTTGTTCTAGCTTGACGCTCGGCTTGACGTATATTGTGTTATTGGTTTTATTGTTTTTGATGTTTTTTTTTAACTTTTTTTTAATAGTCCTCATTATATCTGTTAATATCCACACATTAGGTATTGTTTCATTACAATTGAAATCAAATCTTTACATTTTATAATTAACTAGTTAATTTAACCTCTATTTCTTCTGACGTGCGTCATTTACTCCACTGTCTTCTTCACGGTTGTGTGTCCGGCTGCTTGTCATATCTGCTATATCAAATTGTCATTAACTAAAACCGTAAAATCGGAAAAACACTCATTTGTTCCGATTTCAACACTTATGTTAGACATTCTGTCTTGAGAGCATTAGAGAGAGAGGTCGTATCCTTTTACACACTTCTTTCTTGACTGATAGGGGGTTTTTCCATTTTTCTTAAATGCACACTCCCAAGCCACAAAAAGATTTTAATTTTTTTGATTTAACAACGTATTCTTTTCTACATTTTCTTAAATGTTATGTATTTTTTTAATAGACCTGGTAATTTTAAGATTTTATTATAATGCCCACTGGCTGGTCCACCTTTTACTTTTTAGCGGCAGTGGATTGGAAAATTATTCATTTGCAATGTATAGTGACCTCAATATTTATTATTTGGTGTTATGCTGTTGGTCGTGCATATTATGATCAAACTTTCAGCTTTTTTTGCACAAGAGAGATTATGTTATCTTAGCCAGAAGTTCTTGGATAACATCAACACTGAATTGGCAATTTTAATTAGCCGCCGTTCAGGACCTTACAGGTTAAACATGTAGGAATTTTTTGACGCAATTTCTCCTCATTGTTTCGAGTATGTTAATAGATTTCGTGCTGAGCCGCATTGGTTAAATTAATTTAGCATAATTTTTTACATTATTGTTTTGTTGATATCGCTGCTATCTCCTATATGATTGTTATACCATCCAGAAACTACAAAGTTTTAGCTTAACATTTTCCCACACCTGCCGCTTATGTTAATCATTAATACTAATAATAATAATAATAATAATAATTATCATTTGTTGTATATCAATAGTTACCATACAATTTACTCGTACTTTTAAACTTTCTAAAAAAAAACTTTTGCATTGTGCTATAGGATATCTTATAGATAATGGGATAGTCAAATACACACAAGGCTGACCATTTGTGAAGGCCGTACGAACACGTAACAGTTGTCCCGATTGCAATTGTTATAATGGTCCAATCATTCAAATTGTCTTAGAATTTTGCGTTTGTTATAAGTTGACTTAATTTGCCCCTCAATTTGTCTTACTTACACAAGGTATTGAACTACAATTGTTATTATGGAACTTTGCTCTTGATGTCTTTTTCAAGTTTGATGTACATCTGCGCAGTTCTATTTCTTTCTGGTTGCTTCATTAATATCTAGATTATGTTTTCAGCAGTCCCCCTTCAAGCGATGAAATCTTGTTATTAATCGACGCAGTTTCGTCTTCTAGAACGTTCACGTTATGTAATAAAACAAAACTAGCCGTTCTTGTAAGTTTTCCTGCGAAACCCGCAATTTTCGTTCGCAGCAATTAGCTTTAATGGCAACAAGGCAATTGAAGGAAGTCCGATTTCAATTTATTTAATCTGATCAATGGACATGTTTTTCGTCTTTACTATGCTTAGTGAAACTGCACTCCGTATAGGTTTATAAAGATGGGAAGTGACACTTTCTATTTTAGAAAGAACTTCTTTAAGACTAGCAGTAGGTCTGTGGGTACCGGAACTTGACCTATTGGTTTCAAAGAAGTAGAGAGGTGCCAAGGTTTCTAGATACGGGATGTTCATTAGAAAACTTCATCTAGCCACCTGTGAATTGCATTTGTTATTTTGAAGCACGTCGTGAATCACTTCGTTCTTCATTTGCCCGTCAAACTTTTAAATTTAGGCGCGTTCACACTTTGCAAAACAAAAGTTCACACCACCCAAAAAAAGAAACGTACATTACAGTGGACCTACTAGTCGAAGAACCCTCCCTTGAGGAAACAAGAGAAGCAATAAATAAATTAAAGAACTCCAAGGCACCTCGCTTGGACGAGGTACCGGCTGAGCTTCTAAAATATGGGGGAGATGCACTGCATCGACAAATTTATGGATTTATGCGCAAGATGGAGAAAACGGGAACAAAAAAGGGGACAAATCAAAATGCTCTAACTACAGAGGAATCTTACAATAAACACCACATATAAAGCTCTCTCAAACATCCTACTATGCAGACTAACCCTATATGCAGAAAACCTGCTGTAGTATACAGAAAACAGGTAAAAATAGACCAACTTTTCACACTGAGGTAGCTCCTAGAAAAAGGATGGGAATATAACAGAACGGTACATAACCTCTTCATAGACTTCCGACAGGCATATGATAGCATAGAGAGAAGCCAAGTGTGGAATGTGATGTTGGAATTCTCAATACCAAAAAAGCTCATTCAGATAACCAAAGTTTGTATGGAGGGCGGAGTGTCTAAAGTAGGAGTAAACAACAGTCTATCCAGTAGTTTCGAAATACACAGTGGGCTTAAACAAGGCGACGCCCTATCACCACTACTTTTCAACCTTGTCTTAGAGAAAGCCGTGAGAGCAGCCGAAATAAAAACCGAACTGCTAACAACTAAATGTCCCAATTTACTGCTAGCATACGCAGATGACATTGATCTCGTCGGAGACTCAATCGTAGGCGTAAAAGATATTTTCAACAATATCGAAAAAACAACAGGTGAAGTGTAACTAAAAGTCAACGAGGAAAAAACGAAATATAAATGTATAAACAGAATGGAACGAAGAGGTAGAATAGGGCAAAACGTCACAATCAACACTCTTAATTTTGGGTAGAGCGTTTCAAATACCTTGGTGCTACAATAACTGCTGATAATGACGTTACTGAAGAAATTAAAGGAATAATTCAATCTGCAAACCGCTGCCTTTACGCACCTAACAATTTTATGAAGTCGAAGAACCTGACCAGAACATCAAAAACTAAAATCTATAAAACCATTGTCAGGCCAGTAATAACATATGGATGTGAAACGTGGACAATGACCAAATCAAACGAAGAAAAACTCAGACGTTTTGAACGAAAAATTCTCAGGAAAATCTTCGGAGCCCACCACGATCCGACGACAAATCGATATCGTATTAGAACGAATATTGAAATAAAGGAGCTCTACAACGATAGCAATACGGTGCTAGAGATTAAAGCCCAACGAGAGAGAATGAGCAGGCCACGTACACAGGCTGCAGGTTAAAAGACGTGTAAGAGGGGTGTGGTAGGAGGTTCCAACAGGAAAAAGACCACTCGGGCGTCCCAGAATGCGTTGGAGAGACAACATCAAATCAGGCCTACAGAAAATGAATATCCCTTTCGACCAAAAATTGATGAAGACCGTATCAATTGGAAAAGAGTTGTGCGGTCACCCAAGACCCACCCAGGGTTGTAGCGCTAGATGATGATGATGATGAATTGACAATATTGACATTGACATTTGTGGATAAATAATTCGGCCTTAATTCGTTTGATTTTTTTTCGATTCATTCGATTTTGGCAACTCAATTGGCAATCATTATTCTGAATGTAGCGGCTCTGAAGATGTAGATTGAAGTACATCCAAACCATCTTCTTAAGTCTTTCAGCCAGGAGTTCTGTCTTCTTCCCACTGATCTTTTTTTCTGTATTTTTCCTTCAATGATTAGTCTCAAGAGTTCATACCTTTCGCCTCTCATTATGTGGCCTATGTATTTCGTCTTTCTCTCCTTAACAATCAGCATCACTTCTTTTGATTTTCTCATCGACGCAAGGACTTCCAGTTTCAAGATTGAAAATATATAACATCTAATCATGCGCATTCTAAGTTCTAGGCTCAGTTCGGATCTCGTAAAAAATTGCTTCATATCAGTATATGTTGCTCAATTCGTGCTTTTATTTCGATCTTGGGGTCGCACTAATTATTAATGATAGTTCATAGGTATCTGAATGAACTTACTTGTTCTATCTGTATTTTGTTAATGGACAAATTGGCAATTATATTTGTCTTTGAAAAAACAAGAAGCTTAGTTTTGGACACATTCGTGAATAGTACATGCCGTTCACTATGGCTTACTGAACGGTTCATTAAGTCTTGTAAATCGGCCAGATTATCTGCCAGCACAACACAGTCGTCGGCGTATCTCAAATTGTTAACAATGACTCCATTGATTTTGATTCCATTTTGAACCCCTTGCAGCGCTACTCTAAAATAGTTTCAGAATATAAATTAAACAGAAGTGATGATAGGATACAACCTTGCCTTACTCCCCTTTTTATTATAATAGCCTCTGATGTTGATTGCTCAATTTAAACTTCTGCCGTTTTTATGCCAGTATAACTGTGAGATGATTATGATTTCTCTTTATCTATCCCCGTGGCTTGAAGAATTTTTATTAGTTTGTCATGCTTAACGCAGTCAAACGCCTTTTTGTAGTCAATGCATGCACATACTACAACAAACATGCATATACATTCAGGTTTATATCTTTGCATCTTTGAGTTAAGACGTTTAGAGAGAACAGTACTTCCCGTGTACCCACACCATTCTGAAATCTAAACTGACAACTATCTACTTGACTTTCGCACTTTTTGTAGATGCGCGTATGAATAATTCTTAGAAATACCTTAAGAACATGAGACATTAAGCGAATCATTCAATAGTAGTCACATTTTGATGCGTTGTTTTTCGAGAGTATCCTGATCTGGCAATAGCCGGGCAATCACATAGGACGTGCTCAACTGTCTCCTCGTCCTCCAAGCACAGCCGACACTCCGTCTCTTCGAACAGTCCGAGTCTGTGCATGTGAGATCTTAGGTGGCTATGTTCTAGTATGTGCTAGAATATGCGCCAAAGTTTTCTTGAACTGCATATAGACCACAGCAAAGTTTGAAAATTCGGCCTGGAAATCCTCTATACAGTTTCGAATGGAATAAACCCATTCGCCATCCACTTTGATTCCAGTTCGATAGTAGCTCTTTAGCATAAAAACTTTATGTTCTAAAGTGAAATGTTGTCCAATCACAAAACAGATTTTATAGCAATAAAAATTACTGTTTTTGGTAAAAATTTTCCAAAAAAACGGCACCACTTTTAGCGAAATATCGGCATTTGTTAACTTTGTCCATATCTCCTAGTTCTTTGCAGCCACCATATTTGTAACTAGAGCTGGGCATATTTCCATTTGAAAACATTTGAAACGGGAGTGTATCATGAGACTGTTCATTCAAATTGGTATGTTTTCTTCTTCGTCAGACAATGTTTTTTTAGATATTTAGAGTATCTAGGCATAACAATTGTCATCCGAAGTCTTGCCTTAACTGACAGAGTATTAGCAGCTGTCATATTTACAACTAAAGTTGAGCAAACGGTGAAAATTTCTTCACAGGGAAACTTTCCTGAATTTTAAGAATTTTCGTAGTTAGAAAATCTTTTTTGGTAAGGAAATGCTTCCTTGTACTGTAATTTGATTTTATTTGGAATAATGTTGGCAATAATGCTTATTACCAAGCAGCATAAGGTGTTAAAAGTTAATAAATCGCGAATAATAACAGTGTTTTAATGAAGATATTGTCTTGACTCTTGTTCACAATTTCCTTAAAAAAACAGGAAAAATTCCATACGTTTGGCTACACTGTTTTCCCCTCAAAGCAGTATGACGGAATTTGTCAAAGTTACGTATTCTGAAACCGTTTAAAGTTTGAGGTTATTTAAAGACATTTGAGCAATTTGTTTCTGAATTTCGGTAAGTGTGCTCGGAACATTGCCCCTAAACTTTGTCATTTGAGGAACTTCTCTAGATATTGTCATGACTCTTGTTCACAATTTCCCTAAAAAACAGGGAAAATTCCATACGTTTGGCTACACTGTTGTCCCCTCAAAGCAGTATGACGGAATTTGTCAAAGTTACGTATTCTGAAACCGTTTAAAGTTTGAGGTTATTTAAAGACATTTGAGCAATTTGTTTCTGAACTTCGGTAAGTGTGCTCGGAACATTGCCCCTAAACTTTGTCATTTCAGAAACTTCTCCAGATATTGTCATGACTCTTGTTCACAATTTCCCTAAAAAACAGGAAAAATTCCATACGTTTGGCTACACTGTTGTCCCCTCAAAGCAGTATGACGGAATTTGTCAAAGTTACGTATTCTGAAACCGTTTAAAGTTTGAGGTTATTTAAAGACATTTGAGCAATTTGTTTCTGAACTTCGGTAAGTGTGCTCGGAACATTGCCCCTAAACTTTGTCATTTCAGAAACTTCTCCAGATATTGTCATGACTCTTGTTCACAATTTCCCTAAAAAACAGGAAAAATTCCATACGTTTGGCTACACTGTTGTCCCCTCAAAGCAGTATGACGGAGTAAAGACATTTGAGCAATTTGTTTCTGAACTTCGGTAAGTGTGCTCGGAACATTGCCCCTAAACTTTGTCATTTGAGGAACTTCTCTAGATATTGTCATGACTCTTGTTCACAATTTCCCTAAAAAACAGGAAAAATTCCATACGTTTGGCTACACTGTTTTCCCCGCAAAGCAGTATGACGGAATTTGTCAAAGTTACGTATTCTCAAACCGTTTAAAGTTTAAGGTTATTTAAAGACATTTGAGCAATTTGTTTCTGAACTTCGGTAAGTGTGCTCGGAACATTGCCCTTAAACTTTGTCATTTGATGAACTTCTCTAGATATTGTCATGACTCTTGTTCACAATTTCCCTAAAAAGCAGGGAAAATTCCATACGTTTGGCTACACTGCTTTCCCCTCAAAGCAGTATGACGGAATTTGTCAAAGTTACGTATTCTGAAACCGTTTAAAGTTTGAGGTTATTTAAAGACATTTGAGCAATTTGTTTCTGAACTTCGGTAAGTGTGCTCGGAACATTGCCCCTAAACTTTGTCATTTGAGGAACTTCTCTAGATATTGTCATGACTCTTGTTCACAATTTCCCTAAAAAAAGGGAAAATTCCATACGTTTGGCTACACTGTTTTCCCCTTAAAAGCAGTATGACGGAATTTGTCAAAGTTACGTATTCTGAAACCGTTTAAAGTTTGAGGTTATTTAAAGACATTTGGGAAATTTGTTTCTGAACTTCGGTAAGTGTGCTCGGAACATTTCACCTAAACTTTGTCATTTGAGGAACTTCTCTAGATATTGTCATGACTCTTGTTCACAATTTCCCTAAAAAACAGGGAAAATTCCATACGTTTGGCTACACTGTTTTCCCCTCAAAGCAGTATGACGGCATTTGTCAAAGTTACGTATTCTGAAACCGTTTAAAGTTTGAGGTTATTTAAAGACATTTGAGCAATTTGTTTCTGAACTTCGGTAAGTGTGCTCGGAACATTGCCCCTAAACTTTGTCATTTGAGAAACTTCTCTAGATATTGTCATGACTCTTGTTCACAATTTCCCTAAAAAACAGGGAAAATTCCATACGTTTGGCTACACTGTTTTCCCCTCAAAGCAGTATGACGGAATTTGTCAAAGTTACGTATTCTGAAACCGTTTAAAGTTTTTAGGTTATTTAAAGACATTTGAGCAATTTGTTTCTGAACTTCGGTAAGTGTGCTCGGAACATTTCACCTAAACTTTGTCATTTGAGGAACTTCTCTAGATATTGTCATGACTCTTGTTCACAATTTCCCTAAAAAACAGGGAAAATTCCATACGTTTGGCTACACTGTTTTCCCCTCAAAGCAGTATGACGGCATTTGTCAAAGTTACGTATTCTGAAACCGTTTAAAGTTTGAGGTTATTTAAAGACATTTGAGCAATTTGTTTCTGAACTTCGGTAAGTGTGCTCGGAACATTGCCCCTAAACTTTGTCATTTGAGAAACTTCTCTAGATATTGTCATGACTCTTGTTCACAATTTCCCTAAAAAACAGGAAAAATTCCATACGTTTGGCTACACTGTTTTCCCCTCAAAGCAGTATGACGGAATTTGTCAAAGTTACGTATTCTGAAACCGTTTAAAGTTTGAGGTTATTTAAAGACATTTGAGCAATTTGTTTCTGAACTTCGGTAAGTGTGCTCAGAACATTGCCCCTAAACTTTGTCATTTGAGGAACTTCTCTAGATATTGTCATGACTCTTGTTCACAATTTCCCTAAAAAAAGGGAAAATTCCATACGTTTGGCTACACTGTTTTCCCCTCAAAAGCAGTATGACGGAATTTGTCAAAGTTACGTATTCTGAAACCGTTTAAAGTTTGAGGTAATTTAAAGACATTTGGGAAATTTGTTTCTGAACTTCGGTAAGTGTGCTCGGAACATTTCACCTAAACTTTGTCATTTGAGGAACTTCTCTAGAATTGTCATGACTCTTGTTCACAATTTCCCTAAAAAACAGGGAAAATTCCATACGTTTGGCTACACTGTTTTCCCCTCAAAGCAGTATGACGGAATTTGTCAAAGTTACGTATTCTGAAACCGTTTAAAGTTTGAAGTTATTTAAAGACATTTTAGCAATTTGTTTCTGAACTTCGGTAAGTGTGCTTGGAACATTGCCCCTAAACTTTGTCATTTGAGGAACTTCTCTAGCATCAAGCCTTAATTCCACAAGGGCCACAAATATTACCAAATCGGGTCTGTTTAGTTATTGATTAATGATGACCTAAGTTAGCTATTTTCCATTTATTTTATCCGCTAAGGTTGTTGAATTGGGGCATATCATTAGTTTCCTAGTTATAAATGCAAATTTGCAACAACAATACACGATGAATAAAGAAAAATTCATAAGCAGTCGTATATTTTTCGTTGACGCTGCAACGATTTTCTCCCCACTACGATGATTTTTTCAATATTAAAAGCGGGAATCAAAAGAAAATTGAGCAGTTTGCTTCGCGGTTTTAAACGTCGCGAATAGGAACCACATAAAACGGGTTCTTGCAACTCAAGTCACCATGCATATAATGTGTGAAGTTGTGCTTGCGACCATGGAAATTGAAAAATTAGTACCAATTTTGGGTTATGAACTAGCGCCTACAGATCCCCGGGCAGACAGGTTTGTGATATTTTTTTAAGGAACTTTGTTTATGATATAAGCAGTATAGATAAAGCATGACAGGGTTGTTTTATTGCTTCTTGACCTTAAGCCTGCTTACAGTACGAAGTTCAACGATCAAAGGTGGACACATTTTGAATGGCTATTGTTATTAAATCACTGGGTATTGAGGACACACTTCGGGAATGTGATTCTTTGAACTTTGGAAGTGATATTGATATTACACTCGATGACAGCTTATGGTTCATTGATTCAGTCTGCTCCTCAGATCTGTGCATCGCTTGACCTCAAAACTTGTTATCTTGCGACGTCTGGTTTATATACTTTTGTATGTGTCAGTCATTATTTAATAACATAGCGAATACCGCAGTGTGTAAAAACCATGTATGAGTGAGTATTTTTTTTTTTAATTCGGGAGGATAAACATTTTCGGTTTTTTATATCCGCATCCATCAATAATGAGAATAGCAAATCACGGCATTAATTCCCGGTTTTATAAAATCTTCCTTTTGCGTCATGGAACCCCACCATCGAATCCATCTGCCATGTGTTTTTTACTCGGTCTATTTATTGGAAATTGTTTCCGAAACAGGTTTAGTACGTGGTCAGTGGTCATCGTTAACAGTCAGAAGCACGTGTTGTGTTTGTCCTTCATCATCTCGTGTTGTGCTCGTTCTTTATCTGTTCTTACCATAAAAAAATGCTGGTTTTGTCGAGCCAAGGTGACAGCGTTTGCGGCGATTCTTTGAACAGGTTATTATTTAATTTTTGTTAAAGAAAACTTATGTAGGGCAACTAAAATAAAAACTAAAAAAAATGAAGGAAGCAAATTCCCATCAAAATCGTTTCATCCTGATTCTTTTTAGGTGAATTTATAATACATTTTGATTAACCCATTTGCACAGTTATTGCAACCGCTGGCACGAAAATTAAGTAATATGCCACATGTGAATTAAATATTAGGTGCAATTTCATCACTATAACTGATGCGGCTTTTATAGAAAGTTGATTTTAATTAAAACGCATTTTATGCCAAGTTTTTGTGGCAAAAGGTCCAAAAAATGTATTCCAATTGTGTGAGAGAAAAAAGGGACTTACGCATTCCTGCATAATTAAGCCTTATTTAGTTTTTAATTGCTGACTCATGTAATTTTCTTGACACTCATAAAACAACTTTCAGATTAATGCACGCATCATTACGATGACCTGCATTAAATTTCTTAAATTGATAATGCGGTAATGCTGGCAAAAACATAGCGATTCGAAGGCCAAAAAAACGTGTAAGAACTGAACAGGGTTTTTACTAATTTTTAGGTTAGACTAATAAAGGAGGAATACACATAATCATAGTAATAGGTAAAATACAATATGTCAAAAGCCCTTTAGAAGAAGTTGTCAGCCTATGCGATTGTGGTGGTTTTGTGAATTTCAGAACGCAGCTGCGTGAAACAATTGATCTTTTGCCTATAGCGGCCACATAAAAATGTTCTTGACGTCGTTCCTAAATATTTTATTTTCTCGCTTTACCAGAGTATTGAAAATATTTTGAAATTTATGTTATATATATTAATTATTAAATTAAAATGTCACATGAGATATAAAAACCAGAGAGATATAAAAACATTGGTACAGTTATTCAAACCCTTTTTGACTCATCATAGTGGATTTTTTTCCCAATAGTATTTATCGAAGAAAGTGAAAGATGACAACATTAAAACAACTTAATGACATCTAAAAAGATCCGACAATATTTCCCGCTATTAAATACTCGTTAACATTGATTCTGATTACTTGCTAGTCGTGGTTTATTAGCCTTAAACGATCGCTCTGTAAATTGCCCATGAGTTGACAAATTTTCCTTATGAGGGCCATTTCAGGCTCGCGAACACACTTTAAGGTTCAATGGAGCGGTTTTTTAATTCAGAAAGTGGTACCTATATACTATAAATTGTTACTATTGGGTTCTCGTAACCCTATAAGAAATGCAAAGTCGGTTAAATTATGACAAAATTACCTCCAATGCAAAATGATGTTTTGAAATTAATGGTAATGAAATATGTTCTAAAGCATTATTTTAATTTCGCTTTTAAAATTGAATTTGATAAACACTTAACTTTTTTCTCATCTGATCATTATCATCATCATTATTATGTCACCTAATAATAACTAATATTTGGAGATCAGAGTTTTTATACGTTTCAAAGTAACAAAATTGAGCCTTGAGACAGATAAAAGGCAACATTTGCGAATCCTTATCAAGTCAGACGATAATTTATACCTAAGTACCCAAAATAAAAAAAAAAAACTTGGAACCATAAAATTACATCACCCAATTCATCGTATTAATTAATAACGAAAAAAAAACAGCGAATGTGTTTCAATAATAATTTAATGAACGACCAAACTTAATGATTGTTAACAAGGTACCTACGTTGCTTTAGTAAACTTGCAAAAATGTAATTGACCCATTAGACGATTAAATTAGCAAATGATCCTTATTGTTATCTAGAGCTATTTATAAAAGCGTTCGCATGTTTAAAGGAGCAATTGCCAGTGGCGTGTTTGGGCCCGGTACTACCTTATGACGAAATTTACAATTAATTTAACCTATTTTTGAACAAATCTACAACCTAAATGACGTTGAGTATCAATATCAATACGCAATACGTACTAAACAATTACTATACTTTTACTAATCTAGGTCATGTTTTACATGGAGGGATGACAATTAAACTTGCTTAATTTGGTATTAAAAGCTTAATTCCATTGCTAGAGAAAATTGCTCGTGTTTTTTCAATAAATCAGCTATTTAAATTTATAAATAATATAAACAACGTAATTCAATGCTTGCCAAGCGAGTAGCAAAGGTCAATGTGCGAAAGTTTAATAAATGATTGAAGGGTTTCATTATAGGAAAATCGTTTTGTATAAAGACTTTTAAAAGTTTCATAGTAACGTCTATCGATTAGGAGTACCTAAAAATAGACCAATGAAGTTCTACTTTTGTATAGAAAATGTGTAATTACAGCTTTCTTAAGCCTCACCTTTGACTGCTTGTTCTTCACTTCCAATATTTATTTATTCCTGCTTTATTACATGTTTAATTTTGTAGGAATTGCTTACGTCGTATCGCTCGAAACGATGATACAGAAAGTTCGCCTCACAGCATCATGAACGTCATCGAGAAATTCGTCAAAACCGTAAACGTCATGGACGAAACCATCCTGGTCCCCTGTCGGCTGATGGACCTTAAGGTTGGCGATGAACAAGACCCAACCTGCGACAAGCATAATAAGAGCAAGTACGCCGTGCAGCAGAGTTTGAAGGCCACAGACCTCTTCGAGATCTACAGCATGCTGAGGAATGTCAAGGATGGCCTTTTGTGGGGTGGCAAGGCTCAACTGCCTGTGCAGGAAATTCCAGAGACATCTTTAGGTAAATAAATATGTGTATTATTGTATTTACGAAGCAGTGTTTAAAGGTTATCGCTGTTTGTGTTAATTGATTACTTCATCATCATCACCAGATGTTTGATGCATGGGGTGATGAACAATAAGCTATAAATTATCTTTAAAAATTGGGATCGCCTGATTTATTGTGGAATGACGATAATTATTGCTCAGACGATGTAATTGTATGTTGTAACTTTGTTGCTTTATTTATATTTTGCGGTTTATTTACACTTCCCCAGGGTGTACTTTTGTACATTTGCTTGCGATTATGGTCTAGTTCATAATTTGCAAGGATATCTACTATATATGATAAAACAATGCGTAATATTTGAACCTTGTCTTAAATGATGTCACCGCAATATTCAGTTTTGTTTTGTTGTCTTAAAAAAAATGTACTTAAGAATGTTTTCGACCCATTCATTAAGAAAAAAAAAACCAGACTGTCTGGTTCAAAATTGCGTTTCTCTATTTCATTTATATTCATTCTCCTGTTTTTTTTATATTGATTTAAAAAGTCGGCATTATCATTAAAAGCACAGTCGATTTTTTATCAAGAACCTTTTCTCATCCTTTTGATTTTCTGCTATTTTGTAATTCTTATGGCGCCCTCTCCTTTCGAAGTTTGGCGATCCACATAGCTAACATTGTTCTGGATACAGCAGTTCGAAAGATTTCAATGGAAGTGCACCCAAACCATCTTCTGAGGTCTTACAGCCAGGAATTCTGACATCTACCAATAGATTTTTTTCCCTTGAATCTTTCCCTCAATTATTAGTCTCAGCATTTCATACTTGTTGGCTCTCATAATTTGGTCTATGTTTGTAGTTTTTCTTTCTTTGATGAGGGCCATTAGTTCTTTCGGCTTCTTCATTCGTCTAAGTACTTCTTCGTTCGTAATTCGTTGGACCCATGATATGCGAAGCATATGGCGGTATAAGTACATTTCAAACGCCTCAATTTTCTTTTCAGTTGTAGGGTCCAGGGTCCAGCATTCACATCCGTACAGCAACACACTGAAGACATAACATCTAATCATGCGAACCCTGAGCTCCAAACTCAGATCAGGACTAGTAAAAAATCTTTTCATGTTTATGATTGTTTTCCTGGCTTGTTCGATTCTCGAACGGATCTCTCGTTTCGGAATAGATGTTGAATATGAGTGGTGACAAAATACAACCCTGTCGTACGCCTCTTCGGATTGACATAGTGTCAAATGTTCTTCCGTCTATTCTTATTTCGGCGATCTGGTTCCAGTAGAGATCTACTATCAATGTAATATCTCTTTTGTCAATCCCGGTTGCGGATAATATTTCTACCATCATTTGATGGTTGTTGAATGCCTTTCGATAGTCAATAAAGCAAGCGTAGACATCAATCTTAATATCTTTGCATCTCTGTGCTAAAATATTTAAGGAGAAGAGGGCTTCTCGAGTGCCTAGTCTATTCTGGAAGTCAAATTGAGTGTCGCTTAATTGTTCTTCGCATTACTTGTATCTTCGAGTGTGGATTATTCTCAGAAAAACTCTAAGAATATGTGGCATTAGACTAATCATGCGATAGTCGTCGCATTGTGATGCGTTTGTTTTCTTAGGAATCGTTATAAAAGTAAACTTGAGCCAGCTGGGAGGGATCTTTCCGGTTGTGTATATGGTATTGAATAGTTCTAGCATAAGATCCAATCCTTTGATTTTTCTTGGCTAGCAATGGTTTTAAGTACTTCCATATGCACCTTGTCCGCTCCTGTAGCCTCTCTGTTTTTCTAAGTGTTCAGCGCGTGGATGACCTCACTTTTTGTAATGGCTGGTCCGTCTTCTCCATGTTCAGTTACTACCTTGGGAATCTCATGTCTGTCATCATTTTGTAATTACGACAATTAAAAATTCTTTGTCCACGGCATTATGTCAGATTCTAAACACATAATTAGGCTTATTCAGGCTGTATTTTTTGTTTTTTCTTTTTATGTTCAATAAGAATCGCATGCCAATAGCACTGTATTGTAAATAGAACAAATGACTTGTTTGGTTGTCAAGTTAATCACTTCGACTTTGACAATCAAAACAAGACGCATGTTGAAGACCAAGTTACATTGATTATTGGGTAAAAAATTAAGTCGTGGACGAAATATAGTATCCGACTTTGCAATAGCCATTTTTGCCCCAGGTGAATCACCAATGCAAACTCCACCATTATATGTTTGTTGGAGCGACGTGTGAGGTCTAAACACTAGTGTTTACACCTCCATTTGCTGTCAAGGATCATTTTTATTATGGTATCTACTGGGTCAACTCTAAAAAAGAAACAAATTAAATAGCTAAGGATATGTTGTTTAACGAAACGTTTTTCATTCCAGTCCATCAACTACCAATAAAAGGTCACATCCGACGGCCGTCAACTGTAAGCGTTGGCTCAACGAACTCGAGCACTTCCGCAATGAGCGATTCCGATTCAGAAGTCGGAAGTTGCAACGAAAACGACTCAGGAATCGAGGAGGTGGTGCCGGAAGAATGTGGCACCGAGAGGATAGCCCACGATTTCCAGAGGCATTTGGTAGGGCTCACCAGGTCGTTGAAAGAGATGACCGATGCCGCTCAATACCTGACTTGGCGCTATCAGCACGATATCGGCGGGCCAGTTTAATTCTTAAGGGTTTTAGGGCAATAATTTTTGCGACCTAGCAAGGGGTGTACATAAGTGGGAAAAAAACGTAGAAATTAAATTGCAGTTCGAATGAATTTTAGATGCATACTTTTGGTTGCTTTTTTCCACAGATGTGCCCACTGTTTGTTTGCGGGTATGTGTGACTGGAGTTGTGCGAGTGCTTGCGAGTAATGGTCAATCTGCAAAGTGATATATCGGTTAGATTATCTATTTTTGCTCATTATGTTATTATTATTATATTTTTATTTATTTTAGTGAGAGATGTAGATAGAGATGTATCGATTATTTATAAATAAAGTGCTCTATTGAAATGGTGTCCATGAGTGTTTTTAACCTACTTATAGCATTTACGACTTACTAGAACTCGTGCTGAAACTGAGTGCACAATTGATTCAAAGTCAAAAATAGCTTTATTGCCGTGACACATGAAATGTGATTGACAAAGCATAATGTTGATATATACAAAAATACTGCTAATGATAAAATACAACAAATAGGCCAAAGCCTGTACCCTATCAAAATGTATATAACAAACTAAAATTAACTACACTAAAGTGAGAATCTGAGGCGCTAGTATTTACTGCAAAAGCTCCTCAACTGTGTAGAGCGAAATGCGTGTAAGCAAAAATGCCTTAACCGCTCTCCTAAATATTCCAGCATCCCCAATCTCCCTGATATATAGAGGCAAGCGATTGAACAGACATTTACTCAGGTAAATAATTGAGGTTTTTGTTAGAGCCGTAGATGGGATAAGTAGAGGGATGATATACGATGAGCGAGTGCGCTAGTCCGAGCTTTTTTTAAAAATTTTTGGTCTCCATTACGTATAGTGCTGGGAGAGTGAGTAGTTTCTCAAAGAGAAACGCTGGCTTGCAAGACTCACGGGACAGCAGCCGACACACATACCTAACAGCACGCTTTTGAAAGACGAAAACCGCGTTAAACAATCGTCCTGTACAACCACCACAGAAACAAATACTGTACCTTAGACGCGACCCTGTAAGCGCAAAATATGCACTTCTAATAATCTTTCGGTTCAACTATGCCCCTATCACTCTGATGGCATAGCAAGAGGATGCTCAGACGTCGATCAATGTAGAGACCCAAAAAGTTGCTCTCTTCCGACACCCCAATTTTAGTAGGTACCTTTCCCGTGTTACACTAATGGTGCTTTTGAAGTTCATAATTCATGCTTTGTTTAGATTTAAGGAGAGTTCATTAGCATCACACCATTTGTATATGTAAGTCTGTGGATATGTTTTCACTAAGATCCTCTTCATAGAACGGTGGCATCGTCCGCATATAGTGTAAGTCGCGCACTAATTTTCAAGTTGGGAAGGTCGTTTATATAAATTAAATAGAGCAGAGGACCCAAGGCTGAACCCTGAGGAACCCCTCGATGCACCATCATTCTATTTGAGGACTCGCCATTGCACACCACGCTCTGGGTCCTACAAGATGGGTATGCCTCAAACCAATCCCGTGCTCGTCCTCTCACACCTAGATATTTCAAGTTTATACAATAGTATCCCATAGTTTACAGAATCGAAAGCTTTAGAGAGATCGCAAAAGGCCGCAGCCGCCGACTCTGTATCATTAAGTATTACATTCAGGAATTTTAGAAATGAAAACATTGCGTCACTTGTGCCAACGGATGGACGAAATCCGAACTGTGCATCGCTTAAAATATTGTTTGCTGACAGGAATGACATTAAACGAACCTTCACCAACTGTTCCACTATCTTAGACAGGGTCGGCAGTAATGCGATTGGTCTAAAATTTGATGGATCATCTCGATCTCCCTTTTTGTAGATGAGCGTCACTGTCGCCCACTTCAAGCAATCCGGAAACGTGCCCATAACAAAAAAAAAACATTTATAGCTTCAGCCAACACATCCAGAGCATTTTGAGGGAAAACCGCAAACACCCATGCCGCCATTTCATCATAACCACTTGAGTTTTTATTTTTTATTTCAGCAACACGACCGCCCTAGCCCCCAACGCAAGAAAAAGTTATTAAAATCCTTAGGGGACAAACCCGTTTCGAAAGGTTCTGAACATACTTTGCCCCTCAACTCACTGAGAATCCGCCAAGCCTCCTTCTGCCTATTTGTTGAGTCATCAAGTCTCTCCTGACAATACCGCTGCTTTGCAGTCTGGATAGCTTTCCGATAAGTTTATCTATATCGCGTAAAATAGGTATTAAAGCTTACATTAGTGTTAAGATGTATGTTCCTATAAGCCATTCACTTAGTACTGTCGTCAAGTAGGCGTTGGAAATTTGACTTTAACATTTTTATCGATTCTTCTCAACATGTGCTAAAATGAGGTGGCTATCAGGAGTTTGAAAGGTAACTAGATGGCAAAAAAGGTGAATGGGTAATACATGCAGTCAAAACAGTATCCAACGTGCACAAGACAGTCCAAAATGTTCTAACCGGTTTTTGATAGTATGGGATTGGTTTGATTTTATGTTGGAACAAACCCCATGAAACCGAACAACTATGGGCCTGTTCCAACAGGCAATCAAATCATCTCCGACTCGTCCGAAAATAGGCGCAGAAGATTCTGTTCAGTTACTGCGCAGGTTTGTTAGTTTGATTCTTCGTTGGGACAAACTCAGAAACAAAAGAACACTTGGCGCATCAACCAATTCTATTACTCAAAATTGTTGTCTGTTGGAAACTAAAATACTATTTAAAATTGAAAAAAATCATATACTTGAAGCGTTTTTAGGGCACCCTAGTCCTTAGGTTAAGTAGGGCCACATTTCAGTTGCATAGTTCGAATTTCTACCCCTTAAGTAAAACTGAGTGCCACCTAAGCTAGGTGGTCGTTTAGGAGCACCTAAGCCCTCTCAAATTCCGCTGAATATTAGGGAAAAACACCATTCAAGTTGTTATTTGATTTGAGATAATACTTATTTTATTATTTTTCAAGATAGGGAAGCTTTTGACGAAAACTTAAGAGGCAATTGACTTTATTGAAATCGACATGGATAACTTGCCATGTTGGGCTCTCAGATGATACTGTTATCATCTGAGAGCGGTCCCGAGCCATGAGGTATCCGAGCCAAAGGGCCGCATTTCAATGAAAATTGTGAAAGTGCGGAGGCGTTCTGCTGCGGGGCTCCCGAGTGTCTGTCTGAATGATCGATGGATTTATATCAAACAGGAATACCCTGAATAATCTCGAATTTTTATTTTGGTAACAGTACTCCTATCTTCTATAATCAGGCCAGGATAGTGCTTCCTGTATACCATTGTTATCTTTTACAAAATTTTAAGAAATATCTCTTAGAATTAGGATTTCTAAAGACTGAAGCTAACACAAATTCTATAATAGTGTCATAAAATTTCCCCCCAGCAATATAAAGTATCCACAGATTTAAACCTAATTTGTCATGTTACCAATACCAACTTTTACTCTAGTTAGGTAAGCAACAAGAGGTTTGATGCAATTCAAATTTCAACTTAGGGAAACCTAAAGTTAGGGTCAGCCCAACAAGGTGTGATACTGTGCAAATGGGCATTAATATCTTCTAACTTAAGTAAGAAAATAGGTTCTGTATTAATGAATGAAATCTTGAATTCTTAAAGCGGTTTACTCTTTACATCCGAACGTACCCTTTGAGCTGACATGTGACGTTTAAGCCGGGTTCTTTAATTCCATCCGAGCGCTCCGGACACAAACCATCTCCCAAAATCTTAACAAGCTAGAGTGAGATAGACTGATAGCCCGAGCGCTCGGGATGTATTTACCGAACTCAACTTAAGCAGACGCAATTGCGGCGACGCATCGCACAGTTCGCATGCGCTGGGTCGTCCCCTTCCGAATACGTCGCACGCGAATATAATAGTTTTAAATGTTTGAAACGGTTCATAAATTCTTTCATTAAAAATGTGTATTTTTTACAAAATAAATGCTATTGTGATATTACAAACAGCACAAAGGGTTTCGGGTTATAGTTTTTTTTAAGGTAAGTGGCCTTTTTTTTCGCAAAAGTGAGTAATTGCAGTCGAAATGCTGGCTGATGTGATGGCGTGTTCGGTTAATTCAGGCTAGAGCAAAGTGATCTATATAAATCCTGTCTTTCCTACCGCGTTTTCTATGAAATTGTTTATTTTTTAGTCCCCATGTGTTTCTTATTGTAACGTTAAATGTTAAAGAAAGTTACTATAAAAAGGTAAATTTCTTTCAGCTATGTGGGTCAACAACGTCGCTGCACTAGATCCGTTGCTGCAACCATTTTGTTTTATATACCCTGGAAATCAGGAAGAGGACCTTCTTTAGGATTCTCCATAATATAAAAGATCTGTTCGTGGGGCTGCATTTTACTTCAAGGTACGGTTCATTATGTAGGATAATTTAATCGAAACTTGTTTTTTAATACAGCTAGAATTATATTTCGTTCTCTGGTGGCAGTCTAGATCGCTCTGAAAGTATTTCCATCCTTTATTTTCTCAGTAACAATGGAAGGATGGCAATACCTTCATAGCAATCTAGAGCCACCACCCGAAAACGCTAATATATTGCTGTAGGTTGTGATAAGAGCCGGGTTCGGTATTCCCATCCGAGCCCTCCGGACACAGACCATCTCCCAAAATCTTAATAAGCTAGAGTGAGATAGACTGATAGTCCGAGCGCTCGGGATGTATTTACCGAACTCAACTTAAGCAGACGCAATTGCGGCGACGCATCGATCGCACAGTTCGCATGCGCTGGGTCGTCGCCTTCCGAAGACGTCGCACGCGAATATAATAATTTTAAATGTTTGAAACGGTTCATAAATTCTTTCATTAAAAATGAGTATTTTTTACAAAATAAATGCTATTGTGATATTACAAACAGCACAAAGGGTTTCGGGTTATAGTTTTTTTTAAGGTAAGTGGCCTTTTTTTTCGCAAAAGTGAGTAATTGCAGTCGAAATGCTGGCTGATGTGATGGCGTGTTCGGTTAATTCAGGCTAGAGCAAAGTGATCTATATAAATCCTGTCTTTCCTACCGCGTTTTCTATGAAATTGTTTATTTTTTAGTCCCCATGTGTTTCTTATTGTAACGTTAAATGTTAAAGAAAGTTACTATAAAAAGGTAAATTTCTTTCAGCTATGTGGGTCATCAACGTCGCTGCACTAGATCCGTTGCTGCAACCATTTTGTTTTATATACCCTGGAAAATCAGGAAGAGGACCTTCTTTAGGATTCTCCATAATATAAAAGATCTGTTCGTGGGGCTGCATTTTACTTCAAGGTACGGTTCATTATGTAGGATAATTTAATCGAAACTTGTTTTTTAATACAGCTAGAATTATATTTCGTTCTCTGGTGGCAGTCTAGATCGCTCTGAAAGTATTTCCATCCTTTATTTTCTCAGTAACAATGGAAGGATGGCAATACATTCATAGCAATCTAGAGTCACCACCCGAAAACGCTAATATATTGCTGTAGGTTGTGATAAGAGCCGGGTTCGGTATTCCCATCCGAGCCCTCCGGACACAGACCATCTCCCAAAATCTTAACAAGCTAGAGTGAGATAGACTGATAGCCCGAGCGCTCGGGATGTATTTACCGAACTCAACTTAAGCAGACGCAATTGCGGCGACGCATCGATCGCACAGTTCGCATGCGCTGGGTCGTCGCCTTCCGAAGACGTCGCACGCGAATATAATAATTTTAAATGTTTGAAACGGTTCATAAATTCTTTCATTAAAAATGAGTATTTTTTACAAAATAAATGCTATTGTGATATTACAAACAGCACAAAGGGTTTCGGGTTATAGTTTTTTTAAGGTAAGTGGCCTTTTTTTTCCGCAAAAGTGAGTAATTTCAGTCGAAATGCTGGCTGATGTGATGGCGTGTTCGGTTAATTCAGGCTAGAGCAAAGTGATCTATATAAATCCTGTCTTTCCTACCGCGTTTTCTATGAAATTGTTTATTTTTTAGTCCCCATTGTTTCTTATTGTAACGTTAAATGTTAAAGAAAGTTACTATAAAAAGGTAAATTTCTTTCAGCTATGTGGGTCAACAACGTCGCTGCACTAGATCCGTTGCTGCAACCGTTTTGTTTTATATACCCTGGAAAATAAGGAAGAGGACCTTCTTTAGGATTCTCCATAATATACAAGATCTGTTCTTGGGGCTGCATTTTACTTCAAGGTACGGTTCATTATGTAGGATAATGTAATCGAAACTTGTTTTTTAATACAGCTAGAATTATATTTCGTTCTCTGGTGACACTCTAGATCGCTCTGAAAGTATTTCCATCCTTTATTTTCTCAGTAACAATGGAAGGATGGCAATACCTTCATAGCAATCTAGAGCCACCACCCGAAAACGCTAATATATTGCTGTAGGTTGTGATAAGAGCCGGGTTCGGTATTCCCATCCGAGCCCTCCGGACACAGACCATCTCCCAAAATCTTAATAAGCTAGAGTGAGATAGACTGATAGTCCGAGCGCTCGGGATGTAATTATCGAACTCAACTATTGTAAGGTACGAGGTGTTCATTATAAAACTTCATCTAGTTGGCTGTGAAATGTCAAAAGAAAAGGATGGAGAAACAAAAGTCCATTTACTTTGATCTCAGAATATGTAAACTAATGGAATCCACGTGCGCAATTCTCCGCTATATTGACAGCTGTTACCAAAAATGAAACACATCGATGGCTATGTGTTTTTCTGCAATAAATTGCATTTTGCAAGATTTTAATATTACTTATAAATAATCGTGTTGTTTACAATGGTGGGATGTGCAGATTACGATTGTAAAAGCAGCGGCTATAGAAAGAAGCCTGGAGTAGGTTCACAGGTAAACAGATAATGGCGTTTTTCAGCAACAATTAAATTATTTCAAATAACTCTAAAACCAGTTATTTTACATCCGAATCTTCGAAATATGATTTAGTATATACCGCAGTGAAGTCAATAATGCTATTCTGGGAAATATTTTTCTAATCCTGTAACTTGTACACAGTTTTCTTTATTTAAATTTTTGAGCAGTTTTACCAGTGGCGCAGGAGATGTAATCCCAGGTTTATCAACGACTATTAATTCACAATAATTTTTATTTATTTAATAGTAAGTCGATGTTTGCTAATAATATTACGTATAATATTACTAATGTTACAAATAGTAATTTAGTTCCATTATTATTTTCAATAAAATATTTTCTTATATGCTACATTACCAATGCTACGTCACTGACATTTTCACACTTGAAAGATTGGAGCAAACTGGTAACAGACGCCGGCGTCGTATCCTACTTCCTCTGGTTTACCTTTTGTAAGACTTTGATTATGTCATCCTTTTCTGTCAAAATTTCATAGCCTGCTAGATGAAGTTTTATAATGAACACCCCGTACATATTAGGTTGGTGGAGATTGCACATCTTCTTGGGGCAAGTTTTTACGTTAACAATAACTTTACGGCAATTTATGAACGTTCCCCTTCATTGGTACAGGTTCAGTTTCGTTACGTTTAACAATAAATACGTCAATCTATAATTTCAGATATCTCTTCGTTTGTTTTTCTTACAAATCAGATTTTTTTCAAAAAGAGGCTGAAGGTAATGCAATAAAATGGATTATCTGAAAAGAAGGAAATTTGGACAGATTTAGATTGCAGTCTACAGATAATGGAAATTTAAACTCTATAAATAAACATCGTAATAAGTATCTGCCTTTGCGACACATTTGAGCTGCTTATGGAGCCCAGTTTACAAAAGGAGGAAAGCCAAGAAGATAATATATAGGTAGAATCTAATAGCATTTTACTATTTCCTTGCAAAAGGGAAAAATAACAGAGGTAAGCAGAACGTCACAGCAGTCTCGAAACTTTAGAACAGTCCAAAATATTCTTTCTGACCGGTTTTTGACGGTCTGGGATTGGTTTGATTTTATGTTGCAATAAATTCCATGAAACCGAACAACTATGGACCTGTTCCTACAGGCGGTCAAATTAATTCCCAATCGTCCGAAAATAGGCGCAGGACATTCTGATCAATTACTGCGCAATTTTCTGATGTTACGGGATTGGTTTGGTTCTCTGTTGGAACAAACCCAATATCAACAAAACATGTTGTTAATATGCAACCATTTGTATTACTCAAAACTGTTATCTGTTTGAAAATAAAATACCTGGAATAATCATCAACTCAAGCGTGCATCCTGGAGTTACTACGTCAGTAAACGTCTTTTATCTTAAGGAAGATAATAAGATCTGCATTAATGAACGATATGTTGACTTAGTACCCTTAGAGCTAAAGACAGATGACATTTAGCCCCCGTATCGCATGCGCTGGGTCGTCCCCTTCCGAAGAAGTCAAGAGGCGTGTTTGTTTGAAAGTGTCCATAAAATCTTCTATTATAAATTGGTATTTTTAAAAGAAAAATACAATCGTAAAGTTATAAAGAGTACAAAGGGTTCCTGGCTAAAGTTTATTTTCGGCAAATGATCTTTTTTTCGGGAAAAGTGAGTTATTTTAGTCGAAATGCTGGGTGATGTAATAGTGATAGTTAGCGTTTTCCGTTATAAGCATATATACATATCCTATTTCTTTTCACCCGAATTTCTGTTTATTTCTTAAAACCCATCTGTTTCCTTAAAAGCAACTCTAACTGTTTTATTTAGTTTCAGATTTCGGTGTGTCATCAACGTCGTTGCACTAGATGTGTTGCTGCATCCGTTTGGTTTTGAATTTTCCGGGAGAAGTCAGGAAAAATAGAACTTTTCCAGGATTTTCCATATATACAGGATGTGTTCGTGGGGCTGCAATTTACTTCAAGGTACGATTCATTATAGAGGAGAATTTAATCAAAACTTTTTTTTTAGTTTGTTAGTTTGTTAATAAAGCTAGAATTTTATAGAATTTTCGGGTGGGAACTCAAGCGCGCTCTATATACTTTTTCAACAAAAACACAATTTTGTCTTTGTTTCAAAAAAACATCGAAATTAGAATTACTAAAAATAATGACAGTGAAACTGTTTTGCAATAATTTGACGAGAGACGTCATGACGTCACCGCGACGTCACTTCCAGCGAAAGTCGTCATCAATTCAAAGATAGAAATACTCTCAGAGCGCTCTAGAGCAGTCACTCGAAAACGCTGGCAGATTGCTGTAGCTAATCTGGAGACCCCCTCCTGTTTTACAATTTTGGCCCCCTTTTTAGCAGTGGGAACCATTGAATTGATGACGACTTCCGCTGGAAGTGACGTCTCGGTCACGTCATGACGTCTTTCGTCACATTATTGCAAAACAGTTGTCACTGTCATTATTTTGAGTATTTCTAATTTTCAATCCAATTGAATATTGAACTTATATTCATCCCTAGCTAGAGCGCTAGAGCTCCTAGCCCTTAGCTGACCCAGCTCTAAGGTTTTTTAAAACTTAACTTCTAACCTAAACTTGACGAGAATTATCCCACTTCTGACACCAGTTGTTACGGGTTCCAATAATTTATCGTCATTTAACTACACACTTTTATTTACTTTTAACTATTACAACACGTTAATACACAATTACTCTCTACTAACAATTCGCACTGTTCGCTTGTCCGCTTACTTCGCATATTTATTACTATTCGATCTATCTTTTCGAGCACTATCTATTCGATCCATCTTTTTTTTGTGTCGCTAGTACTTCCGAATGCAGCATCAACTTTAACCATCGTGGACTACAAATAAATTAGACACCGATGACCACAAGTTGATCCGGGATGGCATCGCGACGTCTACATGTCATTGCCTGGCACTTGGTTGGATTGATCTTAATTCTCCAACCCATTTGGTGACCACCCACATTCGTTTCACTTCGTTCTGGTTGCGATAACCAGCGAGATACATAGCAATATGGGTTGCTTCTCGAACTGAGAGCCATCTGCCATGCAGTATTGCATTTAAAATACGCTGGTGCATGTCGCCTGCTCCTGCTCTGTACAACATCTCACCGGTACTCTGTACATTTCCGGCTTTAAGCCTCTGAATCACGGTCCCCAATTTGTCGACCAGCCAAAGCTGTACTGATGAGGGGTAGAACCCCGAAACTAGTATGCAGATGGGTTGATCGACAATTTGGTGACCACCTACACTCATACCAGCCACTCCTGGAGGTCGTCTAAAGCTAGCTGCAGATTCCGCCGCACGACATCTTTTCTCCGGTGTTTGGATAAAAGAGCCGTGTCAACGGCATAGAGCGCGAGTGTAGTCCTTGGTGTTCTAGGAATATCGCTCGTGTACAGCGTGTACAGGTGCGGCGACAATATCGACCCTTGGGGGACACCTGCCTCTAGAGCTCTGGGCGCCGACAGGGAGGATCCGACCCTTACAACGACTGTCCGATCTGTGAGGTAACTGTCGATAAGTCGGCAAATGTTTGCCGACAAGCCTAAGTTACTCAGCTTGTAGATCAGGCCTTCGTGCCAGACCCTATCGAACGCAGGTTCTACGTTCAGCAGGACTAATCTAGAAGTCATTCTGGAGTTCCTGCCTTCTGTAACGTTCTCAACGGTCTTCAGGACCTGCAATTCTGCCGTGAACACTCGTCTTGCAGTCTCCTCAGGATAATATGTTCCACGACCTTCCCAGCCCCGCACAGTAATATGATGAGCCGGTCGTTATGTGGAAATTTCCTATTCTTTCCCCGTTTGTTCAGCATTATCACCACTCCCTGTTTCCACAGTTCCACTTTGATGGAAAGTATTGCGTTCGCCTCAGCGAAGAGACAGGCTGCACCTTTCCTGGTCAGGTTTTTCAGCACCTTGTTGGAGATGCCGTCCCGTCCCGGAGCCCTACGTTCCACAAGGGTCCTTAGTATGTCCCTGATTTCCCCGGGGGTCAACGGTCGATCCCATCTCACGCGGCTCGCTGGTTTATATACCCGGCCTGAACACACTCTCGTACTTTTGAGAACGGAGGCGACTGTTCCCGGTTCTCGTTTAGTCTAGATGGGATCCCGGGGTCGCGGTGGGCGCTCGGCGTTGCCGGTTCGACCCGAATCTCTGTGGACCGATGGTCGGGCGTAACAATATTGTTAGTGCACATTGCACAACTTCTTAGGACAAGCTTTTACGTTATCAGTAATTAACATTACGGCAACCTATGAACGCTCCCCTTCATTGATACAGGTTCAACTTTGTTCAAATCTATTCAGTAAGTTATTCAGTATGTTAGTAAAAATCTGCATTTTTTCTACCAATATCCTGATTTTATGTATCAGGATCGCAGGATTGCACGGAGGTATTTTTTTCGTGAAAAATGGCGAAGGCGCCAGAATAGTCGACAGTTTTTAAAATATAAATGTTTAGTCAAAAAGCTGGGATTCCACATTGCGAAACTTACTCGCGCAACTGTTTCACAAAACAAGACTCGGCCTGCTGTTGTCTCGCGTATCCATTTACATGTTGCGAAACGTTTCGTTGAATATCGGCGAAACAAGGTGAGCGAACAGGTTGGCGCGAAGCAGTTATGTCGCTACTACTTCCAAATGCAGCATCAAGCAGCGTTTACCATCGTGGACTACAAACCAAGAAGACACCGATGGTGGATGAAGAAAATGTTTCTTTCATATCAAGGGAGGAAACAACTTTTTAGAGAATATGGTGGCAGAACTCTCGGAAACGATGCGAAGCAAATCAGCTCGAGACACTTTCACATCCCGAAACAACCTCGCGCTAAAAGTTCCGCGGTAAGAGCAAGGTTTCGCAATGTGGAATCCCAGCTTCAGGTATCAGGATCGCAGAAGAGCGAGGTAGTTGAAAATGGCGAATGCGCCAGAATATTCGACCATTTTAAAATTATATTTTTTAGTTAGAATCCGCAATTTTTCGATCAATGACAGTGCAAAGTTCTTATACATCCGCAAACTTTTTACCAGTAGAATTGGGAACGGTAATAACAGAACACTTATTCTATAGGAAAGAGTGAAAGTGAAAGTGAGAATTTTGAAAACCCTGATTGGTCAAAAAATTCTGTTGACGAATTCCATTGGCCAGCAATTCTCACTTTCACTTTCCTCTTTCCTATAGAATAAGCGTCCAGCAAACTAAATGTCAGGATTAAGAAAATGAAGGCAAAACGAAAATGAAAATGTTGGGAAATATGGGAGAACCACAATAACTTACACAATATCGAAGGGCGTTTTAATTAGTTTTTATTAATAAAAATATAAACATCAACACCTGTCTCTTACATAAAAACAATGCTTATTTTCTAATGACAGTATATACATATATTTATAGAGATACTTAATAAACTAAAATTAAGTACATTTTTTAAATATGGCTGTTTTTTCTTATAAAGTATGTGTGGAATTTTGCATGAAAAATCTGCATATATACCGGGTGTCCAGCACAACCCTGGACATAGGAGATTAACATTGGAAATCGGTTTTTATTTTTTTGGACCTGTACAGTTGAATTGGTTGAAAAACTTTTAACAGTAAAGTTGTAGAGCGTATGGTCAGCTATCATCCTGTAATTTTTTCAATACCCCAGTTTTCCCTGGACATAGGAGATTAACATTGGAAATCGGTTTTTATTTTTTTGGACCTGTACAGTTGAATTGGTTGAAAAACTTTTAACAGTAAAGTTGTAGAGCGTATGGTCAGCTATCATCCTGTAATTTTTTCAATACCCCAGTTTTGGCCGTTTTTTGGAAAAACGCGTCGAAAAGTGTAAAAATTTGTATTTGGCGCGTCACCCCCGCCATGCATGTGCAGTGTCGCCAACATATTTTCACTGAATAATCACGTTAATTACTACATGATAGTCCATCAAAATAAATAAGAAAGCAAAATCGGCTTTGACTCTGACATAAGAAATTATTGTGTTGGCGGCACTGCACAGGCATGGCGGGGGTGACGCGCCAATTTCAAATTCTTCCACTTTTCGAGGCGTTTTTCCAAAAAACAGCCAAAACTGAGGTATCGAAAAAATTACAGGATGATAGCTGACCATAAGCTCTTAACAGTTTTTCAATCAAATCAACCGTACAGGCGCAAAAAAGGAAAAACCTATTTCCCATGTTAATCTCCTATGTCCAAGGTTCTGCTGTAACCCGTATATTCATGGTTAGATGGTTATACACACTTTATACAAGGTGCTTAATTACTTTAGATAGAAAATACAATTGTAACCATTGCTTATTGTAGCAAAGAATTCTGTCGATGTTTTTCTACTTGACAAAACAAAGACAAAATTCTTTTCTGCGAGAAGTAGATTAAGTTCTGAAATCAGGAAAGATCAGAAAATAGATAGTATTTTAGGTACATTAAACGAGATGTTCTCTCGCAGGTTTTTAGAGCAGATTCACATCGAAACACCTATAAAATGCATTAGGTTATGTACAAAGGTGCAACACTTAATGGAGCAGTGAGAAAGAATTTTCTCGAGTTTCTTAAAATTATTACCAAAGATGCGTCAGTAATGCGGGTGGAACAACAAAAAAAACATTTTAATACGGGTTTTATTATTTAGTTTCTAATGACAAGTCCCTTAAATAATGCCATTAAACTCATTTAACGACTGTGAATACGATATATTTTTTTTGTAGGTGTCCCCACACAACGCACTACTATATACTTGAGACACTTATTTACTTACATTTATTTAGATGCAAATTAAAAACAATACGTGCGCTGTTCTTGGCACCCGAAAGTGCTATTTCTCTTCTCTTCCTGTTGTATCTGGACACCTCGGGGAATAGATGTGCTCCCCGAGCACTCGGGTCATCCATAGTAGTACTGACTGGTACTGGCATCTCGCATGGGGCGTCCTTGAAGTACCTCTGTTTCTAGGATTGCGCGTGGAGGTCCTCGGAAAGTGTGAGAGTGCGAGTGCAGATGAGGGTACTCTGGATATTCCGGGTATCTCACCACCTCAGCTATGGTACCCATGGGAACTGGATGGACTGTAACTGATGGTACGCCAATGGGGAGAGTCGTTTGGAGATCTATGTCTGCGTCAACCTGGAAAGGAAAGCAAGGAGAAATCAATATGGTGATGGTAAGTCCAATGATGTTTACACAAGTAGAACTAAATATTTTTTTTCCAATTTAAACAAGTTAAAAATATTTATACAAAATCTAAAAACTTTGTAAGTAAAAACTCAAATAGAAACCATCCAAAAAATCATTCAATAATTTAGAATAACTTTTAAAAAACACATAAAACAATGTGGACGTGGGGCAAATATAAAACCCACAACATTGATGCCAGACTCACAGATACTCGGCGACAAAGGATGACGTCAGTAAACAAAATTACATCCATGATGCACGTCACACATTACTTAACTGCACGTCACACATTACGCACGCCAGCACCATCACAGCACTAATATCGTTCGGCACAAGGAGTGGTCGGTGGCACTAGCAAACTACGATAAAGTGAAAAATTCCTCGGAACTAGCAAAGATTAAAGAGCTAGATTGTGTTTTTATTGCCACTTTTTTTTTCCTACAACTCGACATGTATCATGTAGATTGCATACTGTGTACTAAGATTTGAAAGTTTTGTACATATAAATTAGGTTTTTGTATTGTATGCTTAGGCCCTGGGTATCTGTTCTGCTGTTGACTGTCTCATTCGGCGCGATATGTATCATCTCTCTAGCACACCTCTTGAAATAATGACTTTCGCGATCTAATATACTTACGGCACTAAAATCGAAAATATGACCCTCTGTGAAGTAAGTGATGCAGCGCCAAAGCCGTTTTTTTCATTTTTATTTCGGTTCAACTCTCTACAGTCATAACGATGCTGATATACTCTCTCTCTTCTTGAGATATTGCTTAGTGGTGCCCACGTAACATTTGCTGCAATCAGAGGCAAGGTATTTTATATATCACGCAAGAACATAAGTCCAAGGGCGTCGGATCTTTCAAATTACTGAAGAGTAATCTAACAGTTTTTACGTTATAAAAACCCAAATGACATTCTGGAAATTTATGCTTGAGTTGTTGTTGCAAGCTTTCAGATAATCCCTTTGATATAAGGAAATCCGAAATATTTATTTGGTCTTTCAGGTCTTTCTTTTTTTATAGGAGGTTTATAAGTATTTAATAGTCTGTTAACCAACGCCCGAGGATAGTTATTCTGTCTGAGGATGTCCCTGAAGATAATCCCATTACCAACATGATGCTGAGGTGAACTCAACATTACCGACCTATAAATCAAACCCTTTATGACTGCCACTTTCTGGGATGTTGGATGGCTAGATAAAAAAATTTAGGCCCGATTGTACAAGTCACCCTCAAAGTCGGGTTCAGCTAAACTCGACTGGTACTTGAACCCGCCCATGTTCAGCTAAACTCGACTGGTACTTGAACCCACCCATAAGAATAGCATTGCTGTCAAATTAATTTCTGTCAAATTAATTTAATTTGACACTTGGTGACAGCAATGCTTTTCTTATGGGCGAGTTCAAGTACCAGTCGAGTTTAGCTGAACCCGACCTTGAGGGTGACTTGTACAATCGCACCTTAATACCTACCCTTGCGGAAGCTGTAGGTTTTTGATACCAATTCGTTGACAATGTCCCATCAGCCTGACGTGAAACCATTACATCAAGAAAGGGAATTTGGCAGTTGTTTTCCTCTTCAATAGTAAATTTAAGCTTGGAGGTATATTCATTAAAACAGACAAGTACTTCGTGGACTTTGTCACGGGGACACGACACGAGAGCAAGAGGTATATTCATTAAAACAGACAAGTACTTCGTGGACTTTGTCACGGGGAGACACGAGAGCAACTTGTCGTTCACATACAGCTTAATAAATGGCAAATGGAATGGTAGTGTCTGCTAAGAGTATAAATCGTAATTAAATCGTTCATTACTAGGTTTGCAAGAACGGGACTGGCTGGATTGCCCATAGCTGAGCCATCCAGCTGTCTATAAAAAACACCAGCAAACTTGAAATAACTGCTCTCAAACAAAAAGTCGATAATTTGACAGAAAGTGTTCCTTTTCGATGCTTGTGTATGCAGAAATATAAGTCCAGTTTTTCTTAGTGATGTGTAAAACAAGCTGTTTAGGGATGTTGGTAAATAAAGAAACCACATCGAGGGACACCAACACATGATCTGCAGGGAGCCTCACCCCTCTAATGTAACAAACTCGAAAGGATTTTTAACATTATACCATGTATGGTGTGGTGATGGGTGAAATGATAGAATGCACTAAAGAAGCCAAGTTGTACGTTGGAGTCTCATTGCCAAATTTGGTTTATGAGTCTTTCTAAGACCATAAAGTTTGAGAAATACACTGTTGTAGCATTTAAGTTTTTTTTCTTGTGCTTCGTCGATAAAGCCTCTTTCACGTAAATCTTTTGCGATGTCATTTGCACTAGTTTGATAGCGCTGCGTGGGATCCGACGCCATCACACTATACACATTGACGTCATCCAATAAAGCCTTCATGCCTTCAGCATACTCCACCCTATTCACAACAGTAGAGTCGCCCTTATCCGAACGGGTGACAATGAGTTCAGGATGAGATTTAAGGTAATTTCGACATATGTGATACTCTTTAGTCAAAGTATCATAACAGTTAGTTTCAGTTTGTTTAAATGTGTTCACATGGTTAGTGATAGTATTTACCAAATGTGGCTCTGAGGATATTCTGTTCGTCCTCATTATTAACAAGAGTCTGAATGCAATGTTCTATATCCTTAATAATGTTAGGAATGGGCAACTCCCTAACGCGAACAGGCAAAGCAGCCTAGGCCCTGCTGCTAAAACTCTCTCAACTTCAGATAGCAGATTATGACCCGAAAAATTGTACAGAAATTTTTCATGTGTTTTAAGTTGAAAAGGTGTTTTCTCAATACATAGTCGATTTATCTTATCGATGCTCCGTGCTCTTATTGATGTAAACAATTTTTTGTATGCTAACTGAGCAAAACGGTCAAATTCCATGATTACGTTAGTAGGAATCAATTCTAGGGCTTGAGATTTAACACATTCTAGTTCCCTCACAATCTCTTTACGTTTCCATATTGTTATTTTAATTTCTATATTAACTATCGACCTTTGAAATGATGCTAAATAGGCTTCAAAGGTCGATAGTTAATATAGAAATTAAAATAACAATATGGAAACGTAAAGAGATTGTGATGGAACTGGAATGTGTTAAATCTCAGGCCCAAGAATTGATTCCTACTAACGTATTCATGGAATTTCACCGTTTTGCTCAGTTAGCATATAAAAAATTGTTTATATCAATAAGAGCACGGAACATCGATAAGATAAATCGACTATGTATTGAGAAATCACCTTTTCAACTTAAAACACATGAAAAATTTCTGTACAATTTTTCGGGTCATAATCTGCCACCTGAAGTTGAGAGAGTTTTAGCAGCAGGGCCTAGGTTTGCTTTGCCTGTTAGCGCTAGGGAGTTTCCCATTCCTAACCTTAGTAAAGATATAGAAACAATGCATTCAGACAGACTCTTGTTAATAATGAGAACGAACAGAATATCCTCAGAGCCACTTTGGTAAATACTATCACTAACCATGTGAACACACTTAAACAAACTGAAACTAACTGTTATGATACTTTGACTAAAGAGTATCACATATGTCGAAATTACCTTAAATCTCATCCTGAACTCATTGTCACCCGTTCGGATAAGGGCGACTCTACGGTGTTAATGAATAGGGTGGAGTATGCTGAAGGCATGAAGGCTTTATTGGATGACGTCAATGTGTATAGTGTGATGGCGTCGGATCCCACGCAGCGCTATCAGACTCGTGCAAATGACATCGCAAAAGATTTACGTGAAAGAGGGCTTTATCGACGAAGCACAAGAGAAAAAACTTAAATGCTACAACAGTGTATTTCTCAAACTTTATGGTCTTAGAAAGACTCATAAACCAAATTTGGCAATGAGACCAGTGGTGAGCTGTATCAATACTCCAACGTACAACTTGGCTTCTTTAGTGCATTCTATCATTTCACCCACCACACCATACGTATAATGTTAAAAATCCTTTCGAGTTTGTAGAGTTCATTAGATGGGTGAGGCTCCCTGCAGATCATGTGTTGGTGTCCCTCGATGTGGTTTCTTTATTTACCAACATCCCTAAACAGCTTGTGTTACACATCATTAAGAAAAACTGGACTTATATTTCTGCATACACAAGCATCGAAAAGGACACTTTCTCTCAAATTATCGACTTTTTGTTTGAGAGCAGTTATTTCAAGTACTTGTCTGTTTTAATGAATATCCAAGCTTAAATTTACTATTGAAGAGGAAAACAACTGCCAAATTCCCTTTCTTGATGTAATGGTTTCACGTCAGGCTGATGGTACATTGTCAACGAATTGGTATCAAAAACCTACAGCTTCCGCAAGGGTATTAAATTTTGTATCTTAACCAGGTTTGATTTATAGGTCGGTAATGTTGAGTTCACCTCAGTATCATGTTGGTAATGGGACATGTTGGTAATGAGATTATCATCAGGGACATCCTCAGACAGAATAACTATCCTCGGGCGTTGGTTAACACACTATTAAATACTTATAAACCTCCTATAAAAAAAGAAAGACCTGAAAGACCAAATAAATATTTCGGATTTCCTTATATCAAAGGATTATCCGAGAGCTTGCAACAACAACTCAAGCATAAATTTCCAGAATGTCTTTGGGGTTTTTATAACGTAAAATCTGTTAGATTACTCTTCAGTAATTTGAAAGATCCGACGCCCTTGAACTTATGTTCTTGCTTGATATATATAAAATACCTTGCTCTGATTGCAGCAAGTGTTACGTGGGCACCACTAAGGAATATCTCAAGAAGAGAGAGAGTATATCAGCATCGTTATGACTGTAGAGAGTTGAACCGAAATAAAAATGAAAAAAACGGCTTTGGCGCTGCATCACTTACTTCACAGAGGGTCATATTTTCGATTTTAGTGCCGTAAGTATATTAGATCGCGAAAGTCATTATTTCAAGAGGTGTGCTAGAGAGATGATACATATCGCGCCGAATGAGACAGTCAACAGCAGAACAGATACCCAGGGCCTAAGCATACAATACAAAAACCTAATTTATATGTACAAAACTTTCAAATCTTAGTACACAGTATGCACCATCTACATGATACATGTCGAGTTGTAGGAAAAAAAAAGTGGCAATAAAAACACAATCTGGCTCTTTAATCTTTGCTAGTTCCGAGGAGTAATTTTTCACTTTATCGTTGTTTGATAGTGCCACCGACCACTCCTTGTACCGAACGATATTAGTGCTGTGATGGTGCTGGCGTGCGTAATGTGTGACGTGCAGTTAAGTAATGTGTGACGTGCATCATGGATGTAATTTTGTTTATTGACGTCATCCTTTGTCGCCGAGTATAGGTGAGCCTGGCATCAATCTTGGGGGTTTATATTTGCCCCGCGTCCATATTGTTTTATGTGTTTTTTAAAAGTTATTTTAAATTATTGAATGATTTTTTTTGAAGGTTTCTTTTTTGAGTTTTTACTTACAAAGTTCTTAGATTTTGTAAAAATATTTTTAACTTGTTTAAATTGGAAAAAAAATTAATTCTAATATAGAGCGGAGGTTCTATATACTTATATTAGGGTAGACCGCATGTTTTTCAAAACAAAACATTTTAAATATTTTTTAAACGTTTTTTGATTTTTATATTTTTGTTGGCCATTCTTCAATTGGTTATTGTGTTTTTTGTATTTGCTTCTAGATGGTGCTGGCGTGCGTAATGTGTGACGTGCAGTTAAGTAATGTGTGACGTGCATCATGGATGTAATTTTGTTTATTGACGTCATCCTTTGTCGCCGAGTATAGGTGAGCCTGGCATCAATCTTGGGGGTTTATATTTGCCCCGCGTCCATATTGTTTTATGTGTTTTTTAAAAGTTATTTTAAATTATTGAATGATTTTTTTTTGAAGGTTTCTTTTTTGAGTTTTTACTTACAAAGTTCTTAGATTTTGTAAAAATATTTTTAACTTGTTTAAATTGGAAAAAAAATTAATTCTAATATAGAGCGGAGGTTCTATATACTTATATTAGGGTAGACCGCATGTTTTTCAAAACAAAACATTTTAAATATTTTTTAAACGTTTTTTGATTTTTATATTTTTGTTGGCCATTCTTCAATTGGTTATTGTGTTTTTTGTATTTGCTTCTAGATGGTGCTGGCGTGCGTAATGTGTGACGTGCAGTTAAGTAATGTGTGACGTGCATCATGGATGTAATTTTGTTTATTGACGTCATCCTTTGTCGCCGAGTATAGGTGAGCCTGGCATCAATCTTGGGGGTTTATATTTGCCCCGCGTCCATATTGTTTTATGTGTTTTTTAAAAGTTATTTTAAATTATTGAATGATTTTTTTTTGAAGGTTTCTTTTTTGAGTTTTTACTTACAAAGTTCTTAGATTTTGTAAAAATATTTTTAACTTGTTTAAATTGGAAAAAAAATTAATTCTAATATAGAGCGGAGGTTCTATATACTTATATTAGGGTAGACCGCATGTTTTTCAAAACAAAACATTTTAAATATTTTTTAAACGTTTTTTGATTTTTATATTTTTGTTGGCCATTCTTCAATTGGTTATTGTGTTTTTTGTATTTGCTTCTAGCCCTGAAGAAGACGTAAAATGAAACGTCGAAACGTTGGCCTTTATTCAAAACGACAGGGGAGTTTTATTTGTCCCAAACCTGCAAAACCATTACATCTGTAAATTGAGAGGACGCAATACATTATCATCATATTAGGTAATAAAATAATAAAGCCCAACGCTGCCTCCCTTTGCTGCTGATTCCCTGTTGTTTGATGTATAAAGAAGAAATTAACAACTCAACTTCAACAACACACAGCCTGCGATATAACTTCACATGATTTGATTAAATATTGCGGCCGCCAGGGACGGAATGATTAATGAATACATGAAAATCAAATAAATTTAATAAAAGCCCCGAATCGATATCTGGAATATAATCTGGAGTTTACGCCATTCATTTCTGTGAGAGGCAGCTCTTTCTTCAACTGTATGATGAATTTATTAGTGCGCTATTATCACGCTCTTAATGGATTTTACTAAATATGGCATAAGTACCTGGTTACAGAGCTTGAAGATCAGAAATGACTTATAACATAATTTTTACATTCACAGGGACTTTAATACGTTCTGGCAAGTGGTTTTTATGTGACATAAAGGGGAGATCCTTGTTGTAATAAACTAGCAGGGACTGAGTCTGCCTCAGCATATTATTTAGGGAGTTGAGTAAGTGTCGACAATATGGGCGGTGTTAACGAAGTATTAAAAGAGAGGCACGGCGTAAAAATGAGTGTTACTTCACGTTAATACATCAAGACAATATGTCACAAGAAATTGTGTTTAAACCCAACCCGGCGGTTAAATACAAATAGTTCTATTGTCAGGAGATAAGAATTTCGGTCTGTTGCGCCACTTCTACAGAAGCCAGACAACTCTTGCATTAAATTAGCTCACAGATCAAAGTTCTCGATTGTTTGCCGACTGACTGAAGTAGTGTACATTGGGCACAAAGACGAAGCCCATTTCAAATAACAGGCCCCAAACACTGGGGAAATGAAAGATTCTTTTGCCACCTACACGCTGGATGGGGTTTAAAGGAAAACGAAATTTATATGTACCAACCTCGCTAATATCATCGGTGAAGCCATTAGCTAGCGTATGATCCGATATGCTGGTAGCGTAAAATGTCGGTTCCTTCTCCGTTTTTACGGTCCTGTGCCTTTTCAGCAGGATCCTCCCAACTACCACAGACGCCAGCAGAAATATAGAGGCAATAACTCCAATTCCGATGTATATTACATATCGAGTCTGAATTTCTAAAAATCCTATAAAACATTAATCCGTGCGGTATGCAGTTTCTCTGCGAATACTCACCGAAACTTAGGGCGTGAGAGTTGTTTTGCGGAACCAACTCGCCAGCCTTGGTACCATTTGCTTGCTTGGAAAGCTTATTATCGCCCCCAGAGACAGGGGGCGAAGCAGCCGATTCTCGCATGTGTTCATTTTCGTTGTCGTAGTTGTCAAACTCGTCGTCACCGTCCAGGGGTTCATAATCGCTTTCGTCAGGTTCCAAGGGACCTTCATAATCGTTTTTCAGGACGCGCCTTGGCACTGAAAATTATTGGAAAGTGCAGATTAGCTATTTAAACACAATCCTTCAGCAATATAAAAGGTTATTTTTATAATTTTAGAAACAAATTGAAGAGTGGAAGTAATAATGGGGGTAAGTGCTAGAGGGGTAAGTCCATAGAAAGGTGTTAAACAGTGATTGTCTTTATATCAGTGCGTTAGGTTGTTTTATACATTTTTTGCTAACTATCTTAAAATATAAATTTTGCCACTTATTACTTCCAGTTTTCAATGATTAGGAAAGAACTTGGAAAAGACACACGTGTTAAAGGTATAGGTTTGTTGTATATGAACGTTTGGATAACAAGTGTAGGACAAGAAGCTACTTCACTTTTTTGAAATTGCCAACGTTTCGACCTTTAATTGAGGTCTTCCTCAGAGCTAAAATCCAATAATTGTATGTACATTAGCGGTAAAAAACACTAATTACAAAGAAGAAAAATGACTAACAAAAGTATACAAATTAAAACACAATACACGAGTAAAAATAAATTCTCCTATTATATTATATGGGATCCGTGCATACTGTGGAGATATAAGTTGCAAAAGCCCACTTAGGAAAAAAAGAGAAGAAAAAGGATGTGTCAAGCTTACCTTTTTCACCAAGCTTCTCTGATTGAAAAAGGTAAGCTAAGTGGGCTTTTGCAACTTATATCTCCACAGTATGCACGGATCCCATATAATAGAATAGGAGAATTTATTTTTACTCATGTATTGTGTTTTAATTTGTATACTTTTGTTAGTCGTTTTTCTTCTTTGTAATTAGTTTTTTTTACCGCCAATGTACATACAATTATTGTATTTCAGCCCTGAGGAAGACCTCAATTAAAGGTCGAAACGTCGGCAATTTCAAAAAAGTGAAGTAGCTTCTTGTCCTACACCTGCTATCCAAACGTTCACATTAGTAAATAAAGGACGCCAAGCACAGATGATTTGTTGTATGTATATTTTATGGAAATTTTAAATACTTTGAGATCTGCTCTAATAATACGTTCTTCAATTCTTTCCTAGTCTCACACAAAAAATGAAAGTACAAAAATTATGTTTATAAAGTTCTACGTAAGTGACAAAGACATTTTGGATTTATTTGCTTCAATATTAAAAAAAAATCCATTAATTCCTAATAAAAAAGTGTAGTAGATGTTTGTAATAAAGAGACTTGTTAATACTCTTCTTCTTCTTCTTCTTAGGACGCCGTCCCCTCCGAATGTTGGCGATCCAACTGGCTATAATGGTGAGCGAAACTGCACCCCTGAATATCTCAATAGACGTTCGACCAAACCATCTTCTCAGATCCTTGAGCCACGAATTCTGCCGTCTGCCCACAGATCTTTTGCCCTCGATCCTTCCCTCAATAACAAAAGTGTAAAGAGAGCCTCACGTGTACCCATTAGGTTCCTAAATCCGAACTGCGTGCTTCCAATCTGTCCCTCGCATCTAGCATATATACTGTGTGGATGATACGGAGGAATACCTTGAGGACATGGGACATCAAGCTAATCATGCGGAAGCATTCGGTTTTTTGGGTATGGTGATGAACGTCGATTTTAGCCAGTCTATTGGTAATCCTCCAGTCTGATATATAGAGTTCAAAAGAGAGGTGAGGAGGGCTAGGCCCTCCCCATCAGCATCCGCAATGAGTTTGAGCGTTTCTACGTGCACCTAGTCAGGTCTCACGGCCTTTCGCTTTTTTGAAGGCTGATAGCCCGTATTATTTCCTCTTTCGTGATTCTAGGGCTAGACTCATTAACAGCTTCACCTTTAGGACGTTTTTTGGGTCGAACATCGTTGAAGAGGGTCTTCACATATTCCTTCCATCGTTTTCTCTTTTCTTCAGCGCCCACCAAAATTCTGTTATTGGCATTTCTCAAAACACCCTGCTGCTTTTACGCAGCATGTTGGTAAACTCCTTGATTTTTTTTGTGGATATTGAACAGGTCGTGCTTTTCTTGTGCCAAACAAGGCTCCTTTGCCTTCCAGCACTCTGTACTCATCCTTCGATTCAGTTCTTCGTAACGATCCCCGCCTTTGGCCTTTTCTCTTCTTCTGTCGTCCATAAGTCGTAGGATCTCATCCGTCATTCACCGCTGCCTGGCAGAGCTCTCCGTATAGCCTATATCTAGCTTCTGAGTATCTATAAGGGCTTCCTTCTGCATACTCCATCGGGGTTTCACATCACTTCCGTCACGATTATCGGCTGTTTGTAGACGCATCTCCAGGTTCTCGCTGGCTTGGATCCGCACCTCAGGGTCTCCGAGCTGTTTGATAATTTATTCGCTTCGGTTGGATTTTTCATTGAACCTTTTTGAAGTAGCGAAGCTTAAAATCTATCACGACGGGGTTGTGGTCGATGTTGACGTCGGCACCCGGGTACGTTCTCCTGTCAGGAGGTAGTTTTTAACAAAAATTAAATCCATTTTGTTTCTAATTATACGATTATCGCTATCAGCCGGAGACCTCCAGATGTAAAGCCGTCGAGGGTGCTGTTTGCAAAAAGTGTTGGTAATTGATAAGATGGTGCTCTATGCAGAATTGTGCCAAACGATCTCCTCTAGCGTTCGTGTTCCCAGTCCATATTTTCCTGTTATCTCGTCTGTAGTGCCACTCCCAATCTTATCATCAAAATCATTTTTTTATCTTCTACACTTCATTATTTATAGAAAAACTCAATTCAAACAACAAAATTCATTTGATAAAGAATTTGAAATACTTTCAGCCGATATCGAAATATAATATTGTCGGAATATCCATGTAATGTGAATAATAATAACAATAAACAATCAATTTCAGTACGCAATTTGTGGACTTGCAAAAATGCCTAAAACAAAGCAAATAAGTTTATTAATAAGGGCACACGTGTGTACGGAATTGAAAACTTCTGACCCAGAAATTTCTAATATTGTTACACACCTTGTCGGTCTCTCCCTCCAATCTCTTTTTTTTCTGTATTTTTATATATTTCATGAAATTCATTAATATTTTATATTCTCGCTGATTACACAATATATCGGGCGAGGAATATTCGTTTTAGGGTCGAAAAACCAATTTAAGCTCAAAAACCAACGTATAAATTACGTGGAGACGAGAGACCAGATTTACCCTTGTTATTTCCAAAAAAATAACGTGAAATTCGGGCACGACAGTTTTATCAGGGCAAAATTAAAACAATGGGCAGCTTAGTGTTTTGTTCAGCATTGGGAAAAATTGAGCGGTTTAATAACTCCCTCGCTAATTGGGTTAAATGCTGGCGACGGCGACATGTTTCCTAAGGCTTAGTTCAGATTACAAACTTTCAGCCATAAAAATCTATGAAATATGTATGCGCCTTTATTATCTAGTAAATGGGAGACACGGTTTATGGTTTTTTTATTCAGACGAACAATTCGGCACTAAAGAGAAAATTTGTTTTTGGGCGGGTAAGATATTGCTTTTACTTCTAACGCGTGACTTGAAGGGCGCCTTTAAAGTCTGCCCTAGGCTCAAGCTTTAAAACGCAGTAAGCGCAATCCTTTATTTTTCTAGGTTGAGTGTCCTTAATCCAACCCAATGCTTTAAACTCGGCCAATAAATCCACAAGCTACGTCGCTCCCTTTAATTTCAGCCAAAATGTACGCTTGCCTTAGCACTGGATGGTTCCCTGCCCTTTAAATTTTTGATCTCTTGGGTGCGGAGGATGTGGATTCAATTTTTATCTCCGGAGTTTTGGCATTAAATTACTGTTTCAACTTGCTTCCTAGAGTTCCAAATAAGTAATTTATGCTTCCTGATTAATGGTGAGGCTAGATAAAGCGCTATGATAGCGAAAGCCACATTAAGTTCTTAATAGAGCAATTTATAATAAGGAAGCCTGAACTAATTAAGCTAGAACACGTATCATTACAAACGCATAAGATTTTCTTAAGTTTAATTTGAATTTTCCTCGAGTCCCTGATGAATAATCAGTCAAGTCTGGTGTTCTCTCGTTTTTGCTTAATGAATATTCGACCAACCATCGTTTTGGTACATTTGCCACAAACACAATAGAATAATTGGGGAGTTGAAGGATTTCCCAGAAATATTTATTCAGGGGAATTTCGGTTGAAATTTACATTTAAGGGTTTTTAATCCCACCAACTAAAGGAAAGCCGATTTAAATGCGATGTTCTGCTTTTTGAATGGGAAACATTAACACTCGGTGAGCAGCGAAAGTTGAAAAGCAATACGACCGATGGGCTTTTAATGTCGGTATTGGTGGTAGATTGTATAGGTAGATGTAACTTATGGCTCAGAGCAAAACTTTTTTTTAGAGAATTTATCAAGAGTAACAATTGAAAAGCGGTAAAGTAAAAAACAATAAATCCTGATAGGTTAGAAGTTAGAAGTTAGTTAGAAGTTATCGTTATTATACACTTATAGAATCCTAAATAGAGCGTAAAGATTCATCAAGTAAGACATTTTTAAGATATACTTAACTTGACGTGAAAAATTAAGTACCTAATTCACAAGACGCTAGTTGACTCGACTCTTACTAGTATATACATCCTAACTCAATCTTAAAGCAATTGTTGGACGAGCAGCGTGAATTCAGGAACCAAATGACTTCAAGGAGCAGGTCACAAGAATTGGCTACAGAAGAAACATGGACCGAAATGCCGACCTACAGAAACCCGGATCTTGTTTCCACTGCGGCAGAATGGGCCATTTCAAAAGGGACTGTCGCGTTCGACGGGAAAGTCCCGCCAGGACTCCGCCATGACGACAATCTGGCGGACTAACACATCAGCCGGAAAAACTAAGACCAGTCAGTGTGAAGGGGCGAACGCTGACTGGTCCCAGAGAAGCCCCCAGGATCATAAGGATTGGACAGCTTGGAAGAAGCCTCACCATCCCTGGCAAGATTGAACATCGTCGAGGCAGATCTCATGGTAACGCAGATGCATTATCACGCGGGCCTTGTAAAGGGGAATGTCGACACTGCCAACGAGTAGAACAACGAGAAGTACCAAGCATTCTTAGGAGAACCAGGATTGACGTCGACGAACATTGGACCACTGAACAAATGAAGGTCGATAATGCTGTGGGGTTAATACGTCAATGGAAGTTGGAAAATCAAAGACCTGATTGGAAGGACATAGCAGACAAGAGCCCGGAAGTAAAAGCTATGTGGGCTCAATGGAATTCCTTGGCGATTCAGTATGGTTTACTGAAGAGGACTTGGGAAAGCCCCGACGAGAAAAGTGCCACGCTCCAGCTTGCCGTATCAGAAAGTAGACGGAAAGATGTCTTGCGAGAAATGCACAATGGAGTGTATCGAGGCCATTTTGGAGTGAATAAGACCCTGGAGCCGCCGAGATGGTGTCGAAGAGTGGTGCAGAAATTGTGATACCTGCTGCTCCGTAAAAGGACCCCAAAGAAAGACTAAGGGACAAATGAAGCAATACAATGTTGGCGCCCCATTTGAAAGAATTGCGATCGACGTGGCAGGTGCTTTTCCAGAAACGGACGATGAAACAAAGTGGGGGTCCAGATTAGCTCGATGATTTGGATAATCTATTTATCACCCTTAGATATCACTGTTTTTGGGTGAAAGTTCTAGTACACTTTGAGAATATTTTTATCCTTTATTGTCTCAATAAGAATGCAAGGACAGGAGTACCTTCAGAGCCGTCTAGAGCAGCCACCCAAAAAATCGTTAAATAGGATTTGATACATACTTTTGTTAAGATACATATCGATAGAGCTCGAAAGGCTGATTTTAAAGATCTCTATACATGGCAGATTACTCGTTTTGGATATACAGGGTGGTAAATTTGTTGAGCTTGCGTCAGCGATTTTCCAGATATTAAAAAAAAAAGTTATCCTCAAACTTGTTTACCAAGTAAATATCAACTAATAAAAATAATAAAACCGAGCTAAACTACAGGATTTTTCAAGTACTTGTAAGAAATCTTTAAATTGACTTGAAATTTACTTCCTCAAACTTAACTTGAGTTCGACTTGAAATCAAGTCAAACGAAGTGGCTTAGTCAAACTGTAAATCCCTAATTGAGATCAACACATTAACATACTGATGCTGATGGGCCGTAAACGGCGAAACTAACTAGTCTGAGGGTGGCTAGCACTTACATTCTGCTAGAATTTGGCGCTGGTATGAGCCCAAATAAGAGATCGAAACTTTTTTTTCGAATCTTACAGATCTTTTTAAAATAAAAAAAAATGCTAATTTTATGTATCCTAATTGTTTGTTCTTGTCTAAGCGGCAACAAGGAAAATCTTTTTTTTTTATCAATTAACATAAAAAATGGAAAGAGTATTTCATTCCATTCCACCTTTTAATGTGTAAATTAGAACTTAGTGATTTTTTGCTACTAAAACCTGAGAAATTCTTAATTAAACCAAAACAACAAACAATTGTATCCTTTTGGCAAATTAAAGGAAAACAGGCCTAAAGCTTGATTGTGAAAAAAAGCTCCAATTACAACTAGAATTCACCAACGATATAGAAATTCCGCTAAATAAAGCGTGTTCGGAATTTTAAATAAAATTCCTGGGATATCTAATGAATTAACTAGTAATCGTTAATGACGACCTTTTTGGAGCATTTACATTGTCAAATGGGGAAATTGCAGCGCTTTTTTCAATTCCCTTTAGCGCAAATAATTCGATATGTCGGAAGGAACATGTTCACGGCACAGAATTTTTAGGTACAATTTTCGCTCGAAAACCATTTTACTCTGTACCTTCGCTACAGCAACAAACTTTTTAAAGGAATTGCTTGAAGTTTGTGCTAAAGCGTTCCGTTCTGAAATTCCATATCTGCATTTTCGTTGTGTACCTACACTCTCCCTATATAGTCGTGTCGGGCGATAATACACTCAACCTATTGCGAAATAACACGTGCAAGGGTGTTTATTGTACATGTAGTGATATCCAGGAAGTTGCAAAGTAAAACAAAGCGAGTAAACATTTGCTTCGATGATGAAAATATGAACATCACGAAAGTATGTACCAACATTCTTGTTTACAAGGGCCATCTTGGGGAATAGCTTGAAATGCTGTTATATAGAAACCGTCTCCGGATGGACTGTGGTCGTCATTTATCTATCGATCGAGGCTGCTTGAAAACTCACTCTATTATATTTCCGGACAGTATTTTCAAGGGGGCTTTTATGTTGTCTCGGAAGTTACAACGGCGAAGTACATAATTGTCAAATTATAAACGAAAAGCAATTTATTCTCGAACGTAATAATCACAAATCTAATTCCCATACTCCCAACATCAACCGCCAAACAGCATTTCGCCTTTTTGCCGAGTTTCTTGTTGTACAAACGACGTTCGTGTGCAAAATTTTAAAAAGAAACAATTGTTTGCCTTCTGGGAAACGTGTCTTCTTTGGGTCTATGACGTTCTTTAAAATGTGAGAAAAACCCGAACAGAATTTTTAACTTTTCTATGTTACGTGTTTTCATTCACAGATTTCTCTATACCGAACAACAATCGATTTAACCGGACTAATAAATTTCACGCTCTATAAATTTATATCATTTATTATATTTAATGCCGAACGATATATGAAATACCGTAAAAGCGTTCAAATATTTTTTCGCCATGTTTTTCAATACGAGAAACTCGACTAGTCCGATTTGTCACTGTCGCAATATTTTAGCTTTGTCACTAACAACCCCATATATTGCCTCGCTCAAACTTCTTACTTAAGCATTTCCTACGTCCTTTACATTGTCGGGTTCTGTTATCAAAAGCTATTGTACTCATATTTATGAATTTATAAACTCAAATTTGCCTCTTGTTACCTAATACCAGAAGACCTAATAATAAAGTAACGCGAGAGGGTGCGTCCACTTTGGCAGGTTTTTTGTTTCTAAAAATATATAAGATGTGAATATTTCACAGCTCATTATTCGTCGCTCGTTGTTGTCTTGGAAAGGTCAACTTTTTTTGTCCACGAATGTACAATAATATGGTCATCAGATGTCAGGTTAGTTTCCACTAACAACGTAACTTAATTCGAATTAAATAATCTCTAGTTGTTGTTTTAAAAATGTTAAAAAACTCGATTCTAAAAGTGCCTACCAAAAAAGAACAAGAAACCGTTGGACTCACTCTAAACGGTCTACTCGTTCTAAAGTTACAAACGGTTAAAGCTGAAAACTGGAAAAAAAAACCTAATAGCTCCCTGCCTTTTGCTCAATTTAAAAAAAAAATCTGTATATTTTTTTTGCTGTTTTTGATCGGAATGACACGTTTGCAGTACATACTCAGTTGAGAAGGTGCTCTTGGGCAAGGTGCTAAAATGTACCGTAAGCGAGAAAAATCAATTTATAATTTTTTGTTTTTTTTTTCTTCATAAAATTACATAGTGTTTGCTAAATTTAATAGTAATTTAATAGTAATAGTAAAAACAAATTAATGGCTGTGGTGGGAATAAGATGTGCAGAAGGAACTTTGTGGGAATTTACCACTATTTTGCCCATAACATTTTGCCGTATTAGGTTAATTGCAAAAAAAATTTAATAAATAAATAATTACTTGAACAGCATTAGAAGAGCGAAATATGCTCCTTCTTTCAGTTACTTTACTCCAAATACGTTCTATATTTTCCCATCTAGTTAAGAAGCAAACTTTTAACTCCAGGGCCAAGACCTCTTTTAGTGATGGAAACGTTGAGGTGTTACTGAAAAGAAAAGTTACCAAATTTGCATAATACAATAGCTGAACCACTGGAATGATATAGGAAAATTTGGAAGGGTTTAATAAAATTCCTCTGTGATATTCTGTGTCTTTCTTTTCTGTGGTTTTCTGTGTATAAAATTTGAAAATGGCGCACCTATTGCACACTTTCTTAAATGCCAGGTAGTTGCGGTCATGCAATACTTCCTGGAAAGCTCTAAATCTCAGTCCATATAGTGCATAAAACGGTTGATTGTTGAAATTTCTGTTAATAGAATTTACAACTTGGCTCATTTTGAGCACTTAGTAAGTAAAGATTATGTTTTAAATTACTTGTTAATTTACATTATTACTACAATGAATAATAATTTGGTAATAAACAGTAAATATGTGTGGTTGGAACTTCATAATACCCCTTTTTTTATTCCTTCATGGTGGTTTCAACTACGGTAACTAACCGACACTACCATAAAGTTTGCCTTAGTGGAATTAGCAATTCAGAATGTTTAAGTAGAGAAAAGTGAGCGAAAACTTACCACAAGTGTAAACAACTTTCAAATACATCCGAGATTGCGGCTTGCAAGGGCTGCCAAAGGTGGCTACGTCAGCTGCCAGGTCGCAGTTTCTTTTCCCGTGGCAGCGTTGCATAACATTTTCGGTGGCGTAGGGCGCCATACAACCTGCGAAATTAAAAGCGTCTTATTACCATAAGAGGATTACCACTTTGAGGTCTTTTTGATCTTTTTTTCTCCGTTTAATATTTTTACCCGGAAAAACGGGAGGCGCGCGAAGTGGTTGAATTTAAGACGATTAATTGCATTATGCACATTTCAATTTCAAGCGAAACGAATTTTAGGGCAAATAATAAATACGCCTCCGAGTAATGGATAAAATCCGATCTAAATAAAGTTTCCCTGATCGCATAAATTCTAGTTTATATCAGCCCTTAAGACATATATAATACTTCGAGGTGCTGAAAGAAGCGATAAGAAGATTACAAGATTAAGGCGACTTTACAAGGTCGAAGTTCAGCGGTCGTGCCCTTAGCCACATCATAATGATAACAAGAGTTTTTATCAGTAAAAAGGATCGTCTCGGAAATAGCCTTGCTTAAACTTAATAACACCGAAGGTGAACTGCAAGTCAGCAGGCCTGGGAAATTGCACGAGTATAAAAAGTTCGACGATATTTTTCTAAGCTGAGTGAAACTTTGTTCAAATTACACTGCTGTTGCCGTTTAGGCCGGAATTACCCCTGGGACGTTCGCTGATTGTTAGAATGAATGGACCTGGGGACTAAATGTTCCAATTTTAAATGTAACCCCATTAGGTAACATTCGTTTCTTTAAAACCCTGTACGACAACAAATCGTTCTAATTGCAACCTGACACAAAGAAACACGGATAATAGCACTGCGAAGATCTCGCCACATTTTTTGATGCACCTCTTCGCACCGAAAATCCGTTTATGCCGGAAATTTAGCCTCCGGGATAATTCGGGACTTGCATTCTGTTGGCTTTCGTGCAATTACCTACCAGGTTTACTAAACCGTCTAAAAATGCCAGTAGTTTATAATTTACCGGATTTAGTTCAGGTTGGCTTAGACTTTATTTAATAAAGAGACTTTTAACTTTGCTTCAAAAAAACATGGCAGCAAACACAATTAATTATGCTACAACTCTAACCACTGTTGCCAGACTTTAACATATTACCAAGGGAGAATTTGGCAGAAACTAGATTAAAAATAGAAATTTTTAAAATTAAATATTTAGTCTGTATTGGGCAAACAACAACTACGGTAAACTTCAAGAATTTAGAGCGTTTCCTTCTAAGACGCGTTTCGTGGCCAATACCAAATACCAAGCGTCTAATCATAGGCTGCAGATGAATTTTCGAACTTCCAAGTATTATCAGCGATATGCCAGCAAATCTCGTTCGTTCCTCAAATACTCGTAAACTGCCAAGCTACACACCTTGCATGCTTCAAGGCATAAAACTGTTTTGGATACTAAGGTTTTGTTGCCTTTTAATGGCCCAGTGTCTTGTTTTGATACTTCCTTGGCAATTTCACTAAAGTTTGAATGGCACAGTTTTGGCATTTTTTTTTGTTGCAAAAGTGATCATGTGATTATTATTTCCATATACAACAATGTTAAAAATGCCTTTTTTTTGCAGCATGCAATTATATTCCCATTCTGTGCTTTTTTTCCATGAAGAACTGCAGTTTTTAGAGATCAAAATTATTTCAACATTTTTCAAAATTTCCATGACTCAAGCAAAAACCAATTTTTGACTATTTCTTTAATACAATCTACCCAAGATATTGTTACCCCCGACCGATGATCAACAGAGACGACCCCCAACAAACGCGACCCCGGGATCTCATCTAGACTAAACGAGAACCGGGAACAGTCGCCTCCGTTCGGTGCACGAACAGTGCGAATTGTTAGTAGAGAGTAATTGTGTTTTAATCGTGTTGTAATAGTTAAAAGTAAATAAAAGTGTGTAGTTTACTGACGATAAATTATTGGAACCCGTATCCCGTAACAATATGTTTGTCTTTTGAAGAAATGTGCAAAAAGAAATAGGAGCAAGCTCGGGAAAAAAGTGTTAAAAATAAATCCATTATTCCGAAAGAAACTCCCGGAAAAAAAATGAAGGCCAGCTTAAAGGGCTCAAATTTCCAACAGTTTGACTTCCCCCATGAATGGGCTGAAACGGTGTTATATGAATCTATAAGTAATACAGATCTAAGACAAAGAAAAACCGGCAAAGAAAAAGAAGAAAATGAAGGCAGAAAAACCAGCGAAATTGATACCTGAAACAGACAAAATAACCAATGATGTACGAAAGCATAAAAAGGAAGAGAGCGAAATCTCGAAAATGTAGACCCGAAGAAGAGTCCGAGAACCGATAATGAGGTAAAGCAGTGAACCGGTAAATACCTCTAGGATAGCAAGCCAAGGCTGAAGAAACAAAAGAATACTGTTAAAATCAGACAACGAAATAGATTTCGTTCCCACAATCAGTAATGAGTTGAAGAAGAGGAAGGAAAAAACCAAACCAAAGAAGAAATCTAGAGTAGAAGCTACGCATACCAAAAGAGAGGAGTCTATTTGAAAAGAAACTTCACAAGGAACCTGTACAGGCATGTTTCAAACCGAAACATAAGAAGACAGAAGAAGGAGTTCTTACCTTAAATTTCGTAAAAACTACAAAATCTTTTTTATATTTTCATAACACACCATAAAAACGTTGAACTAACGTAAATAACTATACAAACCAATTTTTGGCCGATTGGAAACGGAGAGAACAGGGGATTCATAATTGAAGATTAAAATTATCAGAGCATATAAAATGTTTTAAAGTCTCTTTTTCTCTGTTTGTACCATCGAAGGAAGAAAAAAGAGAAAAACTCTATGTTTTGAGTTTCCATTGCCGAGGATGAAACAGTGGCAACGCCGCTTTTCCTAGAATTGCTTCCTCGTCGTGTCGTCGGCTGCCCACCCCGCGACGGTAAGCGAGCGCCAGTGCTGCCAACCGTACGGTAATTACCGTACTTGTACCACAGTATCTTGTACGGTAATTGTGATGCAAATAAGGTATACGGTCCAAACATGAGTACCCTACCCTAATGTACGGTAATTGTAACTACGCTACGCATGGTAAAGGGATTTCCAAAGCGAAATTAGGAGACGTTACAGTCTGTTCCCTGTTCTTGCTAACGCTGATCCGCAGAGAGTTTTGTTTTTCATGAGCCTTCAGGCATGTATTGCATTCGAAGTTCGAAGTATTCGCACTATTGTGATTGGGTACTCGCAGCTATTTCAGTTTTCTTTTGCTTTTGTTTATGACTTCATAATGAATAAATATGTCCGGTAATGATAGTAATGTGAGTGGTGGTAGTGATTTTGAGCCTGGCTCGTCAAAGAAACCGAAATCCAAACATAGAGCTCAGGTAAAACAATTTGTAGTATTTGCTCGTTGATTATATCATAGCATGATACATTCCTGCTTCTTACCGTTGTAGCGTTTTAAAACTCATGGTTAGAAATTCGGAAATACCAAATGACAACGCCAGGAAATCACTTAGAATGTAGAAACCTGTAAATTGTAACATGTACAGTAATTTTTTCTCAAATACGGTAATTTGAAGATGAAAATAGGGTAATACGCAACGCCGAGGTTGGCAGCACTGGCGAGCGCGAGCCGGCGACCGGGCGACCGGCGCAGAAGCAAACAAGCAGGGAAAGAGTGCGTCACGCAGCTCGTAGTCACTCGTTTACGCGCGTAACTTTTTGGTTTTATTTATCGCAGCCGCTACTGAAGTTCCTGAAGGGAATTCATTCCGCAACCCTTGTTAGCACATACCGCAAATCCTGTTCTTTCCTTAAGAGAGGAACGCACCATCTAGTTTTTCCATTGAGAGGGAACGCTCCAAACCAACCATTATTTTCTTTGAGAAGGAAATATTTATCTTGGAAGACGTACCACTTTGGTTACGGAGTCGCCGCTTAGCACTGATTATTGGTGTGGATGAGAGGTATTTAATCAACTGCTGATATGTTTGTAAAGTCATTTTCTTTGTTGCTAATCGCTTAATCTTTATTTACCTTTTTTATTATTGCACTCAATGCTGACTTTTTTTTATATTACTCATACGGGGGAGATTTGTTTAATTACTCAGCACATGCTGTCTTCATGAATCAAGTGGTTTGTTTAGCCTGTTTAGTTTGATTTAATATTAAAGCGCATTGTAGTTTAATTTTTATTAGTGTATTTGAAAAATCCTTGCAAATTAGAATGAATGAGGACGAATGAAAGTGTTAGATTTAAGTTTCGTTGAATAAATTTATCAGTTTATTAATACGTTTTTATTTAATTCGAATCAAAGGACGCTCAGCCAGCATTCCTTGTATTCTTTACTAATTTTGGTGATTCATAATATGAAACCACGCTTAGTTGGAGTAATGTTATAAAGCTTACTTCAACACTCTAAATGTTAAAAAGTATTTCCACCTGAATATGAGGCTAACCTACAATACTTCAAAATACTCTCCTGGTATCTTTAAAGAAGCAGAAAGGAAGAAAAAGGAGAAGACCGTTGGAAATAGGATAATATAACTAAAAAAACTTGAAATAGTCTTAAGAAAACTTTAGATAACCTTTAAAAGCTATTAGGTAAGAAAGAATCGAAAGAGTTTCTTTCTTACCTTACTACCCTACTTATCTTACTTAAACCTGGGCCAGTAAACAGTATCGTTACAACCTGAGCCAACCTACAAAATGCTAAAAAACCTCTTTTGGTTTTTAAAAAACCGTAAAAAATTAAAAGTGCTTTTCTGAAATTTGTAAGCTAAAACCATCAGAATCTGAGCAAACCTAAAAATGGCTACTTGTGTTTAACTTAGAAGCTTTGAGCTGTTAAAGCTAAAGTACATAGAAAAAATAGAAAATTGAGTAATTGAATGTGAATTAACCTATAAAATGTGTAAAAACTGAAAGTGAGAAATTGAAGCAATGAAAACCTGAAATTACCTAAGAAACGCCCCACGAAAGTTGAAAATTAGATATAAAAACCGTGAGTTTAGAACCAAGCTAAGTTTTACCCATATTCGTTCCAATTTTTGAGCTATTAGATCAGAAAGGAAAAACTCTTTAAATACTTTTTACCTACAAAAAAAAGAAAGTGGCCTAGACAAGTGGAGATTAAAACTATCAGAACCTGAAGTAACGTAAAGTTCTGATACGACTCAGAGAAGTGAGAACACAATAGCTTTAACCTAAAAATTGTAAGATAATATTTCCAATTGATACAATGTATATATGCATAACCAACGATAACATCTAATGATGATTGGACGTGGAAATATTTCCGTGGATTGAAAGATCGATGCAGCACAAAAAAGAGCCATTAATCTAACATCGCTGGGCTCCATATTGAGTCACGTTCCAGCTAACACTTCCCGTTGTGTATACAAGCGAAATTTGGGCAACCCTTAACTGGAAATCGGTTGTTCGCTAAACTAGACCCCGCTAACTTTTTAAGACTTAGCGTCACATAACATATCCAATGTTAAGCCCAAAATTAAGATTGGGTGAACCGTCAAGTTCTCGCTGAGCCCTTCTTCATGAATCCGCAGTATCCTGAACTCAAACAAAACGACTATATATTTCCATTTCTTCAACAAACACCATCCTTCGCGGTGTTTTTCGTGCCGTATCCGATATATCTCCTAATAACTTTACGTAAACTTTAAAAGCTTCTTAGTTTGTCAGCTTTTAAAAGACTGTATTACTTTTGTCGCAATTTCTTTATAGAAAAAATAAATACTTACCGGGGCTGAATAGAGGAATGGGTCACATAATAGAATTGCCTTTTATGAACGAAAGCTGCACTATAAGTTAGGAGAAACGTTTTCCCATTCGAATGCACACGAATAGCTTCCGGGCATCGGAGTTTTGCACAATATTTTGGGACTAGTATATGGCAATATTTATTAATCCACCGAGGCGTTATTTCGAACATTCCCAACTTTAAAAACTCTTCCTAAACTAAGCTTAATGGAAAATGCACTTCCGTCTCAAACCGAGTGTATTCTTCTGTATCTGGATTTGAATAATTAACAACTTCACCCAAAGCGAAGTGTCCTGTCGCAAGGATTTCTATTTGAAATTTTAATATTTTTTATTAAGTTTAGCTACAGTGGACATTTCTGCTGCTTTTTGCTTTTATTTCAAATTTGCTCCGACATCAATCAACGGGTAAGTACAATTTATGGAAGAAGTGGAAAGCGTCCAATATTTGCTTAACAAGAGTGCCAACGTTTGGTTTAAACATGAGCGTTTGATCCTTTTAAACCAACGTCCAAGAGAATGATAGATGCCCAAATTTTATATTCGAAAACATACATTCCTATTAGGTTCCCCAAATAAAACGTATACCATAATCCATCAAATTATGAATATAAAGGCATTTGGAAATACCAGTAATAAACAGAAACTTTGCTTTCAGCGACTAAAAACCAGAAGGTCCTGAACAACATAACTTATGCATGAGGCCATTTAATACATACTCGCCCTCAATACTGGGTCATTAAACTTAAGGAAGGAAGGGTTAATTTGACACGGGTTCTGTACACTATATTTGATAAGTTGACTACTCAAGAGGACACCCAAATTAATAGCGTTTCCTCCTGATCTTAACAAAGGGGTAGATATTTCACAAAAATATTCGCTTTTGAGCTAAATTTAAAGGCCTCGCCCTAATCATAATGTTCCCCCTTCCCACCTACACGTTTCAGTAACAAATATGCCACAAGAGAGTGCCACCGACCTCAACAAAATTGTAATATTATAAAAATCAATTGACTTACTCTCCTCCGGGACTCCTTGAACTTGGGGGCATTGGTTGCTTTCATACTGAGTCCTCCCGTAACTCGCGCTGTATACGGCCACTCTGAAATTTGGATTACACTTCAGTTGAATTCGCTCATTTTCGCAGGCCACTTTGCTTCGAAACTCATCTGAAAAATTTCAAATTCACATTAAAAGGGACCGCTTTGCGGAGCTATCGGGGGAGTTATTTAAATAGGGAGGCATTTCAGTCTTAAAGCAGGTAAACAGCCCACTTATCTCTCTTGGCAAAACTCAATTATTTCGCAATAAGTGAGAGAGCACAGAAACTTTAGTTCTTTGTTTGCCGCATCCCATTTCCCCCCTTTTATAGTCAATCGACTAGAAACTCGTTTTATTAGCGAATTTCATTAAAGTCCCTTTTTATTTTTTGGCAACAACAGTAAACAAAAAATCGGACATTTAAGGTTACGTATGAAGATTGCACGTTGTTACTTCGATTTACTTCGGCTCAAGAATAGGGATGTTCATGTGAAAACCTTATCTAGTTGGCTGTGAAATGTGAAAAGAAAAAGGAACAAGACAAATTTCATTCTTTATCTGTTAAAAAATTCATAGCTTTCTAGATGACGTTTTTTAATGAAGTGGATGAGAACAAACTAGGTAAGTTGTTTTATACAGGTTCCTGTAAAAATTTCTATGTTGTATAAAGATTCCACTTGAAACTAAATAGTGTTAGATGTTAAAATTTAATTATCTCGATTGCCATGATGACCATAAGAAACATCTTATAAAATTGTTTTACCATCACAAAACCTATAAAGCAATGTGTGAAAAATTACTTTTTAGGTGTTTCATTAAAATACAATGATAATAATCTTATTACGCTATAATATGTTTTATAATCTTTAAAAATTTATATTACGTACAAACCAAGAGGATAAGCAATAAAAAAAAACTTAAATTGTCTACTACCATGTGCACAGTGACAAACAGTTGGCAGGAAAGAAAAATGCTTTGCATACTTATAAACATATCGTATAACGCCGACCAGTTTCGACCAGTAGGCCATCATCAGCGCCAGATTCGTCAGTAAGAAAATTACCGAGGCGTAGAGCCAGCTCGAAATCAAATATTGGCAAAATCCCTCACAACTTTCAAAAATTTTTAATACAATACAGGGGTATTCGAATTTACCACTCATCATTGGGATCTCGTAAAACGTAAGAGATACAGTTTCGGTTAAGTTGCGCATGTGCACAAAATTTCCAAAATTTTTACTCATTCCGAAGATATTCGAAAAAACTTGAAATTTACGAAAATCGTTTTTGGTTTTTCCTGAATTTATTCGAAGCATTATTTTATAATAAATTATACATTCTTTGGGTACTTTTCCTCCTCTACATGGCGGTATTATTCTATTTGTAGTCCGACGTTTCGACTTTTCTCGGGGATCTTCAACTATAGCTTTTCAAATCTGACTAGTAAATTCAAATGTCGAAAATTGGAAGCCCTCTTTATTACAACAATTTAAATTTTCGTTAGAGTTTGTCGTATTTAACGATTTATTTATTGTATGCAGAATATACGGGTTATTTAAATTCGTCGAATTAGCTTAAATTGGGACAAATATTTTAATACTCAACAAGAAGTTGTTTATAAATTTACAAAAATCTCAGTAGTTCCGGAAATATTAAAAAAAAAATCGAAATTTGCTATAATTTTACTGTACATTTTTTGATATTGTTACGATTCGCAGCAACGCCGCATGGGAGGCGGGGCACCGCATGGGAGCGTGTTGGTTGGTGGAGCTTCGCGACCTATCCGCGCTGCGTCATGGCTGACACGAGTGATTTATTGCTCGGCTGGTTTAATCTAGAAGGCAGTTGTTTACAACCTTTTTTTTATGGGAGATTATTCAAGAATTCTTATAAAGAAGTTTCTAGGTTTTTCTGTAATTTTAGGATTGTATATAAAAGGCGCATAGAGCGCCCGGTTAGTAGTAGTCGTATTTTAATCGAGCTATAAGTAAGCTAAAAAGTTACGAAGCGATAATAGAAGGCTATAGTGTTAAGTAATGAGTTATTTAGTAGTCGTGCGTAATTGTGGAAATAAATAAATAGTGTTTTCGTGTTAAATCGTTACACTGGAATTATCGAACCCCGAGTTCGCAACAATTGGTGTCAGAAGTGCGATTCCAGTGGGAATTTGAGGACCAATATTACTGAACTGTAAGTGAGTGCTTCATTGCCGGACATTACGTGTTTATGCCAGTGACTAGAAGCCAGCATCAAGCGATGGAGGATCAACTTGCCGCCCTGCTGTCCCTTATGCAACAACAGAGGGAAGAACAGGAAAAACGCGATCAAGTACAGGAGCGACGTTATCAAGAACAGGAAAAACGTGATCAAGTACAGGAGCGACGTTATCTAGAACAGGAGAAACGTTATAACGAACAGAAGGAAGAGCAAGAAAGACGTTATAAGGAACAAAAAGAGGAACAAGAAAAACGTGATCAAATACAGGAGCGACGTTATCAAGAACAGAAGGAAGAGCAGGAAAAACATTATCAAGAACAAAAGGAAGAACAGAAACGGTTTAAAGAAGAATTAGTGAACCATCTCGCAGCTAGGGAGCAACAATTGGAAGAAAGAATAATGCAGTCCGTTAACGAATCCGTTAACGGCGTTAACGAAGGACTCGAAGCTGTCAACCAGAGGGTTCTCGAGCTAGAAAAGAAATTCCGGGATCAACTTGAGGACGACATCTACAGAGAGTTTTAGCACAGCCAACGCTAAAATCAAGCCTCCTGATTATGACGGTACTACGGCGTGGGAAATTTATAAAACCCAATTTGAGGCAGCTGCAAAAGCTAATGGCTGGTCCGAGCCCCAGAAAGCTACATCATTGGTGGTAGCACTTCGTGGAAAAGCGGCTGAATTACTCCAATCTCTGTCGGCAGCTGATCAAAGTAATTGTGCAGCTTTAGTACACTCTCTGCAACTACGATTCGGAAATGAGCACAAAGAAACCGTGTTCCAGGCCCAGCTGAGGATGAGACAGCAGAAGTCAGGTGAATCGTTACAAGAATTTGAGGCGGACATAGACAGACTAATTCACCTGGCATATCCATCGGCCCCTGAATCTTTTCAAACGCAATTTGCCGCCGAAAGGTTCATTGAGGGAGTTCGCGATAGTGACATGAGATACCATTTACGTCTAGTAAGGCCCAACGATATCAGCGAGGCATTAGTTCGGGCCCTGGAATTCGAGGCGTCACGAGTGACATCTAGTTCTTCTGCAAGTGTAAGAGTGGCAACCTGCGGTGATAAGAAGTCTACATCTATGGCTGAATCCATGGCAAGTTTACATAAAGCGTTGAAGGATATCGCAGTCAATATGCAAGCCCTGTTGGGAAGAACTCCTCGATCGACAGGTAATTGGGGCATAAAATGTTTTAACTGTGGTAAACTGGGTCACGTCAAGAGTAATTGCCGTAATAGGACAAGAAGTCCGTCACCGTTGTTTAGAAGACCGAGCAGAAACCAGGTCCGCGTTAAAATGCAATTGACCGAGCCCGTTAAGACCCCCAGGATCAGTCAAGTCAACCAATCAAATCAAGGCAATAATTTGGGTGGCAACAGTGTTACAGAGGCCGGACGCATTAAAGGACAGAAGATCCAAACTGAACATCGACCAGGAGGGTCTCACGGAAATGCCGATGCATTGTCTAGAGGGCCATGTAAAGAAGATGGTCAGCATTGTCGAAGAACTGGGCAACGTGAGGGACATCCTTCTGTAAGGAGAACGTCGGTGGAAATAAACGATGGCTGGACCACACAGACCCTTCGAGAAGAACAAATGAATGACCTAGATATTGGACCCATCCTCTCTGCAAAGACTGACGACAAGATACCAGAATGGCAAGAAATTGCTGGTAAAAGTCCAAACCTGAAGGCGCTATGGGCCCAGTGGCACTCTCTTAAAATAGAAAATGGATTACTGAAGAGAGCGTCGGAGAGTCCGGATGGCAAGTCCGGAGTCAGTCAGTTGGTTGTTCCTGGTAGCAGAAAATCGGACGTACTACAGGAAATGCTCGATGGAACCAGTGGAGGTCATTTTGGGGTCAATAAAACCTTGGCCAAAATTAAAGAGCGGTTCTACTGGGTGAATTATCATGAAGACGTCGAATCTTGGTGCCGCAAGTGCGAAGTTTGTTGTGCCACAAAAGGACCTCGAACAAGATCACGGGGCCGAATGGTGTAGTACACTGTAGGTGCTCCATTCGAGAGGGTAGCAATTGATGTCGCGGGACCGTTTCCTCAGACTGAGTCGGGCAATAAATACATCTTGGTCCCCATGGATTACTTCACTAAATGGCCTGAAGCATACGCCCTGCCTAATCAAGAAGCAACGACTGTGGCAACGGTGCTAGTAAATGAAATGTTCTGCAGATTTGGAGTCCCTCTCGAACTTCATTCTGATCAGGGCCGAAATTTTGAATCGGCTGTTTTCCAGAAGGTCATGTAACTTCTCGGAATTCGCAAGACCAGGACAACTCCTTTGCATCCACAGTCGGATGGGATGGTAGAGAGATTTAATCGGACCATGGAACATTACCTGTCTAAAATGGTGGCAGATCATCAGCGTGATTGGGACCAACATCTACCTCTCATGTTGATGGCATATCGAGGCTCTACGCATGAAGCCACTGGTTATACTCCGGCGAAAGTGATGTTCGGGAGGGAAATGAGGCTTCCTGCGGATTTGATGTATGGAACACCAGAAAAAGAGTCGCTCAGCTCTGAGAATTTTGTGGAGGAGCTTAAGGAGAGGCTGAACAATGTTCATGAACAAGTCAGGAATAAACTGCGGATATCCAGTGATCGAGCCAAAGCAAGATATGACTTACTAGCTAACTCCCGCGGCTTCCGGGATGGTGATTTGGTGTGGCTATACAATCCGAGGCGAAAGGTGGGGAAGTCGCCCAAACTTAGCCAAAATTGGGAAGGACCTTATACAATTATAAAGAAGATTAATGATGTGGTGTATAGGATCCAGCGGACCCCTAGGTCAAAGATGAAGGTCGTTCATTTGGATCGATTAGCACGATACCATGGAATCATCTATCTGTTCGGGACGAACAGCCTTAGGAGGAGGGCAATGTTACGATTCGCAGCAACCCCGCATGGGAGGCGGGGCAACGCGTGTTGGTTGGTGGAGCTTCGCGACCTATCCGCGCTGCGTCATGGCTGACACGAGTGATTTATTGCTCCGCTGGTTTAATCTAGAAGGCAGTTGTTTACAACCTTTTTTTTATGGGAGATTATTCAAGAATTCTTATAAAGAAGTTTCTAGGTTTTTCTGTAATTTTAGGATTGTATATAAAAGGCGCATAGAACGGCGGTTAAGGAATAGTCTTATTTTAAGCGAGCTATCAGTAAGCTAAAGTACGAAGCGATAATAGAAGGCTATAAAGTGTTAAGTAGTGAGTTATTTAGTATACGAATTGTACCTGTGTATATTTGTGGAATAAATAAATAGTGTTTTCGTGTTAAATCGTTACACTGGAATTATCGAACCCCGAGTTCGCAACAATATTCAAATGTAATAGCCATATTTAAAAAAATTGAACTTGATGATGCCCCAGACAAGTCGAAACGTCGTCTAAAAAATAAACAACACTGTAATGTAGATCAGAAAAAGTGCCCACGAGAATATGCAATTTATTTTAGAATATTGCTTCAACTAAGATCAAATAAAAGCAAAAACAATTTTCGTAAATTTCGTTTCTTTTTTCGAATATTTTCGGAAGTTTGGAAACTTTAAAATGTCATTATGATCTGCAAGCAAATGCGCAACTTTGCCGTAATTTTTTGATACATTTTTATTTTGTTTGTGTATTGTGTATTGGACATAATAAGTGTATTAGACAAAATTTTAAACTGTTCTGTTCTATAAGTCTTCGGGGTGCACTGGTCATTTCCTTCTTGATGAGTTTGGTACTGACGATGGCCCGAAAGCCGAAACACTCTAACCCGTGTAAAGTTTTTATTAAAATCATTTTGGTGATCGGTGTCGGCCTCTTACAGCGTTTGTTTCTCTGCCACGAAATTTTGAACTTGACTTACTTTGGACGCTGATCTTGGCCTTAGAGCTGAAATCAGTACGCCAAAAAGATTTTATTAAAAACTTGTCTCTATGTTTCCTGCGTTATTCTACCAGGTGTTCATTAAAAAAAAAGTAGATGACACTTTTGTTCTCCTTTGATATTTTACAGCCAAGTTGATGACTATTCTATTGAACATATCCAATCTTACCTTTTCTGTTTACACAACAGTCAACAATCTGAATAAAAAAGGGAACAAAACACAATATACAGGGTGTTTAAGTTTTTTGTAGTAGAGTTTATTCTATTGTTGCGCTCGACCGTCGGTCCACAGAGATATGACCTAAGGTCGAATTCTGCAGGATTTACGGCATACACGGACTTGGTGTGGCTGTATAATCCACAGAGGAAGAAAGGAAAGTCTCCCAAGTTGTCTCCAAGTTAGGAGGGTCCATATACAGTTATCAAACAGATCAACGACGTGGTATTCAGGATCTAACGTACCCCTGGAGCAAAGATGAAAGTGGTTCATCTTGAAAGGTTAAAGACTTACAGTCGTAGAGATTTCTCTGATCAGGGACGATCAGAACTCAGTTCTCAGAACAGTTCTCGAAAGTACGAGAGTGTGTTCAGGCCGGGTATATAAACCAGCAAGCCGCGCGAGATGAGAGCGAATAGATAGTGCAGTTGTATTGTTAGTAGAGAGTTAATTGTTAGTAGAGAGTAATTGTGTTTTAATCGTGCTGTAATAGTTAAAAGTTAATAAAAATGTGTAGTTAATTGACGATAAATTATTGGAACCCGTATCCCGTAACACTATTTTTCAATTGAAAAATAGGTACATGATAAATTAATACGATAACTTATCGACAAGGCTAGTAGACTTCTTTCTGTTTTTTTTCCAACTGCATTACTGACTGACTGACTGGTAACGCTGACAGGTGACATCAAACTTTTTTTTAATACCAAAAACGAAATAGATACAAAATTCACCACCCATTGTGGTAAAAAATATAGGTAACTTTAAGGTAACTGACATTTACGTAGCAATCGATATGTACATGTGAGTGCGGATAACCCTGATTTGGTAACTAAGTTCAATCTATCAAAGTCTTAAAAGGGATAGAACTATCTGGTGAAATATATGACTTGTAAGTGAACCCACATCAATTTAGTATCAAATATGAAATAATTTAGCATAAGTCAAATATTAACTTTTATGGGACCGCTCACCTTTCAGTGACTTTAAAGTAACAAGATTTTTTTAATAATTCCTCATACAGTAATTAAGGTACTTTAACTGTAAAATTAAATTTCTCTCTATTTTTTTAATGTAGGAAATGTACATATTTTGTAAACAAAGTAACCAAATATTTTCATTGAAATCAGTAAAAGCTAATAAACCAAGGATATAAAATGGTTATTTTTAATAAACCGAATTTTTGGTAACACAGATTACCTTAAGGTAATACATATTTTTTACTTGTTAGCATGAAGAGATCTTGAAACTATAGGCAAACGATAAAATTCACAATGTTTCCAAAATGATTAGAACTATGAAATTTTTAAAACTGTCTCCAATTTTTTAACAGTTATGCCATAGTTCTTCTAATATTATTAACATTTTTAAAGCAATTTTTTTAATTTTACTTTTTTATTCGGCACGTTATTAAGCCAATGACGACATTGGCTAACTTCCTTAACTAAAAGTAATTATTAGTAGACATTTTAATTTTCTTTGAGTATTTTGCTCTTTACGTTAGTTCACCTAACTGTGCTTTTTTGACAAACATTTATGATCTTTTAAACACGATGTATACGAGTATTATAAAAAAAATTGGATATACGAATTGCAAGATACATATAAATATTTTTAACATTTAGAAATTAAAATCTGCAACTAAGGGATACATGGTTACAAAATTATTAGCTTTTTCAATTAGTTAACCAACAAACAAACAGATTTAATTTTTTTAATAATTTATTTTCATATTTAAAATATTTAATTATTACAATAATTAAGTTAACGTACTTGACTGTACCAAACTTATATTTGCCCAATTGGCACCTTGATAAAGTCATCGCTACATAAGATACTAACAAGTCATAATTGTGCCCCTCTTTGAGACCTTGTAAATAGCTAATAATATTTGTTATGATACCAACGTTACTGATAGGGTTTTCCAAATTTCTAAAACACAAGTGATTAGGAATAAGCGATAAATTGCAAGTAGAGTAACTATGCGAGTTCTACGTCCTAGACCGCACCACTGCGCACTGCACCACTGCAATAGTCATAACGTGCATTCCTTTTCACTAATATGTCAAGAGCAAACTAATTAATAACAAGAAGGCTTCGGTTAGCAGTTAGTGGTAAGTAAAATACATAATTTCTTTAAGCTCATTAAAGGGGTCCGAAAATTTCGCTGCCATTCAAACGAGCTGACTGAAACAGAACAATAGCTTAAGCAACCCCGAGGAGAAATGGTTCCTTGTTACGAACAAGTCGGTTTTAATTTCGAAAGGGACTAATTTTAATTAATCGTAAAATTCCTTAAATACTCCAAGGTAAATCCGAGAGTCACAAATTGAATGCTTTATCTATTTCCTGGGCTCTCGGGTACGGCGTGCAGCCGTGCCTTATAAATCGTCCCTTGAAAAGTGAGGTAACAACAGAAGAAAAACTTTAAATCTAACTAATTGGTGTATTAGACATTGCTAAATTGGAAGAGCTTTTATAAATACAGTTTAAAGTCGAGAAATATTTTAAGCTAAGACCTCTTTGTTCCGCGGGCTACAAAAAATATAGATAATTCGTTACGCAAAAAGTCATAAAACAATTAAGTAGTTCAAAGCTGCAAAATTTGTATATTCAGCATATTTAGTTATTGTTTTTATCCAATTTTTCCAATTAAATTCTCTGAAAAATATTACACGAAGCGTGAACCGAGTTCCCTATTGAACGGTCTTTTGTTTGTAACATGATTTGTAACAATTAAAGCTAATGATATTTGGGTAATTGGCAAACGTTGTTATTTAGTTGAACGGTCATACTTTTCCAAACTTGAAATATGCAGCGGGTATGTCAAAAATAAAAGCGGAAACAATGAAGCCCTCTATTAGCAGCTTTTGCAACTATGCTCAACTAGTTTAACCGCAGGCCTACAGGCCGTGTGTGGAATATTTTAATTTCGGACGCCAAACAGGAGGAGGAGTAAACATTTATTTCCAATTCCTTGATAAGCCGAAACGTGAGATAAATCGTAAAAAAAGGAATATATTTCTGTGAGTGAGCGCATAGGTTTCCCTAAGTAGTCGTTTTATCTCGCGATTTCGCGGAAACAGTTTTATATTTGGTATTTGTCTTTTTGTGCGAAATAGATTTGTACCACCTATTTGCCCTTTTCCACCATCGCAGTTCCGGTAGTATTTTTCTTGACCACGTAAAAAAAAAGAAAAAAAATTTGATTCTCTTTTATCACATACTGGATTTAAAAAAAAAGAATTCGTGCAATTTTAAGCAAGAAAAATAAAATAAGTTGCCTTTTCTAATAGTTGTTGTCTTGAAAATTTCAAGTAACAACAGAGATAAGTTTTAAGATAGTACAGAGTGGCAAAAAATGCAGATAAAGCCGTGATGCAATGTGGCTTTTATATGGAACAGTCGAATATTTAGTGCATAGACAAGGTAAAGCAAATTTCCTTCACCATTTTATCCACAAATTTTTCAATACAAACACTGGTAAATGCAAATTTTGTTCGATGGTTTTAGTAGTGTTTTGTGAGAAATTAGTGATAAACACAAATTGTAATAGTTTTGGAACAAAAATAAAAACGTTGATTTTATTTTTAGATAATATAGAGTGTCCTAAAAAATAATTTAGAATGCAATTTTTGATTTTCTGATTTTGATTTCTTTCGTTAATTTTAATAAATACTCTGGTGATAAATGAGGTGTTAAAATCTGCTATACGTAGCATGTAGTGTCCAAAAAATATTGTTGCGGGGCGCTGGGGGGAATGGGCTATATATAATTTCAATAAAAATTGCTGTGGCTTCTAAATTCTCTAAACAACTCTGATCAATAATTATTAAACACCACAAAAAGGAACTCCAGAGGTACTATTGGTGGCAAAAGCGAAAAAACGAAAATTTATTCCAGCTTTGAACAACATATCGCAACAGAGATACGTTTCATGTAATGAAAATACTATTTTAGATTGAGCCTCTGCCGGCAGGAAAAAATCATTTTCCATCTCCCCTTTTGACAGTTGAAAATATAATTCTATTGGGAGGGAGACAACGTAATAAACCGGTTTTTCACAATATGCTTTGTCTATAAAATATTTCCCCTTGTTTCTGATGGAATTTTCGAGGGATTCATAATTAATATTATGCTATATTATTTCCAATACCCGCGTATAGAAAACGACTATCACTAAATGCGAATTTGAATGAAACTTTGAAGCCAAATAACACCAGGTCAGTAATTATTCACTTCTTGGGGATATCCCTTTTTAACCGCCGCACCTTTACCCTTTTCATCCATAGGAAATATACACATTTACAAGGAATTGTAAATGATCTCTGAGCAGGTACCTTTTAACCTAGATACATAGAGGAGCGGAGTGCTAAAATATGTACATTATTTAGGAAGCTAATAGTATTCAAACGCTGCTCAAGTGGGATTTGTTTGGGTTGTATAAATCTATCCTAAAATCCACATAATAGTAACTTCTAACGTTGTTCCACATATAAATTGGTAGCAGGTATTTATGCCGAGTAAAATATTAAAAAGTTTCCCTCTAGAAGATTAATAATGGCCGTTTAATCTTGACCACATGCACTTCGAGGAGATCCAGCTCGCAGAGAATCAATTCATCTCTTGTGGTTCCAGGCCACGTTAAACGATTATTATTCAACCGCAAAACCATTGCCAGCAATGGCCATGATTTTCGTTAGAGCACAATTTTTAACAATGTCCGGGGTCGAATGTGAGGAATTCAATTTGGCGGTTGCGACTTTCAATTTAATTCTCTTTAGTAATTTAAAGCAAGCGAAGTAAATTCCTTAATTCATTCTACAACTTAATTTAAGATTCATTAGTTTCAGATCTCCGTCTTGATTGCCTTATTGACTTAGGAACGAAAACGCAAACTTATAAAGTTAAGAAAAATAAATGTTAGAAGAAATGAAAGCTGGATTGTCTTTAAAATACTGCAAGGAATTGTCGTAAATACAAATTGATTTTGCAAAAAAAGTGATGATAATTAATATCATTAGTGGTAATATTACTAAAAAAAATTGGGTATTTACGTAATTTACCAAGAAGGCTGGGTAATATTACCAAAACGAGAACGTGTTTCAGTAAGTTGCAATATTCTCTGTAAGTTTCAACGTAAAAAGTGGGAACCTGTAACCTCAATTTAAAGTCAATGTGGTAACAATGAGAAGTGGGCTTATATTTTCCGGTAAACAGCAAAAGTAGCAAATACAGTAACTTGGTGCGGAGAGGATCCAAGACAAAACTGAAAATGTGCTAATATCAATTTTGGAACTCTTATCAAGGTTTTAGGTTTAGGGTAAAACTGGGTTAAAAATTGTTCAAAGCATTTGAAAACGCCAATCTGGACTTTCTGCAAAAAAACAATTTGGAATTAGGACGAAAATTGTTTAAAAATTACACAAACCATCTAAAAATGCGAATTTGCAGAAATTCAGGTTGAAATTAGGGCTAAAATCGGGTAAAAACAACTCACGTTGTGTAAAAATGCAAATCTTGATACCTTTAGGTCTAAATAGGAAAAAACTTGCGTATATAAAAAAAATATTTTTTTTGACCGGAGTAAGTAAAATTTAAGCAAAATCGCCTCAAAATGAAGTTTGGTGTTATTCGAAAAAGTCGAGGCTGGGGCAAATAATCAGTAAAAAGGCGAAAAGTCGGATAAAAATGGCCCAAATAGTCTAAATGTACGAATCTAGAATGTTTGGAGACATTCGGCTTAGATTTATGGCTAAAATAGTTTAAAAATGATTGAAAGTAACTAAAAATGCAAATTAAAAGTTTTCCAAGGTTTAACAGGACTAAAATTTACAGACACTGGTTCAATAGATTTCTTTCTGTTTTTTAGAACCAACATTTCTTAAGGTTTAATATAGGAACAGAGCGTCAATTTTATTTAAAAACGTGTCTCTTCAGGTCTAGCGGGACTAGAATTCAGAGATTCTTGATCACAAGATTTCTTTTTTTTTCAGAAAAAGTCAAATGTTTAATTCTATAAATTTAGAGCTTTAATTTTCTGCCTCTTGGGAAAAATTTTACGTAAAAATGTGTGCCCGGGGATTTAGCATAATTTTGAGATTCTGGTCCAAAAAGTCACTTTTATTGGAAATACTAAAACTATGTCTGTTTGTAAAATTTATAAAAAAATTGTTTTTTAGACATTCAAAAGGATAAAAAATCCAGGGATTGTAGTCTAGTAGATTCCTTCCTTTGGCAGAAAAAAATGAAATTTTCATTGAGAGATATTAAACCTTAGTTTTCGGCCTGTCAATTGTCGAAGAACATTTATTTTCTGCTATTTCTTAGTAGAGTCTGTCAATTTTTGGTTAGAAGCATGTCTCCCCAGGTTTAGCAGGACCAGAGTTTGAAGATTTTGGAGTAATAATTTTTTATAATTTTTGGAAAAACTAAACTTTAATTGGACACATTCGAAGCTTTAATAGAAGAAAATATTTTTTTTCAGGTTTTTAAAAAGTTTAAAAACTGTAAATTTTAACTAACAAGTGTCTCCTCGAGTTTAACAGGAAATTCTGCTCGACCAATCATGTTTTAAACACTTTTAAGACTGCTGTGTATCAATTGTAGAAAAAAATGAATTTTTTTTAGTCTTTATTAGGTTCAGAGTGTGTCAATTTTTGTTAGAAAGATGTCTCTTTAGGTCTGGCAGGACTAGCATTCAGAGATTTTGGTCTAGTAGTACTTTTGAAGATTTTGAACCCCTAATATCGTGTCTCTCAATTTTAGAGAAAAGTCTATTGAGGTTTAGTTTTAACAGAATTTAAAGATTCTGATCCAACAGATTATTTGATTTTTTTTCAGAAAAAATAAAAATTATCATTTGTTAATCTAGTAAAGTAACCCTTAAATACAAAAACCAGAAGTGAGCTTTTTTTTAAATTAAAATAAATTTTTTGAGACCCAGGAGCGTACCACTTTTCTTCAAATAATAGGCGTCGACACGCTGGAACGCCCGCCACTGGCGGAAATAAAAATAACTTTTTTAATTGCACAAAGTGTGCCTTCCATAGCAGTAAAAACGTTAATAAATTAAATTAAATTAAAATACTTACGCTTTCGGAATAATCAAGGCATATGCATTTTAAAATTTTAACTCCAACACCCTGTAACTTTTTAACGAAGCTCGATAGGTTACAAAATTGTCGATGAGATTTTCGACCATCCATTATGACTCACCTTGTATACATCCAGCATTTTTTAAAAAACTGTGATTTTTATACAAGGAGCTTTGATAGCATTAATTGCAACAAAATAATAGGTAAAGAAATTTTGCATTTTGTCTTGATAAAAAAAAAATTATAAATAATCTAACTAAACCATACAGTTATAGCTACAGTATAGGTTTCATTCACATAGTAACTTACGGTAAATTATAAAGTAATCTTATCAAAAAATAAATTATTGGTAATTTGCCATCACTAAATATCATAACTAATAACCTAACATGGATTAGGGCTTGGTGAACACGGTAACACAGAATTCATCGCCAAATCTGACAAAGGCAATTAGAAATTACAAGTCTAATTAATACAAATGGGCCTGTACCCAATCTTGTCCGGCGAATGTGAAGATATCGATCAGGTCAAGGCAAAAGGAGCAAGCCATTAACCTGTGCTAATATAACTACAAAGCATGTATGGGCCAAATTACTTACACCTCCTGCATTTGTAAGTAACTCCGTGAGGGACTATAAGGACCGATGTTAACTAAAATGAGTTTCTGCAGATTTTTCCCGTTTAAGCGGTATCAAGGGATTATGGAGCAGTTAAATGGGACCCAAAAGGATTAAATCGGCGTTTAATATCTTAGAATTTGGCACTAAAAGTCGATTGTTACAACAGTTTACTTTAAAGCTAATGTAAGAAAGCTAAGATGATGAACGCTTATGCAAATGGCAGTAATTCAAACATTTCCTGGAGACATAAGAACAAGAACAAGGAGATTCCATTAATTATGTATCCCCTTGTCTGAAGGCTCTTTACTAAACCTGAGGGCAGAAATTTAAATAACAAAAGAAGCGCATTAACTTGGAACATCGTAAAAAGAAGTACTTACAGGGTTTGCATTTGTAGGCCACTTCGACGTATTTTGGTATCCCGGGGCAGGGGTCTCCTCCGAAGGTTGTTGGGGACGTCCTCAATTTGCACTGCCTCTTCTTCTGACAAGCCTCCACCACAGCCTGCAACAAGGAGTACTAGGTACCGTCAGTTAGATCAGCTGAATCAAGACTTTTGTAAAATAAAATAGTTGTCAGGTGTGTAATGGTAAAATGCGATTAAAAAAAAAAAATCAGTAAAAAGATAGAAAAAGTCACAGTCACGTTTTAACACTGATTTAAGCCTCTCCTTTGCGGTAAAGTACTTTCAAATCGCGCTGATATCTTTTTAATTTCGCTTTAGATGGCTCAATGTCGCCATATTTCACGTAGGGGATTCATATCACGTACAGGGATATTTCTGCCGAATGAATGGATATTTAAATGTTTTCCCTTTTCTTATATATCTGCAAAGGGGGGTTGGTTACAGAAAATTATCAATAAAAATCTAATTTAAGTATGTGCGTTTTAACACATTTGTTCCTCATACATTACGAGCTATATGGACTGCTTTGAACTGATGCCATGTCGGAAGGAAAAATAATAACTGACAACGATGCATTCAAAAGCTCCACAGTTTAATTTAGAATAATTGACTTATTAATTATGCAGATGCTTTGTTCGCTTTCTCTCGTTTGTTCGTTTATTTGATTTTTTAATGACTGCGAGGTTTGGCCTATGTAAACTCCATTTCACTTTCGGCAGGAAATTTTGGGTCTTGATTAACTTTTTTTTGCGTGTCAATATCTGCTCAAATTATTGGTGGCGATATCTGGTCGAATTATTATATATTGCGCGGGGTTGCTAGTCCTTGCTTACCAACAGAGTTACACACACAAGCGAACAATACGGATTGGAACTGAATATCAAGAAGACCAAATACATGGTTATAAGTAAGTCCCCTAATCCACGTGGTGGGCTGGATTGTAAACACAAAGCTAGAGAGTGCGTAGTTTCACTTATCTTGGGTGTAACCTCAATGATTCGTGAGACCACTCCAAAGAAATAAAGTGCAGAATAGAAAAAGCCAGAGCAATGTTCCCACAAATGAAACACTTCCTCTGCTGTCGAGATCTAAGCATGACGCTCAAGAAGAGAATGATAAAATGCTATATTTTCTCAGTATTGCTGTATAGTGTCGAGGCTTGGACGTTGTCGGAAGCAACAGAAAAAAGGATCAAGAGCTTTGAACTATGGATCTATCGAAGACTCCTAAGAATTTCCTGGGTTGATCGAGTCACCAGCGGAGAGGTCCCTCGAAGAATGAACTGCCAATCAACCCTCAAGAATACTATAAAACAACGCAAACTTGAGTATTTGGACCAGGTCATGAGAAACCCTCTCAAGTATTGCCTATTAAAGCTGTTCCTGCAAGGTAAAGTGGAGGGAAGAAGAGGACCAGGTTGAAGAAGAATTTCCTGAGAACTTACTGAAGTGGTTTGGCGTGACTTCCATTGCCATGATGATAGCCAACGTCCGGAATGGATAAGGCCGACGAAGAAGAAGAATGCCGAATAGTGACGAAATTAAAGTTTCCCATTTTCGTCAATGTGCCGTAATAATTTCGCAAAACATTGTTTTTTTTTGGCAGCCTAACCAGATGGTCACCGATTTTAGCAAGGAGTACGAAACGATAAGCTAAGGCTAAATTAAGACTAGGAATGACCTCAAGACAAGAAGCCTTGTCTTAAGGTGCCCTGTTTTGCGGCATCTAGTTTTAATAATAATAATATGGTACAAAGACGCGGCATTCTTAATTTTGTGTCTTCTAAATATAAAAGAGACCAGTTAAAAAAGCTACGAAAATTATTTTCGAAATCTCAGTGCACCTTGAAATTAAAATTTACCGAAACTGTACTAGGACTTCACGTACTCCAGATAGGCGCAGAACTCTAATTGAATTAGAGAACTAAGTTAAACGTTTTGTGAGCTTTAATTTTTAGCAATAACAAGAGTTAAACTGAAAACGAGTCCAAACTTTAATGGAGTGTATAATAGCCTTCCACACACGACTGTCTAAACTGTTCCGGAATTATAATTGCACTTCGGGGGGTATTGTTCAATTTATCCGGGTTGCACAAGAACAGATTTAAAAACTGCCCTGCTACGTCTATCTTAACAAGGTGATATTGCAATTACTCCCGCTATGACTGTCATTCGATATGTTAGCTCGTTACATGTTCGAGAGATAGAAGCACTGATCTATTTTCCTCAATTTAGACGAATCTATCAGTATTTAAATCTAGAAATTGCTCCTCAGGGTGCACGCAAATCACCTCAAGAGGTTTAAATTACCTCATTATAGTGAAACCGATTTACGATAAACATCTGGCTAATATGGAAAAAAAGCAAAAACTGTAGTATGTAACATCAGGGCACTATCGAATTTACATAAATAAAATATACATTTTCGAAATGAAAATGTAAATCATACATCTACGAAGGTAATGATCCAAATGGCCATTAGCTGCACTTGCAAGATTTAGCCTTAGTGAACAGTGTTCAGTTAATCCATATTTAAAGAAGATTTATTAGTAAATGTGCTTAATTTACGAAAAATCCTAGTAGTTTCCCAAACAACATTTAATAATCTAAACAAAGGGCTGTTAAATTTACCAGGCCTAGTACAGTATATAATTCACGCATTCTCAAACGGCCATTTCGTAGCTCTGGTGTAACTTCCACCAGGGGAATAAAGAAACCCGTCACATAATTGCGACCATTTAAATTTTGTTTAAATGCCTGTGAAACATTCAGACTGTTGGGGGATATACAAACATTAGCTGACTTAAGGTGGTTTGTAACGCTAGACGGGGTTGCGTTGAATACAAAAATTAAATTTCCAGGCGGGAATTTAGCTACATCATGTCAAATTTTGTTTACCGTTTGACCTGTCAGATGCAGCTCTATATCCAACAGAAGCCCTTTAAATATCTAAATATATTACTTACAAAAACTTAATTAAGCGGTTATGCATACAGTGGTTTAGCTTCTATAGAGCTACACAGTTTACCGAAGGATTTAAATTTGCAAATGCCGTGGGCATGTTAAATATGCAACACAATAAGGAAAATAAGTCGCAGTTTAAATACGCTTCATCTAATTTTAAGCGAAACAGGCTTAATTAATAATTTTTAGATATTTTAAGTGACTAAAAACTTCCACAGGAGCACTATTATCAATTCCTCGAATGCCTTATCGATTTCACCTATTTATGAATCGCAAACTTGCATTTTGGAAAGGAGGGTGGTTTTGAAGGTGACACGGGGCCCTGCCAATGTTGCGCTACCGATCTTCCCTTATTAAATACGAATTGATGCCATTGGTTTCGGGTTTAAAGTAGGGATTAATCAAGTTAAGTAGCTTGAAGTTTTTAAAAAATACTTGACAAATCGGTACTTGCCTTAACTAAATTTTTTCTCAGTAGAGCATGACTTGATGTCAAGTATTTTCAAATTACTTGATCCAAAAAGGTGAAAGAACAAGATGAACTTAAACAGAATAACGTAATTTCGTATCGGTCGATTTGACAACATCCGACCAACTTGAACTAACCTGAATTTTTTTCACAACTGAATTGGCCACGCAGTTCTTTACTTCATACCGCTTCTTTACGTTTTGTCTTTCTAGAGGTATCTAGATGTAAAAAGTAGAAGGACATCACTTTAAGACTCTACCCTAATTAGCTTCTTTCCTATTTCCAACAAAAAAAGTTTCTAAGTCTATATTTAAATATTTTTTTAGGGTCATATGAGCAGAGTCCGGAAAAGTTGATCCGCATCAATCTGATAGATGACCACATTAAATATTAATTTAATCGAGATCAATCAAACGTAAGAAATTTTGACAAATTTTTTTTGTCTATTTTTTCAGTCATGTTAAAATAAAATGAGAAATCGTCTTTCCTGACTCACTACAAAAATTACAGATTTCCAAAAACTATATTTATTTTAGTTTTTGAAAATTTTGTCATGATTTTGCTTTAAAAATATTCTAAAAATTATGAAAAATCTCTAAATCACCTTTTAATAGTTTCCTAATTAAATAGGAAAATGTTTGGTAAAAAAAACTGTAAAAAAACCCATTTATTGCAAAATAGCCATTCTGTGGTGAAATGAGGAATCGTTTCAGAATGATAAAATAGCCATTTTTGAGTCAATCAACTTAAATTCTATTTTTTTACTTGGTTTCTAAAAAAACAAAAAAATCAAAATTTTTATATCCAATATGTATTATGTAAAACAAAATTAAAAAAAAAAAATCTTTTTTGTAACTAATTGAAAAAATTATATTTAAAAAAAAGTTAAAGTCAATTTATAAACGTCATTCTGGTATTCAAGTTCAAAGCCAAATAAAAATTTTGAAAATCACATTTTTAATTAAAATTATTTCGCTTATTTATTACATTGTACTATCTATTCGATCCCATCTCCCACAGCTCGGTGGTTTATATACCCTGCCTGAACACAATCTCGTACTTTCGAGAACGAAGGCGACTGTTCCTTGTTCTCGTTTAGTCTAGATGGTTCCCGGGGTCGCGGTCGGCGCTCGGCGTTGCCGCTTCCGCCCGAAAATCTGTGAACCGACGGTGGGGCGTAACATTGCCCCCTTCTTAGTTCTGATCGTCCCGATCAGAGAAATCTCTACGACTGTAAGACTTTAACCGTTCAAGATGTTTCATCTTTGCTCTAGGGGTACGTTGGATCCCGTATACCACGTCATCGATCCGTTTGATGACTGTATATGGACCCTCCCAACTTGGATTCAACTTGGGAGACTTTCCTTTCTTCCTCTGTGGATTATAAAGCCACACCAGCCTTAAATCCTGCAGAATTTGTCTTTAGATCATATCTGGCTTTCATCCGATCGCTGGCAATCTTTATCTTTATCCTCACGTTTCGATGGATTTCCTCTAATTTTTCTCGAAGTTCATCAGCATAGTTCTGGACATCTTGCACCCGTTCTTCTGGTGTTCCGTACACCAAATCTACCGGCAGACGAACCTCTTTATCAAATATAACCTTGGCAGGGTATGTTCTGTCCTGTTATGCACTGCACCTCTGTAAGCCATCATTAGAAGAGCCAGACATTTTTCCTAATCTTTCTCGTGGTCCGCTACCATTTTGCAGAGGTATTGTTCCATGGTTTGATTGAAACCCTCGACCATGCCATCTGATTGTGGATGGAGCCGAGTTGTTCATGTTTTGCGGATTCCCAGAAGTTCCATGATTTTCTTGAAAAGTTGCGATTTAAAATTCCGTCCCTGGTCCGAATGAAGCTCTAGTGGTACGCCGAATCTACTGAAGAATTCGCCAACCAAGACATTTGCCCGGTGTTAGTTTCCTGATTTGGTAGTGCCGCTTCGGCCCAAATCTCTGTGGACCGACGGTCGGGCGTAACAATATTTATTTCCTCAAACTTGATTTGAGCTTAACTTGAAATCAAGCTAAGTAGCTTGAAAATCATATCACGTAGTGAATCCCTAATCTGAAGATCCAAGGCTTAAGTTGATTTGATTTCTAGTCAAGCTCAAGTCAAAGTTCGTGGGAGTAAATATCAAGTCCACTACATTTTTTTTCAAATTTCAGAAAAGTCAAATGACGCTTGAATTGGCACACGCAGAAAAAGTAAAAAACTCTTAACCACTGTATGGTTGTTAACGTTTTAGTTGCTGCAAGTAGTATAGTAAGGATGCTTCTGGTACTCGAGACCAACATTTACTGCGCATACTTTAGGAAGCATGTTTCTAAATAAAATTTGAGTTATAGGTAAACTCCTTTCAGACCGACTAAACAGGTGATCTAATCAACAAAAGGATCCTATTTGAAATAATGACTCCATCCTCTATTGCCCATTCCTACCAGTCTTGAAATACCTTTGTCAACTATATATACGTCGTAACTAATGTCTTAATTAGTTGACTATGCATAAAGGCAACCACCAAAATCAATACAAACTTATGATTGCTAAGTTTAACACGATTTGATGTTAAAACTATTCGGATAACTTAGCCAATAGAGAACTTTGGTTTCAAGTATCGAATGATGACTGGTTTCCGGAAGCTGTGTCAGGAGATAGTTGGCAGGAAATTCGCATTTTTGTTTTAAGTTTGTTTAGCCAAATTATCATTTCCGAGCAAATTGAAAACATCGGCTTGAATAATTTCCACTTGGCTTTTGATATTTCTAATTGGAATATTTCAATATAAAGGTTTTAACCAACAAAATGATTCCGAATAACCAAAGTTTTAACCACCTGTCGCATTTAAGACATATGCCCAAGACTATTAACAAGCAACGCGTAATATTGCTCTGACATTTCCGGAAAGTTGTTTGGAACGTGCTTTCTGGTTTATACATTGTACGTGTTTGCTCATTTCACGATTTTATTTGAATAAATGAGACTTGAGGATTTTTCTAACACATTTAACTTTGATTTAGAGATGCCTGTTGTGCAACAGAAAAAGCTTTTTGAGTGCGCTCTCGTCCAATTCAAATCGGGCTGATTTGAAAATATAAACGTGATAGACGCAATTTCCTAAAGCTCGTTTTTGAAACATCAAATAAAGCAATTTTGGGACACATACGAGTGGAGCGATTCAATGAATTGCAAAATTCGACTTAATCTGTTACCGAATTAAAAACAGCTCGACCATGAAAGCGAACGATGAATTTTATGCTTAAACCTGTAGACCCAAGTCAAATAGGATGATGAATGGAAAAAAAATTGAAAAAAAACACACTTGTTGAGGCGTTTTTGTGCAGTTGTGGCGTAAGATTTTCTAGGAGCAGTAGTTATAAATTAGGAACTCTGAGCCATCGAGCCAAGTTAGTAAATATTATGTGAATAGATTAAGGGAGACCTTAAATTATGGGGTCTACCTTCTTGGACGAGTAAACATTGCTGTAAGCATATAAACTTTCGCTATAAATACACGCCCTTGGGACCACTTAACGCCCCACACGGAAATTTCATTTATCGCTTAAATTTTTCACAACCGAACATCGAATGATCGACTACACTAGTCATTCCACTATATTCAGCCTTATGCAGTACATTGATATTTAAATGTTTAAATATTGACATTTATTTCAATATTACAAACAAAGTTCTATTGATTGAAATCAACATTGATTGGAATTAATCTCAATAAACCATTACATTATTAAATGTGATTTGTTGACAAAATCGGGTCACGGCGGCATAATTTTAACAGTTTGCTCAAGTGACCTTTAACGGTTTCTACATAGTACTCCAAGTAGAGTAGCAAAAATGCTGTGAGTGCAGCTCAGATATAGACCAATTAGGGACAAGAGTTTTCAAATTTCAACCTCTCCTTTTTTACCAGTAATAAGACATGTTATTTATTGTTATTTGTCAAACAGATGCATTCACTTGACTTGGTAGACATTATTCTACAGTTTGTTTAAATGACCTTTAAGGGTTCCTACATAATACTCCAAGTAGAGCGGCAAAAATGCTGCGAGTGCAGTTTAAATATAGTGCTAAATATAGGGACAGGAGTGTTCGAATTTCAACCTCTCCTTTTCAATAGGCTATATAACATGTTATTTCTTGTTATTTGCCAAATGGATGCATTCTCTTGACTTGGTAGACACTATGCTACAGTTTGTTTAAGTGACCCTTAATGGTTTCTACGTAATGCTCCAAGTAGAGCAGCAAAAATGCTGTGAGTCCAGTTCAGATATAATGCGTTTAGGGACATGAGATTTCGAATTTCAACCTCTGCTTTTCAATAGGCTATATAACATGTTATTTGTTGTTATTTGTCAAATAGATGCATTCATTCGATACGGCAGACCTTATTCTACAGTTTGGTTAAGTAACAAATACTGGTTGCTACGTAATACACTCGGGTTCATTTGAAGTGGATCTCTAATTGATAATCGACTTTAAACCGCCATAACTTATATACCACTTGATACATTTTAATGATTTTTTTTGTGTTTACTGAACATTCTTTTCTCTAGGAATGAAGTATTCTCACTTAAATTTTTACTTCTAGTTAGATGTCTGCAGTTCATTTACTTCTTCAATGTTTTTTACCTTATTTTAAGGCGGCTGTGGAACTTGCTCGTAATGATAGAAAAACGTGCGACACTGTATGACAGGAGAACTCTTCATGAGTTTCGAACACTTTTCTGTTTTTGAATATCTGTCATACAATTTAAGAAAAAATAGCTTTTGTACTGATACGCATTTTCTCAATACGGTTTTATTAACATATTGAAGTTGGCCATGTCGAAACAATGTTGGGTACCATTATTACAGGAATAGCTGCCATATAGCTGTCATAGTTGACAACTGTGACGGCCATGTGGCAGCTATTGCTGTAGTAACGGCATCCGACATTGTTTCGCCATGGCCAACTGATCAAAATGTTAATAAAACCGTATTGAAAAATGCATATCAGTACAAAAGCAATGTTTTCTTAAAGTGTAGGACAGATATTCAAAAACTAAAAAGTGTTCTAAACTTATGGAGAGTTCTCCTCTCATGCAGGGTCTCAAGTCTCAAAAGTTTTTCTAGCATCACCAGCAAGTTACACAGCCAACTAAAAAAAAGGTAAATGAACATTGAAGAAGTAAATGAACTGCAGGCATCTAACTAAAAATAAAAAAAATAAGTACAAATACTTCATTCCCTAGAGAAAATAACAATAAGTACATACAAAAAAATTCATCAAAATGTATCTAGTGGTTTAAAAGTTATGACCATTTAAAGTCGGTAATCAATTAGAGCGATCCACTTCAAATGAACCCGAGTGCATTTCGTCGCATATCACAAATGACTTGTAAAATGTGTTGTTGTCAAACGGATATTGAGATCAATATGACTTACTGCTTCTTGCATTTTTACCAGTGTAATTCAACGATGTGAGCCCACCGTCACGAACTTAAGACCTAAACGTATTATACACGGGGTACCGCAACCCTATATATACGTCCTATAGGCCCGCACGGCTTGACGAAGATATATAATGTTTAGATTTAATTTTTCAAAGCAGCAGGCGGTAAAAAAAGGTGTCTATGTAGAAATTAGTTATTTTGCATTAGAGTTGAAGGAAAAGTGAGTCTGTGTATCTTTTAAACGGATCGAGTCACTTGGTTGGTTGAAAATTCGGCGGAAACCTCTTAATTAACCTTTATTTTAATTAATTCAAACATGGTACTTCAAGTACAAAAATCAAATGCGAATAGGGTCCAAGAGGCACATCAGATATTTTATCCGTCAAATAACAACCGCAAAACACTGTTACTCATGAAATATTTATTATAGTTAATAAGTATTAAAGAGATGTTACATAATTGCTTTTAAAGTGATGCGTGACATTTGGGGTAAATATTAAACACAGTTTACGAGCGATCAAATAAGATTTTCTCGGTGCTCAATATTCCCCAGCAGCGCATTTCAGTAATTTTATTTACAGCACTGACTTTGTTCCTCTTTCGACGCAATTGGATTTTGTCTATCTGTAAAATGTACATTTTTTTAAACGGTATTCCTTCAAAGTCTTCGAAATATCAAACTTACTGCGATTTATCATTTCGGTTTAGCTTGTCCTATGTACTTAATTATTTAATTACAAAACCTCGTCCCCGTCGAGTCAGTTGATACAGGCATCCATATTCAAATTAACCTTATATATCCCGCACTTTCTTGCACCATCAAGCGATTTTGTCGGGACTCGGGATATATTTGTCGGAAGAAATTTGCTCCCGGAAGTTGTATTAAAACAAGACAATGAACTAGAGAGAGAGTCAATGTGCGCTGACTATTGACTGATTACTTAGGACTTTTTGAATTGGCGCTTTGCCATAAAGGCCATTCTTGAATATAGTAGTTCACCGCAAATCCGATTTCTGGTGGCCTGAATTTTCAGTAAAATCAATTCGTCAGTTAATGAGCATTGTCTCAATTTAAATTGCCCACATTAGTGATAAACTTGGTCCCCTAAATAAATCCCATCCACCGAATAAGCTTAAATTCGACAGCAAAATCCAGTTAAACTTTCCCCAAAGTCTTATTAAGGAACCGAAAACGTCTTTCCCTTAAGACTGTCTCCAGTAGAAGGTAAATATTTTTATTAAAACAAAGTTTGAAAAAAGTTATTTGATATATTGAGACCCTAATTAGCATATAAATAAGGTTTCTCGGACAACCTTCTGAGTGATTACGCAAGAAATGCTCCTTTCATGTTGCTGCGTCTTGTGCTTCTAAATTTCTATTAATTCCAGCAATAAATAACTGATTGCGCTTTACATTGAACTTCCTTTGCTTCACATGCCTGAGTGCTGCTTACTATCTATAGGAAATTAATTAACGAGGGCTTTTTAAAGGATATAATTTATTTCGGAACAGTTGTATTTGTAAATAAATCGTTGAGGGCCTTTCGGAAATTGCTCGTGAATTTCAAGGACTTTAAATTTACTGAGATTTTGTGTTTTATAACCTGTCGGGAAATGGTCGCTTATGTTCTCTAAGTTTACTTTTTGTTGGTTTTATTAATAATCAGGTTTAAATTTGAAATTTTTTCCAGATAAAGTACAAGAAATTGCAATATTTACAAACTTCTCTGACGCTCAGTATGATTAAAACATATCAATCTTTGAAATAGCAAGAGAAAACATGAGGGTAATGAGAATAAGAACGGTTACGAATCAGACCTCGTGTGAAAGACAATGTTGACAATATAGAAGAAACCAAAAATTCTCCAGTTCATAAACTAAGCAAAACAAAACAAAAAAAAAAACGTCGTCAATTTGTGGTCAGAAAAACCACACATTGACTGCAATAAAGAAAATATTTTATCTAGTAAATTATCGGCAATTTTAGCCAGGCAAGAAAAAACGTAGTGTACCAAAATTTTGGCAAAATTATTTAAAAACCAAAAAATGACGAAATAAAAACTTCAATTTGGCTTTTTGGCCAAATTATTGTTTTGAAGAAAAATTCTACATGATGACTAAATCTTGCAAATTATACCCCTCCTTGAAAAGAGACAATTTGAAAAATTTTAGTGAGAATTTAGTTGAGTGAGGGAATATTGTATTAAGTAAATTCTACTGGATAAAATTACCAAATAGCTATTATTTAGTCACCTTGGCTAACGCAAGTTTCAGCTACATTTCTGGTCAGGAAAAGCACAAATTGACTGCAATAAAGAAAATATTTTATCTAGTAAATTATCGGCAATTTTAGCCAGGCAAGAAAAAAAGGTAGTTACCAAAATTTTCGCAAAACTATTTTAGCCCGAAAAATGACGAAATAAAACCTTCAATTTGGCTCTTTGGCCAAATTATTGCTATGAAGAAAAATGGTAGCTTAATGACTAAATCTTGGATAAACGATAAGCTTTTATGGCTAACTTTTATGACCAAAATTTATATTATATAAATGGCAAAATAATAAACCAAATCTTGTGCATTTTTAATACTTTAGGAGTACGAACCAAACCTTGGCCATTTTTATTATTTCATAACTAACTTTTTGCTATTAATGCTGGTTGGTCATTCAGTGTGCTTCTTGGGGGGTCTTTCCATTAAAAAAGTTTACCAAAATTTTGGCAAAATTATTTTAAACCAAAAAATGGCGAAATAAATCCTGCAATATGGCTTTACCCTTTGTCCAAATTATAGCCATGAAGAAAAATGCTGCTTAATGATTGAATCTTGGACCAACAGATGAGCTTTTATGGCTAACTTTTATGACCAAAATTTATATTATATAAATGGCCAAATAATAATCAAATCTTGGCTATTTTTAATATTTTATAACTAACTTTTTGCTATTAATGCTGGTTGGTCATTCAGAATGCTTCTTGGAGGGTCTTTCCATAAAAAAGGTTTACCAAAATTTTGGCAAAATTATTTTAAACCAAAATTGGTTTATTGGCTTTACACTTTGTCCAAATTATTGCAGTGAAAAAAAACTTTTATGACCAAAATTTATATTATATATAAATGGCCAAATAATAACCAAACCTTGTCTATTTTTAATACTTTAGGAGTACGAACAGTAAGGAAATTTGCAAGAAGTATACACCCTCCCCCTCCCCCCTCCAATGTGTTTGTCATCATGATTAATCTATAAATCTGTAATATTTGGACAAAATTTGCGTATTACAAAGTACTGGAAGGACGTTTTAGCTAACAAGAGGACATTTCTGCCCCTTTTCACTGCAATGGATTTGGTCTTGAAATTTATTTGATACAGGTACGAAATGGAGTTTCTAAGAGCCTTTACTAATTTGTAATAGCTTTAACGTCACTTCGACTTTGACAACCAAAACAAGACGCATGTTGAAAACTTGAAAAATGTTTAAAACTGATTATTATGTAAAAAAATTGTAAATTAGTATCCAACTTTCATATAATAGGCGCAAAGGTCCCCTTCGGGAATTGTGGTCTGCTTTATATTCTTGTTGGATAATGTAGTGTTACGGCAAGTGGTTACGAGTCGGGGCCGGCCGGTCTGGCTCACACTTTGGACGACCCGTATTGGCTTGTTTACGCTATTTTGGGTGCTGCTTACATGGCTATTCTTTTATTGTTAGAGCAATATTAGGGAATTTTCTAGTGTACAGGTTTTATGTATAAAAGGCACAAAAGAATGAACCTTTCGTAAAAAGCTATCTTAAAGTGTTTAGTAGTAGATATTTTATTATCAGTAGACTATAAGTAGGCAAATTTTAACTGCTGGTTTGTGAAGTAAATAAATAGGGTTTTAATGAAGTTACACTAGAATGGGTTTCGTGCGGCACGTGACTACATTGGTTGAAAACAAAAAATATATTGTATGTGTGTGCTTCGGCACCAACATAACTAAATTTAAAGTTTGGATCCCCGAAAAAGGCCTTAGTAGGATTTAAAATTAATGCAAAAAGACCAATTTTATTGCAAACATTATGTAATTAATTATTAAAGTGAGGTTATATTTACTAACATTCTGGCAAAATGACGTCATGTGCACGAAACCCATTATTCGAACCTCCGAGTTTTCAACAATACTATTAACAAATGTGGTGGTGTCAATCAACAAATCAATACTAGGTAAAAACATTGTATAATGTATTAATAAAATACAGATTGAAAGGAACTCCTTTCCCGTATAATGAAAAGCTCGTTAATTAAACAAACATACCAACAGAAGAATAATCCACATGGCTCCGCTTCAATAACAAACATCCCACAAGCTTTAGTTCAGAGATCAGGAGAGTATTTTTCCTAATTAAACTTTAAATTATATAGCTTGTTGAGACCTTTGACATTTGTGTAAATACCAGACTATTCAAGCAAACTGTCACGAAATTTTCGCAATTAGCAATAAAATGGGAATATACTAATTAATTAGCTGGACACGTGTGGTGCTTTAACTGATATTTGTGAAAAGCATTTGAGCTGATTCTTCGCTACTTCCGATCAACTTGTGGTTTAAAAAATAAAGTGAAATATGGAAAAATTATAATATGAATTAATTTGTAACTTAAAAAGTTAAGTATAAAAAAAGTTTTTCAACTCTTTTTCCAGTGCAAGAAGCACGAAGACTAACGATGTCAAAGGACAACGAAATCGACGGGACACTGGGAAGTGATAAAACTCATTAGAAACTCTATTCTTTTCCCCGATTTAAGCAGAAAATACATAAGTAATCTGGCAAAATCCAATTCAGGAAAAGACGAATTTTATGCTACCCGTATATTTAAAATGAACGCATATATAGGTTTACAACTGAGCTTTATCTAGTTTGCTTTGATAGAAAAATCTTTTCGGGAGCAACATCTTGCAAAATTTTCAATTTTATGTCAGTATAAAAAGGAAAATCAATACAAAAATAGGTTCAAGAGTTCTATTGGCCATAACTATAAAACTAAGAAAATTTATGTGCTTCGGCAAGCCAGCATGTGTTCAGCATGAGGAAGGAATAAAGAAAGTGCTTTCCACATACTGGCCTTATAAAAGAAAACTTAGAAACTTCTCACTCGAACAATTCGAAAACCATTTCGAATTAAAGGCAATCTGAAAAAGGCGCTTTTGTGAGTTGTCAATAATCTGAGATTTGAATATTTAAATATTTAAAGGTTTTCACGATTAATCTGCTTTCTGGAATAGATTTAAATATAACCAAGTGAATGGAAATGCACTCATATTTTCTTATAGATCGAAATGGCAAAGTAAACTCAATTTTCACATAAACGACTTTTCTATGGCTAAAAGGACCTCTATTAAGGTGAAGATGAACAAGGAAGCGTTTCCAGCATTAAATTTTACGGCTCCGGCCTCTAACAGAATAAGATGAAATTCAAATCTTATTCCCTCGTATTTATAGGAAAATGGAAAAAGGATTTTATTCTTAACAAGACCTTCCATTTAAGACAAAACATCAGGCTCGATCTTTAGATTTGCCTTTAGGAGCAATGGCCGCCTCGATTCCGATATATGGAAACCTTCGGTTAAGCCGGAAATTGCATGTTCCATGATAGAATATATTTCGTGTTTGTATTTTTTCCTTGGGTTATTTAAATATAGAAGACCTAAAAGTGGGTCTATTTGAGTCGATAAAATTCATGACATTACAAAAAAATATGTATTGTTTTATGCAGTAAACAGTGTGGACGTTTATTGGATTTGGGAGTGTCTGTGTTTGTTAAAAATGCCCCAGGATTAAATAAATGATACTGACCTGTATGCTGCTGGGTAAAAGACAAACAGTCGAGTCGGAAATGTCCGGGTAAACACTGGATGCAGTTGATGTCAATTTAGAGCACAGTCCTTTTGACGCTGCGGATTTTCCATACTGCGCTATCTGGACGGATATGCTTGTTCCTGCCGGACACTTTAAAGTGACTGTATCGTTGTCGCATCCTGCCCTCTGGTAAGTCCGTAAGGTTCCAGAAAGAAGAGCTGAAAATAAATTACGGCTATTAAAATTGAGCCGCTCTAAACAGCTATATTATATCGATCTAAATTATATCACGAGTGTAAGCTCGCCATCTTGAAAGAGTGCCAGAAATGTCCCTACTAAAATAAAAATATAACACCCTGAGTTTAGTGGACCAAGCGCGATAACGCACATGAATAAAAGAAACACTGATGTTAAGCTCACAATAAATTAAGATGGAGTCTTGTACTTGCTAATGTAAGCTTGTCGGCAATTCAGTGGCTCTTACTTAATGGGAATGGACCACGGTGAATCGTAATTAAGGATTTATTTGCGCTTAAAACGGATAGCCGACGGCTTGGGATTTAAAAATTGATTCACATTAGGATTCTTCTAGTTACGGAAGTGAGCAGAGAGATATATTGAAAACAATTAGAAATGTGTACATTACAGAAGCCTGCAAGGTACACTACTACTTCTAATTTACTTCCTTCCGTTTATAATTAAAAATTTATAAATTTTATTGTTTGTTGTAATATTTACCTATGTTTTAGTCCGTACGATCAAAGTATACCAAAACAGTCCACGCTATTGTAAGCGAAATATTTTATTATATATAAGTCCAAGTAGTAGAGCTGAGCAGCTACTGGACCTTTTACATGACATGTGAGCGGGGCCTCATACAAAAAGAAAATATACATCTCTAGTACAGAAGTGTGTCGAGTTTTAATGTGATATCCACGAATGGTTGGGTAGCGGCCCTTTAAATTTATCAAATCTTTTATAGTGTCATTTCACTTAAGTGCCAATATAACATCCCCTGTGGTTGTTTTCAAGAAAGGAAATTTATTACCACTTTTTACCACATCAACCGATAAAAGATCCATCAAATCTAGTAGATTCATATTGCAATATATCATTTCGATGGTGTGTTTTACAGGATTAGGGAATTTTATGTTTCGCCATAATTCAGAAATGGAACGGCAAGTCGCCGTTGTATTACCTCGATATATGTACTTATCGACCTACTTGTTCTTTTATTTCGGTAGAAACACAAATATATGCCGTTCCAGAATTGCTCTTTTAATTGAACTCTAGAGCAAACTCAGCTGCCTTCGTTCAAAGATAAGAAAAACTTAAAATTCCCATACGGGCGCAATATAAATCGAAATTGGCAAAGATTCCACAGCCAATAAGAGAGTATTTTATTGAAGTGCGAAACCGATATTCAACCATGCCTGTTTTTGAACGCCTGCGAACTGGAGGGAGAGAATCTGGCTTAGAGATAACAGATGTACGTTCCCTTATGAAAATATGTCTTTCTCTAAAGATAAACTCGACAATTAATAAATACGCGGTCTTGGAAATTTGTCTCAAACGAGCGCTTTATTTAGGTCCATTTAACTCGACTAAGTGGCACTTTTACTTATGTGAGCGTCACGTGATATCTAGTGTGTAACGCTTCTTTGTCCATTCCTGAAAGATTAATGATACAGAGGAGATAAAGTAACGTCAACCGTCTCTTGCGGTTTGCCGTTCCATTTTCTAAATAGCAGAACAATACAGTTTATGCTTGAAAGCTTTATTTGTAATTAATTAGTACACAAAATACATGCAACTGATAGAACATTTGAATGTGCTTTTTTTTTGTAATCTTGCAATCCTGCTCAATTAAATTTTAGTGCTGGTGCTGCCAACAACGTTTTAAATAATACATTTCGCAGCATCAGTAATTCAATTGCTTTAAGTCATAAATAACGGATTTTTTTTGTTACAGTCAATGGAGCATTTTTCCACTTCATACCATTTGACTCATTTTGACCTTAAATAAATAACAATTTTTTGACATATTGAATATAGTTGGGTTAGCAAAAAAAATTTTTTTTTAGTTAACTTAATTGCGAAATTATGAAGCAAAAAGCAAGAAGCTATAGGTCTTGACATAGTTTTTGTATAAGAAATGAAGAATGAAGAAATTATTTTAAGTCATAAATAACGGATTTTTTTCTAATTTAAATAACAGTTAGTGGAGCATTTTTCCACTCCATACCATTTGACTCATTTTGACCTTAAATAAATAACAATTTTTTTTAGTTATTGTATTGCATTGTATTTAATGTGAGAGGACTTATACAGTCCTCCACCGCGACCTGCGGTTTAGTGTGGCTTACTCGAAGTGTTACCAGCAAGGTTTGAGCCTGTTAGCTCCACTAGTTGTCACCCGTCATGCCCAGACCCTCAACGAATTGGATTAAAAAATGCATGTTAATTTTCTGAAAATACGAGCACCTCATATCGTTGGTAACTTAACAAGGCAGAAAATAATCTATAAATTATTTTCTGCTTTGTTAAGTTACCAACTTTCTGGATCATACCAGATTTTTACCCACAACCTTCCTTGATACACTATTAACTTTTCCAGCGACAGTCTGTAATCAGTAGTGTATCAATGAGGGTTCTGGACCAAAGAATATTTTGACATTCCCTGGCGGACCAGTGTAGCGAAAAGAGTGTTGGGAGTACTGCATGTATGGTTTTCAGTGTTAAATTTCTGAAAATATGAGGACCTAATTAGGTTCCGTAAATTATTTTCTGCCTTGTTACGTTATGATTTTGAAAGAAATGTATCTTTAGTGTTCAATGTTTATTTTCTGAAATTCTGAGTACCTAATTAGGTTCTATAAATTATTTTTTGCCTTGTCACGATATCATCTTTCTGGACAATATTGGTTTTTGAACCACTACATTTCTCGCTCTCTCAGCTAACGTTTCACTATCAGTTGAGGTGTAGGTACCATCGTACCGTTTTATCGATTCAAGCTCCTGACACGGCTCCCTAGAGAGAATCCCATGGATTCGGCCTCCTGTTGGCAGGTCTTCAATCCCACCCCAAAACCTTCTGCAAGACTCTCTTTTAGCAGCCCTGATCTGCTTGTTGTAGTTAGTAAGGGCTTGCCTGTAAGTGTCCGAGTCGCCGGGGTTATTTTTGCTTTATTAAAGAGTCGTCGTTTTTTCTCTGTTTTTCCAGGCGCTTATTCCAGCAGGATGTTTGTCTGTTGTCTTTCTTTGTTCTCGTTGGACAGTTGTCTTCATAGGCTAGAAGAGCAGTTTTAGCCAGACACTCGGCTGCCAACCTTATGTTGACAGGACTGTCAAAGGAGATGCTGATCGTATTCAGTTGGGTGTGGGGGGACTCCCGATGCGAAGCCCAGTTTGTGGTTTTAGATTTATTAAAACTGACCATAGGTCTGATACCTGTAAAGGGTATTTTTTTAGTTAAATGAGAGAAAGAAACAAGAAACTATAGGTCTTGACACAGTTTTTGTACAAAAATGAAGAAATTATTTTAAGCCATAAATAACGGACTTGTTATTGTCAATAAAGCATATTTTTCTACGACTGCTTCGAAAATGAACAAATACGCGCTACTAACTACCGTTGTTTGCAATATGCGATGTGTGTTCATAAAAAAAACCTCGAAGCAAGCCATGGAATTAAAACTCTTATCTGAGATAAAGGAAATAATATTTTCTCTCTTCTTTAAGTCATTGCAGACCTACTGTGTGGCATACTTGGTTTTTTTTTTAATTCAACGCATGATATAATAACGTCGCCTATTAAGAACTAATCTGATGTCGTAAAAGGAGAATTTGTACAATGCTAAAGAGTAGGTGGTCACCAATTTGTCGATCAACCCATCTGGATAGTAGTTTCGGGCTCTACCCCTCATCAGTACAGCTTTGGCTGGAATTGGAGACCGTGTGTCGTAGCATTAAACCGAAAAACGTACAGAAGAACGGTGAGATTTTGTGCAGAGCAGGCGACATCCAACAGCGTATTAGCTATAGTATGGGCTGCTTCTCGAACTGAAAGCCATCTGCCATGCACTATTACATCTAATTCGCCAGTGGATATCGCCTGCTCTGCATTCATCGTTCTTTTGTGCAATTTGTACAATGTTATTAAAATATTACAATAATTATCGTCACTGAGCCACTGAAAGGTGTATCAATTTAAACTAACTACCAGCAATAAATGCATCAAAAATAATTATAATTGTTAATATTTTGGAGGCGCTAGACCAACCATATTAATATTTATTTATGAATAACGATCCTCATTCATTCATTGAAAGGCAGTTTAATTTTTAATTGATTTAACACCTGTAGGCGTGCTCTGTACCTAAAACAAGATAACTAAATATGTTCGGCAGCCATACAAATAAACTAGTTCAAACTCTGTCCGCCATTTCTAAAAACTTTCCGATGTACAATCTCAAATTTAGGTAGAAATGCTATGCCTAAGCTTAACTACTTTCAAAGTATTTCTTATAAAGTTCAAAAGTTTCGTACGTTTATTAGAAAACTTTAACGGCTTATTGATTTAGAATTATTACACTTTTTGTGTTGGCTTGTATGTTGGTTCTGAGCTTTAAATTAGGTTTTGACTGTAATTTGTAAATAAATTTATATCCATTAATTCGTATAGTTTGAAGAAGTCGTGGAAAAGTTTGGCGCAAGTTTAGAACTAGTGAGAACGATACACTCTCTGACTGGAATTTACAAAAACATTTTTCTTATTTCAACCAATTAGCTATGGAAATATAACAAGGTCATATCATTATCCTTGTTTCTTGCCGTTCTTTCAATTTTCCGAAGTCCCATATTTATGTAAACAACGTTTCGAATCCCAAGCACCTAAACGCGCATAATTCAGCATTATTTTGGAAAAAGAATATTCCGGTGACATGGTGACACAAGCAAGGATAACTCATTACTTCAGTTAAGTCAGATGATGTTTACCGCGGAAAACTTTTTGATGAGCTATCAGGCAAAGTCGGAACACTGGAATATAAAACAGCAAACAGAAATTAAAACTTTCTTTGTCATAAAAGTTTTTTCCCAATGGAACAGTAATTAATTTTTGAGACTGCATATCCTAGACGTAGGCAGATTATACTTTTGATAGTGCTGTTTAAACGATGTTTTTTGTTTCTTGAGGGTGGTATACTTAAACATCCCAAGAGACCCTCAAAATTAAAGGACAGGCATAAATAAATAATGCAATAAAATACCATTTACGTCATGGCAATAATTAATAATTACATATGCGAGTGTCAGCAAAGAATGAAATAAATGTACGTGTACCAATAATCGACGTATGTGCCGGTTGCAGAGATTGCCATTACCGCGAGGAATTATGGATAATGTTTACTTCATGAACATTCATAATTTATCCACTTTCCCGTATCATTATATGGAAATTTAATATTGAATAGTCGAAGATTTTCGAGGGTGAACGGCAATAATTTATCAAAATCAGATTGTACTTAGTGATTTAGCGAGGCACTTATGGAAAAACTACCCCCCCTGTAAAGCCAATATATACTCTAATCAATTTTTCATTAAGTTAATGCCTTCGCAACCCTGATTAAAGAGTAGGTGCTAACAAGAGGGTAATAAATTTTTCTTTTAACCCAATTAATTTTCTGACTAAGAGGAATACTCAATCAGAAATTTCTCGGAAAAACTGTTTTTAAAAGGCGACTGCAATAATAAATTATAAAGCAAAATCCATTAAAATTCTAAGCTGCTAACAAGAGTAATGGGCGGAACCAAAACTGTCTTTTACCAAAAATCGGATTCGGGGTGTTATAGATTTGTCCCTCGAGGGCTGAGCTTCTGAGATTGTACTCTAATATCGCAATTGCACTCCTTATATCGATTCGTCACCGAAATAGCCGTCGTTACTTTAAAGACACGCTTTGTCAGTGGGTAATCGTCAAGTAATGAAGATCTACAGATCCATTTCTGATCGTGTGATTTGTTGCCACTGGACGATAAAATGAGGTGTTACATATTTTTCCTAACGTCCATTTTTCGATGAATTCTGAAGGATGATATTCCCATAAAGCAGAATGAAATTAATTCACTAGAGAGAGAATGGTGAAACTCTCAGCAGCTGTTTCTGAGCTTAGATAGAGTGATTGTTATTACTCTTATAGATAATTTCGCAATCGTTTTCTTCTTAGAGAAGAAGAAAAACGTTTTTTTGACCTTAGCTCTAATATTTGATTCAATCATTTAACGACCAAAACTTATATATGACCTATTTACCGTAAAAAAAACCATCGCATTATTCAAAGATTTTTAAAAGAAAACACATTTATTGCATGAGAATTCAGAATTGCACTCACTAGCATCCATCTATATCAATGTTTGATCGATTTATTTAAAAATTTGTCACTCGAGATGAAATATCTTAACGGCACCAGAGAACTGAAGCTCGAAAATAGACAAACCCATAAAATCGTATTCGAGTCAAGACAATTTCAAAACGAACTTATTTTACAAATAATTGGACTAAAAATTGTTTAAACGTTTGGTTTTCAACCGCAGTAATTATTATATTAGTTACTACCCAGGCGGGAACGTGATGTAATTATAACGTCAACTTTTGGTGATCATTCGTAATTCGACGTCACCTGACGGAAAAATGACAAGTAAATGACGTCGATTTTTCGCCGTGATAATAACGACTCATAGTGACGTCGTAATAACGTTATGTTTAGTCGAATAATTGTTGTGTATATTTAATGTACCTAATTGTGAGATGTAAAAAAAAATTGTGGAGAAGAAGTGTAACTAGAAAATTTGTCTGCTTTTGTGTTGAAGGTTAAATTCTCCAAAAACATCAAAACTTGCATTTCGAAAGGTAATCAGTGCGAGTCATAAGCATTTTTAGCCAAAATTCAAAGATACATTTTTCCACATTTGAATTTTTTAGATGCCTTGTGTACATTTTTCTAAAAGACGTTTTACCCCAACTACTCATTTTGGCTCATTTCAAATTCAAGAGTTTTTTATACGTTAGTCAATTGATTGCGTTTATATAAAATAATCTCAATCCTATCAAAAAGGATTTTTTTTGCAAAATGGTCCAATATGAGGGATGTTCTCCTTTTTAGTGGAGCAAATCCAACAGTTTTTTCATGTTTCATTCCGTTTTTTTTATATGTAATATAAAATTTTTGTATTAATATTGTTCTTTCTCTATTCAAACCTGGTTCATACTTTGATTACTTTGAGAAATTACTGAGATTAGTACTCATTTTTACAGTAAACTTTTCATGCGAAATTTTCTATATTTTTAGCGATATATAAATCAATAAAAAAGTGAATTCGTTAAAGAAATACAAACGAATTAAGCAAATTTGAATATAAAGCGGTTGCATGAAAATTTAATATCGAATGTTTTCCGCCCCCATCAAATAATTTATAAATGTAAATAAGGGAGGGTTTTTTCCCCTATCGTGTCAGTGAATCGGAAGTTTTGGAAAATTTTCTAATTGATTTCGCTTTAGAAAATCCAATTAAATAGATACTTCTTATTATAACTTTTTAAAAAGTCATCGTTTTTTTTAAGCGGCTTGTTCGATGTCAGTTCAAACAAATTTCAGAGGAAATTTTTTTTGAATTAATTTATCGCATGTAATTTATTCTGGAAAAAATAATATCTTTTCAGGATGATCCTGAAAGTTGCTCTCTTTCATTCACCGGCGCAGAGCGTGTTTGTCACCTCATTATTTCGGGAACTTGAACGTGTAATGAACAACTCGGTGTCACGCAACCAAGCAAATATGAATAATTTATGGCTGTCTTTTATATGCTGAATCAGGTGTATTCCGCTCTGGATGTTGTTATTTTTATCTGCTTATTCTTTCACGGTTTCGCTTTGAAGCCGTTTGAATCCAAACCTAACAACCCGCTAAATTTGCATCGGGAATATTCCAAGCTTTATCAAAATTATCACAGTTTTATCAGCGCACAGAAGCTACGTAACATAGTTTAATGTTACCCTAACTTTGGACCATATGACACTGCTATAATAGTATGTGACCCGTGTACAACATGCGGTTTACAAACTGTGCAGAGGAACAGGAGAGCATATATATTATTTGCTCCTATTGTGGTCTATACATACACCTATTATCTTACACATACATATGTAGCCACTTGAGAGGGACTAGGTTTGTTTAAACTTAAGACAAGACTTTGATAATCTAAATCAATATATTATATTTCACATAAGAAGACTGTGCAAGTCGCCTTTCAGCACATTATAACTGTATTAGAGCTATGTGAACTTTTATCGACGATTAAAACAGCTTCTTAGGCATGAAAATGCATCTGCTGCAGGTCGGTTATGACTAAGGCAATTATTACATTTTCCCACTAAACTGGTGCAACTCTAATTAAAGTTCACTTGCCTTTTAGTGTTTCAGGAACTTTGTGAAATATTTATTTTAATTATGGCGATATAATTTCTTTAACAAGAATAATTACCAAGAACAAAATGCTATGCATATTGTTCAAAATTTCCATTTTACAAAATGTTTTTGTTTGGCTCTGATTAAAAATTTAGCACTGATTGTTATATATATATTTTGTTTTTATTCTATATGTAACATTTGGTCCTTAGGTCCAAGAGGAGGAGCAAAAGAGGCATTTTCAGGTCCAGAATACGCCTAGATCTACTACTAACTTTAAAGTACTGAAAGTTGTGTCGGAGTAAGAACATGTATGTATCAAAATTTTTAATAAAAGTTATTAGTTATTAGATTACATTTGTATACAGGGTGTTTCAAGACTATATGCTTGAAAATTCCTTTTTTTTATTGTTTATATAACGTCGTTGAACTTGACAACATTTGCAGTAGCAAATGACCCTTTATCACCAAAAAAAAATCTTGTAAGAACAGACTTTTAGAACAGTCTCTTAAAAATGTGAAAAAGCTCAAAAAATCTGACAACGCCAATAGGCTCGGCTTTAAAAAGTGCCCCACATAATGTTTTTATAGAATTGCAAAATTGAAATAACAAAACGTGATAAAGAACGAAAGAAAAGTATGAAAAATAAAAAAAGTATGAAAAAGAAAAACTTTAAAATAAAGAAAAAGGCGACAAGGAAGAGAAGACGGGAAATTATGCTAGAAGAGCAAGATAAACAACCCTAAACAGTAATTTGTTAGTGACTCAGAGAAGGAAGAAACACCTAAATCGCCGGAATTTCTTGTTGAAGAACTGCTACAGCAAATAGAAGACAATCACTGTAATTTTTGTTTACTACTTACTTTGAGTATATGGTTTCAATAGAATTTTTTTGTGTTTCTTTTGATGTTGGATATCGAATTTCGGTATCTTTTTTGCATCGTCCTTATAATTCTTTAAACAATCTAAAGTGTTTTCCGGGCTTTAAAGCCGTGGTCCAATGGACCAATGGAAGCCGTGGTTTCTGTCCGAGACTAACGAGAGAAGCCACTAACATCTTTAAACACGACAATAATTTCAACAGGAAGGAGGAAATTACGTCTCTAAATGCAGACTGAAAGCGATTTCTGTCATACTTCAAGTGCGCCAAAACCGTGCGCCATCACTACCCCCACCCCAGTCCCTCCACTGCAGCGCGACGGCGGGAAAATAAATAACACGAAGCTCACCACAGTCGAATCAGTCAACGTCGGGAAGAACGAGAGATCGCTTCGCCCATTGCCTCATCGCCTTTGATAATCTTTGCCGCAACTGTAGACGAAATTTCAGGAAGAAATTCCAGTGGACCACGGCTTCAAAGCCCGGAAAACACTTTAGATTGTATTTTGACCGGCCGTGAAAGTTTTCACAGTCTTATTCTAATTTTTATTACTAATTTATTGATGATTGACTTAGGTGCCTACTCATTTTTCTATTACAATTATTATATCTTCTTTGGTGCAGCAGTTTTTCAACAAGAAATTCCGGCAGTTATTTACGTTTTTCTTCCTCCTCTGAGTAACTCAGAAAATTTGACTCTTTGGGGTTTGCCTTTTTTTTCTACTGTAACTATTCGCATCATCTCTTCCTTGTTGCCTTTTTCCAAGTTCATCTTCCGCATTGTTTTTTTTTTTTAATTTTTTTACTTTTCTATTATTAGATACTTGTTGCGTTTGACTCTCTTCGTTATTTTTTCATCGATCTAAATTGAACTTTTTATTGGATCTTCATTATTTTCACGTAATTTTGACCAAAAATTGAGCTTTCCAACGAGTTTTTTTACAACAATTGTAAATTATAATGATTTGTAATGAGACATATTCGGTCCAAAACAGTGTTTTCTAAGTTTTTGATATACAAGCTATTTTCAAATTATTTAAAGACTAAAAAGGCGACTGTAGCGCCAAAAAAAAATGGCAATCGCAAAAGTATGAAACCAACATTAAGGGCTTCTTGAAAAAAATAGTACGGACATAAAGTCGGTTTTCTTCTAGCATCAGTTCTAGTTTCCACAACAGAAGAACGAACCGATATGGCATAATTTAAAAATTATAAAACTATTATGTGAAGAAAATCCAACTTTGTGTTGTAAGTTATTTAAAACTTAAAATTTTACTTTCAAAATAATGGAGACAAACTACAAAACACATACGAAAAGCTCCCCAAACCCCCATTAGAACTGAAAGCAAATGAGAGTGTTAAGAAGATTTGCTGAAAAGAATTCGTAAAAAGGCGAGGATAATCTGTCATAAGTTTACCCCCATATTTTTCTCGGCTTAACTAAAAACCACCCTTATCGTTTGTTTTACTTATGTTTGCCTGTTTTCCTGAGACCGATTGCCTTCAACAGGCTTGATTGCTGATGTTTCGCGTAAAAGCGCAACTTTCGTATAAAATTTATTAACAACTCAAACAATGGTAAGAGCGCATTCAGAATGCAGATGGTGCCTACAAAAAGATGGATGACGTGGCTGAAAAGTTCTTCGCAAGTGCTTCAAAGGCGTGAGATGGGAAATTCATTTTGGAAATGCAGCTTATGGGGAACAAGCCTTACATATTAATAGTACGAAGTATCACGAATTTGCTGCCTATATGTGGTTACAAATCGAATGAGAATGTTCTTTGATGTAGGGCTGCTTCAAATATGAACATTTTCATTTGATCAATAAGGCAAACATTCTCAGAAATGTATTTCTTATTTCGATATTTCCGTAACATGGCTTTCCCGTGGGGTTTATACGAATGAATCGACCTTATATAAGGGAATGCGTTCAATATTTACACATTCGTATATTTGGGGGCAGACTCCAATTTCCATAAAAAGCATTAATTTCTATGAGCACAATGGAAAGCGAAGTTTACTACAATTTCATTGGGATCATAAAACAAGATAATCGTAAAACAACCTCTATTGACTTATTTGATCGTATCATTCATTTAATAGGCCCGTACCCTTGGAATTCCTCTTGACTTTTACCCTTAAACTATATCAGGACCATTTTGGAGATTCTAACTGGCACATTTCACTTTCGTCTAATTTATTCACCCCAAGAAAGTCGGATTTATTAAGGGACGGCCGCATTGCTATCACTTTTCAGTTGGGCCCAAACAATTCCAGTGACGCCAATCGTCGGCTCAGCTGGTAAATAGCATACCATTTTTATGTATGGTTTTATGACACTTTCTATTAAAAAAATATTTTAATAAACAAAGAAAGAATAAGAGGAGGAAAAGGTAATAAAAGGGAGAGAACTCAAAAGAGAGGTAAAAGTTGTTGTAATTATAATCTTCTACTTCTATAAAGAGTGTTTCAGGATACGTATAGTTCTCGAGGACTTGAATTTTTTCGTTTGTGAGTTACAGGACGATAAAGATGTCAAAAATCATTTCATATTTTATTCAAAATGTATGTCGTAAAAAAGTGCATTCCGAAATATTAAATGTGCTTTCTCGGCATTTTGTTTTCCTTTTTACACAAATATAATTTTTGAAAAATTGTAGCTGCATATACTTACTTTTGTTTTCAGATTCTTAGCTGAGAAAAATCAATGTCAAAAATTCAATATTTTGCTTTACAATTTATGGAAATTAAATTTCTTTATAAAAAAAATATTTTTTATTTAAAATTGAAGAAGAGTTTGTTACAAAACTCTACAGTTTCGTATTTTTCGTCGTGTTTTTTTTCAACCAGAATGAAATAAATATATATCGAGTACTTATATAAGTATATCTTCTTAAATCGTAATACCTCAGGACGTCTCAAACTGATGAGCATCAAATCGTTTTGGTGGAAAAATGATTATTTTCTCGCTTGAAGTGGCTTTGACATATAAATAGCCCTCTTCAAGTTAACGGGGTTTCATTTTACAAAAACCTAAACACACTATACTATGAATGGTTGGCATCAATATCGTTGGGTTTCTATTTCGAATGTCTATTGTTCGTCGTCATTGGTTTTCGGCCATTAGACTTTTTCACTCTTAGAAATTCCGGCGATACTAAAAGCCGACCTGTGTTATGTAATCAGGTCACGGGTAAAGTCCTATCTACTTCCTTTCATCCCCTCGGTGCACCATAGAATTTGAAATCACCGTATAAAATTGTAGATTTCGCAGGTCAATGAATAAAAATAAACACTGTTTATTTGCGGTTTTAAACGTGGCAGTTGGTTATATGAAAATACTAGTCACGTTTTGGGCGAAACCAAGATATTTCCGAAAAATTTAGCCGTAATTTTGTAGTTTATTCCCTTTTGTCGCTTTGAATGTTATATCGGTTGCCCCGCTTTCAACTCTCTGCTTTTACGATGCGCAACTATAAAACATATGACACCCCTATGCGACATATCTACAACTTCTGCCATTACAGCTTTTTACTTCTGACGTGGATGGAGCTAAATGATCTTTTTAAAGTCCCGTTTCATTTTTGTTTACTTCGCTGTGTGGTGCAGTTGCTGCATTAATAATTCTAGCATTATAACTTTAGACGAAATCAATCGGATACTTACGAGGCTTTCATGCCTTTTAACCCCGAAGTGATTTAGATCCTCGCAGGGTTGAAGGATTCGAAATTAAAGGCGCTTACTCAGTTCCTGCTGGCAGGTAGAAAATTCGTCCTATCCTATTATTCCAGTGTTAACTAGGAAACCTACTTCAGTTCACTTAGGAACGATCACTCGGGATAGCTGGATAAATCACCCCGAAAAATCTAACCGGATGCCTAGTTTTCGGATAGTTCTTTAATCCAGACAAATTTCGAATTAGGTTCTCTTTAGAGATTTAGTGAAGCAAAAAAGCATATAGAAGAAAGGTAAAAACACAGGCAAAGATGGCAAAAAACTGTTCAATAAAAAAAAATTAAAAAGTTGAAACGTTCCTTACACTAATGCATTACGCACTAATGCTTGTACTGCAAATTGCTTTGCAACAGTCAATTTTTGCACCAAGTTTAAGAGACCATATCTTTAAAGCTAATGGATTTCTTTAATCGGAACGAATTTGAGCAAACCCGTCCTTGTATTAATTTACGTGAAATGTTAAAAAAGGTAAGATACTTAGGTGAAATTATGCAGGATTAAAAATAAGGGGATGCAATTTTGCTTTCATTCCTCGTTTCCACAAAATCTAACTGTTATATTAGCAAAGTTTTTAGATGCCCAAAACTTACCTCGAAAATCCCTATACAAAAACTTCAAAGGAATACCCATTTTTTTCATTTCTTATCCATGCATTTAATTTTTGTACTGCGTTTTGGACCAAAATTGATTAAAGTAATTTATTTCCAATTGCTGGTAAATACCTCCAGTATGACCGCAACTGCGATCATCTTCAAAATACAGCAATTTAATAGCTTATTTTAGAACAAAAAGCTGATTAAAAATGTATGTAAACATAGGTCCTCAAATGCTTCCTTAGAGGTACAGGGGGTTAAACTTTAAAACTTAAAACTTTTTTGTTCATAGCTCCTCCAGTTTTGGAGATAATCACGTCAAATTTTAAATATCAGTAACTCAGTCTGCTCTACATAGAACTAATTACTAACTCAGCAATTTCTCTTCAAATTGAATAGGGAGCATAAATTTTAGGAAATCCAGTAGTTTTGGGTAACAAAATATATTTTTGGAGATTTTGAAAAACTGCCTGTAGACGAAACGTCAGGAAGAAATTCCTTTCGACCACGGCTTCAAAGCCCGGAAAACACTTTAGATTGTTTTTTAACCGGCCGTGAAACCCTTCACAGTCTTATATACAGGGTTTTCCAAATTAGTTGTTCGATTAGGTTATCTGCGCTATTATTACGAAGAAAACCGACCTCGCATGTCCGTAATCTTTTTCCAAAATGCCTTTAATGACGCTTTCAGATTCTTGCGATTGTCATTTGTTTTGGCGTTACAGACAATTTTTAGTTTTTACTTAATTTGAAAATAGCGTGTATAAAAATCAGAAATCATTGATTTTTTAAAAAACACGGTTTTGGATCAAAATTGTCTCATTACAAATCATTACACTTCACCATTTTTCACTCGTAGGAAAAGTTCAATTTTGTGTTAAAATTACTTCTTAAGAATGAAGTCCCAATGAAGAGACCAATATAGATGGATGAAAAAAAAACTGAATAAAGGAAACGTTGAACCAAAACATGACAAATACAACAGTAAGAGGAAGAGAAGACGGGAATGGTTATAGTAGAAGAGGAAGGCATACAACCCCAAACTAGTGATGGGCATAACCGATAAATTTCTAAAATCGAATGAATCGAAATAATTAATTAAAATAAACGAATAATCATTCGAATGATCTTTAAAAATGCAAATCAAAACCTCTTGGTAAAATTTAGGTTAGAATTAGGCCGAAATAGCTGGAATAGCCGAAATGACTAGAAAGTATGTAAAAATACAAGTTTGAAAGGTTTCGAGAAATTAAAATTGAGATTATATCCAAAATCGGTTAAAAATCACCCATAGCGTCTAAAAATGCAAACTAAAAATTTATGAAAATGTTCAGGTTAGGATTAGGACTAAAATCGATTAAAAACGACCGACTTCACCTAAAAAAGTAAACTTATATGTTTTTACAAAAAGCCAGGCTAGAATTAAGGCCAAAATCAGTGAAAAATGACTCAAAATGTATAAAAATACAAACTTGGAGGGTTTGGAGAAATTCAAATTGAGATTATGGCCAAAATGGGTAAAGAATTTACACAAAGTGTGTAAAAGTGCAAATTTGAGGTTTCTGAAGAAATCCGGGTTGAATATAGGACTGAAGTCGATTAAAAATTATCCCTTTCAACTAAAGGTGCAAAAATCGTCTAAAAATGCAAACTAAAAGTTTATGGTAAAGTTTAGGAGAGGATTAGGACTAAAATCGATTAAAAACGACCGACTCTACCTAAAAAAGTAAATTTCTATGTTTTTAAAAAAAGCCAGGTCAGGATTAAGGCCAAAATGAGTGAAAAATGACTCAAAATGTATAAAAATACAAACTTGGAGGGTTTGGAGAAATTCAAATTGAGATTATGGCCAAAATCGGTCAAAAATTTACACAAAGTGTGTAAAAGTGCAAATTTGAGGTTTTTGAAGAAATCCGGGTTGAATATAGGACTGGGGGGGGGGGGGGAAGTCGATTAAAAATTACCCATTTCAACTAAAGGTGCAACAATCGTCTAAAAACGCAAACTACAAGTTTATGGTAAAGTTTAGGATAGGATTAGGACTAAAATCGATGAAAAACGACCGACTCTACCTAAAAAAGTAAATTTCTATGTTTTTAAAAAAAGCCAGGCCAGGATTAAGGTCAAAATCAGTGAAAAATGACTCAAAATGTATAAAAATACAAACTTGGAGGGTTTGGAGAAATTCAAATTTAGATTATGGCCAAAATGGGTAAAAAATTTACACAAAGTGTGTAAAAGTGCAAATTTGAGGTTTCTGAAGAAATCCGGGTTGAATATAGGACTGAAGTCGATTAAAAATTATCCATTTCATCTAAAGGTGCAAAAATCGTCTAAAAATGCAAACTAAAATTTATGGAAAAGTTCAGGTTAGGATTAGGACTAAAATCGATTAAGAACGACCGACTTTATCTAAGAAAGTAAATTTCGCTGTTTTTTTAAAAAAGTCAGTCTAAGATCCAGGCCAAAATACAAGCTAGGACGGTTTGGAAAAATTCAAATTAAGATTACGGCCAAAATGGGTTAAAAATGTACAGAAAGCGTTACACAAATTTGGATAATCCTAAATTTATTATGAATAATACAAAATGGAGAATAATAACGAACTAATAGAGAAATAAAATAAAACATAAAAATTAAAAAGTTAATTATTACCTAAAACAGGTTTTGTTTTGATATTTTGTTAGTTACTCAGTTTCTAACAAAAACTACAATTTTGTTTTGAATTGCAACATTTTTTAACCGGAATCTGATCAATCTGTACCTTTAGGTTGACAAACTTATTTCTAAATAAAAAATATGTAAAGTAATGCGGTTATCACATTTTTCACCAAAAGTGGATTTAAAGGGTTTTGATTCTTGCAGTAGACTCAATTGTAATAGAAAAATGAGTAGGTACCTAAAAAAAGTTATCAATAAATTAATAATAAAGAATTAAAAAGGCAATAAAGAGGAAAAAACTGAAATTGTTACTACAGAGGAAAAATAAAAAGCCTTAGCAGCAGTTGCAATTAAAGATGTTTCCAAGACATTAGAATATGCCCCTGAGTAAGTCCCTGAGCAAATACAAGACCATTATTATTGAGGGAAATGTTCCTGCGGAAGTAAAACGTATTCTAAAGAAAAAGAACGTCAAAGAAGAACTAACACAGATTGTTTCAGTAGAAAAGGCTGAAAAAGTGGACGAAGTGATCTCCCTTGCTTCCCGACGTCGCGCTGCAGTGGAGGGACTGGGGTGGGGGTAGTGGTGTCGCAGTGGGGGTAGGTATGTAGCAGAACTCGCTTCCAGTCTGCATTCAGAAACATAATTTGGCTTTTAAGAGCCCATTGAGATCATTAAACACGACAACAATTTCAACAGGAAGGAGGAAATTACGTTTCCAAATGCAAACTAGAAGCGAGTTCTACGACATACTTCAAGTGCGCCGAAACCCCGCGCCACCACTACCTACCAGTCTCTCCACTGCAGCGCGACGGCGGGGGAATAAATACCATGGAGCTCACTACAATCGAATCAGTCAACGTCGAGAAGCACGGGAGATTACTTCCGGCCGTGAAAGCCTTCCCACCCACTCCTTACAGTTTAGATTATAAAAAAGCTCCAGCTATATTATATATTAGATTGAACACATTCAAAATGAATGAAAAGCTCCTGTTTTTAATCACACTAACCAATTAACCCAGTAATTTTGCAAATTGATTTGAAGGTGTGAAGTTTCACAAACAAAAGTGTAATGGCTATTATCCATGAATAACACATCTAATTCTCGTTTTACCACATAAAAATTGTTCAAAAACCACCAGCTGCTCTAAAACGAATTCAGCATCTACATAACGATTATACAATACGAAATAAATAACTGAATAATTAAAACCACTATTTTGACATGTTATTGCTGTGTTGAAACATACAGATTCCTGTATTAATATTCATCGTCCTGCGTGGAGTATTTCGGAAAATTACGTGATACATGGGTGATAATTGCCAGGCCATTGAAAATTTGCTGAGGATTTATCGATATGATGGAGGGCGATTGAATATGCACACTGATTGTCCCCCAGTGGTAAGATTTTCTTATCCAGACACGTCTGGGATGCCGATGATGATTGATCTCTGTCTAGCAGGTGCTTTGTTGGCCATGTATGATTGATATCCTAACAGCAAAAACATCATCCCTTTATTTTAGGCATCCATCATAATAAAAGTAGCTTAATTTTAATTATCGTGTTAAAAATCAGGTCGTTAAACTCAATAAAACGCAATTATGCGAAGAAGTAGTTAATGAAAAATTAATAAACTTGAGGAATTTCAAGCATTTGGTTGCATATGAATACCAGCCATTATTTTATTTGAATATAATCTGGCTTTGCACTCACAAAAAAGTTTGCTCTGTTCCTGGCATCCAGAATTAATATCTCTATAATCCCCGAGAGCTCATCTTTTCTGCATTAAGCTGTTCGGGGTTTATCGTCATTGTGTTCGTCGCAGTGATTATATACGCAAAAATATTACATACAGTCAAAATAAATCTGCGCTTTGTTAAATTCTGCTCTATTTCGACATCTTTAATAAAACCAGAAAACACCGGAGAATGGGAAGGAAACTCATCCTCGCAATAAAAAACAGATCGATAGTTGCGATGATAGCATCTCGGACCTATATTTTAAGAAGATCGGACTTATTAAATTTATCCAATAATTCCCTAATTGATTTTTCTGTAGCAAAACAATATCCCTACGTCTTGCAATTTTGCATTTCCCGCTTGAGTAAAATAAACGGGAGGTTCCACCGAAAGGATACAGCGTCACAAAGACTAATTAGATTTTAGTAATTTGGGGAACTGTTAAACAACCTAACAACTAATCCCATATGCAGATTACCAAACTGTCCTTCCTCAGTTGTTGTGTTTCCGCAACATTTATTCTTACAACTTTATTGCCCTACCAGGGTTCAGTGACGATAAATCCTTAATTGCTTTCCTTTACTTTAAACGTTTGTTTAAAAAAAAAAATGGTTAACCCAGAAATAAACGATCAATAATTCACATTTGCCTAAAAACGTTTACAACATTCCAAGTCCTACTAGTTTGTTTTAATGACATCCCTTGAAACTTCGAATATTTAATGGTAAAAGTTTTTGCTTCGTAAATTTAATGCAGCACGAGTTGTCAGGCTTAAAATTGTTAGCAGTAGATGGGAATTTTGGTGTTTTTTTCCATTTTTCCCATTACACGTTTTTAGGACGACCACTCCAAGCCAGCATTTAGTTTCACATGTGTGTTTTTCTGCGAATGACGATTCCTAAATATTATAAAAATTTCATGAACAGTAGACACATTTATATTCAACGCTGTCATGTGGATATATTTTATTATCTCTCAAAAATCTCCGGATGTGGCGTCCTCGTTGAGGTAGCACTATATAAAATGCATGAAGTCAAATATAGAAATTCCTAGAAGGTTTCGTGTTTGCCATACTTTAAAAGGCGATTTTAGCTTTAGTCGCCAAATTAGATCATCTCGTCTTACACAAGAAATTTATAAAATCTATTAAACTTTCACGGCACCGATTGTCGGACAGCAAGCGTGTTAATTTGATTGCCCAATTTTTTTATTGGAAATTGGAATTTTTCCGGGAATTCGTGCGTGGCAACAATTCACCGCGAAACGTGAGTGAACTTCTGTGTTGGATAAACATGTTAATCGCTTCTCCGGTATATAAGTTTTTCTGCATGGTTTACGATTTTTTGTTTTTTTAACGGCCTTCTATCTGAGAATACAGGATGGGTTTTTTTCGATTTTTAGTGAAGAGATCTCAGAAACTACCAGAATTACGATGTGGGTTAAATGGGGAAAGAATTGTAGGTTTAGGAAATCAATTCAAAACCACTTACATGTTTTTGAAAAGTTTTTTAGATAACAACTAAATTTTGATGTTTACAATTGAACTATCTCTAACTTTTCATTCATCTATTTTTCTAGAACCGTTAATGACATAGAATGGACATTGATTTAAAGAAATTTAATGTTTTCCAAGCTTCTAGTGAGTTATGGAATATTCCAAAAATGTGGAAGTGATTTTGAATTGACCTCTTAAAATTGCAATTCTTTCTCCATTCAACTCACTTCCTAATTCAACAGTAACTTACGAATATTACATTTGGAAGATTTTATTTTAAAATTTGAATTTGAGGGATTATGTTAAACATTGAGGATCCCCAACAACCTTAATCGTCAAAATGAAGTAATAAAGGGTGAAACTATTTTCCCTTGATGAGAGGGGCAAGAGGAGCAATCTGTTCAATCGTTCTAAAACAGGCGGTCAAAGTTAAAAATTGAGAAAAAAGACGTAATACTGAGGTCAAACTGAAAAAAAAATGTTTTTTTTTTCCTTTCTTGATAGGAATTAGACGTTAACAATACCCTAAGAACGAAACAAACTTAATTCTAATAAAAATAGCCCCATTTTTTTTAAATAGCAAAGAAGTAGATTCTAAAAGTGCCTAAAAATCGACGATCAATCGACCAAGGGTCTATCTCCGAAAATGTTGAATCTGCAAGATTTTCGGTGGGAGGCGAAAGAAGACATCAAGAAGAGTAAAAAATAGTTTGATTTATTCCAATCGGTCTACTCGTTAAAAAAATTCGTTTGGTCAAATTCGAAAAACATTTCTATAATCGAAATGAAACGTTCGCAATCCCCTAAGAATGTAACAAACGTAATTCGCATGAAATTACCCACAAAAATTTGCATTTTAAAGGTTCTTCCTTGGTGGAAGGTAAAAGAAAACATCAAAAAGAGCAAGAAACAGTTGGATTCATTGCAATCGGTCGGTGACGAGATTTTTTTCGTGTTTATGATCGAAAAAGATCGAAAACAAGGAGTTTTAGTAAAAACAAGGAGTTCAGATAATTTTTTATCATGTTTGCCTTTTTTTTTGTTTAAGTAGAGAAAATTCAGGAATTCTTCCTCCTCCTACCCCTCCTAAAACTCAAGAGAACGCACCCCCTCCTTCTCTAAAAACCCAAAATAGCTCACCCTCGTTGGCTATGTTAAGATTCGTGATTTTACAGTGTTTTAGTGAAAACAACGAGTTCAGATAATTGTTGTACAAGTTTGATTTTTTTGTCGTAAGTAAAGAAAATACAGGAATTCTTTCGCCTTCTCCTCCTCCTCCTCCACCTCTTCCTAAAACTCAAGAGAGCGTACCCCCTGCTTCTATGAAATCTCAAAAGAGCTTTTTCAAGAATTCTTTCGCCTTCTCCTCCTCCTCCTCCTCCACCTCTTCCTAAAACTCAAGGGAGCGTACCCCATTCTTTTATGAAATCTCAAAAGAGCTCACCCTCATTATTTATGTAAACATTAGTAATTTTAAAGTGTTTTACTGAAAATAGTTCAGATAATTTTTCAGTAGGTTTGTCTTTTTTTTGTTTAAATATAGAAAATAAGAAAGTTCCTCCTCCTCCTTCCTCTCCTAAAACTCAAGAGAGCGCACCCCCTTCTTCTCTAATAACCCAAAAGAGCTGGCCCTCGTTGGCGCTGTTAAGATTAGTAATTTTCCAGTATTTTAGTGGAAACCACGAGTTCAGATAATTTTTGAGCAAGTTTGACTTTTTTGATTTAAGTAGAGAAAATACAGGAATTCTTCCGCCTCCTCCTCCTCCTCCTCCTCCTCCCCCCCTCCTAAAACTCAAGAGAGCGTACCCCTCCTTCTCTGAAAACCCAAAAGAGTTCACCCTCATTTTTATGTCAACATTAGTAATTTAACAGTGTTTTATTGAAAACAACGAATTCCGATAAATTTTCAGCAGATTTGATTTTTTTTTTAAATTTAAGTTAATAAAATAAGGGAATTCCTCTTCCTCCTCCTCCTTTCCCTTCTACAACTCAAGAGAGCGCACCCTCTCTTTCTCTGAAAATCCAAAAGAACTCACCCTCGTTGGCTATGTTAAGATTAGTAATTTTACAGTGTTTTAGTGAAAAAAACGAGTTCAGATAATTTTTGAGCAAGTTTGACTTTAAAACAAGTAAAGAATTGAACAGCTCAAAGTCAAAGTCTCATATATTAAATAATTGCGTTACTCGAGTTTCGCTCCTAAGAGCATCATCAGACGCATTACGTTTCCTTTAAAATCTACAACACACCGAACATCCACCTACATCATGGTCAAGCTCAAGATGTAGGTGGATACTCGGTGTGTTGTAGATCTCAAGGAAGTCTCTTTGAATAAGATGGACTATTTCTTCGAAGTTTGACTTTTTTGATTTATGTACAGAAAAAACAGGAATTCCTCCGCCTCCTTCCCCTCCTCCTCCACCTCCTAAAACGCAACCTAAACTGCAAGAGAGCGCACCCCCTGCTTTTCTGAAAACACAAAAGAGCTCACCCTCATTGTTTATGTTAACATTAGTAATTTGACAGCGTTTTAGGGAAAACAACGAGTTCAGATAATTTATCAGCAGGTTTAACTTTTTTTAATTTAAGTAGAGAAAATACGGGAATTCCTCCTCCCCCTCCTAAAACTCAAGAGAGCGCACGTCCTCCTTCTCTGAAAACCCAAAAGAGCTCACCCTCGTTGGCTATGTTAAGATTAGTAATTTTACAGTGCTTTAGTGAAAACAACGAGTTCAGGTAATTTTTCAGCAAATCTGACTTTTTGATCTAATTAGAAAAAATACAAAGTATCTCCATCTCATAAAACTTAAGAGAGCGCACTCCCTGCTTCTCAGAAAACCCAAAACAGCTAAAGCGCGAATACAAGAAAAAAAATATCTTTTGTCACTCAGTAGTAGTATAGCTGCGTGCATATTGTTCCACTATGGTTTTCTTGGTGGCTTATCCTCAAAGATGAAGGGACACATCTTGAAACCATCCAACGAAGTGCTGAATATAATTACTAATTTTGCTAAAATTCAGCTTTATTAGCATTACTTTACACTAACTAAATCGATTATGAGTTCTTTACCTTTTATTTGTGTTTGTTTTTATTTCCAGTTATCTAAGGAAAATGAAAATACGAAGAACGTTTTTTAGATATTTTCCTGTAATAAAAAACAAATGATCCCCAATGCTCCGTTCACGGTCAGGTCAAATTTACTCCAGCTCCTTTGAAGTGCATTTATGAACCTAAACATTTTAAGGCGAATGCTTGAAAAACATGAGAATGTTTTCTTTGCGGGTGAGGAATTCATTTCAGCGAGGAAAAGCTGCAAAGTAAATATCGTGGCAAGCTTTATATAAAATATAATTCACTTTAGTTCCGTTATTTGTGTGAGGCAATTTGCTCCGAAGCAAATGCTAATAAAGGCAAGAAATATGAGCTTCCTTTCCAATCATTTACTTTTACCCCTTTCCAGGGATTAAATTATTAAAGTTCACCTGGGCGAAACTCATCTAAAAACTCGCCAACCAAAACTTGGTAAATCATTATCAAACTCTTCCAATAGTCCAACTCATTCCCCTAATAAAGTCGTAAATCCTTCCCAGATAAATTTATTTATCACGGAATTTATACCCTATAGAATTTCGGTACATTATATGACCTACGCTCTATTTGTATTTACTCGCAAGGGTGAACTAAAACGAGCCCTTAGATTTTCCCCGAGAAATTAAATCCGGGGTTAAATTGGAGCCATGATTCCTTGCCGCTGTTCTTTTAATTAAAAAACGACCCCGATGGGTTTGTATTTATACCGAATGCGTTTTTACGGATAGAGGAATCTCATTCGGCCGCTGAATATCTTATTCCCGTTAGCTCAATTTGGGTGATTAGAGCGAACTAGAGCACAATTAAGCCCTAGACCTATTTAACCAGTTGTTTGCCTTTTCTCTTCTTCGAGTTTCTAGCGGAAACAACGTTTTTAATATAATTCCGCTTAGGACATCTGTTATTAAGTCACCATTTAAATTAAACAAGAACTCATTATTTTCCAAGGAACGTCTGGATAAATAACAATTAAAGGAGCATCCTTGACCTTCCAGTTAGCTAGCTTTATTGATAAGTAATTTCTCATTGTTTAATTTCAGTTACAAGGGGATACTTTTTGTTTGCGGACTTAATTTGAATCAGAAATTACCGAGTAGCTGAGACAAAAGGCTAAAGAGCACAAAGACTTGATTGTTCTGTAATTGCTTTTACTGTGAAGTTTTTTTAAGCTTAATTATCATTTCGAAGACGTAGAAAGAGTCATATTAAGGAAATGTATTGTTAAGGAGTATTATGAAACGTTCAGTTAAATAATACTTAAAGAAGCTGCTTAGCCGCAACAAAGTTTAAAAGTTCTTGCGAAGAACTTCATAGCCAGATTTTAACTTTTATTAATTACAGTTCTTTAGAACGTTTCCTGCTTCAAAAACGTAAGTCAATTTATTAAAATAGCTTGTTTTCATTCCGTCTACTTTAATAGCGTGAACTTTATTGTTCACGAAAATGCAGCTGACTTATGGAAGATTGAATATTTGCATGTTACTTATGTAGTTTCGTGTCGAAAAGACATGCTAACATAAGACAAGTCGCAATCCAACATTTTTACGAATATTCTTTAGGAGTAGTAGATATATAATAGTATTATATATCTACTACTCTACTATCCCTTGAAAATTTTTAATGAAGGAGCCTGCAAATTTCTACCGCTGAGCAGTATTTTCCGTATTCTTTTGGTTAACTTATAGTTTCAAATATTTATTCTTCAAAGTAAATTATTTTATTTCTCATTAAAACTTACGCCTTGCTTGAAATTAAAAACGACGTTATGTATCTTCCTTTCAAACCTTGCCTTAATGACGCAAAATAAAAACTATAGGAGAGTCTTAATTATCAAGTCATAAAATGTCTCATTTCCTTTCTTCCATTATGCGAAAATTTAATAACGAGGCTTCTGTACTTCGAGGAATCGTAACAATGAAAAGTCAATGTACCACGACATTAAGCTGATAAAAGAGGTAATTAGAAAGTATAAATTTCAATGGAATGTGGGGCATATTGACAGAGCCACCAGGGAATTCTGGCACTAAAAGCTGACAAATAACACAAACAACCCGTATAAGAAGTATAAAAGCCGGCGAGAGCAGCTAATTGCCTGTGGGAATTAAAGGTCAGGATAAAACAAGTATAACTTAAATTACTATGTGAAGGGCAAACCTGAAATTCTCCGCTTAAAACTTTGCAAACAGACGTCTGAATAAAGCACATTTTTTCTATCTCACGATTGGAAGTGTTAAGAGCGATCTTCGCAACAGGCACAAGAAACTGCTAAAAGATAATTTGAAATGATTGTATACACTCATTTATCATTGTACCAATTTTACCTCCTGCGGCTCTATAAAATAACTGCTCTCTTCGCAGTGTGAATCTGAGCTCGTAAAATGTCAGCTTGCGGAATGAAAATATTGTATGCTGATTAATTATGGGCCGGAATCGCGTTGGGAAGAGGAAATGTACTGTACAATGTGATGTCTATTTTGTCAAATGTAGTGGATTTAAAACCTATTTTACATACATTTTTATAGTAATTGCCAGTGTTATGCATTGATTTTTAGAGATCAAAATGAAAATTTGCTGATATGTAAACGACCCAAATACTAACATTTTATTGTTAGTTTTTGGTTCAAGCTGACTCAGGTCACGTATGCCATTTTTAAAGACTACATAAAACACATATAGACAATAGCAGACATCTTATACAGGGCAGATGGAGTCTTACTGGGAGAGGTGGTATATATAGCATTTCCACAACTTATATAATTATTTCTTTTTACCTTTCATTCAAAATTCTTTCCATATTATATAGAACAAAAACATGTATGTGCACTACGAAACCCATTAATTCGTTAACTGCTTGCATTTGGGGGAAAGCCATAAGCAGAATACAACGGCACCCTGGGGGCTATTTTGGCATTTTTACTGGCCCTTGCACTGGATAATTATACTAACGAACAGCTTGTGTCATTTGTGTGATAAGTCAGGTTTATCTGTCAGTGTTAAATGTGCTTTATTATATCCTCATAGTCTACATCGTAGTTAATGTCATTCATAGTGCACAAAAAAACTTTTATGAAAATATTTCGCAAACGGTTAGAGATGCGAGTGTTTTTTTTTGCAGAAAGATGTTAAAAATATTAGAATTTTAAATATAGTAAAACTATCGTAATTACTGCAAAATTGTTTTTTTAATAGAATATTTTAATTCGGTAAGATACAGGTGGTGAAAGGAAATTTTAGTTTCATATCTCGCAACTTTTTTTTAACTTACTTTCAAACTTTGCAAAAACTTTGAGATTTTTTTTGGAAATTTAACAAAATTATGAAAAATCTAATATACAGAATGTGTATTAAAAAAACTACACCGACAATCGTCAACGACTGATTCTAAAGTCATTTTCTTCTCGATTGGTCAAAAATCCTCTTATCAAAAAATGCTTAAGTAATAAAAACCAGCAAAGACTTAAACTAATACCATGAATAGTAAAGAGATAGGCTTCAGAATACGACCTGCAGAATCAATGTTGGCTTCGCAAATTATTAGATTGAGGTTTTAACCTCAGTATACTAATAAGATCCACCCCCCCACCTACGTAGCAGCGACCTAATTCGCTCTATCCCTTTATAACCCGAGGGATTCGACATCAGCAGTGAGTAAGATCATTAAATATCCTGACATAATGGGGCATTATGTCCTCATATCCTATTTCTGGAAAGGCCATTCAATAGAGTCCGGTAAATGCCGGTGTGGAAATTTATCACGAGTAAAACGCCTGATTCTTGAATGAAGCAACTCCTTCGAGATTCTTTATTTGAATTTCGGTCTGTGGCAGTCCAACTTTATAAAAGCTAATGGTCTATCATTAGTTTCACTAAGCAGGCGCTGCTCAAAGTGATCGCCTTTTGCACAACTGTGTTAGGTACGATATGCCCTTATCGATTTCAGCAAATATATGGTGGTTAATTTAACTTAAAACGGGCAAAAATCTGTACAACTATTAATTGCCAGCAACGTTACTAACTTATGAAACTTGTCAGATTTTTTGGTAAGTGTTTGTACAATTGTTTTCCTAAAATACGTCCTTCTGTGCAATAGCTGAAGAACCTATTGTAATGACCCTAATACATCGCTATCTCAATTTAAATGGAGCACAATTTGGGTTACAAACAAAAATAAAGTTGACCGTCATCACGTCATCAAAGTTAATAGCATTTCTAGCCCCGATGTCGAGCAACTTCTATGAGAAACTTTTTTCTTTAAAATTAATAATTTTCCAGATAATTGCCTCTCAATTTAAATGTACCACCCTAATAAGGTTAATTTGACATTTAAAAAAACAAATTTCCTACAAAAGTTGCTTATTATTAAGTAGTGTTTAATATGGAAAGATGAAACTATAGGTTTCCTTTAGAAAAATAAAGTTGACCGTGATGACGTCATCAAAGTTTAGTAGTAACGTTTATAGCCTCGACGTCGAGCAACTTTTATGGGAAACTTTTTTCTCTTTTTCCAGATAATTGCCTGCTTCAAGTTAAATGGACCACCCTAATTAGGTTAATTTGACATTTTACAAAAAAATATTATCTACAAAAGTTGCTTATTATTAAGTGGTGTTTAATAAGCAAAGATGAAAATTAAATGTTTCCATTGGAAAAAAAATTGACCGCGATGACGTCATCAAAGTTAGTAACGTTTCTAACCTGGACATTGCTCGATGCGACATTTTGCAAAAAAGTTTCCTGCAAAGATTGCTTATTGTTAAATAGTATTTAATATGCAATTATTATGAAAATTTTAGGTTTTTTGGAAAAATAAAATTGACCGTGATGACGTCATCAAAGTTAGTAACGTTTTTAGCCTCGACGTTGAGCAACTTTCATGGGAAACTTTTCACTTTTTCCATGCCTGTTTGTTTCAAGTTAAATTGACCACCCTAATTAGGTTAATTTACAAAAAAAATGTTATCTACAAAAGTTGCTTATTATTAAGTAGTTTTTAATAAGCAAAAATGAAAATTATAGGTTTCTATTGGAAAAAAATGACCGTGATGACGTCACGACAATTAGTAACGTGTCGAGTCTCGACATTGCTCGATGTTACATTTTGCAAAAAAATGTTTCCTGCAAAAATTGCTTATTGTTAAATAGTATTTAATGTGCAACCATGAAAATTATAGGTTTTCATTGGAAAAAATAAATTAATCGTGAAGACGTCAACAAAGTTAGTAACGTTTCTAACCTGGACATTGATCGATGTTACATTTTGCAAAAAAATGTTTCCTGCAAAAATTGCTTATTGTTAAATAGTATTTAATGTGCAACCATGAAAATTATAGGTTTTCATTAGAAAAATTAAATTGACCGCGATTACGTCATCAAAGTTAGTAACGTTTGTAGCCTCGACGTCGAGCAACTTTCAGGGGAAACTTTTTCACTCTTTCTAGATAATTGCCTGTTTCAAGTTAAATTGACCACCCTAATTAGGTTAATTTACAAAAAAAATGTTATCTACAAAAGGTGCTTATTATTAAGTAGTTTTTAATAAGCAAAAATGAAAATTATAGGTTTCTATTGCAAAAAAAATGACCGTGATGACGTCACTAAAGTTAGTAACGTTTCGAACCTCGACATTGCTCGATGTTACATTTTGCAAAAAAACGTTTCCTGCAAAAATTGCTTATTGTTAAATAGTATTTAATGTGCAACCATGAAAATTATAGGTTTTCATTGGAAAAATTAAATTGACCGTGATGACGTCATCAAAGTTAGTAACGTTTCTAACCTGGACATTGCTCGATGTTACATTTTGCAAAAAAATGTTTCCTGCAAAAATTGCTTATTGTTAAATAGTATTTAATGTGCAACCATGAAAATTATAGGTTTTCATTAGAAAAATTAAATTGACCGTCATTGCGTCATCAAAGTTAGTAACGTTTGTAGCCTCGACGTCGAGCAACTTTCAGGGGAAACTGTTTCACTTTTTCTAGATAATTGCCTGTTTCAAGTTAAATTGACCACACTAGTTAGGTTAATTTACAAAAAAATGTTATCTACAAAAGTTGCTTATTATTAAGTAGTTTTTAGTAAGCAAAAATGAAAATTATAGGTTTCTATTGGAAAAAAAATGACCGTGATGACGTCACTAAAGTTAGTAACGTTTCGAACCTCGACATTGCTCGATGTGACATTTTGCAAAAAAATGTTTATTGTTAAATAGTATTTAATGTGCAACTATGAAAATTATAGGTTTTCACTGGAAAAATTAAATTGACCGTCATGACGTCATCAAATTTTGTAACAGTTCTAGCCTCGAAGTCGAGCAACTTTTATGTGAAACATTTTTCAATTTTTCCAGATAATTGCCTGTTTCAAGTTAAATGGACCACCCTAATTAGGTTAATTTGACATTTTACAAAAAAATGTTATCTACAAAAGTTGCTTATTAATAAGTAGTGTTTAATAAGCAAAGATGAAAATTATATGTTTTCATTAGAAAAATTAAATTGACCGTGATTACGTCATCAAAGTTAGTAACGTTTGTAGCCTCGACGTCGAGCAACTTTCAAGGGAAACTTTTTCACTTTTTCTAGATAATTGCCTGTTTCAAGTTAAATTGACCACCCTAATTAGGTTAATTTACAAAAAAAATGTTATCTACAAAAGTTGCTTATTAATAAGTAGTGTTTAATAAGCAAAGATGAAAATTATATGTTTCCGTTGAAAAAAAAATTGACCGTGATGACGTCACGAAAGTTAGTAACATTTCTAGCCTCGACATTGCTAGATGTGACATTTTGCAAAAAAATGTTTCCTGTAAAAATTGCTTATTGTTAAATAGTATTTAATGTGCAAAGATAAAAATTATAGGTTCTTATTGGAAAAATAAAATTGACCGTGATGACGTCATCAAATTTAGTAACGTTTCTAGCCTCGACTTCGAGCAACTTTTATGAGAAACGTTCTTCTCTAGAATTAACAATTTTCCAGATAATTGCTTGTCCCTAGTTAAATGGACCACCCTGCATAATTCATTGCACAAACTGTTTTAAAACGGAACAAACATTGTCGATATAGATCAAATTTAATTGCTATAAATTTTTTTTTACTCTTTTTCAGCGTAATATCTAATTGGCTATAGATCATAGATAATAGTGCATTGAAACTTCAAGGCACCAAGAGACATGTTTATGGATTGTGGATCTCAACAATCACGAGTGCGTTCCTCCTATCCCCGGGATTAAAACGGCAGTAAATCAATTCTTAAAAATTTAATCAGCCACGCTACTCTCGTAATTCCAATATATTTTCGAGATACCCCGTTTTGCAGCAGCAGTTTTAATGGAATTGCTTTAATTCATTACACCAGACGGTGCTTATTAGCAATACACAAAAAATGGCATAAACACATCCTGGTATCGATTGAAGCAACCAAAAGAATTTTACCCAATAGCGAATTTCATGCAATTGACTTATATTGGTTTTTATGATAAATAATAAGTTAAAGACAAGAAGTATGGAAAACAAATAAAGGCCTTAAGAGGTTACTGCTGGCAATAAAAGTTTTCGAGTTTAATATCTTGTTTTCGGGAGTTTGTTTACACGTTGAGGAAACTGCCAATAAAACAGTCTGATCTATATGAGACAAGGACATCGTATGTGTGGGTGCAAATGATATCCAAGTTTTAATTACATCAAAAGTTTGGTTGATCAAAGCTAAGCCAAAGTGAAGGGAGATATTGAAGGGCCGGTATAAAAGAATAAATAGCATGGTACCTCTTCGTATATAGCTCAAAGAAAAAAGTCAAAACAGTTTTTGGGTCCTAGCGAAAGATACCAAAGCACAGAATACGAATATTTCTTGGCTAATTCAGAAATTCCAGCTTCCATTCAACTTTCTCGTCCTTAATGTTTTCCTTTTAAATAAAAGGTTGTCAAAGGGCGACGGTAGCGCTCAGCATGCCTTTAAGAAATAGTTTTGAGTTACTGCTCAGGTAAAATACGTATAGCTGGGCCTTTTTGCTATTCAGCCTATCATAATAGTATGAAGGAAAACAAATGTCCTGAATGTAAAGAGAAAACGATGGAAATCTCTTGATTTATGAAAATAAGTTTGCGTGGTTAGCTGGGTCAGGTTTGGGTGCAAACAAAATTATTCATGAACCTATATAAGGACGTAATGATATCCATTTGTTACTTTCCGCATTCGGGGATGATTCCCGACAAACGAAACTCAATAGCAAAAGTTCTCGGCCCGGCTTTAATGCAGCATTCCATATCGATATGGGTCAGACTTTAGATAAGAACCGTTTCAAATCGAAAATATTTAGGCCAGGTCCGAAGAGGAAATTACAAAGACAAGTAATGGCGTTCATATAGTGTTGCATATGGCACATTATATTTATTTAAATGGAAGAAATAAAGCGCATTATTAAATATCTTCCCTTCGAGGATAGCAAATGGTTTCCATATATTTTACCTTAGACGTCAATGGTTAGATTTATTTCCATTTTAAACGGCGACCTGCCATTATAACGTCTTTTCTCCGAATATTTCTTTTCTATATTCTAATGTTTGGTCCCTGGCACAAAACTGAATCCATATTTCTCCGAAAATATGAAAATGGTGCAAGCTAAAATGCAAAATCACAAAAAATCCATTTATCAAGCGAACGCTGGCCAAAATTCCGTGGTAAATCGTTTTAAGTTTCATACTAAAAACCTGCTATCGAGTGTAGTAGAGGTTAGAAGCCTGGAATTCTCTTTAAAATTTACATAAAAGGAATGGACTAGAATAAGGAACTTTGATAATGTCAAAGGTAAGTGTCTAATTTAAATTTTTTACTCCTTTAGAACAGCTAATCTGGAAGGAAACTGCTTCCAAAAACTAATTGATTCCGTAATGGGTTAATTCCTCTCGAATCTAGAAAACACGCTCCATTCTGTAACGAAACTAGTTGGAAGGTATTACAAGTTAATGCAGCAAGGTTTATTATATTTATGACACAAACATCACACTAAAACCTCCACTTTTCAAAGTAGCATAAAGTCCAGCCATATAAAATTTAATAACCGGAAAAAGAGAACTTTGAAAACTTATAATAACCACTATCGAAAACACTACACTACGCTTCCTGCACACGTTGGACTGTAAGTCGTGGAAAGCGTCAAAAATTGTTTACTGCAAGTGACAGAAAACCAAGATTAGAGATTCTAAGAGCGCTCAAAATAATATTGGATGTTCAAGACCAAAAACTTTTCAATACACATGTCACAAAGTTTACACGTCCTTTATTGTTAAAGTTAATAAATAGGAAATTGCTTCCCTGTTCGAATGCCTTAGTTAGATAAATATTTTCGCTATTTATTGCTCTTTATTAATGAAGCCAATATGTATCGGAACAGAACGCATAATACAACCAAAGCCTCTCAGTTAAGGGTATTAACTACAATAATTGCACAACAATCAGATTACTCTGTACGTTATATTCGGCCAAACCAAAATGTGATATTGATGGCTCAATTTTCCTGCTATATGTAAACTAATGAGATAATCTATCCTCAGCTTTCAGCTTATTTCTTCTAGAAGCTAAAAAAAATTATATGATAAGTGGAACTCTATGAAAATGTGTTAGTAATACGCACATGATGAAATTGAATTAATTGTTCAGAAGGCTTAAATTTGTATGAATATTTTTTAAATAGTGTTAGTTGTTGGTAAAAACATAGTCTATAGATACATTTAGAGTTCTGTAAATTAAAATATTTGACATTTTAAAGCAAAACAAATTCTAATCAGTAGCACTGGAATTTTTTTGAGAAAAGAATAAAAAAAGCATACATTGTAGGTAGTATTTTTAGCAAAACTACTAAATAAGCTTCATATATGAACTATTAAAATTCGGTTTATCGGTTGAAGCATGATTTTAAACAAGTCATCATAAGAGGTATCAAAGATTTTTGCAGGTTTCCCCTTTGTCGCGAAATCAATTCACGAACACCGAGCAATTTGAAAATTAAACCTATTTGTCAATTTCAATGGAAAAAAGTTGACCGTGATGACGTCACGAAAGTTACTAACGTTTCTAGCCTCGACATTGCTCGACGTGACATTTTGCAAAAAAATGTTTCCTGCAAAAATTGGTTATTGTTAAACAGCATTTAATGTGCAAAAATGAAAATTATAGGTTTTATTGGAAAAATAAAATTGACCGTGATGACGTCATCAAATTTAGTAACGTTTCTAGCCTCGACATCGAGGAACTTTTATGTGAAACATTTTTCAGTTTCTCCAGCTAATTGCCTGTCTCAAGTTAAATGAACCATCCTAATAAGGCTAATATGACATTCTACAAAAAAATTTTTACTACAGAAATTGTTTATTATTAAGTAGCGTATTAAACGCAAAGATGAAAACTATAGGTTTCCATTAGAAAAATAAAGTTGACCGTGATGACGTCATCAAAGTTAGTAACGTTGTTAGCCTCGACGTCGAGCAACTTTCATGGGAAATTTTTTTCACTTTTTCCAGATAATTGCCTTTTTCAAGTTAAATGGACCACCCTAATTGGGTTAATTTGAAATTTTACAAAAAAATGTTATCTACAAAAGTTGATTATTATTACGTAGTGTTTAATAAGCAAAGATGAAAATTATAGGTTTCCATTGGAAAGAAAGTTGACCGTGATGACGTCACGAAAGTTACTAACGTTTCTAGCCTCGACATTGCTCGACGCGACATTTTGCAAAAAAATGTTTCCTGCAAAAATTGGTTATTGTTAAATAGCATTTAATGTGCAAAAATGAAAATTATAGGTTTTATTGGAAAAATAAAATTGACCGTGATGACGTCATAAAATTTAGTAACATTTCTAGCCTCGACATCGAGGAACTTTTATGTGAAACATTTTTCAGTTTTTCCAGCTAATTGCCTGTCTCAAGTTAAATGAACCATCCTAATAATCCTACAAAAAAATGTTTACTGCAGAAATTGCTTATTATTAAGTAGTGTTTAATACGCAAAGATGAAAACTATAGGTTTCCATTAGAAAAATAAAGTTGACCGCGATGACGTCATCAAAGTTAGTAACGTTTTTACCTGTAACTTTCATGTGAAACATTTTTCAGCTTTTCCAGATAATTGCCTGTCACTCCAATAGGTCCACTCTTTCTAAAGTTACAGGCGGTCAAATTTGGAAATTGAGAAAAAAAGGCAATATCTATGGTATTTTCGATACACGTTTGATGCGAAATTTTTGGAGTTATATTACATTCTTTTAAACTAATGGTATTAAAACGCCCCCCCAAGGTGGATTTAGAAAGCTGAAAATATTTCACGCAATTTTTTTCCAGAATTCCTACGACGAAAAATTAAAATTCTCTGCAATAAAAAAATACAAAATATTTCACTAATCGCAAAAATCCCCTTTCTGCCTTCCATTTTCAGGTGTTCATGCTTAACATAATGAAACAAGATGTAATTAAAGAGTTTCTGCTCACACGGCCGAAGGAGTCGTGCTAAAAGTTCACAAACTAAGTTGGAAGCCCCATAACGTAGCAGTTCTTATTTCCCTAAATACTTTTAGTTAAAACTCAATAAAAGCGTAACCCGTTTATATTTCCGTCGAACTTTTCCCTTCAATTTTGAGAATGAACTCGTTTTAGTAATAAATAAACCTACGGAGCTCACTAAACTTCTTCGCTTTCCTTACACGAGGTTCAGCAAACTTGTCCATGTTTGCTGTACGTCCTCTCATAACAGAGCAACGTATTATCACAGTTTCTGTCTACTTTTGTTCAGTTTCAATTACGATTTTAATTACTTAAACGTATAAAATCAATGGACAGTTTCTGCTTCGCAACTTTCCCTGAAGATATTCGCTTTAATAGCATATTTATTTACTTCTCAACTTTCCGACTACGACTGCTAATTAAACTTTACATTTTGCGCCCATTTACACAGTTAACTGCTCCTGAATATTGTGAAGTATAACTAGTTTCATGGTCTGAATAAGCAGGTGCTTCATTTTTTTATATTCATGAAGTCGGCGAGCGAGTTGCAACAATGTTCACTTCAACTTTACAAAACCGCTATTGATAATTGTTCGGATGGTTGTTATAGTTTTAATGAGTTATCGTAAGTTTGCCCAAGTTTCTGAATAATTTTTTATTTTAATTCGTAGAATACAAAGCAAATGTTTAATTAATATATTTTTACGTTCAAGTTTGAGAGGTAAAGCTAGGGAAGATTTAATGGATTAAAAAAATTGATAAAAATATTTTTACTTATAAATTTGAGAGATGCAGAAGACCAAAAAAGATATTAAAAAAAAGATAGATTCGCAACAAACTTCCACAGCTTGATTATATTAATAATTCCATATAATCCCCTATAAGCCATCGAATATGACACTAAGACTTTGCAGCAAATACGCTATATGACAAATATGTTTGAAGTGGAAACTTGGGGCCTAATAGGCGTGAACGTCGCATAAATCTGCCCCACCACCTCCAATTTAGTTTCTGACAAGCTGTTTGCGTAAGTGGGATAATACGTAATTAGATTATAAACATTTGGTTGGTTTTGAAGGGGCACGGCTGGTTAGCCTGAGTAATTATATTACCTGCAAAATGATCGTTAAAACTTCTGGTAACAAAAATTGATGTGCATAGTTTTAGAGTATTAAAAGTTCCGCTTATGCATAGTTGAACAGTTTTACAAGAGGAATTCGTCCAATCAATTACTGCATATGATAATACCTGTACAACTCACACAGTAATACTACTAACGATTAGAGTTTAACCAAGCAGAAGAATCTCTGTGCTTGCTCAGATTGAAAAATTGTATTTAACGCTTGAAAATGCAAAATGTTGTATCAAACGAGTGTTATTAATTGCCAACAGATATTTTACTCGATTCCCGTATGAAACTTTGCACAGTGACCCTCTATTAATGAGACCAAAAATGGTAAAAAAATTCTTTAGCACCGCCTTTAGTTCATCCATCATCCCAACCATGACAGATATAAACAAAATTGTAACTTAATAATTTATGTCGTGAAAGATAAAAGTAAGTCTTTCTCTATTGGTAGTGACAGAATGGTGTGTGTAATTTACTTTTTGTTTAATTTAAATTATTATTGCTCTGTCCGCTGAAGCCACCAACATTACTTGTAAATTCCTACGGACGCAATTATACCTATCTATCTTAAATTAGAGGCAACCAGGGGTGCAAATTGATTTCGGCCGCCCTAGATGCCAAAATTGAATTTAGGTTAATTCAGGTTAGTTGCTTTCAGCTTTTTTGATAAAGCCAAAAAATACAGTGATATATTTCGCAAGAAAAAAAGTTTTTGAACCCATTTTTAACTAATAATGAGTGGGATAGAGAAAGACTTATGGAAAAGAGCGTTTAAAAGAGAGATGCAAGATCTTTTTTTCGCGTTAGTGTGAAAGGCGGGCCCGTAAGGGCCCATGTTTATATAATTATTGTTAGAACAAGTTATATCTAGTTAATTTAGGTTAGTTCAGGGTAGTTTCTTTTAGCACTTTTGAAAAAGCCAAAAATTGTATTAAAAATCTCTTACTGACTTATGGAGAATACAGCGTTTAAAAGAGAGATGCATAGATCCTTTTTTTCATTAGTGCGAAAGGTGGGCCCGTTGTTAGAACAAGTTTTATGTAGTTAATTTGGGTTAGTTGCTCTCAGCTCTTTTAGAAAAAAATCTTGCAAGAAAAAAAGTTTTCGAAACCGTTTTTAAGTAATAATGAGTAGGATAGAGAAAGACTTATGGAGAAAACAGCGTTTAAAAGAGAGATGCATAGATCTTTTTTTTCATTAGTGTGAAAGGCGGGCCCGTAAGGGCACAACTTTATAATATGGTTTTTAATCACTTTTTTTTTAAATTGTCTTTAGTTTAAACTGTTTTTGACACATTTTTGCGAGTACATAAATTTTGCCTTCATTGATGAACTCCCGAGTTTAAAGTAACCGAAAATGAATGGACACTTCTTGCCCCACACAATTTCTTCGATTTCAAGCATTTTGGCAGGTTTTTAGACATTTCTCCTTAAACAAATACCCAAAAATTTGTTTTTTTTTAACTTTTTAGCTTTATTTTAAAGCAAATCCATAAAATGTATTTTTGAATTAAAAAGAGAGATAGAGATATTTAAATTGAAGAAGAAACAAAAACACTATAAAAGGAAGAAAACCAAAAAAATAAGAAAACAAAATAGTAGACTGAAAATTGAGTGAAAACCATAATAAAACTTAATACTAAAATTATGTATTTTTATAATAAAAAAAAGTATGGGCCTGTATCCCTTCCAATAATATTAAAATCGAGTTTCGTTAATGTATTGGCTTTTAGTAATTAATATATTTATATATTATATATAAATATTAGAGAAAGTGATTATTCAAATATCTTAGCTTTTATTTTTCTGAGTTCAATTAAATTTTCTGAGGTATAATATCTAATTTAACGACGAAAAAACGGTTTTTACGAGTTCTCTGACACTGACCAATTTTATCAATTCTGAACAATATAATTTTATCATTTCAATGATAATGAAAGGCATTTTTGGGACTCGTTGCAGACTGTAAGTGTATTAGATAGTCGAGTTCTTACTTTTCAAAAAATCTAATATTTCTTAGAATTTCTTTTCAAACTTTCTGAGCATTCTTAGGTAAGTTTCTGATTTTAAGAAATGGTTCACTTAAGTATATAAAGATATTTTCCACTTAAGTAATAGTGGGTACCAGAACAAATTACATGAAGATTAAAATGCTCAGAAATATTCTTGATTCTTTCAGAATTTAAATAAAATTTTCTGAGGTTAACACCTTAATAATATTCAGAAAAAAAAGCTGTTGCAAAGTCATGGATTCTGACCAATTTTATTAATTCTGATCAATATAATTTTATTTAGATAATGGAGGACTACCTATATAAGGCCAGAAAAAAATCACAAGTTTTGTTTCAAATTTTCTGAGCACCACTTAGTCAAAAAATAACTTTCTGAGTGTATTCCTAATACATAAAAAATTAACTTTTGTTTCTGATATTTCTTAGATAAGCAAGCAAGTTTAAAATTTTCTGAGTACTCATAAATTAAAAATACTTTTCTGAGTGTGTTACTGCTTATGGAAAAACCTTATTAGGTATATAAAGATTTTTTTTAAACCAATATTTGTAGGTGTTGAACAAAGACTAAAATTCTCACATTTTCTCAGAAAAAAGTGTTGTTGAAAATGTACTGTCTCTTACCAATAGAACAAGTTATGTCTAGTTAATTTAGGTTAATTCAGCTTAGTTGCTTTTAGCCCTTTTGAAAAAGCCAAAAATTACAGTAACATTAATCGCAAGAAAAGAAAGTTTTCGAAACCGTTTTCAAGTAATAATAAGTGGGATGGAGAAAGACTTATGGAGAAGAATAGATCTTTTTTTTTGCAATAGCGCAAAATTTATATAACTGTTAGAACAAGTTATATCTAGTTAATTTAGGTTAGTTCAGCTTAGTGGCTTTCAGCTCTTTTGAAAAAGCCAAAAATTACAGTAAAATATCTCGCAAAAAAAGAAAGTTTTCGAAACCGTTTTTAAGTAATGATGGGGATAGAGAAAGACTTATGGAGAAGACAGCGTTTAAAACAGAGATGCATAGATCTCATTTTTGCATTAGCGCAAAATTTATATAACTGTTAGAACAAGTTATATCTAGTTAATTTAGGTTAGTTCAGCTTAGTGGCTTTCAGCTCTTGTGAAAAAGCCAAAAATTACAGTAAAATATCTCGCAAAAAAAGAAAGTTTTCGAAACCGTTTTTAAGTAATGATGGGGATAGAGAAAGACTTATGGAGAAGACAGCGTTTAAAACAGAGATGCATAGATCTCATTTTTGCATTAGCGCAAAATTTATATAACTGTTAGAACAAGTTATATCTAGTTAATTTAGGTTAGTTCAGCTTAGTGGCTTTCAGCTCTTGTGAAAAAGCCAAAAATTACAGTAAAATATCTCGCAAAAAAAGAAAGTTTTCGAAACCGTTTTTAAGTAATGATGGGGATAGAGAAAGACTTATGGAGAAGACAGCGTTTAAAACAGAGATGCATAGATCTCTTTTTTGCATTAGCGCAAAATTTATATAACTGTTAGAACAAGTTATATCTAGTTAATTTAGGTTAGTTCAGGTTAGTGGCTTTCAGCTCTTTTAAAAAAGCCGAAAACTACAGTAAAATATCTCGCAAAAAAAGAAAGTTTTCGATAACGTTCTTAAGTAATGATTGGGATAGAGAAATACTTATGGAGAAGACAGCGTTTAAAACAGAGATGCCTAGATCTCTTTTTTTGCATTAGCGCAAAATTTATAAACTGTTAGAACAAGTTATATCTAGTTAATTTAGGTTAGTTCAGCTTAGTGGCTTTCAGCTCTTTTGAAAAAGCCAAAAATTACAGTAAAATATCTCGCAAAAAAAGAAAGTTTTCGAAACCGTTTTTAAGTAATGATGGGGATAGAGAAAGACTTATGGAGAAGACAGCGTTTAAAACAGAGATGCATAGATCTCATTTTTGCATTAGCGCAAAATTTATATAACTGTTAGAACAAGTTATATCTAGTTAATTTAGGTTAGTTCAGCTTAGTGGCTTTCAGCTCTTGTGAAAAAGCCAAAAATTACAGTAAAATATCTCGCAAAAAAAGAAAGTTTTCGAAACCGTTTTTAAGTAATGATGGGGATAGAGAAAGACTTATGGAGAAGACAGCGTTTAAAACAGAGATGCATAGATCTCATTTCTGCATTAGCGCAAAATTTATATAACTGTTAGAACAAGTTATATCTAGTTAATTTAGGTTAGTTCAGCTTAGTGGCTTTCAGCTCTTGTGAAAAAGCCAAAAATTACAGTAAAATATCTCGCAAAAAAAGAAAGTTTTCGAAACCGTTTTTAAGTAATGATGGGGATAGAGAAAGACTTATGGAGAAGACAGCGTTTAAAACAGAGATGCATAGATCTCTTTTTTGCATTAGCGCAAAATTTATATAACTGTTAGAACAAGTTATATCTAGTTAATTTAGGTTAGTTCAGGTTAGTGGCTTTCAGCTCTTTTAAAAAAGCCGAAAACTACAGTAAAATATCTCGCAAAAAAAGAAAGTTTTCGATACCGTTCTTAAGTAATGATTGGGATAGAGAAATACTTATGGAGAAGACAGCGTTTAAAACAGAGATGCCTAGATCTCTTTTTTTGCATTAGCGCAAAATTTATAAACTGTTAGAACAAGTTATATCTAGTTAATTTAGGTTAGTTCAGCTTAGTGGCTTTCAGCTCTTTTGAAAAAGTCAAAAATTACAGTAAAATATCTCGCAAGAAAAGAAAGTTTTCGAAACCGTTCTTAAGTAATGAGTGGGATAGAGAAAGACTTATGGAGAAGACAGCGTTTAAAACAGAGATGCATAGATCTCATTTTTGCATTAGCGCAAAATTTATATAACTGCTAGAACAAGTTATATCTAGTTAATTTAGGTTAGTTCAGCTTAGTGGCTTTCAGCTCTTTTGAAAAAGCCAAAAATTACAGTAAAATATCTCGCAAAAAAAGAAAGTTTTCGAAACCGTTTTTAAGTAATGATGGGGATAGAGAAAGACTTATGGAGAAGACAGCGTTTAAAACAGAGATGCATAGATCTCTGTTTTGCAATAGCGCAAAATTTATATAACTGTTAGAACAAGTTATATCTAGTTAATTTAGGTTAGTTCAGGTTAGTGGCTTTCAGCTCTTTTGAAAAAGCCAAAAATTGCAGTAAAATATCTCGCAAAAAAAGAAAGTTTTCGAAACCGTTTTTAAGTAATGATGGGGATAGAGAAAGACTTATGGAGAAGACAGTGTTTAAAACAGAGATGCATAGATCTTTTTGCAATAGCGCAAAATTTATATAATTGTTAGAACAAGTTATATCTAGTTAATTTAGGTTAGTTCAGCTTAGTGGCTTTCAGCTCTTTTGAAAAAGCCAAAAATTACAGTAAAATATCTCGCAAAAAAAGAAAGTTTTCGAAACCGTTTTTAAGTAATGATGGGGATAGAGAAAGACTTATGGAGAAGACAGCGTTTAAAACAGAGATGCATAGATCTCTTTTTTGCAATAGCGCAAAATTTATATAACTGTTAGAACAAGTTATATCTAGTTAATTTAGGTTAGTTCAGGTTAGTGGCTTTCAGCTCTTTTGAAAAGCCAAATTTAACAGTAAAATATATCGCAAAAAAAGAAAGTTTTCGAAACCGTTTTTAAGTAATGATGGGGATAGAGAAAGACTTATGGAGAAGACAGCGTTTAAAACAGAGATCTCATTTTTGCATTAGCGCAAAATTTATATAACTGTTAGAACAAGTTATATCTAGTTAATTTAGGTTAGTTCAGCTTAGTGGCTTTCAGCTCTTTTGAAAAAGCCAAAAATTACAGTAAAATATCTCGCAAAAAAAGAAAGTTTTCGAAACCGTTTTTAAGTAATGATGGGGATAGAGAAAGACTTATGGAGAAGACAGCGTTTAAAACAGAGATGCATAGATCTCTTTTTTGCAATAGCGCAAAATTTATATAACTGTTAGAACAAGTTATATCTAGTTAATTTAGGTTAGTTCAGGTTAGTGGCTTTCAGCTCTTTTGAAAAAGCCAAAAATTGCAGTAAAATATCTCGCAAAAAAAGAAAGTTTTCGAAACTGTTTTTAAGTAATGAGTGGGATAGAGAAAGACTTATGGAGAAGACAGCGTTTAAAACAGAGATGCATAGATCTCTTTTTTGCATTAGCGCAAAATTTATATAACTGTTAGAACAAGTTATATCTAGTTAATTTAGGTTAGTTCAGGTTAGTGGCTTTCAGGTCTTTTAAAAAAGCCAAAAACTACAGTAAAATATCTCGCAAAAAAAGAAAGTTTTCGATACCGTTCTTAAGTAATGAGTGGGACAGAGAAAGACTTATGGAGAAAACCGTCTTAAAAAGAGGGATGCATAGATATTTCTTTTTTGCATAGCCCAGAACCAAAACAAAACTCACCTTGTTGTGTTAAGTGCTTGTAACTGATTATAGTTTTGCTATATGTAAGTATACTTATATATTGGTTCTAAGGAAGAATTCTATACGTCTTACATTTGTATTACTTTATAGTCACATTTTTTCAAGTGAAATTTCGTCATATGTAGACGTAAAAATTAAAATTTTTGGCCGCCCCTAAATTTGTTTGCCCGGGATTTTTACACCCCTTTGCATATAGGTAGTATCGGCCCAGATCACTGGCACCAAAACAAAGAAGGTCAATAAGTTATTTTTTTCTGAACAATAAAAAAAAATTCTACCCTCGTGGGCCTCTGCTAAAATTACTCACTTCATCTATTAATATCGCGTTGTTTGATCCTATAGCTTTTTGTATCGACCTACATTTCCGGGTTGTTTTTCTTCATCCTGTACAAAATAGACAGACTAAGTTTCGGGTGATTTAGCAGGCGCGAAACGGGAACAGAAATGACAAATGGACTTACAGTTTTTACACACATCTGCTGAATACTGGCAAAAAGGCAAAAATTATTTATTCAGTCTTAAGCCTATATAAAGCACAGTGAAATTTCCATACGAAATATAATATTTATTTTATAACTTTTTTTGTCACCTTTTTTTTGGGTTTATCTGAGAAGTTGAGACAATGAAACTTGTTTTTGTACCGAAACGGTGTCGGCCATTATTAAAATAAATGTTAGGTAATATTTTGAAATTACATCTTAAATCCTATATAAAATGCGGTATTTAAGGTAATGACTGAAAATAATGGCCCCGTACAGAAAAGAATATTTTGTTTTTAAATGCAAACATGAAATTTATCTCAATGTTTACTGTGCCTCACTTTTACAAATATATTTTCGGGATTTTGTGGTGTCGAGAATACAATTATAGTTTGCAGTAAGGGTGTTAATTCTACGAACTTGCCAAAACGTTCCTTGCATTTTAAATTAAATGAGCTTCTTGCGAAAATTAATCTATTTAAAGAAGTTCAACCACTCCTATTAACCTCATTCAGAATTTACTTAGTCTAGTATTCAAGGGAGTAATACAATTTTTTTTATAAGGTCAGGACTTAATAATGCGGACTTTTAAAAGTTTTCTCTCTTACATTTATGAACTGCTCACTTAAAATGTGTAAGACACTTTAAGGAATTACAGTGAACTCTATTAGGCTTTCGTAATTCGAATAAAAATTCTCTGTAGTGGAGGAAAAATTAAAAAGTAATTTATTTTCTTCAAGGGACGATGGCGAATTTAAACTCTTTGTTTAGATTACTTTAATTTATTTAGCTTTTTGCGGTCTGTAAAACTTGCGACTTAAATTAGCGAGGTTTTTCAATTAAAACGCTCTTTTCTGGAAAAATTTAAAACCCTGAAGCACAGCTGAATTATATATAGGTTTGCGAATAAAATTCTCAGATAATATTTCCGTTAAAGAATTCTAGTCCGGTCCGATTTTGACGTTTATTTGAAGGTATACATCAAAATGACTTACTTTCGTATAGATCTCCGCTTGCATTGTGATATTCCCATGTAAAGTCCTTATAAAATATAAGTTATATACCGTTTATCATCTCTCATGATTTAATGGCAAATTAAATTTTATCGCCCAGATGAGTTTGTATCGTAAACAACAATAATTGACGCAATATAATACATATGTGGGTGAGTATAGAATATATGTTTTTGATTAGCCGTGTCTTTTGTCAAATAATGTGGGAATATTTACTACACATTTATTTTGCACGTTTCGACACAGATGCGTAATTTTCAAATCACTTTATGTCACATTATCCACTGGCAATGGATAATTTTAGATAAATATTTTAATTAGTATTCAAACATTTTGATATTATTACGTTTAGTGATACCTATGATTTTCTATACATTACATTTCCCACTTTACACTCGACCATCGTTTATTGTGTAGGTTCATGTTCAAATAGCGGACATATTGACTTTGTGGTGTTTAACATTTAGTTTCACTACGGTAAACTTCCCAGTTTTGGAGTTTTGAAAGCTGAAATTGTTTGGTGTTTTCAACTAGTTTCCAATGTTATTTTAATAAATCATTTACCTACTAAACGGTAGACAAATTTCGGGATTTTTTTTTGCTGTTTTTAATCGGAATGGCACGCTTGCAATCCCCTAAGAATGTAACAAACTTAATTTGAATGAAATTAACCTCTAAAGAGGTTTTTTTTAAATAGCCCAAAAACGCGATTCTAAAAGTGCTTAAAAATCGATCGATCTCCGAAAATGTTGAACCTACGGAACTTTCGATGATGGGAGGTGAAAGAGAACATCAAGAAAAGGAAAAAACAGTTGGATTCACTCCAATCGGTCGAAGCGTTTTCAAGTTACAGGCGGACAAAGTTAAGAATTGAGAAAAAAGTCGTAATAATCCCCCTTTGGAGAATTTCGAAAACAAATCAGAAACAGTTTTTTGCTGTTTTTGATAGGAACGGCACGCTTGCAATCCCCTAAGAACGTAACAAACTCAATTCGAATGATATTAATTTCTAAAGAGATTTTTTTTTCAAAAATGGTCCAAAAACGCGATTTTAAAAGTGCCTAAAAATCGACTTCCAAAGGGGTCTATCTCCGAGACTTCCAATGGCGGGAGGTGAAAGAGGACATTAAGAAGAGGAAAAAACAGTTGGATTCGCTGCGATCGGTAAAGGCGTTCTCAAGTTACAGGCGGTCAAATTTGAGAATTGAGAAAAACGTAGTAACACTTTGGACATTTTCGAAAAAATTTCGGATTTTTTTTTTTTTTTTGGTTTTTGATCGGAGTGACACGGTTGCAATCCCCTAAGAACGTAACAAACTTAATTCGAATGAAAGTAAAAATCGACCTCCGAAGGGACATTCAATTACGCCGAAAAAGTTCATTTGATTTCCATTATTCAAAGTGATTCTTAAGATTTTAATAATATATTTTTACCGAAATTTCCTAATGAGAATAATGTGTATTTTTATATTATTCAGGGTAACAAGCAGGTAGTTAAAAAATTGAATCTGGCCTTCAGATATGACTTCATGCAGACACTGGACCAAAATTTCAGTTTTTGATCTAACCTTATTTTTAAGAAAATATCCAACCTTACAATTAACAGTTTTAATAAGTTTGGGTTCAGGAACGTTTCCTCCTCTTTCTTAAAGTCCTGGGTTTTAAAAGAAAATGACCAAATTCCTCAATTTCATACAAGATAAATACGACTTTTTGTCCGCAACCACCAACGCTTCTTTTTTCCTTGGAAAAGTTATTAAACAGAAAAAAAAATGTTGCTTCTTAACCAAAACACATTTCTCATTATCAATTCCATTGAACCGTATCAAATTCAGATTCGAATAAACTCTCTGCCAAACATGTTTCATTAAAGTTAAAAAGAATTCCAGAAGTCGTGTTCGCAAATATTGCGTATCTCTTCACTGAAAATAGCCGCTTAGCACTTTTGCAGCGACAAAGCTGAGCTCCCTTTATCAGTTGAGATCAAACAAAACAATCCAGTAAATCTGGTTCCAATTTCCAATGTACTTTGAAACTGGAGTATCCGAAATAATTGCTGAATTATGCGCACTCGGAAATGCTGAAACGATTTATATTCTAAATTTCCCCAAAAAACTGTAGGTTTTTTTTAGATTCACATTTAGAAGATATGTATGAAACTATCTCCATTAGATGCAGAGCTCTGCACGAGTTGAAATGACTTTACTTCTACATGTTTCGACTAAGTTTAACTCTGGCTTAATCTTAAAAGTTCCTGCTACTAATTTTTAGGAAGCAGTTAAATTAAATGAGTCACAGCGAATCATGTTTTAAAGATGCTTCTTGGTCAACGCAGATTTATTTTAAAGTTTCTCTTTAAAAAGATACCCAGAATACATAAGAAAGAAAGAGCAAATAACGATTGGGGCAAAGCTCTATTCATATAATTTTACTTAAGTGGGCTTGGAAGTTGTGTACCATTTCTGGCAAATAAAATACGAAAGCATAAGAGAAATTGGAAAGATGCGTACAAAAAAATATTAACTATTGGCTAACTTCCGTTCAAGCTTGCTTAACATTCGTCGTGGCTCCGGCCAAATAAATCGCTAAAAGATTCCTTAAGCCCTATTTTGCTATCAACAGCAATTCTCTAACTTTTGTTTTAAATTCCTCCGACTTTTTTTGTTCGGTTTGTGAATATTTTAAAAGCATCGATTAAGCTTAGAAAACTAACAGCACCCCGGGGAACTTTTTTGATTTATCTCCGGAACGTCGAGATATATGTGTCCCGAGTGATTTTTTATTTACACAGAATAGCAGAGAACAAAAAAGATTGTTTGTAATGCATCCAGAGTAGGGTTTGAAGATCCTACTTATAAAAGTCCTTAGACTAGTGAAACGAATTTCCATTTTAAAAGAGCTATGCCGTAATGAACTTTTATCTCTCTCATTTTTATCTAGTGCACGCCTGTAAGTTGGGGGAAATTATTACGTTCTATAAATTGAAAGACTATCGGGAAAAGAATAGATAAAAGCAATATTCCTAAATCGTTTAAAGTAATTTTCCGCTATTTTCTGATAGATTTTTATCCGAACATAATTCTATTCTTCACAAAAAATGTAATTAAAAATCTCCTGTTGGAATGTTATAAAAACTCCTATTAAAGCTTAAATCGTAACATGAATTTGTTGAACTTCACTTAGTTTTTGTATGCAAGGATTTATTTCCCAAAGCTCTAAAATCGCTGTATCAGAAATGTAATTTGTTCGTCATCATCGCTGGGAAAAAAGAAAGATAGAAAGTTAATGCACGAACTCAATAGAAGCACAAACTAAAATTGACCTAGAAAATCGTATCGAATCTCATGAAATTCCGTGCAGGAAAAGGTTATTTTTGTTATTACAAAGCCCTGAGAGTGTTGTTGATACTCGATGGGAGGTTCACAATGGTGTGTTTAAAACAACTTTTCTGTTTTTGATGAATTTAAATTAAAGGAACCGTTGCATGCAGGCAGTGGAAACTTTTTTATTTTCAAACTGGGATTGGCAGCTCTACGAGCATTGCGAGTTTGAACTCCGTAAAGAATAATTATATAGAGAGTTGTTTATTTTAAATGTTTGATACTTTAAAGTAAAATTAACTGAAGGAGAAAGGTTGAGGGATAAAATTATTTCAAGTTCCACCTCCAAATTTATATCGAATACATAGACTTTTGGAGTGTTATTCTCAAATCTGCCATAGAATAAAATAAAACTTGACGTTATTATAAGATTGCGAAGGCTTTCACAGCCGGTCAAAATACAATCTAAAGTGTTTTCAGGGCTTTGAAGCCGTGGTCCAATAGAATTATCAAAGGGAATGAGGCAATGTGGGAAGTGATCTCCTGTGCTTCCCGACGTTGACTGATTCGACTGTGGTGAGCTCCGTGGTATTTATTCCCCGCCGTCGCGCTGCAGTGGAGGGATTAGTTTAGTTTTTTCCCTTAAAAAAATAGTTTGCCACAAAAAAAGCTTCTTTTTTAAAAGAATAAGACAAATATTATTACAAAAATGTGCACTAAAAACCTTTTCTAGAATTTCTCTTATATGGAAAGCAGAAAATATTTCAATGAAAAGCAAGTTGCTATGATGGTAGTTATTTGATTTTTGCATGAAGAAGTAAGCTAAGCTCTATCATCTAATTGTCCTCTTCGAAAATAGAAGGTCAAATGTTAAAAAAGCAACAAAAATAACCTGAACCACTTTACCCCATCAATAACACTTTTTTTGTTAATTTATCCAAAGCACCTGATGCCGCATTCTAATTAACCAGGCTGTTGACACAACCAAATTGGAGCGACCAAAATTGTAAACCCCAAAACAACAGCAAAAACTATTGAAAGGTAAAGTTTCCGTTTAAGATTAAAAGTTTGCTGTGATGAAACTGAAACCGTAGAAAGAAAACATTTTTTCCGAAGAAAATAATTATTGTGCTCAGGGACAAATCCGTATGAAATGAAAATTAAATTTAAGAAAAACATAATATTTTATTACTTTTCTTTGCGAATTTAGGCTGGAACAAGAAGTATTTCATATAACATAAGATTTTATTCAACCGACATATTTTTGTCCTCCCTCTCAGTTGTTTCTTTTGAATCAAGCAATAAACTTTACATAATAAGAGTCACAGAAAATGTCAGAGGGGGGAACGTTCTTTCGTTATCTTTTATGGGTTCAGGGCTTTTTCGAAGGAACTAGGTATTTATTTCATAACCCTTACCATTCCGGCATGAAATTAAGATTGAAAGAAATAAATCCAGAAGCAGATGTTGGTCTTGCTTTGACAATAAAACATTAAAGCAAACGCTTTCGTCTAGACAGCAGCTTACTAAAATCAGCATTTCAACACTTTTTTGCCAGAAAAAGAGCAACATGATAAGCCCTCCTTCGTTTCGCCCCTTATTCCGAATGTGACAAGAACGTGAAAAATATCTTGTATAATTTCCTCCCAGTAATAAAAAAATACCCCATTTGCCTATACTCTGCCTGCTACATGGACCTTGATACAATCAGACGAAATGAGTAATATTTTAAAAATTTAAATTGGAGTCGTTAAGTAAATTTTATCTGACAGTTTTATTTTAAACTCCCTTAGTATAACAACTCCCTGGCCATTAAATTCAATGTTAGGACTGAAGATCTCGGTGGAATTATATCTTTAGTAACCAAGTTTAGAACAATAATTTATTGGCTGGGATTTCATCCAACGAACTACTGAAATTTGGGGAAAGATTAAGCTGACCATGAGGAAGAAAACCTAGCGAAGCGTGTCATGTAATGAGTAGTAGTATTTGGAAATTAACATGTTTTATTCAAAATCCATCATTCGTCTATATATCACATCATATTTCTAATAAGTCAAACATAACGGTCGCTTTCCTTTGTTGGCTTTTTGATAAAAAGATGAAGGCACGATACATCGGTTTATAAAAACATTCAAGACCTGTATGCACAATGAATACAGAAATACATTTTTCACGTTTCTCCTAAAATGACACCTATATACCTGATTTATGGCTTGCCATTATAGTAAATAGGCGGTGTTGCTCCGAAGACAGCTCCTTCGCGTATTCCCGTTAAAAAAAAAACGAACGTTTTGTTTGATTTATATCGTATAGCTTGAATCGTATAGTTTACTTATTGTGTCCTTTTTAAACTGCACAGAAAATTGCAATATATCTAACAAAAAAACTATTTATTTCACCTGAAAAAACCGATATATTGAACAAGTTTATGAAGATGTTATGACAAATTGCCTGTCATACCGGGAAATAAAAATAAGGCTTCGTTTAATTTAAAAAGGGGAATCATTCAATAATCCCGAAAAGTGTGCTATAGAAAAGAATGGATCCAATTTGGGAGACAAATAAACTGGTCCATAAACGTAATAACCCTAAGATACGGAACTGCGTTTGACATCCGAAACAATTACGGGAGATTTATGAGACGAAACCCTAAAAATACCTATACGTTTTGCAATTACTGTTTAACGAAATTATCGATGATATGCATTTTTATGCAAAAATGTCTAAGCCCAATAAGGTTTATTTACACCCTGTATATCTTTTTCGAAATTACTAATTGCTACTTATAGATATCGTGATTTAATTAACAATAGGTATTAATTTTCTGTGGGAAAAAACTTAAAGTGGGAAATTGAGAAAAAAGAGGCTATGTAATATAAAATAATGGTAATTTTTTTCTTGTTTTTTGATCGGAATGAGGCGATTTCAATCTCCTAAGAATATAATAAGTAAAAGTGAAATTAGTTCCACAAGTGGAACTTTTCTGACTCCAAAACACATTTAAAAATTACCTAAAAATCGAGCACCAAAAGGGTCTATCTGCCAAACCATTGAACCTACGAGATCACCTAGAGGTGATCTCGTAGGTTCAATGGTTTGGGAGAATATCAAAAAGAACAAAAAGCCGTTGAACTCACCCAAATCGGTCCACTGATTGTCAAGTTACAAGTCAAAGTTGAGAATTGAGAAAAAAGTCGTAATAATTTGAAAATTTTCAAAAAAAAAATCGGGAATTTTTTTTTGCTGTTTTTGATCGGAATGGCTCGTTTGTAAACCCCTAAGAACGTAATAAACCTATTTATAGTGAAATTAACTTCTGAAGTGTTTTTTTTAACCAAAAAAGGGATTTTAAATGTTCTTAAAAATTGACCATCGAAGAAGTCTATCTCCATAAAATATTGCACCTACGAGATGGTGGGAGGTGAAAGAGGACATCAAGAAAAGGAAAAAACAGTTGGTTTTACTCCAATTGGTTGAGGCGTTCTCAAGTTACAAGCGGTCGAAATTGAGAATTTAAAGTCTATTTGTTTTCAGAAAAACACTTTTGAAGGCACCAAGCATTATATCAGAATTAAAGAAAAGTAGAGCTACAACAAAAAAAATATTATAAACAATGAAATAAAATCCTTAGTTTTGCAATTATCGGGAGGATGACTGATCATAAGAAGGTACCAGATTTTGTTAGAAAAATATCTTTCTGCAAAACTTTTTTGAAGCCCAACTTGAGGCTTTTGATGACTTTTAACGCAGATCTTTTTGGAGCCCAACTTGAACCCCAAAAACAAACTAAGCTATTCTAGTTTTACGAAAAAAATTCAAACAGTTAAAAAAGAGGGTTTTATTTCCGAACACTAACAAAACATAATTATGAATATAAATTTATTTACTTTTGCTACAAACCTCTTTCTAAAAATCCTAAAAAAACAGTAATATCTTTTTGTTTTAATTTTAACTGAATTGTGATCTTTAAACTCCGTAAACTACTACACTACTGTAACCTTTACCTTTGACGTCTTTTCTGTAACCAGTCGGTCAAATCGGAATTCCATTGACTTCTATGAAAGTTGTACTGAATACCGCTTCTCTCAACTGCGACTTTAGCAACTCGAAACAGCCCCAAACAACGTATTTAAAATTGCAGATTCAACCGGGATGTCTAGAGAGTAGCAGCGTTAAAAGTTTTTTAATAACCGTAAATTTATTTGCATTTTATTTAGAAGGCAACGACAAACCGGAAATCTTTTTACCAGATTCTGTGTAGAAATGTAAAGGAAATGCCCTGGAATTTATATGAGATCCCATGTCTGAGTGTTTAATAAAATTAATATTGCAATATCTTTACTTCGTTTTTAGTTTTATGTCTCGTTGAGATAATAATTACTACTAGTGGTATAGTTGCGATGGTGCTAGGCCACTTTGGCACACGTCAAAAGAAAATATGCAAAACTAACGAAAAAAAGGCGCAAGAAGAAGCACAATGGGCAAAGGGTGTTAAAAAGACACGATTATTTTTGTGAAGTTTGAGGAAGCGCTGGGGAAGAGAACAATAGTCTTTACACCGTTCACGACCCCATTTCTTACAAAATAATTTCTGATAGCAGCAGTTTTGTCAATATCAAATTCCACATCACTTGACGAGAACAGTAATGTATCTCCCCCTTAAATCCCTCTCATCAACTAAGTGAACCCGTAAAGCACAATAAGTAATAATACTTGTTTTTCACTTTGATAAATTGTTCTTTCTTAGCTTTCAAGGCCGTGCGTAAATTTTGAAGTAAAATATATGAGAATCCCTCCATGAGTACAAACTAAGACAAATTAACCATATATGACTATCACATCCGTAGAATGGAGGGTGCGCTATTTGAACCGTGTACTTGAACCCGTATATATATCACGAGTTATAATGTCTTAGGCGTTTTAGCTAGGGACTACCTTGGCACAAAACTATTAATTTCCTACGCGGAAGCTCTAATGCCTTTTTGCAGTCACCTGATACAGAAGGCATTTCCTGTGGAAATTACATTTAAAACTTTAAATTAACATGGTCGTATGTGCATCTCAATTTTATGGTTCCTATTAGAACTTGAACTATATATCTCTTGATTCAGCTGCCACGTATGCAGACTTATTGGAACTCTATTTACATAGATATAACATTTTAAGGTTCCGAGTCCGCAGTTTTATTATATTGTTCTCCCCATCGCAATTTTGACTTCTTGAATAATAAACTGATGAAAACTGATTGAAAATCTCGATATTAGCCTCGATTCGAATGTCCGAAAGAATATAATTTAGTTTTGGAGTTCTGTTTGTAAGTTGTTGTCATTTGCATTCGTAGTAGACCCGCAGACGTGGACTACTTTTTAAGAGCTAAATTCTAGGAATAAGATAAATCCTTCTATTTCACTTCCAAGGAACACGGTCTGGCATTATTGCTACACGTAGTGTTTTAAAGGATTTGAGCAAATCTTACTCGCTCTGTTGATGCGAAAGCCTTAAAGCGATCGTGTTTTTTAATTAATTTGCCCCTAATCATGGAATTTTCTTTGTTGCTCTTAAAGAAATTGATGCTGGAAAACACTTATGTGTTTTATCACTTAGTTGGTGATAACAATAAGTATTTGACACGTGTGATAATTTAACCTGAGTTGTCATCATTATTCCTCAGAGTGAAAATATTTTCCGACGAAGTTGACATTTGTGAACGATTTTTTTTGTGAACGATTTTTAAAATGTCTTTAGAACGACAAGTTTTTGGTGCAATCTAAATTGTTTTCTGGGCTTTGAAGCCGTGGTCCAAGAAATTTCTTCATGACGTTTCGTCTGTGGAGGTAGTGGTGGCGCGGGGTTTCGTCGGCGCACTTACAGTATGTCGTAGAACTCGCTTCTAATCTGGATTTAGAAACGTAATCTCCTCCTTTCCGTTGAAATGTAGATACAGCAATGTACAGAAAATGATAAAAAAATCCTTTCATATCTCATTAATTCGCACCAACAGATATTTCGAATGTTCTTCTTGAAAGTCTCGCGAGTACATTTATATTAACAAAGTTTGGGAGATTATTTTGGGTGTTTACGTTCTCGAAAAAAAAGTTAATTTTAATGGGAACAATAGGATGGCTTTCGCATGAATGAATGTGTGAAAAATATATTAGGGTTGGACAAATTCGAAAACAAAAATTTGTAGAGTGATATCAGACGTTTCGTTTCATGCATGACATTTGAGCTCTAAATTCAGATATCGCGGGCAAAACTTTTTTAACATCATATAACTTTAAGTTGAGTGGGAAAAATAGGACGTTTCTCACCAGCTTCTATTTGGCGCTGGTCAGGCATACACCCAAACTATTTGAAAATAAAATAAAAAAAAATATCTATACTTTGTCTCCGTTTTTGTTTGTTGTTTCATATATATGTGGTTTTCTCTTGTTTTTCAAATACAGTCATTTATATTTATAACATATATTTTAAATCCAGCTTAGGTATCAATGTAAACACCAGAAAAGGTTTGCTCCTTGTTGACGAGGTATGTCAATTAATGAATTGTCAGCTTTAGTTACTCATATTGAACAATAAAACTTTCTTATATAGGGATACATTAATCGGAATTTTCGCGTACCTAATACACAACATACACCGCAAAAACTTTTTTCCAACAATCTATAACAACTATATATTTGACATTTTCTCCCCCTCAGATCCGACACTTTGACCTAGTTACAACAAAAGGCTTGGGAGCTTCGATAATGAATCATCCAGCATTCTTATTTCCCAAGACGACATATTACCGATTCAAATTCATTCCGAAGGCGAGAGTCAGTTAAAGAGAGCACAGAAGACGAAATTGGCATAATGATTAATGACATATCAAGACTACTTAATTGTGTTTTGTCACTAAATAGATTTTTAGATGAGGCGACCATGCGTTGTACGAGTTTATAATTTCGGTCGGCTTCTTGAGGTTTATCATGCTTTGAATGAAACGAAAGTTAGTAAAACAAATCAGCCCCATTTAAGCAGCCAATTGACAATTTTAATCAAAGAGGAGTAAATAACCAGGCATGACAAGATAAATTGGTTAGGCAAGGGAGGAGAGGAACTTCAAGAAAGCCTTATTGGCTGTGAAAGCTTTTGCAAGTAATTAATGTTTAATTTCGTGGAATTTGAATGGAATAAATAACTGGCTATGGGAATATTTATGATCATCTCAAATTAAAACCATCTGGATAACACATATATTAATAATTGTTGTGACCAAAGCTAGAAACGCTCGGAAGAAACAGAACTCTTTCAATTAACATTGGAGTATGTACAAATCAATAAACCCTGGTTCAAGTTCTTTGTACTTACTCTAGAAGGACCCTATCATAGTAAGTAGGAAGGACCCTATCATAGACCTTTCATAGTAAGTAGGTAATAACTGACATCAATACAAGGGCTCTGAATGCAGCATCAGTAGTAATTGTCCAATACAAAACGCCGCTTGCACTCTTACAACTACACATACATTTTCTATCAAACAGGCTCTGGGGTGCGTTCATGAATGCAGTTATCGATGCCAATTGTAATCAATATATTATTAAAAATAATAATTTTTAAATGTTAATAAAATCATAACACGATTATAAAATGGGAACTATTAACATTAATACACATTCTCACAATCATGGGGTGGACGAAAATGGGTATTCGAGCTTAAGTAAAGATGTACAGAGCGTATTGATATCTCAGATTGCAGGTGAGTAAATATAGGTTTTAGACATTTTATTTTTTTCTACATCAGTTTGTAGCTGGAGGTATTAAGTTAATAAAACCAATAAAAAATAACAAGCACCTACAGGTTTTAATAATTTTTCAGACAACAAATTGCTGTATGTACCCAAAAAACTGGTCGAAGAAGTGTTCGGTACTTTGCAATTTTCTGATGAAATGGATGGAATATCAAGTTAAAATATAAATAGAAATGTAAGAAGAATATAAAGTATTCTTTAGTAATGTATACGTTATATTTGCTAATAGTTATATGATCAAGGGTAATATATGTTTGCACTATGCGGTGTTCAACGGTAGTTGAACATTTGTTCATTTTCAAGGCAGTCGTATAAAAAAAAAAAAAAAAAAATTGCAAACCTGATAGTGACCCCTCTGAGTCTGTATTTTCGGATGAGACACGCTTGCACCAATGGCCACTTGTTTAAATGCTTCATCCTGTATATTGTGTGCACGCCTATATAGTACATCTATTCATAGTGCCAGTTTCAATGAATTAGTTTGAACCATATTACGTCTAACAACGGGAAATCCGAAAAAATGACAATTCTGTATGATAAATGGTGACCAATGGTGCAAATAAACCTCATCGGAAAGATGATAATAGTAAATTTGGTAGTTGTTATCGATCCTCAAGTTCAAAAATGTGATGAGTTATGCGGGAACAGGATAACGAAATGACGAAGACATCTATTTGAATTAGTCTACGTTTCGCAGATATATTTCCGCATCCTCAGGACAAATTCGGTTTTGTCTTCCTTGTTCCCAAAATTTACACAGCACTTTAGTACAGCAGAATTTGGAGTAACCATATTTTGGAGTAGGTAAGTAAGAACCGCAAGAGTGACAATTACAAACACTTTAAAATTTGGTTTAAAATAGTGGGACTACACAGTTAAATCCACACACAATCAGACAGACAACACTAACAATGATCATTGTAATTCGCCCTGAGGATGTGGAAATATATCTGCGAAATGTAGACTAATTCAAATAGTTGTCTTCGTCATTTCGTGATCCTGTTCCCGCATAACTCATCAGATGATAATAGTTTCGAATAAGGCACGTTTGCCCCAATGGTCACTATTTTAATGCACCATTCTATATATCGTATAATCGAGTATATACTCCATCTGTTCATTGAGTCCGTGTCAATGAATTGTTTGAATCAAATTCGTCATGTTCTAACAACGGAAAATCGAAAAAGTTAAGATTCTACACGTAAAATAATGACCATTGGCGCAAACATTTCTCATCGGAAAGTTGATAGTGACCCCTATGAGTTTGTCCTTTCGGATAAGGCACGCTTGCACCTATGGTCACTGTTTAAATGCTTCGTTCTGTATACTCTTAATGAACTCATTTGAACGGGAAATCCGAAAAATATCAATTCTGTGCGTTAAATGCTAACCATTGGCGCAAACCATCCTCATCGGAGAGTTGATAGTAATTTCGGATAAGTGCGCCAATGGTTACTAATTTTAAGCATCATCCTGTATATTGTATACTCCATCTGTGTATGGTGCCAGTTTTAATAAATTCGTATGAACTTGAACTGAAATTAAATCATGAAAATTCGCTTCAAATGCAATGCGAAAACTCTTAAAGTGTGACAGCAAAGACAAATGATATCTGCAATGTTGCCAAACGTGTAGATTTATCTTAATGTTGAAGCCTTGCCCCCCACAGAAAAACAAAGCGTAAGTGATCTTGCATGGTACTGAATAGTGTACAAATAAAATGCGTTTTAAAAGAACAGAAAATGCAGAAATTACTAAGTTTAGTTTAGTTAAGTAACGTAACTAAAGAAAAGACATAACTGAACTAACCTAAGCAAAGGAAAAACAACTTAACCAACGCAAAGCAAAAACCTAATTGAACTGACTTGGACTAACCTAACCATAAGGGCCCCTCAAGAGAGTGCTAAGCGGCCCTGGCAGACCGCTTTGCTCCCAAAAGGAAAATAGACCTCATAGATAAACAATTCTAAATCAACCTAACCAAATGTAAAACATAACTGAACTAACCAGGACTAACCTAAACGAAGGAAAAATATAACTGAACTAACTTTATTAAGGGCTCTATCATCGTCTAATAACGAATGATGCATTTAAGCAGTGACCATTGGTGTAAACGTCCCTTACCCGAAAATACAGATTCATGGGTCACTATCAACTTTTTGATAAGAAATGTTTGCGCCAATGGTCATCATTTCCCGTTGTTAGACGATGACGAATTTGGTTCAAACAATTCAGTGACACGGGCTCAATGAACAGATGGAGTATATACTCGAATGTACAATACAGGGTGTCCAAGATAAAGATGTCCAGCATGGGGATCTCGTAAACGGTAATAGATACAAGCTTGGTTAAATGGGAGAAAAGTTGCGCATTCGAAGGATTAGTTTAATGGTGTGAACAGATCTACAAAATCATTTTGGGTTTTTAAGTTATTTAAAAAAAAAAAACGAAATTTGGGATTTTCTTTTTTACTTTTTTTTCGAGTTGTGGTAAGATATGGCTGAAAACTAGAAGCAATATTCATTGCAGTTTTCTATAAGCTTCAATATGGCAGTCTTGGTTTCGTTATACAACGTTTCGTTTTTCGAAAATCATAATCAACTTTTTTTTTCTAAATACGAACCTGGTAATTTTTTTGTCGATTTTAAGACTACTTTTTATTGCAATTTCACTGATGTATCACACTTAGCAATTTATGCAATAATTTGGTTTTTCTTCACGTTTTATATGATTTTGCATGCTTTTCTCAAAACATATATAGCAGGCCTTGAGTAAATTTTAACGTTTAAGCCAAACTTGACACTTGTCAAACTTTTAAAAGTGTTAACAGATTATTTAGTTTCCGCTTGTTCGTTTAATATCTTCTAGTATTAAAATGGTCCGAAACTTTTCATATGAAGAAAAATTTGATTTGGTAAAGTGTTACATTTTATGTAATAATAATGCAGTTGAAGCAGAACGCATGTATGAAGATCGTTACCCCGAAAGACCACTGCCAAACTGTAAAATCTTTGGACGACTCGTGAAAAATCTTAAAGAATACGGATCATTTAAAAAACCGGTAACACGCCGCCGCAAACGCTGTAATGAAGAACAAGAAGAACATGTAATGTTATCGGTTATTGAAAATCCAGAAATATCGCTTCGCTAAATTACGCTCTCCACAGATGTTTCGAAATCAACTGCTGGATTTGTTTTACGCAAACAAAGGTACCATCCCTATAAATTTAGAATTTGTCAGGGACTCCGACCTGGTGACGACGATAGGCGAAGAACATTTTCCGAATGGTACACACGGAAATGCGCATATGATCAAAACTTTTCCCATAAAATTATTTGGTCTGATGAGAGTCAAGTGACCAATAACGGAATTTTCAATAGAAGAAACACGCATTACTGGTCTAGCGAGAACCCCCGTGTTAACAGGTCTGCGCGTCACCAACATCGCTTTGGTTTTAACATGTGGGTTGTAATATTTGGCACTGGGATAATTGGTCCTTTCTTTTATAATCAATCCCTTAACAGTGAACGCTATTTCATCTTACTGCAACGGGATTTGGAGGAACCCTTAGATAATATTCCCTTGGCTTTAACGCATAACTGTTGGTTTCAACAGGATGGCGCACCCGCACATAATGCAAGAGTTGTGCGGGATTATCTATCGCATAGATTTCCTGGAAGATGGATAGGCACTCATTCGACACATCCTTGGCCAGCCCCTTCTCCGGACATCACCCCGTTAGATTTTTTTCTTTGGGGCTACATCAAAAACTATGTTTATCGATATGCCTTTGAAACAGAACAAGAATTACAAAGGAAAGTACTTGAAGCTTTTGAAACTATTACACCAAATATGTTACATACAGTTTTAGAAGCAACATATAGTTTTAGAAACAACGTTAAGAAGATGTTATTTGTGTTTAGAAAATAATGGAAACTTGTTTGAACAATTTTTGTAAGTTAGTAATGTACGCTTATGTATAGGTTTTATAGAAAGGTACGTAAAATCATATAAAACTAATACAAAAAAACTAATACAAATTGCAATAAAAAGTAGTCTTAAAGTCGACAAAAAAATTACCAGGTCCGTATTTAGAAAAAAAAAGTTGATGATGATTTTCGAAAAACGAAACGTCGTAGAACGAAACCAAGACTGCCATGTTGAAGCTTATAAAAAACTGCAATGAATATTGCTTCTAGTTTTCATCCATCTCTTAGCACAACTCGAAAAAAAAGTAAAAAAGAAAATCCCAAATTTCGTTTTTTTAAATAACTAAAAAACCCAAAATGATTTTGTAGATCTGTTCACACCATTAAACTAATCCTTCGAATGCGCAACTTTTCTCCCATTTAACCAAGTTTGTATCTATTACCGTTTACGAGATCCCCATGCTGGACATCTTTATCTTGGACACCCTGTATATAGGCTGATGCATTAAAACAGTGACCATTAGAGCAAACGTCCCTTATTCGAAAATATTATTATCTTTCGGATGAGGGTTATTTGCGCCAATAGTCACCATTTATCATATAGAATTGTCATTTTTCGGATTTTCCATTGTTAGACGTTTTTTAGCCGTAAAGCTTTTTAAGAAATCTTAAAATTTGCATTTTAAAAATTCAACTTCAAGTATCTTCTTAACAAAACATCAAAGGAAAATTTGTTATATCAAAGGCTCTCTGTAAATTTTGGTTTCATTTTTGTACACCACTTATAATCATTGTTCAACTGTCACATGTTCAATTTGGCTAAGCATTTTTGTTAGTCCTAACAACTCAAAGCCAGCTTGATGCATGTGTAAAACTAAAGCGTTTGTTGTTATTTAATAACACCTACCTATTAAATAGCTGACATTATTAATACGATTCAAAGGAGCAATATTTAGCCATCAATTATTCAGGCTTGCAAATGTCCGCTTTTGCGATTAATTTATAAAACGAATTAGGGTGTTTTGTACAGCCCGTATTAAAACGAATTGTATATAATATTTGGACGAACAACATTTATTTCGGGCTTACTAAAGTGCATTTCACAATGAACACAGGGAAGATTAAATAAGCCTACTATATACTCGATAAGTTAATAAGTACTTGTAATTACACCACGAACACATTTCGCATAATGGGTCTATTAATAATACGGTATGAAATTGGATGCAAAAACATTCTCTGGTGAGTATCATTAATGCATGATTTTTTCAAATGCTTTACTCTAATAAACAATTCTACCATAAAAAAGTAATACACATACTACAAAGTTACCAACTATTGTCAGTGTCAGTTAAATTAAGTAACAAGGGAATAATAATTTCAACTATACGTAATCGTCGCGATTATTCAATAGACTCCTTAATTAGAATGTTCCTAATACATATTTTATTAAAATAAAAGCAAGGATTTTTCCATCACTAAGATATGATAAATTTCGAGCTCTTAATCCGAAAATACAGTTAAATCGTTACCTTGAGAGCCTCAATTTGTTTTACTGCGACAACGATAGAGGAGAGGCTAAAATAGAGCGAAAATCTCACACTTTTTTACCCCATAAATATTAAACTTGGCAGGATTGGACATTTTTTAACTCCCCTGGAATAACATAAATCACGACGTAAAAGGTGTTTTAACTTATAATTGTTTCCCTAACTTTTGGTATTTGCATTTCCAGACGAAGTTGCGTAACTTGGATATAAATTTCATCATTTACTTGTTTAGATGACTTTTCTTTACTTTAGTTGCTTTAGTAGTGAAGCCAGTTACTCCTCGTAGGCCTTTTGGGGGATTGATTTCTCTTTATTGCACTCAAACTATCTGAAATCTGAAACTAATTCATGCAAATTCCATAAGTACCGTTTCAGGCAAATGGGAATGTCTATCTTGGGAGAGCCCCAATTTTAATACAGCTGAACACCAAATTCTGCATTTAGAATGAAAAGTTGTAATAATATTGGGCGAAGTTGGTTATAGAGGAAATTGGTAATAATTCCGTCCATTGTAGTTGAGAATTAGCAATTGCATTAATTGGTAGTGAAGCTGACGTAAGTTACTGCAATTTGTAAGCCTTTCACAACACTGTGTATCTAGTTGATGGGCTATAACTCATACTACGAGGCGTTTTGAAGCAGAAATAATAGTTTAGAGTCTGTTAAAAATAACATTTGAACTCGAAGAAGTTTCGGTAAAAGTTCCATAAAAGTTCGGGACGGAAAAGTGTGGTTTTAAGGATTGATATGAGTAGAATTATGGAAAAATCATCTGGCGCTCTTTGCAATTTAACCAAAAATTTTAGATTTAGATTGAAAAAATGAAGGACTCTTATGGAACTTTTACCTTTCTTGTAAATATTCTATTAAGGTCCGACGCTTAAGTTTGTAATTTTGTCGATTTATATTATTAAATTAAAGTAAGTTTTAAAACATGATATAATGAACGAATGAATTTTCTAACGCTTTTAATTAATAGCAGTCTCACCTTTGCAGAAAGGAAAGCTCTGAAAGCCTTGAAGGACGACAAGCAGATCAAGAAAACGCAACAGTAATAATGTCAACATAGGATTACGAAGGAAAAATTATGATCCTATCACCTACAAGAAGCTAACTCGTGATCCAACCGCCTGGATTCTGAGGACCACCAACAATTTAATCAAGGACATGGCATTGGATGAAACGACTAAGCTTAAAAAATCAAAAGCCTTGCCACCAAGGCTGTAACTCAAAATAGTGCTACACCCGACCGTCGGCGTCCGTCCACTGAAATTCGGGACGAAGCGGCAACGCAGAGCGCCGACCGCTACCTTGGGAACCCATGTAGACTAAACGAGAACCGGGAACAGTCGCCTCCGTTCTCTAAAGTACGAGAGTGTCTTCAGGCCGGGTAGATAAACCAGCGAGCCGCGCGAGATGGGATCGAATAGTTACTGCAGTGTAGAAACTAAGCGAAATAAGCGGACAAGTGAACAGTGCGAATTGCTAGTAGAGAGTAATAATTGTGTTTTAATCGTGTTGTAACAGTTAAAAGTAAATAAAAGTGTGTAGTTAATTGACGATAAATTATTGGAACCCGTATCTCGTAACAACTGGTGTCAGAAGTAAGATAATTTTCGTCACTGTGACTGTACGGATAAAGGCGTCGTCGCGCACGTGGAATTTTGCATGGTAAGGACAATGCAAGAACTCTGGTGTTTTCTACATGCCATATATTCGATCAACGACAAAAATCATAGATCAACACTGGCAGCACTTATGGAAATGCTGAAGAAGTACAAAGAGGAACCAAGGAATTTTCTAGAAGAACAAAAAAAAACAAAGGCATCTTGAAAAAAAGGAAAAGGAAAAAAAGGGAACTTGAGATAAAGAAACAAAGAAAAAATCAAGCTGCTCTGTTTCAAGCATTAACGGATGGTCGTCGCGAGTTGTAAGAATTTCTCTCAACCAAAATGACTGAAGTCAAACAAGACGCAGATCAAGTCAAACTTCAAAACAGAGAATATGAACGTGACTAATTCAAGCAAGTGTTGAAGTAAGCTTTATAACATTACTCCCACTAAGCGTGGTTTCATATTATGAATCACCAAAATTAATAAAGAATACAACGAATGCTGGCTGAGCGTCTTTTGATTCGAATTAGTGAAAACGTGTTAATAAACTGATAAATTTATTCAACGAAACTTAAATCTAACACTTTCATTCGTCCTCATTCATTCTAATTTGCAAGGATTTTTCAAATACACTAAAAAAAATTAAACTATAATGCGCTTTAATATTAAATCAAACTAAACAGGTCCACTTTGACTTATTCATGAAGACAGCATGTGCTGAGTAATTAAATAAAGCTCCCCTGTATGAGCAATAAAAAAAACAGTATTGAGTGCAATAATAAAAAAGGTAAATAAAGATTAAGCGATTAGCAATAAAGAAAATGATAAAGAAATACATCAGCAGTTGATTAAATATGACTCATCCACACGAAATAAGGATTGGCTCACCAATAATCAGTGCTAAGCGGCGACTCGGTAACCAAAATGGTACGCATCTTGCATTTACTTGGCTGCGTAAAACACAAAGCGGGCACAATGATGCCGTAAACCTTGTCATCCACCATTAGATAATCTGCTTCAGCGATTTCTTCCAAGATAAATATTTCTTTCTCAAAGAAGATAATGGTTGGTTTGGAGCGTTCCCTCTCAAGGGAAAAACTAGATGGTGCGTTTCCTCTCTTAGGAAAGAACAGGACTTGCGGTATGTGCTAACAAGGGTTGCCGAATGAATTCCCTTCAGGAACATCAGTAGCGGCTGCGATAAATAAAACCAAAAATTTACACGCGTAAACGAGTGACTACGAGGTGCGTGACGCACTCTTTCGCTGCTTGTTTGCTTCTGCGCCGGTCGCCGGCTCGCTGACCGTCGCGGGGTGGGGGGGGACAGACGGCGGCCGACGGCACGACGAGGAAGCAATTCTAGGAAAAGCGGGAGCAATAAAACCAGAAGGTCTGACACTGGCTTGTCGTAGGCAACCAGATTCCATCAAGCCAAGAGTGACAAGGACAACCTCAACAACCTAAGGAGGTTGAAGAACAATGCGGAGATCAGAAACGTGCACAGTTCGGGCCGGATTGAAAAGATCGCGCTCGACAATCAGCAAAAGCAGCATCATCAGTAAAAATTCCGTGGAAGAGAAGAATAAAGCGAATTTGAATATCAAAAAGAGCGTGGAACGAGATCAGATGCAGCAGAGACAGAGCAAGGAAGCGGACGTCGACTCCGAAACCGACGACGAACAATCCAAGTTGAAAGAAATACAGGAAGAAATCGCCACCGAAGAGGAGCACCGCAAGAAGACCAAAGAACTGAAAGAGGAGGCTGCACAAGGAAATCGAAGAGCTGAAGGATCTGGAGATTGCAGTAGATACTGAAACTGACGACCCAGAGACCGGGAATGAGCTTAAAGGGGACATTGACGCGGACTGTGCGATTGGCATTCTCGATGACGGTCACATCTCGTTAGAAGCCAGGTACGAGTCAATGCTTGCAGAAATGTTTTGGAGCGAGCGCGTGGATACTTTGGTTGCGCTCGAATCCAGAACCGCCCGTCATCCCGGCCGGGCCTTGGAACTCCACCAAAAACTCTCGAAAAAGCGCAGCAGAGCAGGTAATATCTATAGTTGGACCGGGCTCAGAAACTGCAGGCGCTTTCTGCTCGAGTGGAGACGTCAAAACTGGCAAAGTGCTGCTGATCAAGGCGAAAAGGAAGAGAATGGAGTTAAGGTGGCCAAAAATCGCAAACGCCACATCCGAGGGATCGTTAAGAAGGCCCACGACGAGGAAGAAAAACTAAAGGAAATCGCCTTCATCAACGAACTGGAAGCTCAAAACAAGAGGCACTATTTTCTGCAGTCGTGCCGCGAGCGGAGAGAACGCATTCAGGGCACCCAGGATGACCGCAAGAAACGTCAGGAAGAGAAAGCGGCTAAGCAGGCGGCGGTTGAGGAACGACGTAAGGCCTTAGAGAAAGAACGGCTTGATAGGCTGGATAGGCTGCAGGATGAGAGGCGGCAAAGGGACGAAAGAATTGCTCAACAACGGCAATAACGAGAGCGAGAAAGACAGGAACTTGCCAGGAAAAAGGCGCGTGATCGCGACGAACGACTGTCCGCCATGCACGAGAAGCAGTTGGCCTCTACGCAAAAGCTGTAGAAACGGATCGAGCAAACGCAGGAGAACTCGAAGAGGCGACACGAAGAGAATATGAAACAGATCAGGCTGAGAGCGTTCGAGCTGTCGGTCCTAAGGTGGACGGAACATAGTACCGTATCCGCAGGCCAAGTTGTGTACAGTGTGCAATGTGCATATAAAATCAGAAATCTACTTGATGGGCCACCTAAGAGCGAATTCTGCAGGATTTTAGGCAGGTGACTCGGTGGGGCTGTATAATCCATAGACGAAGAAGGGAAAGTCTCCCAAGTTATCTCCAAGTTGGGAGGGTCCATATACAGTCATCAAACGGATCAACGACGTGGTGTACAGGATCCAACGTACCCCTAGAGCAAAGATGAAAATGGTTCATCTTGAACGGTTAAAGACTTACAGTCATGGAGATTTCTGTGATCGGGACGATCAGAACTAAGACGGGGGCAATGTTACGCCCGACCGTCAGTCCACAGAGATTCGGGCCGAAGCGGCGACGCCGAGCGCCGACCGCGACCCCGGGAACCCATCTAGACTAAACGAGAACCGGGAACAGTCGCCTCCGTTCTTGAAAGTACGAGAGTGTGTTCAGGCCGGGTATATAAACCAGCGAGCCGCGCGAAATGGGATCGAATAGATAGTGCAGGGTAGTAAATAAGCGAAATAAGCGGACAAGCGAAAAGCTCGAATTGTTAGTAGAGAGTAATTGTGTTTTAATCGTGTTGTAATAGTTAAAGGTAAATAAAAGTGTGTAGTTAATTGACGATAAATTATTGGAACCCGTATCCCGTAACAATAGGAAATACTGACAGTATAAAAGACTCCTATCATTTCTTCAAAAAACTGAATTTTTTTACTCTTTCCCCAGGAGAAATTCTCGTTAGCTTCGATGATGTTTCGCTCTTCATGAGGTACCTATTAATGAAACATATTAACCAGGAATTTCCATAAGATATTGCCAAGATGTTCCAACACTGCCTAACCACTACATATTTTCAATGGAATGAAGATTTTTACGAACAAATTGATGGTGTAGCTATGGGCCCTTTGTCCAGTAATAGCCAACTACTTTATGGACATTTTCGAGGCCAAGGCGTTGGCAACGGCAAACATCTTGCTACATCGCATTTAATAATGTCTGCCGCAGCTGCAGACGAAACGTCAGGAAGAAATTCCATTGGACCACGGCTTCAAAGCCTGGAAAACACTTTATATTCTAATAAGGTTAATATTTTATAAGCTTTTAGCCAACCTGTTCTACATAGGTACGTGAAAAGAACCCGCTTTTTATATAATTGTTAAGTTAGGTTAGATCTGGTTAGCTTGTGTTAGTTTAGGTTGGTATTTGTTAATTCAAGTTAGTTTAGTTCGAGTTAAGGTTAGTTCAGATTAATTTAGCTATCCTCTTTAACTCATTTAGTTTCCTGTTTTGGTTAGTTGAGGTTAGCTTAGTTAACTGTTATGGTTAGGTTTGTTCAGTTCTCGCTATAGATCAGTATGTATTAGGATAAAAAGCGGACCCGCTTCTATATACTTGTTACGACAGGTTATATCTTTTTAGTTTAGATTAGTTTTTGTTTTGGTAAATTTAGGTTAGTTTAATTACCTCTTTGGTTAGTTTAGTTTCATGTTATGCTGAAAGAGGTAGATAGAGGGTGTAAGACATAAACAACACTTCAGGTTTGTGAAATTGCCAACGTTTCGACCTTCATTAAGGCCTTCCTCAGGGTTCTTTTAATAAGCGAAACTTGTCATGCGAAGTTGGTCTGAAATAAAAGGCCACTCTATCAAAAAAACATCTAACAGCCAGAAGAAATCACAAACAAACGAAGACCACACACAGGACAACGCATACGTAAGCAAAACATAAATGATTTCCTGTTATGGTTAGTTCAGATTTTTTTTCACTTCTCGCTATACATTGGTATGTATTAGAGCATAAAGCGGGCCCTTATATTTGTTACGACAGGTTGTACCTTGTTAATTTAAATTACTTTTTGTTATGGTAAGTTTAGGTTATTAAGCGAAACATCTTGGACTTCCATTGTCTTTATTAAGTTTTTTACACGACGTTTCGAGCAGTGGAAGCTCGTTTTCGAGTGAAACTGAGCATTAAGCTCGAGGCTATTAGCTTATGTAATAACACAGCTAACCACGCCCACCATTCCTATTGGCCGGATCGTTGGCACTGTCGCGCGTCAAGCGACCAGCACTTGTCCGCTGTATCAACGGATGCCATACCCAAGAGACGTCGCAACTTGGTTTACTAAAGACGCCCTCATTGCATCCAATGAAGACTATTTCCTTAAACTTCCGTTTCTTCCAGTGCTGTTCCCTATGCACAATTTTTGGGAAGTAGCAGAATGTATACTCTGTTCAGCGAGGGTTAAATATTACGTCATAAATTGCAACGTCATACAAAAAAAACGTCTGTCTCTGATAAAATGTCAGTTGAACTGGTTAAAAATATGGTATTTAGTCTTCAAAAATACATCAAATAAAATCTTACCTTGAACACTGCTTCTACTGGTTTTTCGTGCCACTTTTTCTCGCTGAAAGTAGTCAATGAGTCTTAATATCAAAATTTGTTCCTTTTCACCCTAGGGCCAAGTAACCATTTTACAAAATTTTACACTCTTTTGCCGGTGGACATTTTGACATTAGGTGTCAAACTGACTTTAACTGGTGGTTTTATTATTAATAAGAACTAACTTTGGCGATCTTTTTCTAATGAAATGAGATTAGGAATGTGACGTCATATTGAACCCTCGCTGAACAGAGAGTACTTGTAAGTTTTAAAATGACATTCTCACAGTGTTTTCTGATGATATATTCAGAGAACAGTAAATATTTAAAACTAACCGTGTTTCTTCTGACTTTGTACCAAACATTTTTTTTCAGAATTTACCTTATTTTTTAAATATTCAGAATGTACGTGATTATCAGAATTTCACATATTCAGAGTTTAAAAAATAACGTATTCAAACCAAAAGTTTTGTTTACTTTTCAGTAAATTTTAAAGCCACATTTTGATCATTTTTTCTGACGATACATTCTGACAACGTTAAATATAATATAATATAACAGTCGATTTTCTGACTTTTTATCAAAAATTTTGTGTTAGAATGTACACTGTCGATGTGATTTTATTTGTAGTTTCACTAACTGATTTTTGGTCTTTTTTAGTTTATCAAATATTGTCAGATTGGAAGCAATTTTGTTTCAGATTGTACCTTATTAGAGGTGGTTTTATTTCCCGCAGAATTGTGTAATATTTTTTTCTTTATGGGGTTATTTGTTAATTATTGATTATCAGAACATCGCATATTCAGAATGTAAAAAATAACGTGGCCAATCCAAAACGTTTGTTTACTCTGATAATTGATTTTAAATATGCTTCTTATGTCATTTATCAGAATGTACTTTTTTTTCTGACGACACGTTCTGACAACATTAAATAATATTTATAACTAACAGTGGTATTTCTGACTTTTCATCAAAAATTTTGTTTTAGAGTGTGCACTCTCGATGCGATTTTAGATTGTGTTTAAGATTGTTGCTTATTAGATGTAATTTAATTTACCGCTTAATTATGTAAAGAATTTTTCTTTACTAGGTTACTTGTTAAACATACATAATATACGTGATTCTGTATGACACTGCATATTCAGAATGTAACAAAATAAAGTAATCAAACCAAAAGCTTTGTTTGAAGTTTGATAATTTAATTTAAATGTGTTTTTTGTGCTATTTTCAGAATGTACTTGTAAGATTTAAAATTCCATTTTGACAATTTTTTGACGATTAAATACTATTCAAAACTAACAATGGATTTTTTATTAAAAATTTCGTTTCAGAGTGTATTTTTTTACCTCTTAGTTATGTAACTTTTTTTTTAACCATGTTACTTGTTAATTGTTCAGAAAGTATGTGATTATCAGAACATCGCGATCGTTCCTTTCTGCAAAATAGCAATCTTTTCGACCTAGATTCCACCGCTCGAAACGTCGTGTAATAAACTCAATAAAGACAATGTAAGTCCAAGATTTTTATCTTAATAGTACATCATTGTCTACCACCTTTAAACAAGTTTAGGTTAGTTTAATTATACGTTTGGTTAGTTTAAGTTAGCGTCAGGTAATTTTCTTATAATATTATATTTTTAGACCTCCATAATGTGACAATTTTCTCCACCTGAGGCTGGATTAAGAAGATAGAGCGAGAAAAGATATTTCAAATTCTAATAAGCAGTGAGTGAAAAAACTATGAATTTAAATGATTTGAGTGTCGCGCATGAAACATAAATTAATTTGAGGTTAAAAATCCAGATCCTAAGCTCGCGGTATTTATCTATGTCCATGGCAGGGCGGATGGGATATCTTAATCCTGCAGATTCTTTACTGTTTCTAACAGGCAGTGTTTTGAAGGGGATCGAATTAGGTCAGACCTTTTTAAACCCACTACGTTTTTCTAGGCTTTTTCGCAAATCCGGCCATCATAGTCTTGTACTGGACAAAAAATATATAAAGCGGAAAGGCCACGGTTACACTTTGAAACGTATAATGGGTTTTCAGGGGCTAATTTATTAATCGCCACTTCAGTTTAATGAAGAAAAATCCGACGGATTAACTAATAAAATTATAGTTAACTGAGACCAAGGAAGGAACATATTAAAGGGTACAGCGAAATGTCCGTTTAACCAGACACAGCCTCCCTTTCAGGATATGATGGATTATAAGATCGCGTGACTGTGATTCTTGAAAATTACCTCGTAAAATGGAGGAAATTATTAATAGAGATATCCCATGGATGAGCCGATATTAGATATGTTGGGAAAGTTTCAAAACATCATAAATATCTTTCTCAATAGATCGTCGTTGCAACCTTCAAAGTCCTCCTGTATCGATTATGTAAAGGGGACAAAAGAACATCCATAATTCGTTTTTGATTTATTTGCAAATGGAGTTTAGATTTATTTTCCAAGGCAAGGTTTTTCTTATTACTCGCACATGAATAAAAACTGAGTTAAAGTCTTTTTGATGTTATTCGTGATAGTTATATTATATTAATTTCAATTTTTTTGTTTACTAGTAGATTCCGATTTATTGAAATAAGTTTAATAAAACTTATTTTACGTCTGACCTATTTTTGCATTAATTTTAATTTCCATTAAAATAAAGGTCAATATTAATTTCAATTAGGTCAATCGATATCACCTATTCTATGAATCTAGCATAAAGAAAAACGATAAACTGCCGTATTAAAATCCGATTAAAAAATTGATGTACCAATAAAACTCCTCAATAGGAGTAGGATAATTCGATGACAATACATAAAATACGCCTGTTTTCCAAGAATAAAAAGTTGTTTCATAACAGGCTTGCGAATAATAAATAACTCGCAATTATGAGCAAGAAGTGCATTTCCTCAATGAATTATGGCTTGTTTTTAGGTCGTCTTATGATTGATGACCATATTCATACAACGAGGAAATATGTGATTATTAATTTACTTCCAACATTAATAACAGCAAAAAAACTGATGGTTATGAGACTAATATTATTTTCCAGGTTTTACAACTAGCAGAAAGAAATTAATGATGTTTTAGAAGAGGTTTTTTAAAAAATATACTCAACCATAGCGAAAAGCCCGTAATAATTTAAATTTAACAAAGTTAATCTCACTACATATTTCGTATTACAACAAATCCGCTTAGATACTCTACACTAACAGAATAATGCTTACACTAGTACAAAGCGAACGGCTTATGCGCTCTTAAAATTTAATCTTTGGACTACATTAGCTTAAAATCAATAGAAAAATACAAAGAGATGAAGGATAGGAATTTTTCAAAAAGGACCGAGTTTCTCTCAATCCCATTAATTAAAATTTAAATAATTAGTAGTTTGTCCTTGGAGTTTTAATTGTACTACGTCTCAATACTGCATCGTTTGAGCGTTAATTAATGTGCGTAAATGTAGATCCGTTCAGATGTGTATTGAAATTCAGTAAGTTGCTTTATTGGATTAGTTAGTACTCATGTGTGAAGGCTGGGACATATGCGCTTGAGGCAGGTAGAGCTATTGTCATGTTTGTGAACATATACCAGCATCGCTGTGAAAGACAAATTATCAGGAGGTGATTATTAAAAATCGTCCATCACTTTTAAACGGTTTCCACCGAAAGAGCATTATGGGTAAATCTTCTCAACGCTAAAACGTCGAGATTAAATTTGCATGATGGGAAAACATTAAAAATGTATAATTTGCCAGGGAGGTTTTATTAAATATTTTGAAAGTCCCAATTAAATCGCATTCAAGCTTCAGGAATAAGAAACACCAAAGGTAAATTACGACCGAAAATCAAGATTTTCTCATTAATTTTTTTTATTTTGTTCCTTAAAGAGAGAAAGAGCGAGAGGGAAAACTCGTAATTACGCGGCAAGAAGAGCAACGTCTGGGGTTTCCTAAACATTCTATAATACTTAATTTACTGAAATTAGTCGTTCTCATTGGTCCACATTTTTGCTCGATGATGATAATATATTTGATTTATAATTACATAATTAAGATGCTAGCAACAACCATTTGAGAACCAATAAGTTGATATGTTGAATTATGTTCTTTATACATGTTATTTGAATTTTTAAATCATTATTTTATTGGTTCAGATTTAATATTTTGCATGCATATTTGGAAAGATAAATTGAACTATAACGTACTGCTTGTTCTTAACCATTATCAAATCAAATTTTAGCCCAAACATTGCAGCTAAAATGTATTTTTTTTTAATAAAAAAAGAAATTGACAAGTACTGTTTTAGCCCATATGAGTAACTGTAACTGAAACCAGACACAATTTTAATAACAGTGTAAACAACGTAGAAGAATTGTTAAGTCAAGTTAAAAAACTCCCATTTTAAAGACATAAACAATGAGCTTAAAACTTTAGTTTGAAGCGCAAAGTTAATCCTTAAAAAATCATAAATTAAAGATTTTAGGCTTAGGTGAAAGTTTTGAGTTATAATAAACATGCTAACCCGTAATAGCTACTCTGACACTTTAATAAACAACACATATATTTCAAGAATATGGTACACAGATTTTACACCAAAACCACCATGAAACCTGTATGTAATAGCTTTACTACAAAATAAGACACAATTTATTTGATGAATAATTTAGTAAACTTATACACCAATTGTCTCGCCAAGCTTCGGCTAAACATGGCAATATCTAAAAATCGAATAAAAAGTATTAAAATGAATGCTAATAAGTCGGCTTTAGGAGCTTTAAGCCTCTAGTGACTTAATCGCACTCGGCCTTTTTCGATTTATTTGAATAATCTTTCCTGGTTTTCAAGGGAGCTTTTTGTGCTCAGGATATGGGCTGTACAAAATCTTAACCTCTACCCTCCTTGTAGGGGAAGCACGGGGGCCAAAAAAATTTGATCGGATTAGGTTTACGAGATCTTATGTTACTATATTTTCAGTGTTCCTTCAAATGCTTCTACACATAGTAGTTGTAGTAGTAGACATTCTGTCAGGTGCTGAAGCAGAGATGATAAGTATGAAGTTCAACAGGTTCTACTGTTGCCAAACCATTTTATGATGATCACTGGGTATGGCGGTTCAAGTTACCACAGATCTAGACCGTCAGCTTGAGTCTTACCTATTCAGACAATCTGCCAAACAAACACTAAATCCTTTAATTGGTAAGACTCACATTCACACAAACTGCCAAATCATCCAAAGACCATTTGTTGGCAAGATGGATTTTTGTCATCAACTAAGGGGAACCTGACGTTATCATGGTATCCACTGGACCGAAAATTTGGCTCTGTGAGGTGCTGAAGCAGAGATGGTAAGTATGAAGCCCAACAGCTTCTAGCCGGGGGCCGAAGCTTTGCGACTAGGCCTTAAAGGCCCTTTTCACAGTAGATCCATCCACCCCGATCCTCCCCTCATTCCCTGCACGAGTCAACCCATCCCTCTAATGAAGGAAAGTATCCCGTCCCATCTCAGAGTCGGAAGCTCCTCTCGATGGAGGAAGTCGGCTCCCGGAGTGCTACAGGTGCGCGATAAAACTCTCAGAAAAAACCTGAAGAAAAGACCAAGGCTTCAATCTGAACTTACTAAACCCTCCCAGACAAGTATACCTCCTGCGGATATAAAAAAAAAGAAACAAATACCAAAGAAACCTGTTACTTTGTGTTTGAAGAAAAAGAGCAGAATTGTCCATGTTGAAATCCCTCTGGTAAGCAAAGACACTCAAGTACTTCTTGCGAATACCTTAGAAGTGGCTCCCAATGATGATGCTATATTATTCAAAAACTTTGAATACGCTGCAAGTAGTAGTAATAACAGCAGATAGAGTTTCCTGTCTCATCTCAGAGTCGGAAGCTCCTCTCAATGGAGCAAGGCGGCTCCCAGTGTCCTGGGTACTTATAGCGCACTCCCAGAAAGTGGTATGACGACTCTTCCCCTGCTGCACAGTGGGTACGTTCAACATTCCTAGGAGGTGCATGTGTCTGTTTAGTCTGCAGTAGCCAGTGAGGATTCCTATAAGGTCTCCCAGGCACTGCCGACTTCTCCCAAGTAGCCACGAGGCTACTTGGGCATAAATAGGGTACTACCCGGTTGTGCCCCGCGCTTGGATATTGTTGAGGGATATCGAGAAGTCTTTTATAGTTGTAATTTATCAGGTCATGTTGGGGTAAAAATATGTCAGGTCATTTTGGGGTATGTACTTATAAAAGACCGTAATGCGCACGCGTTTCTGTCCTTGTTGTACTCTGTGTGTTATATCTTTGGTTGATGTTCCTTCCTACGATATTATGTATCCTAAGTATTTGTATTCTCTGCATCTCCTTATGTCTCTGAGTTGCAGTGTCGGGTCCTCTTGCTCTTGTCCTATGCTCATATACTGAGTTTTTGTTATGTTCATATTCATTCCACATTTTTCGTACTCTTCCCCTACTTTACTTAGCATGTAATCCACATCTTCTTCAATGTTTGCAATGATGACTTTGTCATCGGCAAAGAAGAGAGTTGTTAAACACTTGTCACCTATTTGGATCCCCATTCCTGCACATTTCTTCATCCAGGTCTCCACGGCTTCTTGTATATACATCTTGAATAGTGTTGGTGATAGGCAGCATCCCTGTTTAAGACTCTTCGTAACTTTAAATGCCTCGGACGTCTTCTTGCCAATTTTTTACCATGCTCTCTGAGTTCCTATATATATTCCAAATTACACTTATGTACTCCTCTCTGAGGCCAGTCTTTTTCAATGAATTTAAAAGCTTTATCCAGGGCACCGTATCGTAAACTTTTTCAAAATTTTCAAGATTCAAGCCAATTCTTACAATCTTCAAATAATTAATTAACAAAAAATCAAAATCAATTAATCGCAATTAAATCGAAAATAGGTAACATTCAGTACTAACGTAGGTTATGTGGAAAAAATAAGAGTTTTTAGTATTTTTTATTTTCTCCATTTCCTCAATAATTTTGAGTATAACTATAAAAAAAGAAGTACCCGCAGACCGGCCTCTCGAAAGCACATCCTGCAGCACTGCTTAACCTGATGCGAAAATTAGGGCCAAAATCGACTAAAAAGTATAAAAATGCGGTAATTTTCGAGAAAATCTGGTCAGGACTAGGGCTAAAAATTACGCAAAGTGTGTAAAAAAGAAATTTTTGAGTTTTTGAAAAACTTGTTTAGGGCCAAAATCAGGTCAAAAATATAAAAATTTTGGTGACATTCGATAAAGTCAGGAAAAGAGTAGAACTAAAAATAGAAAAAAAAAATACTAATATGCGTGTAAAAATGCAAGTTGAGGTTTTTGGAAAACTTGATTAGGACCAAAATCTAGTAAAAAATATAAAAATTTGATGATTTTTGAGAGTCAAGTCAGTATTAGGGCTAAAATTTGATGAAAAATGTGTGAAATGGTGAATTTGAAATTTTTTAAAAAGTTGATTAAGGTGAAAATCAAGTAAAAAAAAATTTGGTGATTTTCAAGAAAGTAATGTCAAAAATAGTGTAAAAATGTAAATTTGGAGTTTTTACAAAACTTGATTAGGGCCAAAATCGGGTAAAAAATATAAAAATCTGGTGTTTTCGAGAGAGTCGGGTAGAATCAGGGCTACAAATCGAAGAAAAAAGACTTAAAAGCGTGTAAAAATGCAAATTTTAAGATTTTGAAAAACTTGATTAGGGCCAAAATCGACAAAGTAGATTTGCAAAAAATCGATGAAGAATTACTCAAAAGCGTGTAAAAATGCAAATTTATAGTTTTTGAAAAACTTGATTAGGGTATCACTACTAAAGAAGGCAACAGATAAGTTGTCAAAATGTCAACTAGGTGTTTCATCTAAACCCTTTTCAGGGTAAATTAGTATTCTCACGTAATTTTATTGGGAATAGCGCGAAATTCGGTGTCCAACATGAAAAGAAACACATCTAAAAAATTGTATTGGAGCGTAATACTCATAAGTATGTAAAGATTTAGGAGTTATCCACAATTAGACGCTCGAATAAAGTAATAAATTGCTTTTACTAAACAAACATACACATAATAATATAAATATGTTTCTGCATATTCTATTAATATTAGCACTTCAAAAGCAAATTGTATTTAAAAACAGGAGCAGTCACACAGGGAGCAAATTGGTTGTTTGTTTTTTAAGGCAATATTTCAAATGCGGTGTAAACCTAATATTGCAATATCCCATACGAACACTGAAATTAAAACAACTAGACTGGCTTCAATTAGTATTTGTCAAAGGCTTGTGACATCATTAATTACACGTAATTACTTTAAGCAGCTGTTATAAATGTGAAGTATAAATACATTCTTTTTTAGTAATTTGTAACGATTTATCAAGACCATATCTCAGCCGAATATGGTTTTATTCGAGAGTCGTTCTGTTAAATTATTCAGAGAATCTGTCTATACTCATTTGAATATATTTCCAAAATTGACAGGCGCCATTAATCATTAGGGGTGCAAAGCATTAATCAAGTTCACAACGAGTATGTCATCATTCTTCCAGTGTATGTGTGCGAAGTGAAAAACCCAATAGCCTTTTTGACAAAATATCGGGAAATTATCCCCACAAAACAATAGTGTTCCGGTAATTCCAAAATTCTGCATGATGTTACCCGGAGGGAAGATGGATTAACAGCAAGCTGAGATTTGGAATATAATTTATTCCTCAGACCATTCCTAAAAGCACATTGGAATAAAATTTAGTTTGCATGTAAAAGGAATATTCGCTTTAAAACAGCTAATGGGTACCTACCACGATTTACATGCAGAGTACATGTAAATGTACATACGAGTTTTGGAACGGACTTATGCGCATATAGAGCGAATTACATGTAATCAATAATGAAATATATTTGTGTTAACATTATCGTCAATTTGTCACAATAAAATTCGGGCTATGGACTAAAAATATCGCTTAATTTGCCACTGCTGATAACTAATGATAAATTTAAATAGTAAAATTTTGTGTCAATATGTATGAAGCAAAAACATGCGAGCCTCAATGTTTTGCGGACACATATTTATTTGCTCGTCCGTATTTCCACCTCTAATACGCCCAATTTTCATTATTTATAACCCGTGGGCCTTTTTAACAAACTGACTAAACAAACTTCGGGTTTTTATAATATTCAGAATTAATGGCCAACACTCAGTCAAGAACTGACTAATTCAAAAAAATACATGAACCAGAGGGCTGCAGTTTTTTTCCATTCATACGTCATATACACAGCTTTAATTTTATATTATATAACAGCCAGCTGGAATTGAACTTAAGAATTGCGACTTTATGGAGACATCATGTATAATGCAAACGTAGGACTTCTATTTGCAGAATATGATAGATGGGAAAATGTGACGTGAACTTTGGGAATAAGGAAATAAATTTTACTTTAAAATGATTAACTAACTGGTCGTTATGGTTGTCAAGTGATGAATGTGGGTCGTTAATTGAGTGAGCATGTGGATACAAGATTTTTGTCTTTTTTTTTGTACATTGGTTGCAAAAAAAGTGTGAATGTGCAAACCAGAATTCTGATCGTTTAGTCTTCAGCACTGTAGGCTGCTTAGTTATGTATATTAGCGGGACACGCCCATTGAAGACCAAACGAATTTATCAAGGGGGCTTCCGCCATTATCAGCGTTGTTCAAGGGACAACGACAATAGATATGAGCATAATTAAGGGATAAGAAGAGACGCTTCTGTGTTTCAAATAAGGGCAGATACGCAGTTATCGGAGCAGATAACAATTTGAGCCCAGTCACCCTCTTTTAAACAGGTTTCAACAAAAAATTCAAATGCTGCAATTAGGTATTTACTTTTATTTTATTTCTACGTTTATTTTGTTTTGTTTCCTATTTTTAGAGAATGTTAATAGAGTAGCAGAAAAACAAAATTTTGAAAACTACTAAAGAAGCTTTTAATAGAAACTTGCAGTAAATTGCTTTTTTTTTTTGGTGTAAATAAATTGTAAACAAAAAATAATTTTGCTTTAAATCTAAATTTACTCAAAGGAGCCCATTCTACTAACGGCTTCTTACTATGACTTAGAAAATGTATTTTTGTTTAGAGTTTAGAACTGATTCGCTTTTTTCGCAGAAATTATTGTTTGAATATGCAAAATAGTATTTGCGTTTAGAGTTTAGAATTGATTCGCTACATCACGCAGACAGCGAAGCGCTGGGATACCAGGAAACGAGGCAAAGCCAAAAGACGGAATGGTGGTGGTCAGGAGAGATAAAGGAAAAAATAGAGGAAAAATAGAGGGCCTACGGAAAGTGGCTACTCACCGGTGATGCGGAGGATAGGAAGACATATGCACGAATCAACAGAGAACTTAAAAAGATAGGTGGGAAGGGAGAAAAACGAGATGTTGGAAAGGAAATGTGAAGATATTGAGAGATCTATGGGGGGAACTAAAGTAGCGCAAGCGTGGAGTGCGATAAGAAACCTCAGGAAGGAACGAAAGGCTTAAATTTGATAAAAGGAGAAGAATGGCAAAAGCATTACAGACAATTATTAACTGAATATAGAAATAGTAACAAAGAAAACAGCGGAAGGTATACGAATAGAAGAGATAAGCTTAGGGGACATTAAAAGAGCGTTGAAATTTATGAAAAACGGTAAGGCTCCAGGACCAGGAAACATTCCCATTGAAATAATAAAACATGGACCAGAGATTTTATTAGAAAATTTAACAAACCTTCACAGGACTGGAATACATCATATCTCAGTCCAATATATAAGAAAGGTGATAAAAAAGATTGTGGGAACTACAGAGGAATAAGTGTGACTAGTACAATGTTAATGTTGTATGGTAGGATAATAAAGCACAAGATAGAACTGGAGTGGGAAGAGATAGAGGAACAAAGTGGTTTTCGAGCAGGAAGATCGTGCTTAAATAATATCTTCACTCTACAACAGATAATAGAAAAACGGAAAGGTCTTAATCTACATACTCACCTCGTATTCTTCTCAACTCGATTTTGAAAAAGGTTACGATACGGTGCCCTGGATAAAGCTTTTTAAATTATTGACAAAGATTGGCCTCAGGGAGGAGTACATAAGTCCAATTTGGAATATATATAGGAACCTAGAGCATGGTAAAAATTGGCAAGAAGACGTCCGAGCCATTTAAAGTTACGAAGGGTCTTAAACAGGGATCCTGCCTATCACCAACACTATTCAAGATGTATGTACAAGAAACCCTGGAGACCTGGAGGAAGAAATGTGCAGGAATGGGGATCCAAATAGGTGACAAGTGTTTAACAACTCTCTTCTTTGCCGATGACCAACTCATCATTGCAAACAGTGAAGATGATGTAGATTACATGCTAAGGAAGGTAGGGGGGAAGAGTACGAAGAGTGTGGAATGAACAGGAACATGACAAAAACTGAGTATATGAGCATAAGAAAAGAGCAAGAGGATCCGACCCTGCAATTCAGAGACATAAGGAGATGCAGAGAATCCAAATACTTAGGATGCATAATATCGGACGAAGGAACATCAACAAAAGATATAACACACAGAGTCAACGGCAAAAATGCGTACGCATGCTCAATTCAGTACTTTGGTCCAATCTGCTCACACTAAAAACGAAAATTACAATCTACTACTACAACAGTAGAGTCAATACCGACATATGGAGCGGAGTGCTGGCAGATGTCGGCAAGGGCTAGAAAGAGGGTGGAAGTTGTAGAAGTGGATTTCCTAAGGAGAGCGTGCAGAGTGTCCAGGATGGAAAGGATACAAAATGAAGAGATTAGGAGACGCACAAACGGAGTGCACACGACCGCTGAAAGGATTGAAACGAGACAATTAATATGGTATAGACACGCCAGAAGAATGGAAGATAGCCGATGGTCACAAGCCCTGAATTATTTCCCAGCAAGTAGGAGAAGGAGAGGAAGGCCGGCGCAAACGTGGATGAAAGGGATAAAGGATACCATGAAGGATAGAGCCATAAATGAAGATGAATGGAGAAACCGAAGAAGATAGAAATCGAAATGCGGGATGCGGCAGAAGCTGTATGACCCCCCAGATTTCTACGAACAAACTGATGGTGTAGCTATGGCCCCTTAGTTCAGTAATAGCCAACTACTTTATGGAAATTTTCGAGGCCAAGGCGTTGCCAACGGCAAATAAGAGGCCAAATTGCTGGTTCCGATACGTGGACGACACCTTTATTATTTGGAACCACGACGAGAGCGAGTTGTAAAACTTCCTCTTACCCTTCAACTCTATCAACCCAAAAATTCATTTCACTATGGAGATAGAAAAAGAAGGACGTCTGCCGTTTTTGGATGTTTTGGTATCAAGGAATTCGAATGGGAAGCTTGCGCACACCGTTTATAGAAAACCAACACACACTGACCCATACTTCAATAACTCGTATAATATAACGGACCCCGGCACCAGGAGTTTAGCGAGTTCATTGCAGCTGTGGCTCGGTATACATTGGCACCACAAAGCGCAGTGTCAACACGAGAATTACGGAACACAAGAGGAGTCGCAGGCTGGGACAAACACAAAAGTCAACAGTATCAGAGCACGCTGACTCCGAAGGTCACGATATCCTTTTCAACGAGTTGGATATCTTATATCAATCGCAGCGTTTCTATCTGAGACTAACGAGAGAGGCCATTGTGATCTTTAAACACGACAACAATTTCAACAGGAAGGAGGAAATTACTTTTCTAAATGCAGACTGGAAATGAGTTCCACGACATATATCAAGTGCGCCGTAACCCCGCGCCACCACTACTCCCACACCAGTTCTTCCACTGCAGCGCGACGGTGGGGAAATAAATACCACGGAGCACGGAGCTCACCACAGTCGAATCAGTTAACGTCATGAAGCACGGAAGATCACTTCGCCCACTGCCACATCGCCTTTGATAATGTCTGTCGCTGCTGCAGACGAAACGTTAGGAAGAAATTCCATTGGACCACGGCTTCAAAGCCCAGAAAACACTTTAGATCTCTAGGGTAATAAAACTGTGGCCTGGGCGATTTTTATATTTCATTACGACGGATTTTCTTTGAATATAAATACATTTAGCACGATTTATTGACTTCCCCAACAGTGAAAAGAAATCAACTAAACTGAACTTATTCAAGTTCAAAAAGTCACTTAGCGGAATAAAAACGTATTAATACTATAATTATAAAGGCTCCAGATCTAAATGGCTCTACTAGTGGTGCAAAGAAATGTGAAAAATTCCATTAGGGCCAGTTTACAACACAATGTAAAAATATAAAGAGAGTCGACGATGTCCAAAAGCCGATCAACAAGGATTTCTAATTCCATCAGCAAACGATCGCTTCTAGTGTACTTAACCTTAAACTTAGTTCTGAAAATCTCGGTAACAGCATGAAGTTGAACGTTTACTTCACTGAAGTAACAACTAACATTTCCGATAAAAAGGGCATTTGCTCAGGTAAAACGGAGCTCTCAGTTTTGTTGGAAAACGGTGTACTTGCTAGAGGCTACGCTTTGAGATTAACAGGCGGAAACTGCAGTTCACAGGGAGGCAAAGTCCCTAAAACTCGTTCCTACAACTTCAAAATATTCTGAAAAATTGATGAAGCGTGCTGTGTTTTATGCATACGTGAGTTAAATATTTAATCAAATTAATAAACACGTTAGCGCTGGTTTGTTAAGCGAACTATTTAAATTAGAGTGTAATATTTGGCTAAGGCTAACACTTTAAAATACATACAGTAATTTGTGCACTCTATCTCGGTGTTAAAATATGTGAAGAGCATAGTGTGCATCTTCTGGTGATTTGAACCAAAATTCCCCTGAGAAAACCTATTCGACGCACGTTAGTGAACAGGCTAATTAAAACCATAAAGCATGATAATAATGATATAAAGCCAGGTATACCAGGAAACCTTAATACTCCCACGTAAACATTTTTAGTGCAGCAACACGACCTTAAATTATAAAAATGGAAACCGTGTTCGCGAAAGAAAATAATAAAACCAAACACATTGTTCAGAGTTAAAATATGTTAGACGGGTTTTATGAATAGTAATTAAATATGAAGTTTTATTACGAATGGAGATGGCTACTTCCCCTCATACTCATCTTTTTATTTTTAAGGATTTGTCTTATTTACATGTTCGTCTCATCCATTCCTGTTTTACGTCGCTATAAATTATGCAATTCTCGCCCTCTGATAAGATTATTTTTTACGATTGTCGATTCCATGTCAACCCTCATATTGCTCGTATTCCTTTTCGTACAGTTTTTTTCTGAAAAAAGAATATTTGTTTCTGACAGTAAATTACTATACCCCTTATGTCATCCTCGCATCTTAAAACCACACACAACTTCTCACTCCATAAATCAAACGAGGATTTAAAGTCTTAAATCCTACGACAATCTCTAAATGTGTAGGTGGAAAATAGCAAGATTAAAGTAGACTAAAGGCGGTTTCACTTAACAATCGGGGCAGTGTCCGGAGATTAAATTCCAAAGTGTTGGGTATCAAAGACTGGAATAGCTGCGCATTGTGTGTAGTTTTCTCAAAGTTAGGAGATTTTGGGTATCTATAGTTGATTGCTAATAAAATTCGGTTTCACACATTCGTGCTCTGCTTTTACAATGTTGCATAATGGTTCAGACATCAATAGTAAAAACATAAAAAGCCTCCCTAATTTTAATCCAATTTATAACTCATTATGCTCTACATGGACTGACTTTCTAACAGGGTTTTAAAAAACTACAAAAATATTTTTTTTCTCGGGCCTCTTTGCAGACAAAAAGGCAATAAAGCGTGCTAAATGTCTTCATATTCAAAAAAAGCCGTCGTAATAAAATCTAAAAATAGCCCAGATCACAGTTTTATTACCCTAGAAGGACGTCGGTATGCAACTACTATTTCCTCATTGGCTGTGACGCGTCGCGGCGGATTAATGGTATGGATCGCCCGATATGATTGGCTGATGATTACGATTAGGTTGTTTTAGGTACTAAACAATACATCAACCATGCATTTTAAACGTGCCTGTCGGAATAATGACAATTCGTATCATATGATACTTTATGTTATAAGCAAAACGATTTTCGGAAATCTCCAACATTACTCACTACTCTCAACTCACTCTAAATTCACCATTTTTAAACTTTTTTCTTGTAGGTATTAGTTTTGAAGAAGGCAACAGATAACTTGCCGAAACGTCAACTAGGTGTTACGTCCGAGCCCTTTACAGGGTAAATTAGTATTCTCAGTAATGTCACTGGGACTAGTGCGAAATTCGGTTTCCAACATCAAGCCCAAAAAAATTGTATTGAGGCGCAATACCCATAAGTAAGTGGTAAAAAACGTCTAATTGGACTTTAAAAGGTAACTAATTCTTAAACTTCTCCTTCGACATCGTAAACTGTTTCATAAAATACATATAAAGGAGATATGGCTGTATCATTCTCACTTTATGAGCAAATTGTGGGCTTAATTAATGCTTAAAGTGCCGTCTATGGCTGGACGTGGTTAATTTTTATTGACATGCGGGCGCAAAAGGCTACTTTGTAGTGTTTTGTGTGAGTTAAATAGGGCACTTAGTTACAGGAGTTTTTTCATAATATATTTTAATGAATAAATTAAGGTGAGAATTTCAAACAGTAGGCAATGGCAAATACGTGGAAGGTGGCGCAGTATTGAAAAGGGTTCTCTGAATAGCATTTCCCTGCTAAACCTTATAAGCACCCAACCCTTTACAAATCGCATTTAGCCAACCCCAGATTTCCGGCTGAAATTCGTAGGCACTTCGATATCAATCAACATTACCAGTAAAATTTCGGTCAAACTCGAAATTCAAAGCAGTTGGGTTAAAAATTTCCTGAGTGTACGTTCGTGTTGCTTTGTTATTCGTGGCGATTTATTTTGAGGTTTGTATGATATTTAGGATTATCGGGAGAAGTTTGAAGTGCCGGATTTAAATGTAATTTCGCATAGCCTGAAGCAATGGGGAGATTCAGTACAACGGTAAACAATCGAATTACTGATAAAGTTCGCTTGCAATTCAGCATTTATGCATGCTAACTCAAAAACTTTTATCGAATCATCCCTGTCGTGTGTCCATCCAAGTCGTGTGAGTCCTTTGTGAATAGAGGACGAAATGAAAACAAGCTATTGTTAGATTACAAAGCGAAAACAAACACTGCAAATGAGGACGTGGACTTGTTTATTGTGGGTTTCTGTCACGTTGCTCTAAGCCACAAGCTCATACGTTCAGCCATTGAGAGACCGCATTACCTTTGCCATAGACGTTACCGCTAACTTAATTCGACTGATTGAAACCATTGACTAGGAATTATCGCCCTCAGATTTCAACAGAACTTGCTGTTTCAGTGTTGGAAGCTGTATCCTCATCTCGACTGATCGAACAATGCTGCTCGGGAACAAAAAAAATGTTCAATCTGACAACCGTACAAATAGGGGCACGTGTTTCTCGCAGGAAACAAGACAAGAGAAAAATACTTTAAAATTACGGTTTGTTCCCTTAAAAGGGTGAATTTATGTTTATGATTACGTATGGCTTGGTCTAAAAGTATGCAATGCATGTCTAAATGTTGTACATGTATCTTTTGCGTTTCTAAATAAAATATGCCTCCTTTTTGCTGGATAACGTCGGATATTTGTTGGAAAACTTTATAATGTCTCCATCTGTTATTTCTTGGTGTTCACCATGTGGGACGTGATGGAGTGGATTCTTTTAGAGGCTAAAGGTTACTTCTTTTAATAAGAGAACATTTAAATGTTTTTTTATATATATATATAATGTGTGTGTGGTGCGTTACTCGCTGTATACAGAGTGGCGCATCGAAAACAAAACAAGAGGCGCATTTAAAAAAAGAAGTTAAAGAACGCTCGTAACCTTTATATCTGAAGAGGACACATCTCGCTCCTTTCACAGTTAAATCCCTACAATCTTAAATGAAATTTAGGGTCGAGTAGCACCTTGTTTGAAAGGTCGAAGACTCGTTGCTATTTTCAAGAAATCAGGAAAATTTTGTTTCGTTTTCGAGGCACCACCTGTATGTAAGAATATTGAACTAAGCGAGTTGCTCAAAACTATTTAAGATAAAGCTAGTGTGTACATTATTTTTTTTTCCAATAACAAATTTAGGCCAAAGTATTGTGTTTGACAAGTTTCCTCAGTGTCTTTCATGGTTTTGATTTGAACGGAGAACTATAAAACAAACTCCGGCACCAGTGATCAAAAAAAGGGATACAAAAGAATAATTGAGACCTCTTGAAATACAGTAGATGATCTGAAAACGAATACTTATACAATAAAATCCTTATCTTCCCGAAAGTGCAAAAACAAATTTATAAAATATGAAATGTCTCAGTTATAAGTGTCTGAAGTTTAATTAAAAAAGAAGTCAATTGACATTATAAACCAATAATTAATAGAGGGTGCTTAAAAAAACTGCGTGTTTAAAAAAGCATTTTGAAAAATTTTTGTTTAGAAATATTCAAGGAACCGTTTGAGATGTTGGAATGAAATCTTTGTTTGATTGTCTCCGAAACCGATATCATATTCGGATCGTCCTCAGGAAAATTTTATACTATTACGCCCGACCATCGTTCCACAGAGATTCGGGCCGAAGCGGCAACGCCGAGCGCCGACCGCGACCCCGGGAACCCATCTAGACTAAACGAGAACCGGGAACAGTCGCCTCCGTTCTCGAAAGTACGAGAGTGTATTCAGCGAAATAAGCGAACAGTGCGAATAGTTAGTAGAGAGTAATTGTGTTTTAAACGTGTTGTAATAGTTAAAAGTAAATAAAAGTGTGTAGTTAATTGACGATAAATTATTGGAACCCGTACTTGTCGTACCAGAAAGTAGACGGAAAGATGTCTTGCGAGAAATGCACAATGGAGCTTGTGTTTGGAGACCATTTTGGAGTAAGAAAGACCCTGGATAGAATTCGGGAATGGTTCTACTGAGTGAATTGCCAATATGACGTCGAAGAGTGGTGCAGAAATTGTGATATCTGCTGTCCGTAAAAGGACCCCAAAGAAAGATTAGGGGGCAAATAAATCAAACAATGTTAGCTCCCAATTTGGAAGAAATGCGGTCGACGTGACAGGTCCTTTTTCAGAAACGGACGATGGCAACGAATACATCTTAGTTGTCATGGATTATTTCAGTAAATGGACTGAAGCTTATGCACTTCCAAATCAGGAAACTACCACCGTGACAAGGGTCTTGGTTGACGAATTTTTCAGTAAATTCAGGGACGGAATTTTGAATCGCAACTTTTCAAGAAGATCATGGAACTTTTGGGAATCCGCAAAACAAGGACAACTCTGCTCCATCCACAATCAGGTGGCATGGTCGAGCGTTTCAATCGAACCATGGAACAATACCTCTGCAAAATGGTAGCGGACCACCAAAAAGATTGGGACAAATTTCTGCCTCTTCCATTGATGCCTTACAGAGGTGCAGTGCATAACACAACAGGACATACTTCTGCCAAAGTTATATTTGGCAAAGAATTTCGTCTTCCGATAGATTTGGTGTACGAATCACCAGAAGAACCGGTGCAAGATGTCCAGAACTATGCTGATGAACTTCGAGAAAAATCCAAAGGGAAATCCAAAGAAACGTGAGGACAAACATAATTATAAATATATAAATAAAATAAATAAAGTTTGCCACCGGTGTGAAGTTGGCAGCCAAAAGTTGGCAGCCTTTTTTCCGATGATAACCGAATGCCCAGTGGCGTCGATAGACCAATAAAAAATTTCTCTTATTTCAAATTTATTTATGACTTTTAAACATTTTCAGCAAACAATGGATACATTTATTAAATCAGAACTATGTGGTGCCGTTCCGCAAGGCCTTAAAAGGGGTAGACCCGGAAAGGGATGATTTAATTTTTTCCCATGATAGCCCAATTTAATTTATTCGAAATGAACAGGGTATATTTGCGGGGACACAAGAATTTAGGAAGAGCTAAAAACATTTCTTGCAAATGTGTCTGAGGGCGTTTTCTAGGGGTAGACCCGGAAAGGGATGATTTCGATTTTTACCACGATGGCCCAATTTCATTTAATCGAAACTAACAGGGTATATTTGTGGGGACATAAGAATTTAAGAAAAACTAAAACCATTTCGTGCAAATGTGTCTGAGGGCGTTTTCTAGGAGTAGATCCGGAAAGGGATGATTTCAGTTTTTTTTCCATGATGGCCCAATTTAAATTAATCAACACTAACTGGGTATATTTGTGGGGACATAAGAATTCACGAAAAGCTAAAAACATTTCTTGCAAATGTGCCCGAGGTCATTTTGCAAGAAATGTTTTTAGCATTTCCTAAATTCTTATGTCCCCGCAAATATACCCTGTTAATTTCGAATAAATTAAATTGGGCTATCATGGGAAAACTGAAATCATCCTTTTCCGGGTCTACCCCTAGAAAACGCCTTCAGACACATTTGCAAGAAATGGTTTTAGTTTTTCTTAAATTCTTATGTCCCCACAAATATAATCTGTTAGTTTCGATTAAGTAAAATTGGCCCATCGTGGTAAAAATCGAAATCATCGCTTTCCGGGGGGTACCTCTAGAAAACGCCCTCAGACATATTTGCAAGAAATGTTTTTAGCTTTTCCTAAATTCTTATGTCCCCGCAAATAGACCCTGATAATTTCGAATAAATTAAATTGAGCTATCATGGGAAAAAAACTGAAATCATTCCTTTCCGGGTCATCCCTCAGACACATTTGCAAGAAATGTTTTTAGCTTTTCCTAAATTCTTATGTCCCCGCAAATATACCCTGTTAATTTCGGATAAATTAAATTGAGCTATCATGGGAAAAAAACTGAAATCATCCCTTTCCGGGTCTACCCCTAGAAAGCGCCCTCAGACACATTTGCAAGAAATGGTTTTAGTTTTTCTTAAATTCTTATGTACCCGCAAATATACCCTGTTCATTTCGAATAAATTAAGTTGGGCTATCATGGGAAAAAACTAAATCATCCCTTTCCGGGTCTACCCCTTTTAAGGCCTTGCGGAACGGCACCACATAGTTCTGATTTAATAAATGTATCCATTATTTGCTTAAAATGTTTAAAAGTCATAAATAAATTTGAAATAAGAGAATTTTCTTATTCGTCTATCGACGCCACTGGACATTCGGGTATCATCGGAAAAAAGGCTGCTAACTTTTGGCTGCCAAACAAAATTGGCTACCAACTTCACACCGGTAAGATTGCCAGCGATCGGATGAAAGCCAGATATGATCTAAGGGCGAATTCTGCAGGATTTAAAGCAGGTGACTTGGTGTGGCTGTATAATCCACAGAGAAAGAAAGGAAAGTCTCCCAAGTTGTCTCCAAGTTGGGAGGGTCATCAAACGGATCAACGACGAAGTATAGAGGATCCAAAGTACCCCTATAGCAAAGATTAAAGTGGTTCATCTTGAACGGTTAAAGACTGACAGTCGTGGAGATTTCTCTGATTGGGACGATCAGAACTAAGAGTTAGTGAGCAACGCCGAGCGCCGACCGCGACCCCATCTAGATTAAACGAGAACCGGGAACAGTCGCCTCCGTTCTCGAAAGTACGAGAGTGTGCTCAGGCCGGATATATAAACCAGCGAGCCGCGCGAGATGGGATCGAATACATAGTGAAATATACAAAATAAGCGGACAAGCGAACAGTGCGAATTGTTAGTACAGAGAAATTGTGTTTTAATCTGGTTGTAATATTTAAAAGTAAATAAAAGTGTGTAGTTAATTGATGATCAATTATTGGAACCCGTATCCCGTAATAATACCAATATTATGTTTGGTATAATAAATAATAAGGAGTTACGCAAGTTTAAACCTAATAAGTCATTTGTAACACAAAACGCAATTGATTACAACATTAAAAAATTGTAAAAAAAAAAACCAAAAGTGCGACAACTTAAATTCTTGCGATTTCTTATTGTCTGGAGTTTGTGAACTTCACATCTATCGCAAAAGTTTTAAAAAATCGTATACTGAGTGTTTGTTTTGCGACATCATGAAAAGAACAACTTTATTAGTCCGGCTCTGGAAATTTAGAACTTTTTGTTACCTTCCTGGGTTCTTGTCCTCCAATGTCTCACGCACATGCAATTTGAATTCATTTCTGAAAAAATTTTGAGAAATTTGAAAATTGATTTTTTTTTGGGCAAAATGGATACGAAACCCTGTATATCAGTAAGAAATAAGTTCCGAACTTTTTTAATACTGAATATGTGTTGGCATGGTCGAGACCTATCTCCCATATTAGTATTTACATTTCGTCCCGTAACACCCTGTATAAGAACTTCTGTTTACCGTAAGCCCTCGCACACGGAACAGTATCTGAACTTCCTTTCAAACCATCATGCATCAACAAAAATACGAATAAGTAAAACTTTATATAGGGAAGCCGTAACAATATGCAGCGACAAAGAATCGATAAATTTGGAACTTCACAATATTAAACAGGATTTGATGCAAAATGGTTATACCCAAAAGACTATCTTGAGGTCTTTTACGGAATGTAAAAGGCAAAAGCCTCGGCAAAAGTATACTATACCATACATAAAACGAACTTCAGAGAAACTTCAACGCATCGCGGAACAGTACAACACACGAATGGTTTTCAAAACTGAAAATACATTAAGAAGCGTTGTTTCTAAAACCAAACCGGAAAATTCAAATCAGCAAAAAGATTGTATATATCAGAACCCGTATGTGTGTGTGTGTGGCATGTCGTACATAGGAGACACCAAGCGTCCTTAAGTGATCGGAAGCCAAAATTGTGCATAGGGAATAGCACTGGAAGAAATGAAAGTTTAAGGAAGCAGTCTTCATTGAAAGCAGTGAGAGCGTCTTTAGTAAACCAAGTTGCGACATCTCTTCGGTATGGCATCCGTTGATACGGCGGACAAGTGCTGGTCACTTGACGCGCGACGATCCGGCCAATACGAATAGTGGGAGTGGTTAGCTGTGTTAGTACATAAGCAAGTAGCCTCGAGCTTAATGCTCACTTTCACTTGAAAACGAGTAGAGATTACACTACTCGAAACGTCGAGTAAAAATCCCAATAAAGACAATGGAAGTCAAAAATGTTACGCTTGGTCTAGCACCTTTAAACAAATGGATACTAACATAAAGCAAGTGACAACAACGAGACATGAAATGCAGTTCCACATTGGTCAGATTCTTGGTTTTTATAGTAGTCAGGTTTATGTCAAAACTGCCAGTACATTCATAATTTGGCATGGACATAGAGCAGGTAGTTTGGCCAGGCAAAATTACGATTAAAAAAAAATGAGAGAGAAAAAAAGTCCACCTTTATATTTTCAACAGTAACACACAAAACGAACGACATCACATTATTATGGTGACATGTTCCTGACGTGATTCTGTTCAGTAGAACATTATTCCCTGTCGAGTCTAATTTTGCAAATCAAGGGCTCAATCAATCACAATTAAAAAGAAAACATTCTGAAAATCTCCCTCCGTTGAAGGGGGTTTGGCCCCCCTTAAAATGAGGGTTAAACTTAAAGTAATTGTACCTTTTCTTTCGTACCTATCACATTTTTTCTAATAAACCATTTTTTTTCGTAGCCATTTAATTTTGCGTTTTTTTTCAAGAAAGCTCCACTCTTATTAAAACTAAATCACGTTTTTCCTGAGGCGCTCTGATATGAAAAAAAAGTCCCTTATTTATGAAAATTTGTATCACCATGCTCAGCCACTTTATGGATTTAATAAAATATCTCAAGCGCCTAATTCAATATTCTTCTTCCTAGTTCCGTTTAAGGGAAGTCAGAAACGTAACAACGTGGCACTCAAAAGGGAATTTTACCGCAATCAATATATCTAATGAAATGAATATTATAAGCTAACGCCTGGATAGAAAAATGAATTGATACTGTATTCTCAAATTTAAATTGGCTTTCACAACGGCTTTAGATGAATGGGAATCCGTTATAGGAAAAGCTATTATGGATTCTCGTATTGATATGTCGGTAGATTTATTATATCCTAGATAATTTTAACAATAGGTTAGCTTCACCGAAGGAGCGTAAAATATAATATATTGTTGGCTGAGTTTACTTTTGGGGAAGTTAGCTTTTCTTAAGAAATTCTCCATTCATTTCCGACTAGAACGGAAATCCAGTGCGTGCAGTAATACAAATTTATTTCGCTAGGACGAAACTGAACAAAAACACTCTGGAAAAAATTAAATCCCCAAATTTGAGCCTTCATTAGGCTGCGATTATCCCCATAATTTGGTTAACGCTATGAGATTGCTAAATTGAGCTGACAGCGGATAAAATGGGCTGGGGGTTGAATGAACAAAGAAAGGGTCGTATCTAACGATCAAAAAGCCAGTTAGGCAGAATGTACATGTTGTGCGGGAAACCGATATTAACTGGAAAAATTCAGTAGTGTTTCAATTAGCACCAAACAAGATTTTATCATTTTTAGATTAATTTGAGGATAGTTTAGGGCGTGCTAAGACAACCCTCTTTGGAGGGTTGTAGCGTCTGCTTCTTATCACTACCCCCGGCATTTGACGCCAAGATCTGGGTCGTGTTTTCCCCCGGACTTATCCCTTATTGATTATTCTTATCGGAAGTTCCAAATTTTAAAATATATTTTGTTTTATCTGGAAGCACTCTTCCTTAAGTGTAGATTAAGTGAAAGCATTGAACCATTAACTATCTAAACTGCTCTATTCTTTGAAGCCATTAGCCGACTTGAAAACTTTTATCGTGAACTTATAGATTTCCACTTCTTCAATTTACACTTCGTTACAGATACCCCTCTTAAGTTTTAACGCTCTTTTGGCTCACATAACGAACGAAAAGATTTAGTTCGGGAATTCCTCTGTAACCGATTCATTCCCGAATTGCATACCTCTGATACCACCGAAGCGGGGAAAATTTATACATGTATAAGGTATAATCGCATTTATTGCGATCCCTGCCAACTGTTGGTCTAAAATGGTCTAAAATTATACGCCAGCGTAAGCTTTCAGAAAGGTCATATTTAACAACGAAGTGTAATTAAATCCATAACTTCAAACGGTTTCATCAAATTAGCTTTCAAAGTACCAATTTCGGTGCAGAGGTGGCTTTAGGAAGATGAGATTACTTAAAATGAATTTTTAGCAAGTTATATAGTTTATTGAAGGGGCCCCGCACTTCCGTCATAAGGTGCTGAAAGTTTTCGACGGCCAATTTCCTTAATGGATGTTACTTTTAATCTAATGCTTGGTTACTATCCTCCTTAAGAACCCTTCCTGCAGTTTATTAATCCTTCAGTAAAATAAAAAATAAAAAACAAATTACCCAGTTTTAATGAATCCGGCAGCAATTTTTTTTTATCAAACTGAGCAAAACTTTTCAAACAGGCCGAGTATTTTTTTCTAGAATTACGAGGGAAGGGCGAAACAAACCTGCGTGAATTTTTTACCTCCGACGTTTCTGCTTTATCAAGTAGTGCCTTATTTGAAAACACATTCTCAGGGACTCTCAGAGGAACTCAAAATTTAACAAATCCATAAAGTGCTGTCTTAGTGCTTAGTCGCAATCCAAAAGAAACTACATCCCTCCCCATCGATGATGATGTGACTAAACAACCCCATTATCACTATTGGCGAGATTAGTGGTGAAGCACACTGTGAACAACCAATTAAAACAAAATTCTCTGTGTGTATTTTATTTCTTTTTTTCAAAAATTCAATGTAAAAAAAAAGAAAAACAAACCCTAAATCAACTACAATCCCCTAAAAACCTAAAATTCGTCACAAAAGTAAATTTAGGAAATTTTCTAGTATATGGGTTTTAGTTATAGCAGTCAGTAAGTCTGAATTTTAATCGAGCGGATAATCAGTGGACGATTAGTAGATTAATTGTAATTGGGCTTACTTCTAAAGTAAATAAATAATGTTTTAGTGAAAATCAGTTGTACTGGACTTATAGGTGCTGGAAACCCCAAGTTTGCAGCTCTGCCGTTTACTCTCGTAAGGTATCAGTATCAACGTTTACGTATAGAAAATGTTTAAAAATGTACAGATTCAACTTAATTGTTGGGCCTAAAAAGCTTGCCTTTAAGTTGTTATGCTTCTAATGATTTGATTTTTAAAGAAACGAAATTTTTAGAAATAATATTAAATCAAATAAAACACAAATCACACATGAGGTAGTTGTACACATCTGATCTAGGAGTCAAACGACCAGACCCTGAAACTGATCCTGGTGAAGAGAAAAGCTTACATTGGACAATTTAAACAATTTGAGGACTTTCTGCTTAACTTTGTGCAAAAGTGTAAAAATTTAAAAAAAAATAATTTCTTCATTTTTCTGAATTTCTTACGTTAATCCTGTATCACTTGTGAACTAGTCGACTGATTGGCGTTAATCCAACGGTTTTTCCCTTTCCTTGCTCTCTTCTTTGAGACATCGTAAACAGCAGTCCTATTGGTTCAGTGGTTTTGGAGATACATCTTTTGATGGTCCATTTTTCGACTTTTAAAATTACATTTTATGACAATGGCAAAAAAATCATTTAGTCAAAAAAAAAACATCTGAACTAGGAGTCAAATGACCAGACCCTGAAACTGTTCCTGGTTAAGAGACAATCTTACTTACATTGGACAATTTAAACAATTTGAGGACTTTCTGCTTAACTTTGTGCAAGAGTGTAAAAATTTCAAAAAAAAATAATTTCTTAATTTTTCTGAATTTCTAACTTTAATCCTGTATCACTTGTGAACTAGTCGACTGATTGGCGTTAATTCAACGGTTTTTTTCCTTTCCTTGCTCTCTTCTTTGAGACATCGTAAACCGCAGTCCTATTGGTTCAGTGGTTTTGGGGATACATCTTTTGATGGTTGATTTTTCAACTCTTAACATTACATTTTATGACATTGGTAAAAAAATTATTTGTAGTCAAAAAAAACATCTGAATTAGGAGTCAAATGACCAGACCCTGAAACTGTTCCTGGTTAAGAGACAATCTTGAATTTCTAACTTTAATTCTGTATCGCTTGTGAACTAGTCTAGAAATGTCTTCTTTGAGAATACACCTTTTGATGGTCAATTTTTCTACTTTTAAAATTACATTCTATGACATTGGTAAAAAAATCATTAATAGTCAAATTCAAAAAAAAAATACACATCTGAACTAGGAGTCAAATGACCAGACCCTGGAACTGTTCCTGGTTAAGAGACAAACTTACATTGGACAATTTAAACAACTAGAGGACTTTCTACTTAACTTTGTGCAAGAGTGTAAAAATTTAAAAAAAAAAAAAATAATTTCTTCATTTTTCTGAATTTCCACCTTTAATCCTGTGTGTGAACTAGTCGACTGACTGGCGTTAATTCAACGGGTTTCTCCTTTTCTTGCTGTCTTCTTTGAGACATCGTAAACAGCAGTCCTATTGGTTCAGTAGTATTGGGAATACACATTTTGATGGTTGATTTATCGACTCTTAAAATTACATTTTATGACATTGGTAAAAAAATTATTTATAGTCAAAAAAAACATCTGAATTAGGAGTCAAATGACCAGACCCTGAAACTGTTCCTGGTTAAGAGACAAACTTACAATGGACAATTTTAACAACTAGAGGACTTTCTACTTAACTTTGAGCAAGAGTGGAAAAATTAAAAAAAAATAATAATAATTTCTTCTTAATTTTTCTGAATTTCCAACTTTATTTCTGTATCACTTGTGAACTAGTCGACTGATTGTCGTTAATCCAACGGTTTTTTCCTTTCCTTCCTGCTTTCTTTGAGACATCCTAAACAGCAGTTCTATTGGTTCAGTAGTATTGGGAGTACACCTTTTGATGGTTGATTTTTCGACTTTTAAAATTACATTTTATGACATTGGTAAAAAAATCAGTTATGGGACTAATTTCATTCCAATTCAGTTTGCTACGTTTAGAAATGAACGACATCGTCTCATTCCTATAAAAAAAAAAACAATATGCATGTTTTTGAATATGGCAAAAAAGGAGTTCTCTTTCTTATGTAGAAAGTTTCAAATTTGACCCTCGATAACTTAAGAAACATTAGACCGAATGGAGCGATTTTTGTCTTCTTTTAGATACTTCAAACAGCAGACCGTCGAATTTTGGACACTTTTGAAATTAAGTTTTTAAGAGCGGTAAAAAAATCCACTTACAGTATTAATTTCACTCCAATTTAGTTTTTTACGTTTAGAAATGATTAACATCGTCTCACTCCGATGAAAAACAGTTTATAAAAAAACAATTTGTTTTCTTGTAAGATTTCAAATTTGAGAAGATTTTCAAATATCCAAATTTGAACCTCCATACCTTGAGAAATACCAGACCGATCGGAGTAAATCTGTTAGTTACTAAGAAGTTGCAGACTTGGCCCAAAGGAAGATGAACGAAACGGAATTCCTCCGGTAAACTCAGTATTCTGGCCTAGAAATGGAAAACAACTGTCTAATTTTCCAAGATATAATATATTACAGAAAATACACCGTTCCGGGATATTTACTCTGAACTTTATAATAAATATGGCTTGAAAGGTAATTTCCATTTTGGCAAGCCTTTAAACATTGGGATTTTAGAGGCCTTGACAGAGTGGTTCCTATGCCAACCGTGACGCAGTGCGTTAAAACAGCTCTGTTAGTTGCTAAGAAGTTGCAGGCTTGCACCAAAAGATGAAGAAAATCGAATTCCTCCAGAAAACTCAGCATTATGAGCTAGAAATGGAAAATAACTGTCTAATTTTAATGCATTTCAAAACAGCTGGATTCATTCCAGTCAAAAATAAAAATTGGCGCCCTAAAAAAAATGCAAAAAGGTCGAATTTAAAAGTGGCAACAAATTGAAGATCGAAGTGGTCTATCTCCGAAAGTTTTGCACCTACGGAACTTCTATACATGAGAGGTGAAAGAGGACATCAGGAAGAGCAAAACACAGTTGGACTCATTCCAATAGGTCCAATCGTTTTAAAGTTACAGGCGGTCAAAATGGAAAATTTAGAAAAAAGATGTAATTAGACCCCCCCTTTAGTCTACATTAAAAAGGTTTTGAAACTTTTTTTCGTGTGTTAATGATTGGAATCGAATGTTTACAATCTCCTAAGAACGTAACAAGCCTAATTCGCATGAAATTTGCCCCAAAAGTGAATGTTTTAAAAATGGCAAAAAAATCAAACCTAAAAGTGTCTAAAAATCGGCCACCAAAGGGGTCAATTATATCTCCGAAAATTTTGCACCTACGGGACTTCCGTTGATGGGAGGTGAAAGAGGACATCAGAAAAAGCAAAAAAACATGTGGATTTATTCCAATCAGTCCAATCGTTCTAAGTCATAGGCGGTCAAAAACGAAAATTGACAAAGAAGTTGTAATACCCCTCTTTTTGGCCAAATTCAAAAAAAAATTGAATATTTTTTTTCGTCTTTATGAAGGGGAATGTGACGCTTGAAATCCCTTAAGAACTTAACAAACTTAATTCGCATGAAAGTACCAACTTTCCAACGAATATACCAAAAGTAAAATTAAAAAAAAAATGGCTAAAAGTCTATTCTAAAAGTACCTAAAAATCGACCATCGAAGTGGTCTATCTCCGAATATGTTGCACCTACGGGAGTTCGATTGATGAGAGGTCAAAGAGATCATCACGAAGAACAAAAAACAGTTGGACTCATTCTAAACGGTCCAATCGCTCTAAAAGTACAGCGGTCAAAGTGGAAAATTGGGAAAAAAAACGTAGCACCCCTCCCTTTGGTCAAATTCAAAAACATTTTGGATTTTTTTATGTTTATGATTGGAATTGGACATTTGCAAACCCTTAAGAATGTAATAAACTTATTCGCATGAAATTAACCTCAAAAGTAAATTTAAAAAAAATGGCAAAAAGTCAATTTTAAAAGTGCTTAAAAATCGACCACTGAAAATTTTGCACTTACGCGACTTCCATAAAAGGGTAAAGAGGGTTGGTAAAAGAGGACATCAGGAAAAGCAAAAAACGGCTGGATTTATTCCAATCGGCCCAATCATTCTAAAGTCACAGGCGGTCAAAAATGATAATTGATAAAAGAGATGTAATACCCTTCTTTGTGGTCAAATTCAAAACAATTTTGCAAAATGTAATTTCGGGTTTATGACGGGAATGCGACGCTTGCAATCCCCTAAGAATTTAACAAACTTAATTCGCCAATTTTCTGAGGCACATACTAAAAGTAAATTTTAAGAAAATATAAAAAAAATACTAAAAGTGCCAAAAAATCGACCATCGAAGTGATCTATCTCCGAAAATTACGCACCTACGGGACTTCCATAGATTAGATGAGAGGTGAAAGAGGACATCACGAAGAGCAAAAAACAGTTCGACTCATTCCAATCGGTCAAATCGTTCTAAAGTTACAGGTTGTCAAAATGAAAAATTAAGAAAAAAGACGTAATTACTCGTCCCCCACTTCAGTCTACATTAAAAAAATTTGGAACAAGTGTCTAAAAATCAACCACCAAAGGGGTCTATTTTATCATTGAAAAAGTTTGTACAGGACTTCCGTTGATGGGAGTTAAAAGAGGACATCACGAAGAGCAAAAAACAGTTCGACTCATTCCAATCGGTCAAATCGTTCTAAAGTTACAGGTTGTCAAAATGAAAAATTAAGAAAAAAGACGTAATTACTCGTCCCCCACTTCAGTCTACATTAAAAAAATTTGGAACAAGTGTCTAAAAATCAACCACCAAAGGGGTCTATTTTATCATTGAAAAAGTTTGTACCTACAGGACTTCCGTTGATGGGAGTTAAAAGAGGACATCAGGAAGAACAAAAAACGGTTGAATTCATTCCAACCGGTCCAATGATTTTAAAGTTACAGGTGGTCAAAGATGAAAATTGAGAAAAGAAGAAAGTAATACCCTCCCTTTGGTATGAGATAAAAATTTAGAAAAAAGAAAATACTTCTCCTTTCGGTCAAATTCAAAAAAGTTTTGCAGTATTTTTTTTTTCGTGTTTATGACGGGAATGCGACGGTTGCAATCGCCTAAAAACTCAACAAGCTTAACTCGCATAAAATTACCAATTTTTCAATGAATGTACCAAAAGTAAGTTTTAAGAGAATGGCAAAGTCGATTCTAAAAGCGCCTAAAAATCGACTACCGAAGAGGTCTATTTGCACCTACGGGACTTCTGTTGGTGAGAGGTGAAAGAGAACATGAGGAAAAGCAAAAAAAAACAGTTGGATTCATTCCAATAGGTCCAATCGTTCTAAAGTTACAGGCGGTCAAAGTTGAAAATTAATAAAAAATACGTAATACCACTACCTTTAGTTAAATTCAAAAAGAATTTTTGAATCTCCTTTTGGCATATTTTGAGAAGAGACGATAAAAATGTCAAAGTGAAATTTCCATCGCCAACTGGATGTCAAAAAGGCACCGTAATAGAGAAATTTAGGCTTTTTGTTGTCGCTATTCTTTTGAGACGAGATTTTTGGTAAAATAGAGACATTTTCTCAAGTTAAAAAGAAAAGAGTATTTTTTCCAAATGGGTGGTTTGTTTGAGATCCCACAGGTTCTCGTTTTTTTTTCAATTGGGGCCTAGTATTAGGTTTACCTGGCGATACCATCATGCTTAGTATTGGCTTAATCTCAGAGTGACAAAAACAAGTTTAGGGCCAACGTTGCAGATTAATGGACAACTTTTATTTTTCTTGGGTTGATATTTGGGTATGAATGTGGAAATTGTTGGTCATGTGTTAATTGACAACCTTAAGAGTTGTTCTAAAAATTAAGTAAGTGAACAACAAATTTAATTATATAGATCAAATTTCTAATAATGGAGCTAGAAATTTCAAAAATTACTTGTAGTGTGTTCAGGGCAAGCAATAAGAGCAAATTGATCTTTTTTTCCTCTACTTCATATTATCAAGACCAACATTGCTCAGATGCCGAAAGATACTTCTGAAAGGAATTTTTACCCAATGTGAAAACCTCTTTTGATAGTTTTTATTTTTTTTTTTGGGAGAAACATACATGCATGGTAAGACTAGGCAAAATTTTCATACAATATCTAGTCTCATGATGTCATAATTGTTAGCAGCATAATACAAATTGATAACAATTATATACAACTCCATCTGCTACAAGGAGTCGTACAAACACAATAACAAAAGCCAATCGAAGCATAATGATCTAAATAAACGTTAATCAATTCATGTGTTTAATAGTTTCATTGAACCTCATTTTCCTAAAAATACCGTATACGCGCGTCTGCAGAGGACACCCTTATTAATCTTCCGTGCCACGCGTCAATACCGGCTCAATTTAACATGAAAATTTAATAAGATATTATATTTTTATTAAATAATTTTTCTAGCGGGTTTTTCATTTAGTTGCGAAAACTTTTCTTTCGAAGAAATCAACAATAATAAAAAAATGTATTAAAATCAAGTTCCTACCGAAAATATCCGGTCGTTGAAATTCTTGGGTTTGTGCTTCACTTCCAAATCCCAAACACATATAAGAAATAACAACAATCAAAAACACTGACACGGGCATAGTTAAACCCCGAAGACGTTGCACATGACAACTTACGCGCGCGGTGCTCCCGAAACTTTGCTTTGCCCCTGCAGGGAATGGCCACAGCGCACTCGACAATATCCCGAATCCGTCTGATTCCTGTCCTGCCGAACGGGAGCGTACGATACGATAGGCCTGACTAGTTCCTGTTTTACAGAACCACAGGCGCAATTAACAGTGAACCGTATGCCCTTCTTCGCTCTCCCTGATAACGGCCACGACGCCTTATCTTCTTTTGTTTAATGACGTCAAAGGGTGTCAAAATGACTTAAAATAAAAATTAATTGCCGAATTGACACGGTTTCTTGTTTCGATGGTGTTTCTTTTATATTTTGGATCAGCACCAGAAGTAGGGCATCAAGGAGGAGTCACTTGAGAGTTTTAGAGTGAAAACACATTGTTAGAACTTTTGGAGACCTGTCCTAGATAAAGGGCTATAAAACAGAATAGCATGATCGAAAATGAGGCTTTTCTTTCCTAATTTTGAAGCTTGGCCTTCCTGCGCCTAGATTGTGGTGATAATAATAATAATTAATTAAAGTACATAAATGTAGAACGCGATATGTGCCCAGTCCCAGCCATTAGAGTCACATGCACGGTGAATTATAGCCCAAATAATTCAACATTTTCGTTACATTTATATGAGTAATTAAAGTAACGGCATCGGCAGTCAAATTCGTTAGTGAATTACGTCGGTTCATTTGCAAACCAACTAGCCGAACCAACACAGTTCATTTCTAATACCCCTGTAATGTTGTGCAAATCAGGTTGCAAGATGAAGTAATGGCAATAAACCTCTATTTGGGGTTAGTTTGCAACCGCGCTTTTCGTGGCTAAATCGCTTAAGTGTCTAATTTAACATTCGAGCAAACGTAGCGAGGGTGGTATTTGATGTTCGTGCCATATAAAGCTTAAACCTACAATACTGCTACATAGACTCATAGAAATAATTTAAAAGCATATTCCTGTTGTGCGTCGGAAGTTTCTAAAAAAAAATTAAGATGACCACAAAGCTACGTGCTTTTACCAAAACATTCACAGGTTTCAGGAAAAAAGTTATTATTTCTAAGTCTGCTTATTAGTGGCCCTTAGTTGGGTTAGGGTTGAAAACAAACTCATATGTAATTTGTCCCGTAAACCTTGGACAATATATCTTCGCCTAATAAAAGGCCCGTCCTGGAAATGTCACAAAACGAAAAATCAGCATTAATGAAAATATTATGGTTTTCGAGTTTTTATCGTTGTGCACAACGTCTATTCTGAAAGAAAATCATCAGGAATGCGTGATCGAGAAGGAAGACCGCAGGTGGCTGATGATGATGAGATGCTAGAAGGTAAACGAATGTACATCGAATTTTAAAGCGGAATCAACCATGTCCAAAGAGTGCAGGATTCCTCTTCTTAGAGACTTTCAACACAAAGTAAATTTTTGAAGATAAATGTTACAAAAATTATTTTTAAATGCATTCTTTGGACAAATAAATCTTCATTCAAACGAGACGATATTTTCAACATACATAACTTTTACAGTTGGAAAATGGAGAATCCATATGCTTTCCAGGAGTGTAATATCCAGTATCAACGTTTGGAGAGGAATGAGCAACAACAAATATATAGGATCAGTAAAATTACCTGAAAATTTGAATGCTGAAAGTTAGTTGCAGAGTTATTTGAAAAAAACTTCTCGATTAATAAGAGGATTGTGGTTCCATCATGACGTCTATTCTGAAAGAAAATCACCAGGAATGCGTGATCGAGAAGGAAGACCGCAGGTGGCTGATGACGAAGAGATGCTAGAAGGTTCAACTACATCATTACGAGCCATTCCAAAAACGATTGTACATCGAATTTTAACGCGGAACCAACCATGTCCCAACCTCAAAATTTGAATGCTGAAAGTTAGTTGAAGAGTTATTTGAAAAAACTTCTCGATTAATAGGAGGATTGTGGTTTCGTCATGACGTCTGCAATCAGTTTTTTTCAATCTACATACAGCCAAAATGAAAATGTTGCCAGATTTATCAAAGAATTCCCAGCTCAGTTATTTTTTGTTATTGATTTTACATCATAAAATTTTACAACTTAATTCACATGAAATTACCCATTTCCCAGTGAATATACCAAAACTAAGTTTTAAGAAAATGGCAAATGTCAATGGCAAATGTCTTTGCAAAGAGCAAAAGTCTTCGGTCCAGTCGTTCTAAAGTTACAGGCGGTCAAAATGGAAAATTTTGAGAAAAAGACGTAATTACCCCTCCCCCCCCCCCCCCTTAGTCTACTTCAAAAATATTTTGGATTTTTTTTCTGTGTGTTTATGATTGGGATCAGATGTTTGCAATCCCTTACGAACATAACAATCTTAATTCGCATGAAGTGTTTGCCCCAAAGGTAAATTTTTAAAAAAGTCAACAAAGTCTATTCTAAAAGTGCCAAAAAACAGACCATCGAAGTGGTCTATCTGCGCAAATTTTGCACCTATGGGACGTCCATTGATAAGAGATGAAAGAGGACATCACAAAGAGCAAAAAACAGTTGGACTTTTCCAATTGGTCCAGTCGTTCTAAAGTTACAGGCGGCCAAAATGGAAAATTGAGAAAAAAGACGTAATTACCCCTCCCCCATTTAGTCTACTTCAAAAACATTTTGGATTTTTTTTCCGTGTGTTTATGATTGGTTTCAGATGTTTGCAATCCCCTAAGAACATAACAAGCTTAATTCGCATGAAGTTTGCCCCAAAAGTGAATTTTAAAAAAATGGCAACAAAGTCGATTCTAAAATTGCCAAAAAACCGACCATCGAAGTGGTCATTTTGAGAAAATTTTGCACCTATGGGACTTCCATTGATGAGGAGTGAAAGAGGACATCACAAAGAGCAAAAAAACAGTTGGACTTATTCCAATCGTTCTAAAGTTACAGGCGGTCAAAATGAAAATTTGAGAAAAAAGACGTAATTATCCCCCCCCCCTCCCTCCATTTCTCTTCAGAAACATTTTGGATATTTTTTTTCCGTGTGTTTATGATTGGAATCAGATGTTTGCAATCCCCTAAGAACGTAATAAGCTTAATTCGCATGAAGTTTGCCCCAAAAGTGAATTTTTAAAAAATGGCAAAAAAGTCGATATTCTAAAAATGTCTAAAAATCGGCCACCAAAGGGGTCTATTCTATCTCCGAAAATATTGCATCCACGGCACTTCCGTTGATGGGATGTAAAAGAAGACATCAGAAAGAGTAAAAACCGGTTAAATTCATTCCAATCGGTCCAATCGTTTTAAAGTTACAGGTGGTCAAAAATAAAAATTGAAAAAAAAAGAAGTAATACCCCTCCTTTTGGTAAACCTACAGGGGCTCAAAGTTGAAAATTGAGAAAAAGAGACAAATAGTTCTCCTTTTGGTCAATTTAAAAAAAAAAATTTGTAAGATTTTGTTTTTTCGTGTTTATGATGGGGCTGCGACGTTTGCAATTCCCCAAGAACTTAACAACCTTAATTCGCATGAAATTACCAATTTTTCAATGAAAATGCCAAAAGTAAGTTTTAAGAAAATGACAAGAAAGACGATTCTTTGTTTTAGAAAGTTTAAAGATTTGCTGAAAACAAGTCCATTATTCTTTGACCATAATTCTGACCATAATTCTCTCAATAAACATCTATTTTTGCTTCATTACAGGACTTGCAATTTGGGCCAAAACTGGATGAAAAAAACTGGAATCCTTAGTCGTTAAAAAAACACAATTTGTGCCAAGTTTATCTCAATGGAAATCAATTTACATTACAATTGTTTTCTCGCTGGAAAAGTTCAATTTTAGGTAAAAAAAACCTCAGAATACACAATGAAAAGATAAATTTAGAGCTATAAAAATGTGAAAAAATAAAAGATATAAAGAGTAATAGAACAATAAAAACAATAAATTAAAAACTAAAAAACACCCAGAAAAAATAAATCTAAAGAAAGGAGCTAGGTAGAGGCACAAATATAAAATATTTCAAAAAAAATCCTAAATTTTCTCAATAAAACTCTCAAAATTTTATAAAAACTTGATAAATTTAGTTTTGGGCCAAAATCGTCTCAATGCAAATTGATTTGCTTTAAAATTGTTCACTCGTTAGGAAACTTCAATTTTGGTTCAAAATTACTTCAAAAAAAAATCCAACCCAAAGAACGGTCCAATAAATATCGATAAAAAAAAAATAAAAGAACAAAAAATTGAACAAAACATGACAAAGATAATAGAAAAATAAAACAGCAAAGAAAATGTTTCCCAATTTACTGCCTTTCCTCAAAATAAAAAGTAAAGGTAAGTAAAAAAGTATGTATTAATTGAAGAAATTTCGTTTTGGGCCAAAGTTGTCTAAATTCAAATTGATTTGCATTAAAATTGCCCACTCGTTGGGGAACTTCAATTTTGGGTCAAAATTACCTAAAAAAAAATGAACGGTCGGATATATTTCGATAAAAAAAAATAAAAAAACAAAAAAAAAATTAAGAAAACATGACTTGAAAAAAAGAAAAAAGGGACAAGGAAGAGAAGACAGAAATAGTTACACTACAGAAGAAAATTTCTCCTAGTTTTAAGAAAGAAAAAAAAACTACCTGTGGCTACATACTGTTATGCTTGGTAAGTAAACTACTTATGACATTAAAATTAAGTTGGTTTAGTTTTATTAATTATTTTTAGTTTTATGAGTTATACAAAATGACAAACACAATAGATAGGACCAATAAAAACACAAGAAATAAATAATTTAAATTAAAAATGATGAAAAGAACAGAAAGTTCGAAATGCAATAGTCTAAAAATATTGAAAAAAAAAATGTTCAAACGAAGCAGATAGTAACAGGCGAAAATTTAAAATATTTCTAAATGCGAACCAAAATTATCTAAAAACTTTCAAAAATTTGCTAAAAAGAGGTCTCTGTTCAGACCATAAGTCTCTCAAGAAACATCGATTATTGGTTCATTGTAGAACTTCTAAATTGTGCCACAACAATAGGAATCATCAGTCGTTAAAAGATATAGTTTGTGCCCAGTTTATTCCAATGGAAATCAATTTACATTTTTTTCTCGTTGGAAAAGTTCAATTTTAGGTTAAAAAAAACCTCAGAAAACAGAATAAAAAGTTTAATTTAGAGCGATAAAAATGTGAAAGAACAAAAAATATAAAGAGTAATAGAACAATAAAAACAATAAATTAAAAACTAAAAAACAGCAAGTAAAAAAACCTGAAAAAATTAGGAAATTATATAAAATATAAATCCAGGCAATCAAAATCAAGGCAGGAGCTAAGTAGATGCACAAATATAAAATATTTCTAAAAAAAAAATCCAAAATTTTCTGAATAAAAATCTATTTTTGGCTGGTTGGAGAAATTCTATTTCGAGCCAAACTGTATAAAAACTTGATAAATTTAATTTTGGGCTAAAATCGTCTCAATGCAAATTGATTTGCTTTAAAATTGTTCACTCGTTAGGGAACAATTTTGGGTTAAAATTAGGTATCTCAAAAAAATGACAACCCAAAGAAAGGTCCAATAAATATCGGTGAAAAAAAAATTAAAAAAAAAACAAAAAATTGAACAAAACATGACAAAGATAATAGAAAAATAAAACAGCAAAAAAAAAATGAAAAAAACAAAAAAAAAGATAAGGAAGAAAAGACAGAAACAGTTGCATTAGAAGTGGAAGGTCAACTGCCCCAAACATTGAATTTCAACGGAAAACCATTAACACTGCTTCTTCAAGCATCTTAAGACGTTTTAAGTCGTTTTAAGGAGTTTTCTCTTGATTTTAGATGATCAAATATTAAATTTCACGCAAAAACGTTGAATATTGCATTTTAAAGCATTTTAAGATATTTTAAATAGTTTTAGTAGATTTGGAAATACAACAAGCAAATAATATAAATAGAATAAAATAGAAATTCGATAAAAAGGGAAAAAAAAAACCTAAATTGTTATTACAGGGGAGAGTCCCTAAGCAAACACTTGAACCGACATTATTAAGGCAAAAATAATTCAAAAACGAATTCTAAAGAAGCACGTCAAAGAAGAACAAGCACAAGTTGATATCGTAAAGGAAGCTTGAAAAATGTTACTAACTACAGCCTCTTCCTTCGGGTAAATGGCACAATCAGGCAGGTAAGTTACCAGAAACTACCGTGAAAGAATTTGAAAAATAATGAATATATTTAAGAGTTGGCTTTTTTTCTTCAAAATAGTTACCAAATAACTAGTGGGCAAAAAATCACCAAATCTGGTGAAATTGCCAATACCGAAGCTACCAATACTGGCAGCTCTTCCCCTTTATGAATTGGCTTTTCCTGAGACGTGAATTGAATGGATGAAATGAATACAGAAAGATACAGAACGTGCATAAGAAGTCTTGAGAGTAATGTTAAACACATATGTGGGTTTTTCGTTTAATCATAATTTAAACCGCATTACACCAATTAATGTAATTTAAAAAAATCTTCAATTTCAAGAGTCACTGGACCAATGATTTTCCTCCTTCAATAAGTAAACATTTTCTTGGCAAATCAACAGAGGTGCAAATCACAGGTGGCAACAAAACAAAAACAGTGCTTTCTTTAATCTAGATTATTTCTTACCCTCGCCTTAACCCCCGGTCAGTACTAATACACTTTGCAAACAGCTCAAAACCAATCGCCGTATTTGAACGAATTCAATAAATTAAGGACCGGAATATATTCCGCCCACATAAACAAATCAAGTACCGAGCCATTAAGGGTCCTGATGAAAAAGCACTTACAATAATTAAAATCTCCGAACGACCTAAGGCCCGGTGATATTTGCGGAGATACCCACACATACCATAACCAAACGTGTATGGTACACATCATGGATATAATAAAGTTTGCCAAGCAAACAATGATTAAGGTTAAACAAATAAATCAGCCAGAAGGGCCGACGTTGATTGTTTTGAGTGTGAGGACTATCGATTCGCCACCTTTTTAGAAATAAGATTATACGGTTTGTTTACTTTCACTTATCCTCAATAGCACTACGTAGCCTCTAGGTAGGAATCGAGAGGGGGTTTTCGAAAAAAACTTTGTTGAGGGCTCATTGGGCTGTAGAGCTCCCAGAAGAAAGGGGGCTGAAATGTATAATCGGTGCAAATATCGTAAGCACACCCTTGCTCGTATAATATCCAATAAGAGCAATTTAACTAACATCCTCGTCTTAGAGCATCAATAACCCAGTTAGCAAGTTGCTTTAAATACCTCTTCGTCTATTCCTAATTCCATTAATATAGCAGAAAGTGTAAACAAGCGGAACGTCATTGTTTTAACTTCACTGATATTAAAGTTACTTAACTGAAACATAAACTCAAAATAAATCTTTTCTGGAAACAGTAAAAGGCCTCTTTTAGTCATAAATTGTTTACGTCATTTCTAAGAGCAAACCAACCGTAAAAGTTTCCTTGTATGAATTGACACTAGAGAATTCCCTTGCTGGAAATATCGGTTAAAGAAAAGGTTGTTTTTCAATTGAATTTCTTTTTACCTGCTTTCCTCTTATAAGGCAGGAAAATTCACGTACATAAGGTCAAGAACCGTAGAAATTTATTTTCAAAATAGAGGAATTTCGGCTCTCCGTCTTCTTTATTTCAGGAATAAATTATTTCAACTACGATGAATGTGTGCTATTTGTTTTACATTCTTCTAATTTTTAGCTTCTCTCCCCAAAGAAATGCCATAACAATACACCACATTTTCTTCGATTGTCACACTATAAAAGTCATCTGCCGAGTCCAAAGGATATAAAACTTCCTTTAAATAACATTAGGGATTACATGACACGCCGTTTCAAAATAGTAGCCAGGTGTTCTTGCTCTTTGCTTCACTCTTCGGCATACACGAAACAACTTTTATCCGAAATGGGGGATTTACATGGTCTGTTTTGGTATTTTGAACTTTGTTTGTGTGTTACCGTCATCGATATCCCCTTTATCGATTCCTGGCTTGCCAGCAGGCGGGCTCAGAATTTGCATGAAGAGCCTTCAAATAAGTAATATCCCGGTGGAAGAAATTCTTAAGCTCACATTAAGGCGGCTAACCCGTCTCATTTCGAAATAAACAAATACCTAAAAGATTGAAATAATACACCGGGGAAGTTGAAAGTAACGCCCTAATCCACACTAAAGAAACCAAACAAAAGTTCATTCATATTTATGAGGACCGTCTTTGCATAGTATGGTTAAAATTTGTCTTTGAGAACTTGCCGTTTATATTTTGATGAGGAATAATTGAGGCAAAAACGATGCTTTATGATAATAATTTCTCTTTTTTTTTTAGTGCATTCCTAGAACGAAACTATGAAATCTGACAATTATGGCCTTTTGTCTTAGAGCGGATTATTCATTTTCTTACTACTTATTTATGGGTATCACGCCCCAATACGATTTTGGGGTGTTTCTTTTAAATAAAATTACTGACAATACTAATTTACCCTGAAAAGGGATCGGTCGAAATATGTAGTTAACATAAAACTGTGTTACATACAATCTAAATGGCATTTCTTTCTGACGGGTCGTCTACAGCTGCGCCAGACATTATCAAAGGCGATCAGGCAATGGGCAAAGTGATCTAACTACGAACTAAATATAGCGCCCCCCCCCCCTTCCTTTTTTTCGAATCCTTTTAGATTTCTTTGGGATTTTTGTTTGACTGACTGATAAACGCAAACGCAAACAAAACGCAAGAATTGAAAAGATTCATTTTAATCACCTTTGAAATCGAACTCCGAAGGGGTCTATCTCCGAAAATATGGCACCTACAGAACTTCCGATGGGCCGAGGCGTTCTCAAGTGAAAGGCGGTCAAAGTTGGCACCTATGGAACTTCCGGAAGAGGGAGGTGAAAGAGGACATCAATAAGAGGAAATAACAGTTGAATTCACTCCGATCGGTTGAGGCGTTCTCATGTTACAGGCAGTAACAGTTGAGAATTGAGAGAAAAGTTGTAATACCCCCCCCCCTCTTTGGATATTTTCGAAAAAAATTCGGAAACACTTTTTGCTGTGTTTTAGCGGAATGGTGCATTCTTGCAATCCCCTAAGAACGTAACAAACTCAATTCGAATTAATTTAACCTCTAAAGAGGTTTTTTTTAAATGGTCAAAAAACGCGATTCTAAAAGTGCTTAAAAATCGACCTCCGAAGGGGTCTATCTCCGAAAATATTGCACCTGCGGAATTTTCGATGGTGGGAGGTGAAAGAAGACATCAAGAAGAGGAAAAATCAGTTGGACTCACGCCGATCGGTTGAGGCGTTCTCAAGTTACAGGCGGGCACAGTTGAGAATTGAGAGAAAAGTTGTAATACATTGGACAATTTCGAAAAAAATCCGGTAACATGTATTGTTGTTTTTGATTGGAATGGCACATTTGCAATCCCCTAACAACGTGAGAAACTCAATTCGATTGAATTTAACCTCTAGATATTTTTATAAAAATATTAAAATAACGCGATTCTAAAAGTGCTTAAAAATCGACCTCCGAAGAGGTGTCTATATCTGAAAATATTGCACCTACGAAACTTCTGACACTGGAAGATGAAAGAGGATATCAAGAAGAGGAAAAAACAGTTGGTATCACTCCGATCGGTAGAGCCGTTCTCAAGTTACAGGGGGTCAAAGTTGAGAATTTAGAGAAAAGTTGTAATACGTCATTTTCGAAAAAATTTCGGAAACATTTTTTGCTGTGTTTGATGGAATGGCACGCTTGCAATCCCCTAAGAACGTAACAAATTCAATTCTAATGAATTTAACATTTGGAGATTTTTTAAAAAATGGTCAAAAAACGCGATTCTAAAAGTGCTTAAAAATCGACCTCCGAAGGGGTCTATCTCCGAAAATTTTGCACCTATGGAACTTCCATTGATGAGAGGTGAAAGAGGACATCAAGAAGAGGAAAAAGCAGTTGGATACACTCCGATCGGTCAAGTTGTTCTCAAGTTACAGGCGGTCAATGAAATTGTTACTGACTTTCTCAGTCATAATGGTTAGTAGTTGACAGCGGAAATTGACCGTTGCCTAAACAACATTGAATTTTCGCTGAAATTTTTTGAAAATTACACTCCTCTTATGGAAAAATTTATTCATGAAGAAAATATTCGTCAAAATGGAAAAAAAATGGGCGTGGCACCTCGAAAAAATTTTGCGCTATTTTTTTTTTCTGCCGCCCTCCCCCCTGTGAAGGGCGAATGAGTGCAGGGAATTGAATTTTTCGGTTGATAGAGTTGAGATGAAAGAGGAAATTTTGAAGTTCGCCCTGGTCATGGCTCCAAATAACAAAAGTGTAGTCCACGTATCGGAACCAGCACTTTGGCCTCTTAGTTGCTGTTGCCAACGCCTTGGCCTCGATAATTTCCATAAAATAGTTGGTTATTACTGGAATAAGGGGGCTGCCCATAGCCTAGGACTGGAAGCGTGTTCTATGACATATTTCAAGTGCACCGAAACCCCGCGCCACCGCTACCCCCACCCCAATCTCTCTACTGCAGCGCGACGGCGGGGGAATATATACCACGGAGCTCACCACAGTCGAATCAGTCAACGTCGGAAAGTACAGGAGATCACTTTGCCCATTACCTCATCGCATTTGATAGTAGTCTGCCGCAGCCGTAGACGAAACATCAGGGAGAAATTCCATTAGACCACGGCTCCAAAGCTCGAAAAACACTTTAGATTGCACATAGTTAACGTTTCGGCAACTTATCTGTTGCCTTCTTCAGAACTAATACCTAAAATAAAAAACTTTATTTTGTATTAGTATTTAGTTGATCTTTAATCGAAAGTAATGAATAATTTCGGGTATTCTGTACCAAAAAAAGGGTAGAAAATATTCCTCAATGTTGATAGAAACGGACATTATTTAGTAATAAATTTGTCTTTGTATTTAAATAATTATTTTCCATATTCAGAAAGCGCAAAACGGTGAATAATAAAATTATTGTGTTTTTCAATAAGATTTTTTACAAAAATTAAGGATGGAAAATAAGCCATCGAGTTTTTAGTTGTTATAAAAGTAGAGATTCAAGGGTTTTTTTCAAAAAAACGTTTTTTTTTACCAAGCTTCAGAAAAATAGAAAGAAATATGAAAAAATTTTAAAAAAGTGCAAATTAAAAACCAAACAAAAAGATAAGCGTTTCTAAATGTGTTCTAGACATATCTCAAATGCCAAGTATGTATAAAAATTATATTCATATACCACATACACATAACTTTTGAACTATAGATAGCGTAGAATTTATTTCTAGATAAAAATAACAACAGGAAAACACAACAAAACTAAAACATATTTATTTTAGATAATATTTACTTTAAAATAAACCATCTTTTGTTTAGAAAAACTAAACTACTACAACTAAAATATTACAAAAAAAATATATTGTAGTTCTATTAATCTAGAACAGAAAAATTATGTTTTTTTGAAGAAAATAATCGAAACCCGGATCTCGAAAAGGTGGCGTTGGCGTACAAGACGTTAATTATTCATTATTAAAATTAATTAAATATAAATTTATTAATGATAATTAAATTTCAATAAATTTTAAGTTATTTTCACATATCTGTTTTCAAATTCAAATTTTCCTTTTTTCAATTTTTCCTGAAATAACAGTTTTTATTCAGCAACCAATTTTTCCCATTTTTTTAAATGACTGAGCACTTGGGAGTATTACGTAAGTAAGTACTTTAAATACAATTAATAATTTTCCTAATCTGGAACATATAAAAATGTTGCTTATAAAGAAAATATTGAATTATTTACAGACATAAAAAAAAACGCAAAAAATTTTCCGCATAAGTAAATTTGTTTTACTCATATTATTTTACAATAACGCCAGTTGAGACAATATAACAAAATATTTTAGTTTTCAATTGTTTTGCAAATAACATTTTCCCGGAATTTAAGACTTTTTATATTAACTACCACTAGTAAATAGTGGTAGTTCTTTAGACGGAAAAATTCGACTAATATATTCACTTTTTCGAATTTAAGAAACAACGAAATAACCGCAGAAGGGAGCAAACGACAGGTATGCAAATTCTTTAAAGGAAAGGGCAAGAAGTAGAGTAAAAAAAAACGGAAATAATAAAATTGCAAAAATAACCTTACTTATTCAAAGACAAAAACACTTTGAAAAATACAAAATTTTAAATGAGAGAAGGAAAACTTTAAGAAAAAAAATACAGCGCGAAAGCAGAAAGAATGAAATGAAGACAAACTAATTTGACTGTGAAGACTTTCACGGCCGGTCATGATACAATCTAAAGTGTTTTTCGGGTTTTGAAGCCGTGGTCCAATGGAATTTCTTCCTGACGTTTCGTCTACAGCTGCGGCAGACATTATCAAAGGTGATGAGGCAGTGGGCGAAGTGATCTCCCGTGCTTCCCGTCGTTGACTGATTCGACTGTGGTGAGCTCCGTGGTATCTATTCCCAAGCAGCCGCGCTGCAATGGAGGGACTGGGGTGGGGGTAATGGTGGCGCGGGGTTTCGGCGCACTTGAAGTATTTCGTAGAACTCGCTTTCAGTATGCATTTAGAAACGTAATTTCCTCCTTCCTGTTGAAATTCTTGTCGTGTTTAAAAATCTCGATGGCCTCTCTCGTTAGTCTCGGAAAGAAACGCTGCGATTGATATAAGATATCTACCCCGTTGAAAAGGATGTCGTGACCTTTGGAGAGAGCGTGCTCTGCTACTGCTGACTTTTGTGTTGTATTCCGTAATACTTGTGTTGACACCGCGTTTTGTGGTGCCAATGTATACCGATCCACAGCTGCATGGAACTCGGTTGCGGGGATCTCTGCGATCTTTGGCTGTACACCCAATCGTACAGCAGTAAAGGCAGTTTTAACATTGTGCTTTTCCATTAGCCTGCCGATCCTGTCCATTACTTTGTGGATGTATTGTAGACTAGTCCATCCGCGCTTTTCTTCATCTTCTCCCGTTGTTCCTTCCTGGCGCTCTACATTCCTTGGACGGAAGGCCCTATCGAACTTGTGCTTGCTGTACCTATTCCAACCAAAGGCTCTTTCCAAAAGCTTAATTTCCCGTTCCAATTCAGCCGGCTCACAAATTCTCTTGGCTGGTCTTTATGACTCCCCTTTTCTGTCTGGGCTGATGATTTGATCCGTTATAGAGGTATCGACCAGTGTGTGTTGGTTTTCTATAAACGGTGTGCGCAAGCTTCCCATTCGGTCTCCTTGACTCCTTGACTCCAAAAGCGTCCTTCCTTTTCTATCCTCGTAGTTAGAGGAAGTTTTGAAGTTCGTCCTCGCCATGCCTCCAAATATCAAAGGTGTCGTCCGCGTATCGAAACCAGCATTTTGACCTCTCTCTTATTTGCAGTTGCCAACGGCTTGGCCTCGAAAATGTCCATAAAATAGTTGGCTATTACTAGGCTAAGGACGCTGCCCATAGCCACACCATCAGTGTGTTCTTCATTAAAAATATGTAGTGGTTAGGCAGTGTTGGAACAACTTGGCAATATCTTGTGGAAATTCCGTGTTGCTAAGTTCCATGGCTTCCTTAATAGGTACCATCGAGCGAAACAACATCGAAGCTAACGAGAATTTCTCCTGGAGAAAGAGTCAAAAAATGTAGTTTTTATCAATCAGTCAACGTCTCATCATTGCCTTTGATGTCTGCCGCAGCTGTAGACGAAACGTCAGAAAGAAATTTCATTGGACCACGGCTTCAAAGCCTGGAAAACACTTTAGACTGTATTTTGACAGGCCGTGAAAGCCTTTACACTGTTATATTTTCAGAATGTTGTAGTTTGTTATGTTAAGTTTCTAATTATTTGAAAAGAACGCAAATGTAAGGCCCATACTTTTGTTGTAGATAACTCCTAAATTTTTCAGGCGGATTAATCCTTTTTTTTTCTACTTACGCAATTACGCCCTAATACAATTTTTTGGATGCTTCTTTTGATGTTTGAAAACGAATTTCAAACATCAAAAAAATTAAACACGTTGGAGTGTTGCTGCCTGCTTCCAAATTTTGGGTCATACTGCTTTAGACGAGGGACAGACGTCAAATAAAATATTCCCAATCGTAAAAATGTGGTATAACTTTTAAACCTCATAATAATCCGGTAACTTTATTGGAGAAAAAAAGAGACGGTTCCACTGGATTCGTCGGTGGCAATGGAAAAGGTAGAATCTTATTACAGGGGACAATGTAATAGAAAGAAGCAGAGCGGATAAAAAAAGAAAAGTTCAATTTTATGGGATGAAAATGAGGCTTGATCGTGGAACCGTATGCTTGTCCACAATGAGTTTTTCCACTTTGGAATTTGTATCATTCTGAGGAAAATTAAACTTAGAGCTGGACTACCACTTATATTACTTTATTCAGCTCTTTCACGCTTCGAACGGATGCTGCAGCTCCTAACTTTGATCCAAATATGCTGCACAAAAACGGGATGGTAAAGAGTAATTATTTCCAAGAAACTTTTTGAGAAAAAGCGGCAAGGAACAGTTACTCAAGCGGGCACCTGCTGATTTTTAATTGCCATTATTAAACGCCGTTTACTCGAAGCAAGTTGTTAAACTCCTGGTTATGGAAGGGTGTGTTTATTATCAGTGATCACATGAAGGCAAGACGAATATACATGCAAACTTTAATTAGATTACACCATTAAGCAGGGGTGAAAAAATTCAGTAAGTAAGTCACAAATACTTTACGCTTTTAGGGGGCGTCATAATGATGTTATAATGGGTTGGATGCCTTTTCCGTTTCCTTCTCCACGCAACATTTTGTAAAGGGGATTATATGTGGTTGTACTCGTGCTTATGTTTCCGACTAAATCTGTCCGGGTTTCGAGGGTTGGCAGCTTTTATGTTAAGATTAGTAATTATGACCAGCATGTAAAAGCATATATTCTTGTAACATCTGAAACAATGGTTCTAGTGATCCCAACCATAGTAATTGCCAAGCTCAGGAAACAAGATTTTAATAAAAACATCGCACAAGTTTACAAGCAAAAAAATATTGAACAAATTATAATATAGTTAATATCTTTTTTTTTCGTCCTCAATCAAAATATAAAAACAGGTTTATTAAACATAGTAATTTAAAAAATAATACAGCACTTTGAGCTTACATACAACACATCTTGTGCGACAAACTCAACAAATATACCAGACATTTTCATTTTTTATTTGTTTGAGGGCTATTCAGCTACACAATACAAGGCAGAATGCAATTGTTCAACCTTAAGGAATTTAATATTTATCGGTCGAGTGGAATGTTCGGAAAGGGAAAAGCAGAAAGAAAAATTCGTTTGTTTTTCCCTTTTTTGGATTTTAATTAATTTTTAATAAGTTCATATCTTGCTTTTTGTTAATACTTTTAGATATTTTTTCATTTCGATCATCTCTTTAAAGAGTGTTTACATATTTTGATCGCCTAGGATTTATAATTTAAGGAGTTAACTAGATTAGATGGGCGAATATTCCTTTTATGTTTGATTCTGGTCTTTAAGTACCTACCAGTTCTTTCACAAGAATAACAAGGGACTTCGTAAACTAGCTGACGATCATAATCTTTATGTAGTTTTTATTTTAGTTTTGAGAATATTTTTTTGTTAGAGTTTTTTTTGTTAGCTGCAATTTTTATCTTTTGTGCATTTGTTTTGTTTGTTTTGAATTTGAAGGTAGGGTTTTTTAGGTCGCTGTGGAAGAAAAGACGTACGCTTTTGTTGTGCAAATTGGTACTTTAAATATAGAAGGAAAAAGCCTCTTGGAATTTGCTAGAAAGCATTCTTTAGAATCAACAGAAATATCGTTTCTCAGTTTTCTTACGAAATAAATCCTTTGCAAAGTCACTAGAAATGTTTTTCATGGTTTTTATTATTTTACTTTAGATCCTTTTACAAAGTCACTGAAAGTCGACCTTGAGATTTTACATGTTTTGTCCAGAATCCTTTACAAAAGTCATTAGAATTCTCTAGGCAGCATTCTTTAGGATCAACAGAAATATGGTTTCTCCTTTTTCTTACAAAATGCTTTACAAAGTCACTAGAATCGTGTTTTCATGGTTGTTATTATTTTTTTTTGTGGATCTTTGTACAAAGTCACGAAAAGTTGACTTTCAGATTTTGCATTTTTTTTCCAGAATTCACTAGAAGTCAATATTGTATGTAGTTTGCTAAAAAGGATTCTTTAGAATCAACAGAAATTATGTTTCTCATTTTTCTTTCAAATTGCTTTACAAAGTTACTAGAAACGTGTTTCCTGTTTTTATTATTCTTCTTACAAATCCTTTTACAAAGTCACCAAAAGTCCGCCTTCAGATTTAACTTTTTTTTTCTAACAGAATCCTTTACAGAGTCACTAAGATCTAATCTTGTTAATCCCTGATGCGTACATAATATCTTGCAATCGCAATATTTTCTTAATTCGTTTTCTTACAAAATTGTTTAAAAGTCAAGATAAGCAGTTTTTAAAGGCGTAAACCTACTTTTCTTACAATGTTGCTTACAGAGTCAATCAAAATATTTTTTATATGCATTTTTTTCAAGAATCTTTTATAAAAGTCAGAAGAAGTCAACATTTTATTAAGTTTGATAGACAACATTCTTTACAAACAGAAATATCGTTTCACAATTTTCTTACAAAATCCTTTACAAAGTCTATTTTCAGATTTTACATTTCTTTTCCAGAATCCTGTACAAAAATCACTAGATGTCAATATTTTATGTAGTTTGCTAGACAGCATTCTTTAGAATCAACAGAAATACAGTTTATCATTTTTCTTAGGAAATCCTTTACATCACTACAAATGTTTTTTCATGGTTTTTATTATTTTTCTTGCAGATCCTTTTAAAAAGTCACCAAAAGTCGATCATCAGATTTTACATTTTTTTTAAAGAATTCTTTACTAAAGTCACTAGAAGTCAATATTTTATGTAGTTTGCTAGATAGCATTCTTTAGAATCAACAGAAATATCATTTCGCATTGGTCTTACAAAATGTTTTACAAAGTCATTAGAAACGTTTTTCCTGGTTTTTATTATTCTTCTTACAGATCCTTTTACAAAGTCACTAAAAGACAACACGTGGAAAATATGCATACCAGTTGTGTTAAAGATGTTTAAAACATTTCATTAGGAGTTTTAAGTTATTGGGTGAGGAAGGTTCTTTACAAAAATATGTTTCTTTTCTTGGATACATTACTTTGAGCTGAGGATGGCCTCAAACCCGAAACCGGTCTGTCCTAAAAAGATTTTGTTAGAAGAACATGTTTCTTTCTCCCAACCACCTGTTTTGTGTCAACTCGCACTCAAGAATAACGCCTTTGTTTTCCTTTTAGTTTGGGTCAGTTTACAATCTGAACGGAAGTTAGTTCAATTAGTGTGTTCATGGTAAAATGTGTCAGAAGCCTCTTTAAAGTCGATAAAGCACATCTATATTATCATCTTACCGGGGATGCTATTAATATTTTATGGAAAAAATTCACCTATGAGGACAAAAAAATTATTCTTCAAGTGCTTCAAACGTCATAATTACATCATTTAAGGTCACGTTGCACAGTTTGAAACCGGTGACTAAATAATGACGTTACATTGCTAACGGCCCACAAACGTCATAAAATTGACGAGAATAAAACGTCATTACTAAGTCATCCAGTTCATATACTTAAAATAAATTAATTTAATAATAATAATAATATAAAAAATTATATATCACAATGTTTTTTTTTATTATAGTGGTGCTCATCCACTAAAAACATTGTTAATTACCAGCTCTATATTCGTAGATTATGGGGTCGCCTGGAATTGTTTTGCCTCTAACGTCTACGCCACTGGACAAAATTTGGAAGTACATTGCGAAAGATCAAGATTTTCTACACAAATGATATTCTCTTAGTTGAAAGCGTCAATGTGCGTCGTTTTGAGTTAAATGGTATTTTATGATAAAAAACGTGGGCAAAACAGTAAAAAACAAGGTGTCCCGAACTAAAAATTTTGTACATTCTAAAGGTTTTTTCCGGGCTTTGAAGCCGTGGCCCAATAGAATTTCTTCCTGAAGTTTCGTCTACAGCTGCGGCAGACATTATCAAAGGCGATGAAGCAATGCGCGAAGTGATCTCCCGTGCTTCCCGACGTTGACTGATTCGACTGTAGGGAGCTCCGTGGTATTTATTCCTCCGCCGCTTGCGATGGAGGGAGGTGAAAGAGGAGATCAAGAAGAGGAAAAACAGTTGGATCACTCCTATCAGTAGAGGCGTTCTTAAGTTACAGGCGGTCAAAAGTTGAGAATTGAGAAAAGAGTTGAAATGCCCCCCCCCCCCCCCGGAATGCCAACCCCTTTGGAAATTTTCCAAAAAAATTGAAAACTTTTTTTTTGCTGTTTTTGATCGGAATGGCACACTTGCAATCCCCTATGAACGTAACAAACTCAATTCGAATGAATTTAACCTTTGGAGTTTTTTTTAAAAATAGCCAAAAACGCGATTCTAAAAATGCTTAAAAATCGACCTCCGAAGGGGCCTGTCTCCGAAAATGGTGCATCTACGGAATATCCGGTAGAGGGAGGTGAAAGAGGGCATCAATAAGAGGAAATGACAGTTGAATTCGCTCCGATCGGTTGAAACGTTCTCAGGTTACAGGCGGTCACAGTTGAGAATTGAGAGAAAAGTTGTAATACATTGGACCTTTTCGAAAAAAATCCGGTAAAATGTTTTGTTGTTTTTGATTGGAGTGGCACATTTGCAATCCCCTAAGAACGTGAGAAACTCAATTCGAATGAATTCAACCTCTAGAGGATTTTTTTTAAATGGTCCAAAAACGCGATTCTAAAAGTGCTTAAAAATCGACCTCTGAAGGGGCCTATCTCCGAAAATATTGCACCTCCGGAACTTGCGATGGTGGGAGGTGAAAGAGAACATCAAGAAGAGGAAAAAACAGTTGGACTCACTCCGATCGGTAGAGACGTTCTCAAGTTACACTGACTTTCTCAGTCAAAATGGTTAGTAGGCGACAGCGGAAATTAACCGTTGTCTAGACAATGTGAAATTTCCGCCGAAATTTTTGAAAATTACACTCTTCTTATTGGAAAATTTATGCATGAAGGAGAAGTGGGCGTGGCACCTCAAAAATGGTCGCGTAATTTCATTCTCCCCCCCCCCCCCTCCCTTCACAGAAGGCTAGATCAAACACTAATTCGATCATTTTTGTGATAAACGATAAATTTATAAAATAATTTTGCTTGGGTTTACAAAATAGTCTGGTGAGAACTGGTATATAATACAGCTCCTTTTTAGAATTTTTAGACTCAACTATACAACCCCAATAAAACAGAAATGTTTATTAAGAAAAGTTTTATAAAATAAATTTGTTGGTTAGGGCATATTCGTTATTTTTTAAAACCATTTTTGTAATTTTGAAGACTTCTCCCCTGAAAGAGATTCAATCAGTTATTTAATGCAAAACTATAGAATCATCGCACGAAGAAGTATCATGTGTTCATTTAAAAAAAAGTCAAGTAGGCCATAGACTTAGAACTCAGTCAAGTAGGCCATAGACTTAGAACTAGGTGACTTCATAAAAAAAAATTGAAAGTCGAAAATATCGTGTTCCGATATTCATTTTTTTTATGAACTTATCTCAGACCTGAGTTTCTTTTTATGAAATCCTTTTACAACTGTTTTAACTTTCGTTTCCTAACAATGTGCCGGCCCTTTAATTAGCTTTACGTGATTCATCTCCAGCCTCAATCAATTTCGCCTTTTACATGCGTATGTCTTAAAACAAGAATTTTTTCTCTTTTCGACATCATTGCTGTCTGAAAATCTGAACGAACTTGCTGCAGGATCAATCATTTCAGCACTTAATATTACTTTTAAACTTCGAGTTTAACTCCAGTACGGAAAAACCAGAAAGGAAAAACGAAAGATTTTGACAGATAATTAATACACTTTATGCCAAATCTGGAGCTTAAGCCTCAGGTGAGGGCAGGATGTAAAAGTCGATTTTAAACCATTGGAATTCTAATGTCTTTAGCTATTTGTTAACTTTTTTATGTTCAAGAAGCTAAAAAAAGATGCGAACCACAAAAATGCACTTTGCGCCATTTTTTCAAAACTATCAATACAAATTTTGGGGGTAAAAGATAACTGAATAGCTAAATTTGCCAAATCATACATGGTTAGCACACATTTGAAGCTATGTAGTTGTGCTGCGCTAATTAATCTAAATTTAATTTGTAAATAGAGCTCATATTGCCAAGACCAAGGGTTGGAGCCGATCGCTGCAATAATGATAAAATTAATGCCATTTAGTATTCTCTCCCCCTACTTTTATTGTTCTTTTTCCTGGACCATTATTTTTTTCCAGAAAACTTAAAACTTCAACGCAAGGGCTTCACGGGCTCACACAGATATGTTTGAAAAATGTATTTCATCAATAACCTTCTCTCAGGAATTCCTAATAGGTCTACTTTGCAAACATATCAATTCAGACAGGGAATAGAGTAGAAAAAAAATCCCCCCCCCCCCCAATGTTACCCATCACCCACGACAAATCGTTTATTTATTGCCCTATTATTTTAGAGTGCCAACAGATATTACGAGTAGTGATGGGTGAGAAATATGGACGGACTGCGCTCTCAACATGTCGGCAGCTCCATACATGGATACATGCGTATGATTTACATGATAGAGCCGATAAATGAAATGTTTACTCGTGGCCGCGGCATAACCTAAGCCTTTATGAAGCTTTAAAAGATGCTAAGTACAAAATCCTCACACACATAGTCCAATAATACAAATAAGTTCCAATTAGGAAAGTTCGAAACTACCTTATAGTAGAAATCGGGAAACCAACTGACAAAAGCGGCAATAACCGATAATTGGCAAATCCGTGTGTAAACTACGTAGGAGAGAATTTCGGCCAGATTTTGTGAAATAAAATCAATGAACAATCACGGAACAAATACAGTGCTAATGAAGAAATGCAAATATTCGTGAAACGCAATTAGCGAATATAGACTTTTTTTTTAAGAATACCTATATCAGAATTTGCAGATACGTGATTGCAAATATGCAAATTTCAGTACATGTCGCTTAGAACTTAAAATCAGATTACAGTAGCTGCCGTTTAATTACTGTCCTTACGCTCCCAAATACCCTACCATTAAACGTCGCAGAATACATATCCGACATCTGGTGTCTGCAACGGTACTAAAAACAGAAATATGCCAGTTCAATTTTCCAAATTTTCGAAAGAATCTGTCACCTCGCTGTAGCCGTTTCGATTTTCATGTCGTTGATTAAAACATTTCCAAATGCCATCTGGAGCCAGAGTTAGAAAATAGGTAAATATAGTCCCTACATATTGTTACGATTTGCAGCGACGCCGCATCGGAGGCGGGGCAACGCGTTGGTTGGTGGAGCTTTGCGACCTATCCGCGCTGCGTCATGGCTGACACGAGTGATTTATTGCTCGGTTTAATCTAGAAGGCAGTTGTTTACAACCTTTTTTTTATGTGAGATTATTCAAGAATTCTTATCAAGAACTTTCTAGGTTTTTCTGTAATTTTAGGATTGTATATAAAAGGCGCATAGAGCGAGCGGTTAAAGAGTAGTCTTATTTTAAGCGAGTTATAAGTAAGCTAAAGTTCCAAGCGATAATATTGTGAAAGCTATAAAGTGATAAGTACTATTTCGTGTTAAATCGTTACACTGGAATTATTGAACCCCGAGAAGAACAACTGAATGATCCAGATATTGGACCGATACTCATGGCAAAGACTGATGACAAGAGACCAGAATGGCAAGAAATTGCTGGTAAAAGTCCAAACCTGAAGGCGCTATGGGCCCAGTGGCACTCTCTTAAAATAGAAAATGGACTACTGAAGAGAGCGTGGGAGAGTCCGGATGGCAAGACCGTAGTCAGTCAGTTGGTTGTTCGGAACCAGTGGAGGTCATTTTGGGGTCAATAAAACCTTGGCCAAAATTAAAGAGCGGTTCTACTGGGTGAATTATCGTGAAGACGTCGAATCTTGGTGCCGCAAGTGCGAAGTTTGTTGTGCCACAAAAGGACCTCGAACAAGATCACGCGGCCGAACGGTGCAGTACACTGTAGGTGCTCCATTCGAGAGGGTAGCAATGGATGTCGCGGGACCGTTTCCTCAGACTAAGTCGGGCAATAAATACATCTTGGTCGCCATGGATTACTTCACTAAATGGCCTGAAGCATACGCCCTGCCTAATCAAGAAGCAACGACTGTGGCAACGGTGCTAGTAAATGAAATGTTCTGCAGGTTTGGAGTACCTCTCGAACTTCATTCTGATCAGGGCCGAAATTTTGAATCGGCTGTTTTCCAGAAAGTCATGGAACTTCTCGGAATTCGCAAGACCAGGACAACTCCTTTGCATCCACAGTCGGATGGGATGGTGGAGAGATTTAAACGGACCATGGAACATTACCTGTCTAAAATGGTGGCAGATCATCAGCGTGATTGGGACCAACATCTATCTCTCATGTTGATGGCATATCGAGGCTCTACGCATGAAGCCACTGGTTATACTCCGGCGAAAGTGATGTTCGGAAGGGAAATGAGGCTTCCTGCGGATTTGATGTATGGAACACCAGAAAAAGAGTCGCTCAGCTCTGAGAATTTTGTGGAGGAGCTTAAGGAGAGGCTGAACAATGTTCATGAACAAGTCAGGAATAAACTGCGGATATCCAGTGATCGAGCCAAGTATATGACTTACTAGCTAACTCCCGCGGCTTCCAGGATGGTGATTTGGTGTGGCTATACAATCCGCGGCGAAAGGTGGGGAAGTCGCCCAAACTTAGCCAAAATTGGGAAGGCCCTTATACAATTATAAAGAAAATTAATGACGTGGTGTATAGGATCCAGCGGACCCCCAGGTCAAAGATGAAGGTTGTTCATTTGGATCGATTAGCACGATACCATAGAATTCTATCTGTTCGGGACGAACAGCCTTAGGAGGAGGGCAATGTTACGATTCGCAGCGACGCCGCATCGGAGGCGGGGCAACGCGTTGGTTGGTGGAGCTTTGCGACCTATCCGCGCTGCGTCATGGCTGACACGAGTGATTTATTGCTCGGTTTAATCTAGAAGGCAGTTGTTTACAACCTTTTTTTTATGTGAGATTATTCAGGAATTCTTATCAAGAACTTTCTAGGTTTTTCTGTAATTTTAGGATTGTATATAAAAGGCGCATAGAGAGAGCGGTTAAAGAGGGGTCTTATTTTAAGCGAGCTATAAGTAAGCTAAAGTTCCAAGCGATAATCGAAAGCTATAAAGTGTTAAGTACTATTTCGTGTTAAATCGTTACACTGGAATTATTGAACCCCGAGTTCGCAACAATATCATTATTAAAATGGTTGAGTCAGGGATGTACTTTACGAACATCATATGTTCTATAAGACTCTGAAGACTTTCACGGCAGGTCAAAATACAATCTAAAGTGTTTTCCATTGAAGCCGTGGTCTAATGGAATTTCTTCCTTGCATTATGATGCAGACATTATCAAAGGCGATGAGGCAATGGGCAAAGTGATTTCCCGTGCTTCCCGACGTTGACTTATTCGACTTTGGTGAGCTCCGTGGTATTTATTTCCCCGCACTTACACCCCGCGCCACCACCACCCCCACCCCAGTTCCTCTACTGCAGCGCGACGGCGGGGGAATAAATACCACGGAGTTTACCACAGTCGAATCAGTCAACGTCGGGAAGCATGGGAGATCACTTCGCCCATTACCTCATCGCCTTTGATAAAATCTGTCGCAGCTGTAGACGAATCGTCAGGAAGAAATTCCATTGAACCATGGTTTCAAAGCCTGGCAAACACTTTAGATTGAATGTTGTTTTTTTTTTAATGATATTTCCAACTTCAGAAACCTGACTCGATTTTATCCCATTTTGAAAATAAATTAATTTTTAAACGAAAAACAAGTGAAAAACTGAAAAATTTCTATTTTAAGATATTACTTACGTTTGAAGAATTTTTAAAATGACTCTAGAGAAAATTTTAATCAATTCTGATCAAGAAATGTTTTCGGAAAGTTTCCTTTAGTACGATTTTTCCCATTTTGGGAGGAATTTAATTTACTTCAGGACTTTTGGCAAAATTGTTGCATGCAATGCATGCAACATTTTAATTCAATTACATATTTTAATTCTTTTTAGAGAAGATTTTAATGATTCTCATCAAGAAATGTTTTAATTTTCCAATAAATATTCTCATTATCGGAACCTGCCACGATTTTGTCCCATTTTAAGCTAAAATTCATTTTTTTTAGCAAAAACAAAAGAAAGAATGCAACATCTTTTTTATCTTTCAATTACCCATTTTGAGGGGAATTTAATTTTTTCAGGACTTTCGGCAACATTGTTGGAAGATTTAAATTACTTCAATTTTCTGATTTCATCTAGCTTTGAAATTTTTTTTAATGATTTTAATTCAATTACATACTTTAATTCTCTTTAGAGCTGATTTTAATGATTCTCATCAAGAAATTTTTTAATTTTCCAATAAATATTCTCATTTTCGGAACCTGCCACGATTTTGTCCCATTTTAAGCTAAAATTCATTTTTTTTAGCAAAAACAAAAGAAAGAATGCGACATCTTTTTTATTTTTCAATGTGATTTTGCTCGACTTTGTTCGAAAATTTTTTGCAACAGGATGGAGGAAAATACATTTCTAAATGCAGACTCTAAGCGAGTTTTACGACATACTTCTAGTGCGCCGAAACCCCGCGCCACCACTACCCCCACCACTGAAGCGCGACTGTAGGGGAATAAATACCGCGGAGCTCGCCACAGTCGAATCAGTCAACGTCGGGAAGCACGGGAAATCACTTCGCCCATTGCCTCATCGCCTTTGATAATGTCTGCCGCAACTGTAGACAAAACGTCAGGAAGAAATTCCATTGGACAACGTTATCAAAACCCGAAAACCACTTTAGATTGTATGTTTTTATTTTCTAATGATTTTTTTTTATTTTCAGGGACATGACATGCATTGGTTTTACAAAGGAATTAAATTTTGAACAAATGAAAAATTTGTTTTGTCTTCTCTAATTTCTTCAATTTTCTATTTTAAGACATTATTTACTTTTGAAGGATTTTTCAACTGACCCTTAGAGAGAATTTTAATGAATTCTGATCAATCTCAAATCGATAAAAAAAAATTTCAGAAATTTCGGAATGGTATCATTGGTACGATTTTATCCCATTTTTGAGAAGAATTTAATTTTTTAAACGAAAAACCAGAGAAAAAATGCATTAACTATGCTTATTATCTTACAGAACTTTGGTCAATTTTGTTCGAAAATTCAAATTACTTCAATTTTCTATTTTCAGAAATTACATCTTAAAGAATTTTTTAATGATTTCAATTCAATTAGGTACATACTTTGATTTTGTCTTTGAGAAAATTTTAATCAATTCTCATCATGAAATGTTTTAATTGTCCAGTAAATATTCTCCTTTTTGGGACTTTTGATTATAAGCAAAAACAAAAGAAAAAAATGTGATTTTGCTCGACTTTTTTCGAAAATATAATTTTTTTAAATTTTCGATTTTCAGAATTTTTGCCCAATTTTGAATTTGATTTTATGTTAAAAAAGTAGTAATAGTTTGCTTAATAACCCAAAATTCAAAAATGCTTTGTTACAAAAATACAGGGTGTTAAACATCTTTATAAAAAAGATGAAATTTAACTTATTTACTTACGTATCCTTGTTTTGAAGGTGCGGACGCCAATGGAGAGCAGTTTGAACATTTATTTTAGCTTTCAGTTTATTGTAATTTGAAGTTCCGCTGTTAATGTTGTATCATTATTTTTTCGTCTTTTATTGTTTAAAACAAAGCAAGAAAACCAATTTTACATACGTTCAACAGATATGATACAACAATTTTATAGGGTCTTTTCAGATAGATGTTTTTTTCCTAATTTAGACTAAATAGAGTTGTAACACCTCCTTGGGGCACTATGCATGTTTATACACATAAAACTACGTTAACAAAAAGTCCAAATACGGTCATGTACTGTCGAAAGAAAACTAATATACATACTTTAGGGGTTTCAAAAATTATTTTATCTTTTTGTTAGGAAATTGATTTATTGATAAATTGTTTTAATTCCTTCGAGTTTGTACTCGTTTTCAACTACTTCTTTCCAACTAAAACAATGCCGTTGCCAGATGTGATTTACCTCTGACGTAGGTCAAGAAAAACGTAACTTTCTTAATTACAAAGATTAACCCATCGAGTTTGTACTCGTTTTCAGCTACTTTTTTCCAACTAAACAATTCCGTTGTCAGATTTATCTTATCTCTCACATAGTTCGAGAAAAACGTAACTTTCTTATTTTCAAAGATTGACCCATCGAGTTTGTACTCGTTTTCAGCTACTTTTTTCCAACTAAAACAATGCCGTTATCAGATTTATCTTATCTCTCACGTAGTTCGAGAAAAACGTAACTCTCTTAATTACAAAGATTGGCCCATCGAGTTTGTACTCGTTTTCAGCTACTTTCTTCTTCACTAGGAGTTTAAATCCCGGCATCCCAAAATCTCGGATCTCGCGTCCCGACTGAAAACCAAGTCTCGAAAAATCCCGGGATTTAAAATCCTGAAATCCGAAAATTAGTTTTATTATCTTTTTGTCAGGAAATTGATTTTTTGATAAATGATAGGAGTTGCGTACGTAATCTTTAAAAAGTGTTTTAATTCCTGAAGGCGATCAACCTAAGCATGGATCTGAGAAATGTTTCTCCTTAGCAAGAGTTTTATGCAGTAAGCTACGGTCCACTCTAGAAGGCGACACTTTAGATGCGTTCGTTTTTGCGATTTTTTTTGATCATTTCGTTAATTTAAAAACTGTTAAGTAATTTAAGTAGTAAAATTTGACATATAAAAACCGAAAATCCCGGGATTAATATAATCAGCCGAAATTGTAACCCCTAGTATACATACGAATTCCAACAAGAAACTACACCACGCCAGCCTCGAGGTCCGAAAATTATATTTACTTTATCTTATATCACACAGACACGAAAGGCAGGTAGAGGGTGCCGCAATAAAATTTCTTAATTTCTGAAATATTTGGAACTCGATGTTGGGCGACATCTATTATAGTCTTAGTTAAATAGAAGCATTTGAGAAACTAAGCCATTTGAAATGTGTGACTAGGTATATAAAGACAATTCTTTAATCAAATTAGATTTCCAAACCACTTGAAAGCGGACCAGTTACTTGTAATTCGAAAAACAAAACCGCTAAAATGTACCAGTGCACACAGTGGGAACGGCTTTTTGTAAATTAAATCCTAAAGGATTAAGCAGAGAGCCACTCTAATGTCTGGCGTCAAGAAGGCATAAGTGTATAAGAACGACATTATAAAACGCGATGCAACTGCATGTTTTATGTCCCAGACTTACATATGCTTCTCGTATTTAATCTCGTCTTTCTTATATAGCTACTCACGCATTTACCCCTTTTTATTCAAACTGAATTTAAAGTGTATCTATTGAAAAATTGTATTTGAAAACACTTTAAAACTAAATTAGCACCCTAATTAGTAACTTCTATCGAGTTCAAAATAACGATTCTCGACTCTCGATTTCTACAAAAACTTTAAATCAAAGTGGATTTCTTGACTCCTTAGCGCTCATTGGCTCAACTCAAATTTTAAAAGGATCTAAAACTTTTATTGAAAATTTGCAGATTCTTGCCTTCGACGAGTTCATAAATAAACTGAATAAAGGTCTCAAATCATTTTTAGAGCTTTATATGGATTTATTGCCTTTAACCTAACCGTAAAACTTCCTTATAATTCTCATAATTGGGCAATAAAAATGTGGAATTTATGAATTAGCTTGGGCTTCCCGACGTCTAAAAATAGTCATTAAAGCTCGGCAGTTTGTTAGATATTAAACTAATTTCTTTCTTCGGTAGCTCCACAAATAGAACCTGTTCCAGTAAAGTTTCCCCATGCATGCGGAACTCAAAATTAACCCTGAAGTCAAACTGTTTTGCATTCTACAACAAAATCGGCTAAAACAAACATGATGAATATTCTAAATATGAACTCGGTTAATTCGGGGGAGGTAGGTACGCTTAAGCACACATATTAAGGGGTTACTGTTTACGATTCCCATATTGATAACTTGTTCCGGCTCAATATGCCGTATTAGGATGCGCATAGAATGGGGTGATTACCAGGAGTGCAACTTAACGAGGTAAAGGTAATTAGAGCCCCCCGTGACGGTTTGCCTCATTATACCTAGGGTTGTAATTTATCTTTGATTGGCTAAAAGGCGCTGCTTCCAGACATATCTTGATCTCACATTGCTGCACAACTACTTTACACGAAACTTATTTCTATTAAAAAGTACCCAGTGGCGTACATCCATACATGTGTTCTAGCCACCTTAAACCTCGAAATTTTTGTTATAAAACGGTTCCCTAATCGTTGTAAAGGCGCAGGGAAACAAGAGATGATTGCTTCCAAATTAACTCCCTTATAACTGAAGAAAAACTTACCAGTGTCTGATTATTTATCCATACCGTGCCCTAGAATGAGAATTAAGTACTTAGACTTTGTTGGTTTTAATATTATTAGTAGTTCTTATTTTCGCAAAGAGCTTTAAAAAAACTACTCAACAATAAGTCCAAATATTTATCTCTGAAACTCGCTAATAGCTGCTTGGATTTTTAATGGTACGAAGCCCTCTGCTTTCTGAAGTCGGCTCAAACAGCTTTCCAGAAAATATAAAAATCTTGTTGAGCTATTTCTGTTACATTATTTTTAAGATATAAATTAATCAGGAAATAATATTGACGCCTCCCAATCTTTGGATGTTTATGCAGTAGGTATTTTATAGAATTGATTTTTTTTATATAAAAAGGAAATGTTAGTTTTAAAACTAGCTAAGCCAAAAAAAAAATTATAAATTTGAAGATTAGATTTAATTAAGTACCATTTTAGAGAAATAGCCTTTTTCAAAATTAAGGCATCAGGAAGAAATTAAATATGTAGTCACTCGGGATGTCACAAGCTGGAGAATGGCCTCCTTTATATATATATTTTTTTAAATAAATAAATGTCTTAGAGAACAGAACTATGGCCTTCAGTCCAATGCTCCACCAAATCGCATCAAAGAACTTTTATAGACTAGAATTCATCGAGGATTTGGAAATTAGCTAAAGAATTATCTTCATCTCATCATAACCCTCGAAAAGAACGAAAACGCATTGGAAAATGTAGGCAGAGACATCCAGCAATCAATAGGCAAGGAAAACATCAAGCTTCCGAGAGACCAAAAAAACAAGACCACTATCTACGTCTGGGGTATGGACGCGACCATATCTAAACAGGAAGTAGAACGGGCTATAAGGGACAAGTTTCTAGAACTTGGTCACAATAAAACTTTAAATATCTATGCTAAAACACTGCTTGAAGAACAGTATATCAGAATAGGCCTTTTTAGCTGTAAAATGGAGCCGCAAATAAAAATAGACAGTTGCCGCAGATGCTGGAGTTTCGAACACGACACTGCTGATTGCGTTGCGACGGGCCGGACCGCAGTAAAAACTGCTTCAGGTGTGGCCAGTTGGGACATGGCAGAAACGAGTGCAAAGAGGTTGGTTTTAAACTTGGCCAAATAAAAGAATAGAAAGCATTTTAACAAATCCACCAGTAAGCAACCAATTTGGGGAGGCATTATTTGTAAAAAAATATTACAGTATGTTCATCAGCGCCCAAAAGAAGGATCTGGTGAGAGTGATTGGTGCTTATCGCACAGTATCTACAGTAGCGACTCGAGGTCATAGCGGGAATTCCACCCATAGATCTATTCATAATGGAAAGAACTGAGTTGTACGGGAGGCAAGAAATCTCAGAGGCCATAAAAGCAGAAGCTAGAAAACGCACTTTAAAAAAATGGCACACAAAATGGGACGCCACTATCGACAAAGGACAGTGGACGAAGAAACTGATACCGGATATTGAAAAGTGGGTAGAATGTAAACACAGAACCTCGAACTATTATTTGACCCAATTTTTAACTGGCCACGGCAGCTTTAGGGCATACACCCACCGCATAAAGAAAATCACAAATATCTGCAACTACTGTGGGGACGTGGATACGGCACAACACTGCTTCTTCCACTGCCCGCGCTTTGTAGTTCAAAGAGAGAGACTGTCAGGACTGATTGAAAACCTATCCCCGGGAAATCTCATTAACGGAGTGCTAGAAAACAGGGAAACCTGGCAGACAGCAAACAAGATCATTTGGGAAATCATGAAGATCAAAGAAGCTAAAGAAAGGGAATAGCAAATATCCGTTCTAGCTTATAAAGAAATCTCAACTAAAGTAAAAAGTGCTTATCATTTGAGACACCTGCGAAAATCTACGTGAGAAAATGTCATAAATACAAGACCCTGGAGCTGTGATGAATACTCTAGAAGTTAAAGAATTATCAAAAAATCATCATTTTTGATCCGTCTGAGGATTATCACCAGCTGTTTTGCGACACCACATGGTATATGCAGATATAATGTCTCATTCACAGTACTTGCTTCAAGATTCAATAGCAGGTAGCAAATAGATTAAAGAATGTTCAATTACCTATGACATAATGACAAAGGCAACGCAGCGGGAACATACTGAAGTTGAAGCTGAAATAGTCAGGATTGGACAAAATTTGATTTTAATTAGAAAATTAAAAAATATCTGATTTTTTTTTTAAATCATAAAAATCAATATTCTTTTGATTTTAATTAAAAAAACTCAATTATTTTAAGGATATTGAAGTATTGGTTGCAATTCAAACAAAATTGAATTAGTTCGACTTCAGCGACTGAGATCAAAGTGGGTAAAATATTCATGCATAACAGGAAAAGACTTGCATTTTGCTGACTTGCTTTCTAGAGCAAATTTAAAACAGGTAGGTTTGATATGATCCACTCAGTATCAAAGCAAAGGAAAAGATATCAATGTTCAGAGATTCAAACTAATTGTTGAGTAATTTATACCTCATTCACTTATTTTTGGCATCTCGTTACCTTTAAAATCTTCATTTTTTTTTATACCTGTCTCTTTTCGGCATGTGTTGAGCAGAGACGATAAAAACGTCAAAGTCAGATTTTCAACGCCTACTTGATGCTAATAATAATTGAATGGTTTTTACGTAACTATTCGAGAAAATCACTTACAACTAAGGTCCCTCTCCAACCCTTTCCGAGGCCGTAGTCCTCACATCCTATCGCTATTTCCTGTATGGCTTTTATGATCCACCTTCGAAAGCTGCCTGTAGTAGATCTATGTTCAATTCTTTAACACTAGAACACAAACACAAAAAATGTTAATTGTAATTATTATTTTACCATAACAATTAGTAAGCCATTACATATGGAGGGACCTTCTCACAAAAAGCAGCCTGTTGGAATAACGGGAACCTTAAATAAAAACGCTGCGTGTTGCTTATTGAACGCTCGACTGCATATTACTAAATTCTTAAAAAGGAATCTTATCGCTTCGCCTTGGAAGCACAAAAAAAGGGTTTGCATTTGTATACAAACTATCTACGTGTGTTTACCGTTTACACATTTTAGTGAATAAGCAAATATAAAAGGAGGTTTCTGTCGTTTGATTTTTGTTCATTAAGTATAAGGAAAATTCAATACCCCCACTCAAAAATTAAAATCGACAGTATTAACTAGATGAGTACATTTAGTATCTACATATGTAAATAATAATTTAACTATTTAATTAAATACCAAAAGAGAAACAAATAACAATTAATGAATTTTTTAACTATTTAAACCTATATTAGATCTAATGCCCATTAGTCTTGGGGCAGATACCGTCTATTCCTTTAATCTACAAAACTTTTTTAAATTTAATTTCATTAAATAAACTGCTCAACTTGTTCGGCACACGCAATTTTTCGTGTCATTTTCAATCAGCTGTATTTTTTTAAGCAATGAATTGTTTTAAATACAATTTACACGGTCTGAAACCTCATTTCCTCTAAATTAAGGAAACAGATAATTTTGAAAAAAAAAAAAACGATATTATCTTTATTGCATAGGGTGTGAAACAAAGTTGATGTTCTGCCATTTTGCAATAAGCTTTTTTTTCCTTATCGTTTTCAGGTCAAGAGTAAGCCAATATGCATATCTCGGGACCTTTCCGCCAGATTTTTGATTAAAGAGCTCTGAGTTTTTATACAGAGCGAAACGTAAAATGTGTGAAATTTTTGATGCTGAAATTTGTAAATCGTCGTAATTTGGAAACTTGTTAAAGAATCTTAATGTGTTTTCCTCATTTGTTGACATATTGTCTGCGGATTGTTTCTCATTCAAAGAATTTTAAAATAAGTGCAGTTTTTTCTAGTGAACTAGCGTTCAAAAAATATGAAAACATTATTGTTGACACTCGTGACTTATAATAACAAAATTAAATAAAATAACCTTTCTAGAGGCAAAGGGAAATTGAGTGATGCCGTCGCAGATAGCCTCAATCCTCAATCAAAACATCAATATATCTAGACGCTTTTGTCATTTTTAGTTTTTAAGTTATTAGAACTTATACAGAGGGAATTAAAATATTTTTAAAAATTTCGTTAGCAGTTTTTCAAATCGTCGTAATTCACGAACAAGTTGACGGCTTATTATTTATATTCTTTGGAACGACAGCATTATCTACAAATTGTTTCTCATCAAGAGAGTTTTCCAAAAGTGATTACTGAATTACAGGTACGGACTTGACAAAATAAGTATACGGGGTGAGTCATAACGATTGGTCGAAAATGAAATCTCATATCCTTTGGTCGATTTTAAGGGGGGTCTGTCATACAATTGTGTTACCTATCGAGCTTCGTTAAAAAGTTACAGGGTGTTGAAGTTAGAATTTCATATGTATTAATTATTCCGAAAGCGTAAGTGATATTTTATTGAAAATTTGTACGTTTTGACTATTACAAAAAGTGCACATTTTGCAATAAAAAATTATTTTTATTTCAGCCAGTGGCGCACTTATCAGCACGTCGATTGACATTGTTTGAGAAAAAAGTAGTACGTCACTGATCTATTGAAAAATGAAACTTAGTTTTTTAATACCCATTCTACTATAAAGGAAAGGGCCGTCTTCGGGTTTTTTAGTACGACGCACCCTTTTCGAGTAAATAAATAAAAACCATTGTAATGCATGTAAGTACAGCCGCGAAAAATTTTATTTTCCGAATTATGCTGCAAACCAATAGAATTTTAATGGGCATTCACAAACTAAATTTAATTTTTCGAAACACCGTTTCACATTTTTCCAATAAAATAAGTAGGCGTGCTGTTAAGCGCGCCACTGGCGGAATAAAAATTATTTTTTACTACAAAATGTGCGCCTTCCATAGCAGTCAAAACGTACAAAATTTCAATAAAACATCTCTTAAGCTTTCGAAATAATCAATACATATGCATTTTGAAATTCTAATTTCAACACCTTGTAACTTTTTAACGAGGCTCGATAGGTAACACAATTGTATGACAGACCCTCCTTAAAATCGACCAAAGAATATGATATTTCATTTTCGATCACCCATTATGACTCGCCCCGTATAGTTTCCTGCAACAAAGCTAATAAATTCGTTCACTAACATATTTCGCAGAAAATAACTTTCATAATCCCATAGTGTTTCGGGATACAACAGACATGGGTGTGGGTTTTGGTAGTTGTTTTTCAGGAGTCTGATTTGGCTTAAAGACATTTTGTGGTGGGCCAAATACTTGACTATTCGTGAAAAACTTTTGTGGCGGCATTTGTCGAGGACTCACATTAAATGGTGTTGAATTAAATGTGGGTGTATTAAATTCTGGATTTGGTGGAATGTTAGGCGAATTAAAATTTGAATTATTAAAGTTTTGTGGGAAATGGTTTGAATTTGATTGGTAATAGCCAAAAGAATTTTTGGGTAGCAAATGTTGTGGTGTATTCATTGGTTGATTAAACTTTGGTAAACTATTCGCACTTCCGCAAAATCTTTAAAAATTTTCGTATTCTGTTGCATATGCTAATGCATCTTCCAACGAATCTGGATGTTTAAGATACAAATTGTTTCTCATTGTTCCAGTGCAACTGGCAGTAAATGTATTCAAAGCTGTTTTGTCATATAGATTCATATGACAGACTTTTTCAGCTCTTGTTAGATTTAGATCATTCGAAATTCGTTGAATGACTTCGCTACGCAGCATGGACCGCGTATTCGGCCTAAGCGACACCAAGGGTAAGATTATTGCCTGCGATTGGGATGGTAAACCAAGAGCAGCTGTTCTTATAAGGAAAGATCTCCCATTCTTGAACATTCTTGACTGCTCATGAACATTCTCCCATTCTTGATTGCTGAACAACTTCCTTCTGAGGCGGTTCGGAGACTTGTCGACCACTCCAGGAGAACCAACACCCAGCTAATACTGGAATGTGATGCGAACGCCCATCACACGGTATGGGGTGTAGCACCAACATTAATATAAGGGATGAAACACGACTTAACTCCCTAACACAGGTCGACCTAAAAATCAATAACATGGGCAACAGCCCAACTTTCATAACTGCCAAACAGGCAAGAAGTTTTAGATCTAACGATCAGTACAAACCTTATTTCAAATAAGATCTGCAACTGGCAAGTATCCCCGGAGCAATCTTTCTCCGATCATAAACATATAACCTTTAAGCTAAAAACAGGTATCAGACCTACAGTCACTTTCAAAGATTCTAAAAGCACAAACTGTATCAATATATATATATATTATATATCAAACATATAGGTATATATATATATATAAAATCATCAAACAAAATCGATTAAAATAGTCACAGTTAATAAAAGATATCGATTTCTATTCATTTCTTTTATTGTCATAATTGGTTAAAACCGTCACAATTCGTTCAATCAAAAGATCTAGTTTTTGGTTCAAAATGAAAAAACTACATTTTCGCTTAGTTAAAAAAAAATCACTCAAAAGGGATTTTGTAACGATTAAAACGCATTTTTTTTCGAAACTGTAAACTCGAGGAGAAAATCACACAAAAAAAAGTGTCAAACATTTTGTTAAAAAAGTGTAAAATAAGTTAAAAAATACATAAAAAAAATTTATAAAATGTGTAAAAAAAGTTAACAAAAAGTGCAAAAAACCTAAAAAAAGTGTAAAGAAATAATTGTTAAAAAAGTGTAGAAAACAATATAAAAAAAAGGAGAAAAGAAGGGTTAAATAAGTGTAAAAAAAATGTTAAAAAGTGTAAAAAAAAAGGTGTAACGGAAATTTATAACGTTTATGTATTTTTATTCAAAATAAAAAACGGCTTGTGACCACCATACTTGCGTGAGAGAGTTACATTTTTTAGCGATGTTCATGACTATCAAACAAGACATTGTAGAGATTTTATATTAGTGGAAAAGTGTAATAGTAATCAAAAGCTGAATTCAGTGTTGTATACGGGCGTCCAAGATCTTAACCGACTGCCAAACCGTGTAAAAGATTGTGAATACTTGGAATATTTTAAAAAGGAAGTGAGAGTGCATGTAATGTCTGAAATGTAATCATTTACTTGTGTAACGGTTATTCTTATTTTATTTATTTATATTTATATGTTTTTTGTGTGTAGCAGATTTGCTAATTAATGAACATTATTATTATTTAAAAAAATGTAGAAAAAAGCGTGTGTGTTTCTGAATGCGCACATCCCTACAAATAACGGTTTTTGGAAAAATGGCGACTAAAAAATTAAATTTGGAACATTCAGGGCTTCAACAAATCTATAAAATCTGTCAATTGCACATTCCCATCTTAGCTTTTACTAAGCTGCTTAATCTGAAAAAATATTAGTAATATCAAAAAAAAAAACTGATTGACTTGATAATTCAAAAGCTACAAATTTACTTTTTTTTTGACGGTTTGATAATTTTTACAGGTTTTTAACTCTAATCTTCTGAATCACACTCAATCTGCATTTTCCCAAAAACGCCAAATTTGTATTTTTAAACCATTCAACATATGTTTACCCTGATTTTGGCTTCAGTTTCTACCTGAATTTCTCCAAAAAAATCCAAAATGTTTCAATTTTGGACGGTTTATGTCATTTTTTACCGGTTTTAGCTCTAATTTCAATCTGAATTTACTAAACGAGTAATATTCATCGAAACATGATTTTTTTATTGTCTCCTGTTTATTTTCAAGAATCTACTGTTCTTGATTCAGTTTTTCTACCGTTAAACAATTTCTGCATTTGGCAACAATGTCTGGGAGATTTCCTTATAATCCTCACTGGGGTTCGGAAATAATTAAATTAATTCACCTTTCTATTTTTTAATTATCTACTTACTGCATTAGCTTTACCACTTTCATGGGTAATCCTTGTTGTTAGTTAAGTTTGAGAATTATAAAGGCTTAATTGAGTACAAAAAGAAGATTTTAGGCTCATCTCGCATCTCGTACTGCTGCCTGCAAATTCCACAAACTTAGAATTTCGAAAAGTATGGTCCATTTCAAATAGATATTCATCTAGCAGGCTGAGGAATTGACAGATTCTTCCTATTCTATCCGTGTAAATGTGTCATTTATGTGTCAATTTCTCAGGGCGACGTCACATACAGCGGAATAATGAGCTGAGAGAAATGGCTAAAAGCGGAACGGAGCGTAATTTGACAGTTGAATTTAAACCAATTAGATAAAAGCTAAAATCATAATTGACTTGTGTAATGACGTTATTGACATGTGTACTGACGTTATTGACATGTGTACTGACGTTATTGCCATTTCTGCTCCGATTCGCTCCGTTCCGTTCCGCTGTATGTAACGGGGGCCTCAGCTCACTAGATGAATATCTATTTGAATTGGACTCTATCAATCTGGACGTTCCACGTTGCTACTTGCTTTCCTCACATTATGCGCGATGCATTAGAAAAGGAAAGAATCTACACGGTTAGTGGATTACAGATTCACGTTCGAATAGCAGTGCGCCGGACTGCCGGGTCCATGAATCAGGTGATTTCTTGTAACTCTATGTAGCTTTACCTTTCAGATTCAAATTATAAATTAAATGTATGTATTATTGCCTATTTATTGATTATTGAATTTATGTCAATTAAAAAAATTATTATGAATACACTTAATATGATGTACAAATGTTATTCGTTTTTTTCAATAATGTACGCCTCAATGTTTACTGGTTACTTGGTACTGTCAGTAATTGTTAAGTGTTAATTCTTGTATTTGTCTACAGTTTGTCTGTATATTTAATTTTTTTTATTTATTTTTTTTTTGTTTGAAGAAAAATTTTTAAAATTTTAGGGATGTAATGGATGTATAGGAATTTACGTTCCATAATTTAACAGACAGTATTTACAATTTTATGTTGGGCCCAGGGATTTGTTACCATTTAACTTATTGGGTTTTAGCCCTGATGAAGACTAAATAAATGGTCGAAACGTAGGCCATTTTCGAATAAAGAAGAGGTGCATTATTTGTCCTAATCCCGCTAACTTCACCAACAACTTACAACTTAAGGACGCTAATTACAACAATGAATCTAAAATAATGTAAAGAAAGGGTATTTCAGTTTCATAGTACCTCCCTCGAATAGACAGACAAGGCCACTCAATATCAACCTATTGAAATTTGAACTTTTAAAATTAAATTAAAAATAAGCAGCATGAGCGTAGCGAGTGGCGTAATTCACCTGATGTAATGATGCCTACGAATGTTACGATGAGCGGGCGCTAGGAAGCGGAGCGACCTTGGAAGTTGGGCCTTCGCGGCCTATCCTGGCACTGCGGCGTTACTACACAAGGGAACTGACACGAGTGATTTATTGCGCTGTTTATTTAGAACGCAGTTATTTACGAGCTTTTTTTATTTGTCTCTTAGCAATTATTTTTCTTCTAAGAATATTCTAGGCTTTTCATTATTTTTAGTATTTTGTATAAAAGGCGGATAGCACCACCGTTGGTAGTAGTCTTATTTAATCGAGCTATAGGTAAGCTAAAGAACCAAACGATAATAGAAGGCTAATTAGTGAGTTATTTAGTAGTCGAATTGTACTTGTGTGTATTTGTGGATAAATAAATAGTGTTTTAGAGTTAAATCGCTACACTGGAATTATTGAACCCTGAGTTCGCAACAATTCGTGTCAGGAGTGCGATTCCAGTGGAAATTTGAGGACTAATATTGCTGAACAGGATTAGAGATCTCACTTTAGGTGTGCGTATGGAGAGAACAAATGACGTACTTTTGGTCCGCTTGAAAAAAAAATAGTATATGTTACTCGGAGAAAAAGGTCTTTTTGTGCTTTGCCCAGTTGCAGGCCTCAGCTTCGCTTGGGCCGTAAATCTCTGGGCTTAGCACGAAAAGACCTACTTTTACTCCTAGTGACATAATCTACTATTCCGTGTTAAATCGCTACACTGGAATTATTGAACCCTGAGTTCGCAACAATATGCAATACTTTGTCCACAGCTTATTTTATAATTTTTACATAACAATAATTAGATAACTCGGTCATCCACACGCGCATTGTGATTGTCAAAGTCGAAGTGACGTTAAAACCATTATGGCGGGCCATAATAGTTGGAACGTTAATTTGTTTTGTCTGTAATTTGCAACATGGCGGTGTCTGCATGCAATTCTTATGCAGCGTATAATAAAAAACACGCAGCATGAATAATGAACAATATTCACGCTGTTCCAGTCCCGAGGTTTACACCATATTATGTGCTTACAACCTGACAAATGATGATCATGTTATTGTACAGCCGTGGACAAATATATTGTTACGATTCGCAGCAACGCCGCATGGGAGGCGGGGCAACGCGTGTGGTTGGTGGAGCTTCGCGACCTATCCGCGCTGCGTCATGGCTGACACGAGTGATTTATTGCTCGGTTTAATCTAGAAGGCAGTTGTTTACAACCTTTTTTTTTATGTGAGATTATTCAAGAAGAGTCGCTCAGCTCTGAGAATTTTGTGGAGGACCTTAAAGGAGAGGCTGAACAATGTTCATGAACAAGTAAGGAATAAACTGCGGATATCCAGTGATCGAGCCAAAGCAAGATATGACTTACTAGCTAACTCCCGCGGCTTCCAGGATGGTGATTTGGTGTGGCTATACAATCCGAGGCGAAAGGTGGGGAAGTCGCCTAAACTTGGCCAAAATTGGGAAGGACCTTATACAATTATAAAGAAGATTAATGATGTGGTGTATAGGATCCAGCGGACCCCCAGGTCAAAGATGAAAGTCGTTCATTTGGATCGATTAGCACGATACCATGGAACTCTATCTGTTCGGGACGAACAGCCTTAGGAGGAGGGCAATGTTACGATTCGCAGCAACGCCGCATGGGAGGCGGGGCAACGGATGGGAGCGTGTTGGTTGGTGGAGCTTCGCGACCTATCCGCGCTGCGTCATGGCTGACACGAGTGATTTATTGCTCGGTTTAATCTAGAAGGCAGTTGTTTACAACCTTTTTTTTATGTGAGATTATTCAAGAATTCTTATAAAGAACTTTCTAGGTTTTTCTGTAATTTTAGGATTGTATATAAAAGGCGCATAGAACGCGCAGAGTAGAGTAGTCTTATTTTAAGCGAGCTATAAGTAAGCTAAAGTACGAAGCGATAATAGAAGGCTATAAAGTGTTAAGTAGTGAGTTATTTAGCATGAGTGTGTTTGAGGAATAAATAAATAGTGTTTTCGTGTTAAATCGTTACACTGGAATTATCGAACCCTGAGTTCGCAACAATATTTTCTGAGGCAAATTGTAAGCGAAAACTCGAATAATACGATCGGGATAGAAACATAGACTATCGCCCTAAGCGGATTATTGTTTTTTGGAAATACCCAAATATGGTGCAGTTCGAACGGAATGTATTGAGGATTTTGACATACACACAACCAGATGTTAATCGTTTTTCTGGTCGAGTGCCTAGATTATGCATAGTTCAATATCCGCTCTAATCGGTACGAATCGAGGAGGGGGTAATAAATTTGAGCAAAATATGCCCACGTAAAGCCAAAACTTTAATTTATATAGTAATAACTTGTAAAGGCCCCTGATCTATTGTCTTCAAATTTTAGCATTAAACTTTTGTCATTATCCGAAACTAAGGACATACTGTGAGCTGCTTTGCTTAAAGGCAGTATTGTCAGTCAGGTTTTTATAGATCGTTTGAGTGTTTACATTAAAACTTTTACAGCGTTTACTGAAAATTCACCCCTTTTATTCCGTCGTTTGATGCCATTTATGTGTTCATAATGGTAGAGGTTACGAGAAGGGGTGTTTTGGTTTTAATTTAGGTCTACCGGTCAGAAACTGAAACTTTGGCAATTGTTTCGGATTTTGAATGAGTTTAATTTAATATCGGAGACATTTTCGTAAATTCTACTCGGTTAAATTATTTTCAGCGCAGTGTGGAACAATTTTCACTGCAAAAATATATTCATTTCTTGTGCAGGGATCTAGTTTCAAATGCATAAGTAAACAATAGCAGGCTTGTTCCCTCTTCGAATTGTTATCCAGCATAAATCTTTCACACTCACATGTTTCATGTCAAGCATATAAATCGTTTAGCTATATATTTTTGTGTTGCTAAATGGATTTTCGTGTTACCATCGAATCTCAATTGACAACGATACGAAGCCTCCATTTAATTAATTTTCGACACTTTCATGGTGCAATCCCGCTCGCGATAAGTGTGGTACTGCGGCATGTTTCTGATGCCTTAACAAAAGTGTGTTTTTGGTAATTGGTTTAGTTAGATGAGACAAAGGACTTTGCCAACAACAGGCTTTTATAGCCTCGTCCGAGCTAAATTTCATCACAATTACCAACCATTCAGATGTTTTAAATTTTATTTCACTGACGAGGCAACTGCGGTGTGCATGGGGTCAAGCAAATAGATGGAGAAAAAAGGTCTTCATAACAACCCGTTTATTTAAATTTTTGCATCTTCCAACAATAAATCACTGTCTAAGCGTACCCTTCTTTCAACTTTACCCCTTCCATAAGAATCTCCAGCTGTATCTCTCCAGATCCAGCTTTTTGTCCGCAGTTTTACCCAGGCCTACCAAAGCCCATAAAAACAATTTTTTTTTTTTTAAATTGTTATATTCCTGGATAAATATAACCCTCGTAAAAGAAATCTGTTAATAGAGAAATACATAAACAAATTTATATTATCAAATTTCAATAAAATGATGATATGGTCCATTTCAAATAAATATTCATCTAGCAGGCTGAAGAATTGACAGATGCGTCCTATTCTATCCATATGAACGTGTCATTTACATGTCAATTTCACAGCGTACTAGATGAATATCTATTTGAAATGGACTCTAAAATAAAGTGCGGATAAATTTCACCACAAGTCGTGACAACAGTGATAACGTCGCTCACGTCATTAATGCGGAAGCAAGTGTCAACTGCGCATGTGACGTTTGGTTTTACGTTTGTAGTAGACAGAAGAAATTTGCATTAACATTTATGTCGAGATTTTTGGGTTTTTGTGTGATTCAGTAATTTGTTTTTACAATAGCAAGTGCCAAAGAATGTAAAAGGACTTTTATCATGGTTATGTAGTGCACAGTTTGTAGGATTACGACGCGCTATTGCTATTTCTTGGAGCCTTCATGGCCATCAGACTTGGGAACCCCGTATGGGCCATGGAGCCCTCATGTGTGTTGAAGGCTCCATAAGATCTTATTTCTGGTCTATTATCCGTTCAGTTTAAGGCTCATTCAGGTCAGTTTGGGTTAGTTTAGGTTAATTTAGGTCAGTTTAGGTTAATTCAAGTTAGTTCAGGTCAGTTTAGGTCAGTTCAATTAATTCAGTTTTGTTCTTTTCTTCTTTTTTCACGTTACATTTTAAACATTTAATTTTGTGCAACGAACGCTGTATTTGTAACAGAAGAAAATATTGCGAACATCTGTGGGTCGTATATCGATATAGACCTTAGGATCTGTATTCTGCAGACCAAAATTAAAGTGTATTTTATTCATTCTTTAATTTCAATATTTCTTCATAATTAGCATAAACTTGTTTGACACTATTCTATTATTGATACACTCAATATAGTAGGTACAAAAAATATATATATTTTTTAATTTTGTGCTAAAACTGAGACTCAAAATATTTGGTTTCCCCTACTGGGACAAGGCTTCCTAGGTTTGTTCACTCCATTTTGAGAAAGCAAGTTACTTTTACGAAATTGATGGCAAGCAATACCTAAAACAAGAGGCTCTGTACCAAGACCCTGTAATACCCCTTCATTATCAAACAGGTAAAACATTTTAAATTTTCCTAAAGGCTGAAATTATAAGCACCTAAAACTACAGCTCACTTGGAAGCTCATCAACTGTTACAGTAGAACCTCAAGAAGAACATTTAAATAAAGTTTGGGACACACACAGGAAACATCAGGCAGGATGTAGAAAGGCATGCAGGCAAATGTAATAATCTGTTTTAAACTGCAAGAGTCCGTTCCAAAAGATATTCATCTAGAAGGCTAAGAAATTGACAGACAATGACATATTTACATGGATAGAACAGGGTAAATCTGATGTTAATTCATCAGCTTGCTAGATGAATAGCTATTAGAAATGAATCATATAAACAGGGTCTTGCAATAGGTATTGTTGCGAACTCGGGGTTCAATAATTCCAGTGTAACGGTTTAACACGAAAACACTATTTATTTATTCCTCAAATACACTCGACTACTAAATAACTCACTACTTAACACTTTATAGCCTTCTATTATCGCTTCGTAACTTTAGCTTACTTATAGCTCGCTTAAAATAAGACTACTCCTAACCGGGCGCTCTATGCACCTTTTATATACACCCCTAAAATTACAGAAAAACCTAGAAAGTTCTTTATAAGAATTCTTGAATAATCTCACATAAAAAAAAGGTTGTAAACAGCTGCCTTCTAGATAAACCGAGCAATAAATCACTCGTGTCAGCCATGACGCAGCGCGGATAGGTCGCGAAGCTCCACCAACCACACACACGCGTTGCCCCGCCTCCCATGCGGCGTTGCTGCGAATCGTAACATTGCCCTCCTCCTAAGGCTGTTCGTCCCGAACAGATAGAGTTCCATGGTATCGTGCTAATCGATCCAAATGAACGACCTTCATCCTTGACCTGGGGGTCCGCTGGATCCTATACACCACGTCATTAATTTTCTTTATAATTGTATAAGGGCCTTCCCAATTTTGGCTAAGTTTGGGCGACTTCCCCACCTTTCGCCGCGGATTGTATAGCCACACCAAATCACCATCCTGGAAGCCGCGGGAGTTAGCTAGTAAGTCATATCTTGCTTTGGCTCGATCACTGGATATCCGCAGTTTATTCCTGACTTGTTCATGAACATTGTGCAGCCTCTCCTTAAGCTCCTCCACAAAATTCTCAGAGCTGAGCGACTCTTTTTCTGGTGTTCCATACATCAAATCCGCAGGAAGCCTCATTTCCCTTCCGAACATTACTCTCGCCGGAGTATAACCAGTAGCTTCATGCGTAGAGCCTCGATATGCCATCAACATGAGAGGTAGATGTTGGTCCCAATCACGCTGATGATCTGCCACCATTTTAGACAGGTAATGTTCCATGGTCCGATTAAATCTCTCTACCATCCCATCCGACTGTGGATGCAAAGGAGTTGTCCTGGTCTTGCGAATTCCGAGAAGTTCCATGACCTTCTGGAAAACAGCCGATTCAAAATTTCGGCCCTGATCAGAATGAAGTTCGAGAGTCGTTGCTTCTTGATTAGGCAGGGCGTATGCTTCAGGCCATTTAGTGAAGTAATCCATGGCGACCAAGATGTATTTATTGCCCGACTCAGTCTGAGGAAACGGTCCCGCGACATCAATTGCTACCCTCTCGAATGGAGCATCTACAGTGTACTGCACCATTCGCACCTACAGTGTACTGCACCATTCGGCCGCGTGATCTTGTTCGAGGTCCTTTTGTGGCACAACAAACTTCGCACTTGCGGCACCAAGATTCGACGTATTCATGATAATTCACCCAGTAGAACCGCTCTTTAATTTTGGCCAAGGTTTTATTGACCCCAAAATGACCTCCACTGGTTCCGTCGTGCATTTCCTGTAGTACGTCCGATTTTCTGCTACCAGGAACAACCAACTGACTGACTACGGTCTTGCCATCCGGACTCTCCCACGCTCTCTTCAGTAATCCATTTTCTATTTTAAGAGAGTGCCACTGGGCCCATAGCGCCTTCAGGTTTGGACCTTTACCAGCAATTTCTTGCCATTCTGGTCTCTTGTCGTCAGTCTTTGCAGAGAGGATGGGTCCAATATCTGGATTATTCATTTGTTCTTCTCGAAGGGTCTGTGTGGTCCAGCCACACAGACCCTTCGAGACGTTTATTTCCACCGACGTTCTCCGTACAGAAGGAAGTCCCTCACGCTGCTCAGTTCTTTGACAATGCCGACAATCTTCTTTACATGGCCGTCTAGACAATGCATCGGCATTTCCATGAGACCTTCCTGGTCGATGTTCAATTTGGAAATCGTACTGCTGCAGGCGCTCTATCCATCTGGCTATTTGACCTTCAGAGTTTTTCATCTGTAATAACCATTTCAAGGCTCCATGGTCAGTTCTAATCAGGAACCTTTTTCCATATAAGTAGCGATGGTAATGTTCGACTGCTTTAACGATGGCCAACAGCTCCTTTCTAGTGACGCAATAGTTTCTTTCTGGCTTACTTAAAGTCTTACTGTAATACTCAATGACCTTCTCTTGCCCGTACTGTCTTTGCGAGAGTACTGCACCTAGACCACAGTTACTTGCATCCGTGTCCAGAATAAACAGTGCGTCCTTTATAGGGTAAACCAAGATTGGACTAGAACAGAGGGCAGCTTTAAGCCTTGCAAACGCCTGACTGCAATCGTGGTTCCACAAGAACGGTGTTTTCTTTTCTGTTAATTTGTACAGCGGTTTTGCGATGTCGGCGAATCCCTCTACAAATCTCCTGTAGTAAGTACATAGTCCCAAAAAGCTCCTTACTTCGTGTTTGTCTCGGGGAACTGGCCAATCTTTAATGGCAGATATTTTACTTTGGCTAGTTTTAATGCCTTGTTCTGAGATAGTATGTCCCAAGTACTCGACTTGCTTTTAGAATAGGCTGCATTTCTTGTAGTTTAACTTCAGGTGAGCATTCCGTAACTTGCTGAAGATTTCTCTTAAATTCGTCAAATGCTCGTCAAAATTACGTCCCATGACAATTATGTCATCCAAGTATACCAGGCAAGTTTTCCAAGTCAGCCCCCTCAAAACAAGTTCCATTAGTCGCTCGAAAGTTGAAGGAGCATTGCACAATCCAAAAGGCATAACAGTGAACTGGTATAGCCCAGAACCAGTAGAAAATGCAGTCTTCTCTTTGTCTTCGGGAGCAATCTTTACTTGCCAATACCCACTTTTTAAATCTAGAGTGGAAAACCACTTTGATCCCGATAAAGTTGCTAAGGTGTCGTCTATACGTGGCAATGGGTAGCTGTCCTTCTTGGTCACGTCATTAAGTTTCCTGTAGTCAACACAGAACCGCGTTGAACCATCTTTCTTCTTAACAAGAACCACAGGCGACGACCATGGACTAGATGATTCTTCTATGACGCCCTCCTTTAACATTTCATTCAGCAAACTGTTAACTTCTTGTTGTTTAGCCAGACGGACCCTTCGTGGGTGTTGTCGTATTGGTTGGGCATCTCCTGTGTTGATCTTATGGACAACTAAATCAGTTTGACTGTCGTTGCTCTTGAAGTTGAACATATGAGATTCATCCATAGCAAATTTTATGGCAGATTGAGGTTGTTCCCTTGACAGATGACTCCAATGTCGTTTGAAAGCATCAATAACCTCTGGGGAAGCTTGGTTAGAAGATTTAACTTTGGATGTCTCTGCTTCGACACAATTGCATACCCATTGCACAGGCTCATAATTGGCAAGAACTGTTCCTTCTTTGAGCTTGATGATCTCTTCTCCAATATTTGCAACTCGTACTGGCATAGTCTTCTTCGTGTCGGTCAAAGTTCGTGCTACCATGATTTCAGTCGTCAAATCCAGGTTAGGTTCTATAAGTCCTATGGACCACCCAGGATCATTTTCAGAAGTCACTGTGATAATTTGTTCTGAATTTGGAGTAATTTTCACATCTCCCACTACCAGTAGACGGACACTAGTTTCCACATTTCCATTGGTTAATGCAAACTCCTCATCTCCAAATGTGAGAATATTCCGTTTGTGATCATAGGAGAATCCATGTTACCTGATGAGATCCATTCCCAAAATAAACTCGTCTTTGATCCTGGCAACCAACACTTTATGCCGATCTTCGAGTCTTTCTTCAATAATGATTGTGACATCGGCTTCTCCGTCCATAGGGCAAGACTCTCCAGTGACTGATTTTAACATAATAGGATTGGGCAATGGTTGTATGGTATATCCGACAAGTTTATCTGGCCTTACAATGGTCACATCTGCTCCTGTATCGATGGTAATCTGGATTTTCTGTCCCTTAATGCGTCCGGCCACTGTAAGACTTTTGCCACCCAAATTATTGACTTTAAAGATCCTGGGGGTCTTAACGGGCCCGGTCAATTGCCCCCTTGCATTGACCGGAATTAGTTTTCCTGGGACCTAGGACGTTCTTGGTCGCCGCTCGGTCTTCTAAACGGCGACGGACTTCTTGCCCTATTACGGCAGTTACTCTTGATGTGACCCAGTCTGCCGCAGTTAAAACATTTTATGCCCCGATTTTCTGTTGATCGAGGAGTTCTTTCTAACAGGGCTTGCATACTGACTGCCATATCCTTCATCGCTTTATGTAAACTGGCCATGGAATCAGCCATAGACGTATTCTCCTCTTCATCGCAAGTTGCCATTCTTACACGTGGATGTAAGATGAACTAGATGACACTCGTGATGCCTCGAATTCCAGGGCCCGAACTAGTGCCTCGCTGATATTCCTGGGTCTGACTAGACGTAAGTGGTATCTCATGTCACTATCGCGAACTCCCTCAATGAACCTTTCGGCGGCAAATTGCGTTTGAAAACATTTAGGGGCTGATGGGTATGCCAGGTGAATGAGTCTGTCTATGTCCGCCTCAAATTCTTGCAAGGATTCACCTGACTTTTGCTGTCTCATCCTCAGCTGGGCCTGGAACACGGTTTCTTTGTGCTGATTTCCAAATCGTAGTTGCAGAGAGTGTACTAAAACTGCATAATTATTTTGATCAGCTGCCGACAGGGATTGGAGTAATTCAGCTGCTTTTCCACGAAGTGCTACCACTAATGATGTAGCTTTTTGGGGCTCGGACCAGCCATTAGCTTTTGCAGCTGCCTCAAATTGCGTTTTATAAATTTCCCAGGCCGTAGTACCATCATAGTCGGGAGGCTTAATTTTAGCGTTGGCTGTGCTAAAACTCTCTGTAGACACGTTGTCGTCCTCAAGTTGTTACCGGAATTTCTTTTCTAGCTCGAGAACCCTCTGGTTGACAGCTTCGAGTCCTTCGTTAACGGATTCGTTAACGGATTGCATTATTCTTTCTTCCAATTGTTGCTCCCTGACTGCGAGATGGTTCATTAATTCTTCTTTGAACTGTTGATGACGTCGCTCTTGTACTTGATCACGTTTTTCCTGCTCTTCTTTTTGTTCTTTATAACGTTTTTCTTGCTCTTCTTTTTGTTCCTTATAACGTTTTTCTTGCTCTTCTTTTTGTTCTAGATAACGGCGCTCCTGTATTTGATCACGTTTTTCCAGCTCTTCCTTCTGTTCGTTATAACGTTTCTCCTGTTCTAGATAACGTCGCTCCTGTACTTGATCACGTTTTTCCTGTTCTTCCCTCTGTTGTTGCATGAGGGACAGCAGGGCGGCAAGTTGATCTTCCATCGCTTGATGCTGGCTTCTGGTCACTGGCATAAACACGTAATATCCGGTAATGAAGCACTCACTTACAGTTCAGCAATATTAGTCCTCAAATTCCCACTGGAATCGCACTTCTGACACCAATTGTTGCGAACTCGGGGTTCAATAATTCCAGTGTAACGGTTTAACACGAAAACACTATTTATTTATTCCTCAAATACACTCGACTACTAAATAACTCACTACTTAACACTTTATAGCCTTCTATTATCGCTTCGTAAGTTTAGCTTACTTATAGCTCGCTTAAAATAAGACTACTCCTAACCGGGCGCTCTATGCGCCTTTTATATACAATCCTAAAATTACAGAAAAACCTAGAAAGTTCTTTATAAGAATTCTTGAATAATCTCACATAAAAAAAAAGGTTGTAAACAGCTGCCTTCTAGATAAACCGAGCAATAAATCACTCGTGTCAGCCATGACGCAGCGCGGATAGGTCGCGAAGCTCCACCAACCACACACACGCGTTGCCCCGCCTCCCATGCGGCGTTGCTGCGAATCGTAACAGTATTCTAAATCACTATACCTATTGCAGTTCACCTAACACGATTTTTATTATTACACCATATTATCATTAAAAAACATCCCCCTTCCCCTGGACCCACCCTTAGCAAAATCTCACCATGTCGAGTTTCTAATTTTAATAAACTAAACCAAATAAACGTAACAAATTTCATTCAATTCCAGATTTTCTAAGGACTTCAATAAAATAAAAATCGTTTTTATTAGTGAAAGAGTTGTAGCTCGTAAACAAAACGTTTCTGGACCCATGTCGATATTAATTTTTTGTTATTTTTATAGGCCCCTTAAAGGCTTACGCTTACGTTCGAATTACCTTGTATTTCATCGGTATTTAAATTGTAAACCAAAACAGATTTAAAGCTCATAAATAGTGTAACTTTAAAATCCAAAGAAACATGAAAAAACCAGTATAAAAGTGCATTTTGCCAATAATTTCCAGAACAAAACACATCAATACTTCAATCCTTCCTGAATTCCACGAAAAATCTTTTGCGCCAGTATGCATTGACTGTTTTAAATCCACTTTTCCTATTCTAAAAATCAGAGCTTAGAGCTCGTGATTCGAAGGGCAGAATATCATCCCTCCTTTTGTCTATATCCCACAATAAGAATGCAATTTTCTATGAGACTTTTGTGTTGAGGAGGGTTTGCAAGTCTTCGAAAATTATTCTTGTTTCCCTAGGTTTTTTATTTTCGTGTTCTGGTCCGACAAAGCTCACGAAAGGTCCATAAAGAATTTGTTACAAATAAAAACCTGGCAGGAAATTTCCATATATATTCAAAAGAAGCTTTATGCGGTTATACCACGGCAAAGTAGAGAATATAAACAAAAATCGTAGAGTTCCTTTATGTGAAAAGAAAACAAACCTAATTAACTAATATTCTTCTATAATAGAATACAAGAAACGAGAGGCATTAACAAGAAGGCAAATATTTGTCAAAATGGAGTTTTAATGCAATTTTAATGAAAGGTTTACTATTTACTTTACAAGACTGAGGAAATGAATTTCAATTTTCCAAATTGAAAAGTTCTATTTAACAACCCCCTCCTTTACTTAATCGAGTAAAGTTCTAATAGTTTTGGAATTATCATCACGTGACTGCCTGGACCTATAAGTCACTCATTGCAGAAGTTTCGTCCTGGACGCGTTATAATATCGCGCTTTAAAAGCCTATTAACACGTCTTCACTTACTTAATATTTTCAGTGTGGCTCATAAATTTCTTGTTTTTACTGCCTCTTTCAACATCTGGAACATTTAAACAGATCCTACCTACCGAAAAAAAACTTAGAAACTTAAATGTTTCAAGCAATGCTGCCTGAAAATACCGAAAAAGTTTTTCCCATTGACAGGACGTTTTTAAGGAAGAAAAAGGGTCATGTTTAATTTCGAGATCCCAAAGTTTTTTTTTTCACGAAAAAACTTTGAACCACGAGGGAAGAAAAAATATCTAACGGCGCCCAAGTCATGTCAATATTGATTTAAAAGAAATAATACGACTCAAGCTGTAAAAATAGGATGCACATTGTCTACAAAAAAAAAATCGTTCTAGAGGACAATGAGTCCTAAATGATATACTATCTTCAAAAGGACTTAAACGTGGCATAAATTTATACGATAAGGCCACTTTTGTAAAATGATAAAACCTTTTGGGGGGAGGAAACAACTAGGGATTTATTAGGGACATTATGCTTTCCTCTGTCCTTCTTAAGCTAAATAGTGCGGTGCCTTAATATTTTTGCCCTGTTACTGTAGCATTCAGATGCATGCACATTCTCTTCTAGATGAAATATATGTCTATGGAAATTTGAGCAGTAAAAACGCAGAATTCTCTGTTTACCGCATTCTCACTGCAACACGAGCTAATATTGAACTGAACAGGTGTGCCTCCAGCAATAGAAGTTTTAATTATGTTAATAATTGCCATCAGAATCATTGCGCCTAAGCAACACCAGAAGTTTAAAACATACATTCCGAACAAGTTATTTAGGCATCATTTCAAACCCAAAACATGCCTCGCTTACAATTTCTCTATCTGAAATGGCCCCGGTGACATCTCCCTTCGAAATAACACTTCATTAAGTCATTAGCTAGCAGCCAGAGCCGCATAAAAAGCAAGAAAAAACTAGGAGATGGCTCTAAAAATATTCCGGAACCCCACACTGGATAGTTGATTGAAGGGAGAGAAGATGAGGGTTATAAATAGCGTTCTTTCGGATTTAGGCGGTAACATTATAGGTTTGAAAGAAATTTAGGGATTTGCCCTTTTTGGTTTATTTCATTTTTCATACAATGGAAAAAGGCTTGTCCTCGAGTTTAGAGCTCATCTAGTAGATTCGTTATAAAAGAGATAACAAAATAGATATGAGTTTTCTTCCCGTCGGGAAATTTTTCTTTGCCGAGCAGAGATATTGCAAAAAACACTACTTTATTTTGTTCTTTGTTATCAGAATTAACAGATCGACATCGCTAACAACACTGTACATTTTCAATAAAAAGTGCTTACAAAAACCTAAAAATTATTTTCGGGAAACGATTTCTTGTTAAAAATTAACCGTACGAACAAAAATGAAATGCCCTCTCCTAACTGTGAAACTTGAAAATAACGAAATTAATGACCAATTCTGTTTTGATTTTACGCACTTGTGGATTCATATTTTTGATTACTCTGCTATATAGGCTTCAATTCAGTTGGGATATACGTACGGCAGATATGGCTTTATGGCAATTTGCAGCAAAAACTCGCAAAGTGTATAAGGTAGTATTTTAGCAGTTGGATATTTTTTGACAACAGTCTTAACAAAAAAATTGAGATCATTTGAAAATTTGGAAGAGATACAATAATTTCACAACTGTCAAGAGAAAGAAAACTTGATAAGTACAACAAATTTAAAAAGGTAAGAGTCTGCATATACGGTAATAAACCTCTATTTGGGGTTAGTTTGCAACCGAGCTTTTCGTAGCTAAATTATTTCAGTGTCTAATTTAACATTAAATCAACAGTAACAGGGCTGGTTTTTAAACATACAATACTGCCGCATTTGTAGTCTCGTAAAAATAATTTAAAAAAATATTCCTGATGTGCGTCCTTGGCTTCTAAAATAAAATAACAATTACCACAAAGCTTCTCTATGTTACGTCCTTTTACGTACTCCATGTGCAAAAACCTTCCAGAGGTTTCAGGAAAAAAATTATTATATCCGTGCCTGCTTGTTGGAGGCAATTAGTTTGGTTGGGGTTAAAAACAAACTCATATGCAAGTTGTGCTTGGACAATATACCTTCGCCTAACAGTCCTTGAAATGTTACAAAATGAAAAGTTAGCATTAATGAAGACATTGTTACGCCCGACCGTCAGTCCACAGAGATTCGGGCCGAAGCGGCAACGCCGAGCGCCGACCGCGACCCCGGGAACCCATCTAGACTAAACGAGAACCGGAAACAGTCACCTCCGTTCTCGAAAGTACGAGAGTGTGTTCAGGCCGGGTATCTAAACCAACGAGCCGCTCGAGATGGGATCGAATAGATAGTGCAGCGCAGTAAATAAGCGAAATGAGCGGACAAGCGAACACTGCGAATTGATAGTGGAAAGTAATTGTGTTTTAATCGTGTTGTAATAGTTAAAAGTAAATAAAAGTGTGTAGTTAATTGATGCTAAATTATTGGAACGCGGGAAAGCATGAGGGGAAGAGTGAATAAAAAAGAATTGAAGTGTCATTTGACCATTGTACCAATAAATTAATTTTACATGAAAATGATGGCTCTGATGGTGCAACAAACAGGCAAATATAATCCCAAATTTTTTTAATAACATATTTTGTAGCACCGTTACTTCTATACTTTTTACATTTACTAGAACTCTTAAGGTACCTTAAACGATGACTCGTCTTCATTCAAAATTAAAACTGTTTTAGAATACTGACATTTAAATCGTTTAACCAAAAAATTAAAACTGTCCTTCTTGCATGGCATTTATTCAATCCCAAAATCACCAATTATATGTATGTGATCCTTGTATTATCAATGAAAGAGCTGAGTAAAAAGACATGTTCAACAACAATTCAATCAACAACGATAATTTCTCCTTCGATTTGATCTGAATTTAAACCGAATTCTCATTGTTTTTATATATTTCCAAATGTACGTATGTAAATAGATTTAATGGAATTACCATCAACAAGACACCTTTTTTTTTAACGCCTACTATATTGTGGGCTAATTGTGGATATAGGGCATCTGACTAATGTAGGCAAATAGAATAATTCATTCGCCATAATAATGCATTAATTGGAATGCGGAAAGCTCGTTATTAACATGATTTTCGCCCTCATCGTTACAATATTCGTATAACAAACAATATGGAACATACGTTGCTCTGTTTTTAGGTTGATGGTGGTCAGAAAAGAAACAATTTTGGTATCCTTGTACATACTGATTTTAGTAATTCGTATTACCCAATGGCATTTCGGGAATAATTGTTTGTGCTGTATGCTGAGAGACATGCAAAACAATATCTCTAATTTGCTAAAACCTTCAATCGAGCAAATTATGTACCTACTTACAAAATGTATTATTCATAGGTTAACGTCGCTATTATAGTTCAAGTGGTGATATTTTGATATTCCACATCTGACGTACTTTGGTATTCATATTAGAGGAATACTAATGGACGTTTGGCTACTAACATATCATTGTAATTTGTAATGGATTTCGTCAATTTTCAATCTTTTTCTATTACCTTAAGTCTAATCCATTTTCATTTCTGCTCATAAATCGCGAGAAATGTGAAGAAAAATATTCACTTTGTCACTTTCCAATTTATTTCCCACACCGTGAAACTTCGAACGTATCTTTTTGTTTGTTCTTAAAACCACAGTAGGTATGAAGCTTCCTAAAATGTCTAGCTATAAGTAAGTTAAAAAGTTAACCCTTAAAAAATCAACTAGATTAGGGAAATAAGGTTATCCGCAATGTCATTTTTCCCTAAAAGAATTCCATTGCATTTGGCCGGCATTGAATAGCATTTATCACTGAATTTCACAGTTACCACGTCAAATTTATTGCCGAAAGGCACTTGAAACGGCGGTTTTTAGATTTAGAGACATTTATCATTTGTTTAATTAAGCACCGTAAGTAAACCGTTAAATTGGAGCTTTAACATTTTTAAGTGGAAAATTTAACCTTTCATTTGAGTATTACAAAAAGGAAATTTAGTGTTTGGAATGAAGCCGAATGTATTTGAATAAGAGGAGTTCAATTAAGATTTTAATGGGCAATGAAGAGATGATAAAATCGAACCTCCCCAAAATATGGTAATTCGTGGACGATCAAACATGCTGACCTTACTTCTTCAATTTAAGTCGAAAAGAGGACCCATGAGATTCAGTCAGCCTGATAGAATTTTGTCCCACGCTTCAGACTAAGCCAATTTACCCGGGTTATACGAGGGTGTTAGTGTAAAAGCAAAGTATTTATGTTGAGATTTGTTCCGAAGTATTTTCTTTCCTTTATTTTGATTTTTTTGAATATCCAATTCGCCGAAATTGCATGGCCGTTATCGTTTCCTGTTTTTAGAACAAGATAATTTATTTGAAATGTTTCAGGGGTAAACGCATAAATTCACATGCCTACATTGTTTAAGGCCTTAACGATAAAATGCTACGAAAGGGGTGCTTCAGCGTTTGCTTCATACCAAAGCGATTATTTAAAACACCAAAGCCTCGTATTATCAAAGTTATATTAAAATTAAAGCCACTAGTTTTATTTCATTTTCATTTAGCATTTTACCCAAATTTATTTGTTATACAAAATATTAGAATCCCTGTTTATCCCCCGTACACGTTTATATACTGGCACTTGGCTGGTAGTAAAGCAAACCCTTAAAGAAAATAACATTGTCACAATGGGCGCATTAGAAAGGGTAGTGGCAAATTCCCGTTTTATTCCTACCCGGGGCTCATTTTTATACGTTTCGGTTAACCTTGGGGGCGTTCATAAAAATGTGCAGCCAACTATGAAAGTAATTTGAGAGCCCTCTAAGGCAAGTTTTGTTAGATCAAAGTTTTGTCTAGTATTATACGAGTATGAGCTCTAATATTAAAAAATTTGTAGTAAATTATAGTAAAAAATGAAAGTATTTACGTGAATTTGTAGATTTTGGTGGTCAATACTAAAAAACGCAAAAATGTGAACAAAAAGGCGAATGTAGGGTAACCACATGTTTTTGAAAGAATAAAAAAAGGTAAGCAATAACGAAGTAACTACTTTTTAATGGTGATTCTAAATAGGTAAATAGCAATTGACTTTCGTGATGGCATTCAATTAAAAAAAATCAATCCTTTCTAAAGAAAAAACTAGTCTTTGTTGGTTGATACTAAAAACAACTTAAATAAATTGAACAGCTGAAAAATGTAAAGCTTTTCGTCGTTTACCATCTGCATTATTTTTAATAATAATTATGCCATTGCCATTTTTCTATTCGTTCACAAGCTAAGTATTAGGGACTCCTTAAAATTCCCTAAAGAGAAAGACAGAGACTGCTATAGAGATGCTGCGGAGGAAAAAAAGGAAAAAGGAAGAATAGAAGACCCTCTCTTCTTAGTAATTTCGCGCGTCCTGATTGGTTGCAGATCAATAACAATGAAAAATATTCAGTAAGTCAAAGTTAATTAATTTCAATCAAAGTTAATTAATTTCAATTAATCAAAGTTATTAAAAAATAACCTTAAGTGCGAAGGAAGGCTTTCCACCTAAAAGAGCGGATTTCAAAACGGCTTTTTTATTTACTTTCCATCTAAATGAGACGAATTCCATCCCTTCTGAATGTAGCAAATCGAACTTTAGTGAAAGTTGTACCATAAGTTAGTTCTTGACGATGTGTGTAGTGATTGCAAAAGGAACAAAAATGGATCATCGAATGAATCTGTTTTTAAAACTACTGAAGCAATAGGACGTTATTTGAAAGACGACAACAAGAAAAGAAGAAAAAAATCGTTCAAATATTTCCATTCCATTCCATTCCTCCAAGTTATGGAGGTTCAAAGATGGAAATCGCGAAAAAAGAAGCAATACCCTCCTTTTGGTCACTTGAAAGAAAACATTGAATTTTTTTATGCAGTTATCCATCTTATGATTATTTCGATCCCTTTTGAATATAGCAAACCGAATTGGAGTGGAAGTTGAACTAAAAATTCAAAGTGGAAAATCGCTAAAAAAGAAGACTCGAATTCTACTGAATATAGTACAACCGAAATTCTTAGAATTGTGCTTAGGAATTCATGGTTTTCATAAAAGTTTTTTTAAAATGTTTAAAGAAAAATTAGTGATTCAGAAATTTTTATTAAATATTGATTTTACTAAATCTAGTAAAATAGTATAGAACTCTCTTTCATTAAATAAATGAATTATACTAAACCAACTTAAACAACAAAACAACAATAAAATTTAAAAAAACTATTCAAATTGTGTTTAACTAGGAATTCAAGATTTAGAGTAGAGAGAGTGTTAGAGAGAAAATAAAAATTTATAATACTTTTCTCTTACATAGTTGTACCGAATTTAGTATCATCGAAAATTATTGAAAAATCTTTCAAAGTATATTCAGACAAATGTTCAAACCTTGTAAACCCTTTCTTGGTTTATTCCAAGCTAAATAATCTAATTGTGCTGAATTTAGTACCATAAGAAAGCCCTCAAAAATGTTTAAAATTGTATATAAGAAAAGTTCAAGCTTACTTAATGGTCTTCGTTATTCAGCGTCTTAATTTCGTCAATTGAAAGAAAATTTTTAATTTTATTTTATATTGTTGTCCATCTCAACAAGAAGGTTTTCTATTCTGAACGTACCTAGCAACCGAATTCGAGTGAATGTTGGACCAAAAGTTCATTTTTAGCGATGCGAGTTAAAAGCTAGTTTCAAAAGGGTTCAAAAATTGACCACCGAAGGGGTCTGTCTTCGAAACCACTCAACCAGTAGGACTGTCATTTGCAGTATTTAAAAGAGGACAAAAAAAATAAAAAACCGTTGGATTCACTCCAATCCGTCTAGTATTTCTCGAGTTATGGGTGTTCAAAGTTGAAAATCGTTAAAAAATAAGAAATACCCCACCCACCCCCTGGTCAACTTCCAAAAAATTTTTAAAAGATTTTATGCTTTTTCTATTTTAATTCCTTCTGAACGTCGCAAACTGAATTTGAGGGAATGTTGAACCATAAGTTTGGTTTTAACGATATGTGTTTAAAGCCGATTTCAAAAAAATCCAAAAATCGACCATCAAAGAGGTCTATCTCCAAAAGTACCGAATCATGGGACTGTTGTTTGTCATATTTGAAAGAGGTTAACAAAAAAAGAAAAAAAAACCGTTGGAATCACCCCAATTGGTCTAATATTTCACAAGTAATCGAATTGTACTGAATATAGTACAACCGAAATTCTTAGAATTGTGCTTAGGAACTCATGGTTTTCATAAAAGCTTTTTTAAAATGTTTAAAGAAAAACTAGTGATTCAGAAATCTTTATTAAATATTGATTTTACTAAATCTAGTAAAATAGTATAGAACTCTCTTTCATTAAATAAACGAATTGTACTAAACGAACTTCAATAAAATTAAAAAAAAATATTCAAATTGTGTTTAACTAGGAATTCAAGATTTAGAGTAGAGAGAATGTTACAGAGAAAATAAAAATTTATAATACTTTTCTCTTACATAATTGTACTAAATTTAGTATCATCGAAAATTATTGAAAAATCTTTCAAATTATATTCAGACAGATGTTCAAACTTTGTGCACCCTTTTTTGGTTTATTCCAAGCTAAATAATCTATTTGTACTGAAATTAGTACCATAGGAAAGCCCTCAAAAATGTTTAAAATTGTATATAAGAAAAGTTCAAGCTTACTTAATGGTCTTCGTTATTCGGCGTCCCCCCCCCCCCCTTAATTAACTAGGAATTCAAGATTTAGAGTAGAGAGAGTGTTACAGAGAAAATAAAAATTTATAATACTTTTCTCTTACATAATTGTACTAAATTTAATATCATCGAAAATTATTGAAAAATCTTTCAAATTATATTCAGACAGATGTTCAAACTTTGTGAACCCTTTTTTGGTTTATTCCAAGCTAAATAATCTACTTGTACTGAATTTAGTACCATAGGAAAGCCCTCAAAAATGTTTAAAATTGTATATAAGAGAAGTTCAAGTTTACTTAATGGTCTTCGTGATTCGGCGTTCCCCCCCCCCTCCCTTAATTTCGTCAATTGAACGAAAATTTTGAATGAAAATCGAGGGAATGTTGAACCAAAAGTTCATTTTTAACGATTTTAGTTTAAAACTTATTTCAAAAGGGTCTAAAAATCGACCATCAAACGTTGCAATTGCCTCCAAAACTACTACAAAATGTCTTAATGTTAATAATTAAACTTAAATATTGACAATCAAAATATTTAAAATAGTATTTGACAGAGGACAACAGAAAAAAAACTATTGAAATCACCCCAATCGGTCCATAATTCCTCGAGTTATAGAGGTTCAAAATTGGAAATCGCTCAGAAAGAAGAAATACCCATTTTCCTTTGCTCAACTTCGAAAAAATAAAAAAAAAGATTTTTTATTTTTCTCCGTTTTCCATCTAAAAGAGACGATTTCAATCCTCTCTGAACGTAGCACCAAACCGAATTTAAGTGAAAATTGTCCCATAAATTAATTTTCCAATATGTGTTTTAAAGGTGATTTCAAAATGGTCCATAGAGTGATCAGATGAAATTAATTTTGAAGCAAAGCCACTAAAAATACTTGAATTTGAGAAAGTTTTTTTATTGGAAAAATTATTGATATGAATAATAATAATTTACTGCCATATTTTTGAGGCCTAATACTAAAATAAAAAATACTTTTAGTTACTCTAGAAATGCAGATTCCTCTAAGATAGTTCCTGAATTCGGTTTCTTTTTTTAGTTTTAACAAAGAGTTCCTTTTTAGTTCTAAGATGAGTTCCTCTTTTTTAACAAAATTTATTTTTAGTTTCCTACAAGTTCATTATTAGTTACTGAAGAATATTTTTGTACTTTTTAATATCATGGTTTGTTTTTAAAATCTTAACTGTCCCACTTCACCTCATAAACGAGGCAAAATGAAATATTCATAAAAATATAGAAATGTCGCATTTCGCCCCAAAGGCGGGGCGAAAAAAAATGTTTTTAAAAAGTACTTTTTCAAGAATGTAAGTGGCGCCATCGGACGACGGCAGGTGCTTTCACTAGGGCATGCGAGATGATCGTGAAGCGAACCAAAAACCAGTTTTCTGCCGACATTTTCATTTTCCACAGACAAATGGCCGAGATTTGGTACCTATTGTCTGGGGGCGACGTTTAGCAGAGTACCAAACTCATTTTTCTATCAGACAGAGGAACCATAGACCGGTTTCGCTCTTTTTAGAGCTCAGTACGGTATACCTCGAACTTTTACCTTTGGTATACCTTTCTGTGAGAAGAAGTTTCTTAAGAAGAATTTTTCTTCTGAAGAAAATACTACTATATAAAATATAGTAATATTTAATATATAAATTCCCTAAAGCGAAAGACAGAAATTGCTGTAGAAATGTTTCGGAGAACAAAAAGAAAAGTGGAATGAATACAGACTCTGTCTTATCAGTAATTTTGAGCATATTGATTGGTCACAGATCAATTCAGAAAGTAAAAGTTAAAAATTGAACAAAAAAACATCTTTAAGTGTCAAAAGACGATTTTTTTATTACGGTTCGTAAACTGCTCATTTAATGCCTAATATAAGCAAAAGCCATGTGGTGGCAGTTAAAGATCTTATTAAGTTTACTTTAATTGTTAAGGCTGCACTTTGAACGATCTAATTTATGACTTTCAGCTTTCTGGTTAAAATAAGAACTTGACATGAATATTAAAATTTTCGCTAGTAATTAAAGTTCTTGTGCTTAAGCAACAAACGATGCTGCGCTGTATTACCTAACATATATTATGGCAGAAAGTAATCAATATAGTGTCGTAAACAGTCACTCATAGCAACATTCTTATCAGCTGCAAATAAGATGTTCTAACGAGAATGTATGCTCCCTATATGTTCGTTAATAAGTCGTTAATAGGGCTTTTGTTCAGTTGATAATTTATTCCCTTTGCGTGACCCAATAGAAAGATTTTGCAAAACTAAAGGCAATTAGTGTATGGTGGATATCGTTAGGAAAGCTTTTAAACGGTGATACTGATTTATTATAACACTTTGTTTGAAGAAAGTTACTACCCAGTACTGGTCATTAAGCTAAAAACGTTTTTGCAGAAAGATTTAGGAGTATTTTGTGTGCCAAATCATCAACCAAAAACCTATCCATAGCCGTTTGCGTGTAACTATAAGGACGAACAAAACCCTAATGGTTAATGTAACCTGTTTAGTATATGGAAATTAACAGGCACGTTAAATTTAGGTGCAGTCAGTCTGGATAGGTCAGATACTTCAGTGCAGGGAACTCCAGGACTCGCCCTAGTACGCGATCAATCACTTAGGGTGTGTTTTTCTAATTGCGGATTTATTCCATGAATGTTCGTCTTGTAGTCCGACAGGCGTTTTTATAGGTACATGATGGGCGAAAATGTACTGATTTAACAAACGAAGGGGACTGGATTTTCGAAAGCTTTAAAACGACAGGAATTAGCGTAAATGGTTAAAGCCATCTGAATCAATTATTTTCGAAATATTTGCATATCAATCGCAAAAATATATTTAAACGATCCTCGTATTTGTAGACCACAACATAAAGCGGCTTTTATAAAAGATCCGCTTAATAACAAAGGGCTGCTCTTGAATAAAATTTACATATAGATGCATTTTTAATTCTGGAACTGTATTTGAAAGTGGGAAACCACAACCGATCCACATGCCACCTCTAATTGCAACTGTTAGGTATAATAAACTAATAAGCTCATAACAGATTCCCTCTATGGCAGGGTAAAATATTACCAGGGCACAAGAAGATCGCCTATTAAAGTTGCGGTCATTCGATTAAAGCTTTCAGCTATCGCAGTCAAAGTCCAGCCTAATCGTATTAAAACCGGATCCATGGTAAAGCAAGTGTGATGATAATACTGCAGATAATGTGTAGTGGTAACTTGTTCCACTACGATTATCTATCCCATGGAGACATGACGTATATCGAGGCCGCAAATTTTACTTCCTTTGAATGGCCATAGGCCTAAAGTTTCACAAAGTGGACATCCCATTTCCCTACATTAGAATGTCGTTTATTGATTCTATTGACTCTCCTATAGGTCTACAGGGTGTTTCTTTTATGGGTTCCCACCATTGCTATATCTATAGAACAGTGAGACTTACAAAGAGAAAAAAGTTGCCTTTTGGTGAGTTACTTTTAGATTCCACTTCGAGGATGCCACATTTTTTTTTCACACTGTTCAGTGGTTTTTGAATTATTTGGATAAATTTGACTATTTCTCAAAACTTTAATCTCTTGTATTTTGTTAACTATTCTTGATAGAAAGAATTAAAGATTAGACAGTGTAATAGCTTTTTAATCTCTACGAGATGGCATATCGCATGTCATTAAGTATCTTTTAATAACTGAGTTATCGTTACCAATTTATTTTTTTTAAATACGGATCTGGATTTTTTACTTCATCCAACCGTCATCATAAGAACTTTTTGTTTCATTAAAAATAGTCAAAAAACGAGATTTTAGAAGTGCCAAAAAATCTACCACCGAAGGGGTCTATCTCCGAAACTATTGCACCTACGAAACTTCCAGTAGCGGGAGGTGAAAGAGGACATCAAGGAGAGGAAAAAACAGTTGGATTCACTTAAATCGGTCAAGGCGCTTTCAAGTTACAGGTGGTCAAAGTTGAGAATTGAGAAAAAAGTCGTAATACCCCCCCTTTGGACATTTTCAAAAAAAAATCGGGAAACATTTTTTGCTGTTTTTGATCGGAATGGAACGCTTGCAATCCCCTAAGCATGTAACAAACTCAATTCGAATGAAAGTAACCTGTTTAGAGTTTTTTTTTAAAATGGTCCAAAAACGCGATTCCAAAAGTGTCTAAAAATCGACCTCCGAAGGGGTCTATCTCCGAAAATATTGCACCTACGAAACTTCCAATAGCGGGAGGGGAAAGAGGACATCAAGGAGAGGAAAAAACAGTTGGATTCACTCCAATCGGTCAAGGCGTTTTCAAGTTACAGGTGGTCAAAGTTGACAATTGAGAAAAAAGTCGTAATACCCCCCCCCCCCTTTGGACATTTTCAAAAAAAAATCGGGAACATTTTTGAGCTGTTTTTGATCGGAATGGCACGCTTGCAATCCCCTAAGAATGTAACAATCTCAATTCGAATGAAAGAAACCTGTTTAGAGGTTTTTTTAAAAATGGTCCAAAAACGCGATTCCAAAAGTGCCTAAAAATCGACCTCCGAAGGGGTCTATCTCCGAAACTATTGCACCTACGAAACTCCCAATAGCGGGAGGTGAAAGAGGACATCAAGGAGAGGAAAAAACAGTTGGATTCACTCCAATCGGTCAAGGCGCTTTCAAGTTACAGGTGGTCAAAGTTGAGAATTGAGAAAAAAGTCGTAATACCCCCCCCCCCCCTTTGGACATTTTCAAAAAAAAATCGGGAATATTTTTTTCCTGTTTTTGATCGGAATGGCACGCTTGCAATCCCCTAAGAATGCAACAATCTCAATTCGAATGAAAGAAACCTGTTTAGAGGTTTTTTTAAAAATGGTCCAAAAACGCGATTCCAAAAGTGCCTAAAAATCGACCTCCGAAGGGGTCTATCTCCGAAACCATTGCACCTACGAAACTTCCAGTAGCGGGAGGTGAAAGAGGACATCAAGGAGAGGAAAAAACAGTTGGATTCACTCCAATCGGTCAAGGCGTTTTCAAGTTACAGGTGGTCAAAGTTGACAATTGAGAAAAAAGTCGTAATACCCTTTGGACATTTTCAAAAAAAAATCGGAAACATTTTTGAGCTGTTTTTGATCGGAATGGCACGCTTGCAATCCCCTAAGAATGTAACAATCTCAATTCGAATGAAAGTAACCTGTTTAGAGTTTTTTTTTAAAATGGTCCAAAAACGCGATTCCAAAAGTGTCTAAAAATCGACCTCCGAAGGGGTCTATCTCCGAAAATATTGCACCTACGAAACTTCCAATAGCGGGAGGGGAAAGAGGACATCAAGGAGAGGAAAAAACAGTTGGATTCACTCCAATCGGTCAAGGCGTTTTCAAGTTACAGGTGGTCAAAGTTGACAATTGAGAAAAAAGTCGTAATACCCCCCCCCCTTTGGACATTTTCAAAAAAAAATCGGGAACATTTTTGAGCTGTTTTTGATCGGAATGGCACGCTTGCAATCCCCTAAGAATGTAACAATCTCAATTCGAATGAAAGAAACCTGTTTAGAGGTTTTTTTAAAAATGGTCCAAAAACGCGATTCCAAAAGTGCCTAAAAATCGACCTCCGAAGGGGTCTATCTCCGAAACTATTGCAGCTACGAAACTTCCAATAGCGGGAGGTGAAAGAGGACATCAAGGAGAGGAAAAAACAGTTGGATTCACTCCAATCGGTCAAGGCGTTTTCAAGTTACAGGTGGTCAAAGTTGACAATTGAGAAAAAAGTCGTAATACCCCCCCCTTTGGACATTTTCAAAAAAAAATCGGGAACATTTTTGAGCTGTTTTTGATAGGAATGGCACGCTTGCAATCCCCTAAGAATGTAACAATCTCAATTCGAATGAAAGAAACCTGTTTAGAGGTTTTTTTAAAAATGGTCCAAAAACGCGATTCCAAAAGTGCAAAAAATCGACCTCCGAAGGGGTCTATCTCCGAAACTATTGCACCTACGAAACTTCCAGTAGCGGGAGGTGAAAGAGGACATCAAGGAGAGGAAAAAACAGTTGGATTCACTCCAATCGGTCAAGGCGCTTTCAAGTTACAGGTGGTCAAAGTTGAGAATTGAGAAAAAAGTCGTAATAACCCCCCCTTTGGAGATTTTCAAACAAATTTCGGAAATTTTCTTTTGCTGTTTTTGATCGAAATGGCACGTTTGCAATCCCCTCAACATGTAACAAACTCAATTCGAATGAAAGTAACCTGTTTAGAGTTTTTTTTAAAAATGGTCGAAAAACGCGATTCCAAAAGTGTCTAAAAATCGACCTCCGAAGGGGTCTATCTCCGAAAATATTGCACCTACGAAACTTCCAATAGCGGGAGGGGAAAGAGGACATCAAGGAGAGGAAAAAACAGTTGGATTCACTCCAATCGGTCAAGGCGTTTTCAAGTTACAGGTGGTCAAATTTGACAATTGAGAAAAAAGTCGTAATACCCCCCCCCTTTGGACATTTTCAAAAAAAAATCGGGAACATTTTTGAGCTGTTTTTGATCGGAATGGCACGCTTGCAATCCCCTAAGAATGTAACAATCTCAATTCGAATGAAAGAAACCTGTTTAGAGGTTTTTTTAAAAATGGTCCAAAAACGCGATTCCAAAAGTGCCTAAAAATCGACCTCCGAAGGGGTCTATCTCCGAAACTATTGCACCTACGAAACTTCCAGTAGCGGGAGGTGAAAGAGGACATCAAGGAGAGGAAAAAACAGTTGGATTCACTTAAATCGGTCAAGGCGCTTTCAAGTTACAGGTGGTCAAAGTTGAGAATTGAGAAAAAAGTCGTAATACCCCCCCTTTGGACATTTTCAAAAAAAAATCGGGAAAATTTTTTTGCTGTTTTTGATCGGAATGGAACGCTTGCAATCCCCTAAGCATGTAACAAACTCAATTCGAATGAAAGTAACCTGTTTAGAGTTTTTTTTTAAAAATGGTCCAAAAACGCGATTCCAAAAGTGCCTAAAAATCGACCTCCGAAGGGGTCTATCTCCGAAACTATTGCACCTACGAAACTTCCAGTAGCGGGAGGTGAAAGAGGACATCAAGGAGAGGAAAAAACAGTTGGATTCACTCCAATCGGTCAAGGCGTTTTCAAGTTACAGGTGGTCAAAGTTGACAATTGAGAAAAAAGTCGTAATACCCCCCCCCCCTTTGGACAATTTCAAAAAAAAATCGGGAATATTTTTTTCCTGTTTTTGATCGGAATGGCACGCTTGCAATCCCCTAAGAATGCAACAATCTCAATTCGAATGAAAGAAACCTCTTTAGAGGTTTTTTAAAAATGGTCCAAAAACGCGATTCCAAAAGTGCCTAAAAATCGACCTCCGAAGGGGTCTATCTCCGAAACTATTGCACCTACGAAACTTCCAATAGCGGGAGGGGAAAGAGGACATCAAGGAGAGGAAAAAACAGTTGGATTCACTCCAATCGGTCAAGGCGTTTTCAAGTTACAGGTGGTCAAAGTTGACAATTGAGAAAAAAGTCGTAATACCCCCCCCCCCTTTGGACATTTTCAAAAAAAAATCGGGAACATTTTTGAGCTGTTTTTGATCGGAATGGCACGCTTGCAATCCCCTAAGAATGTAACAATCTCAATTCGAATGAAAGAAACCTGTTTAGAGGTTTTTTTAAAAATGGTCCAAAAACGCGATTCCAAAAGTGTCTAAAAATCGACCTCCGAAGGGGTCTATCTCCGAAAATATTGCACCTACGAAACTTCCAATAGCGGGAGGGGAAAGAGGACATCAAGGAGAGGAAAAAACAGTTGGATTCACTCCAATCGGTCAAGGCGTTTTCAAGTTACAGGTGGTCAAATTTGACCATTGAGAAAAAAGTCGTAATACCCCCCCCTTTGGACATTTTCAAAAAAAAATCGGGAATATTTTTTTCCTGTTTTTGATCGGAATGGCACGCTTGCAATCCCCTAAGAATGCAACAATCTCAATTCGAATGAAAGAAACCTCTTTAGAGGTTTTTTAAAAATGGTCCAAAAACGCGATTCTAGAAGTGCCTAAAAATCGACCTCCGAAGGGGTCTATCTCCGAAACTATTGCACCTACGAAACTTCCGGTGGTGGAAGGTGAAAGAGGACATCAAGAATAGGAAAAAACAGTTGGATTAGTAGAATTGATAGAGATTCAATAAAAAATCATCCGCCTCAAAACCAGGCTCATAATGACCAAGACCAAGGCTAACATGGGCTTGGTCTGGCATTGTCTTCTTTGCAAACTTATTAATAAGCAGGCAAAGATGAGGAGGGTTTGAGGGTTTTAGTTTTAAGGGAAGTAAGTTGTGTTGAAGGTATTAATAAAAAATGGTTCTCGAAAAAGATGAAAAAAAAGACAAAAATGGTAATTCGAGTGGTTATTTCCTGCGAACGGTGACTAACAGATGATTAGAGAAGGAAGAGGCGTATATGTACTTCGTTTCAGCACTATGGGCTCTTTCATGACCTAAAAGTGAAAATTATACAAAAGTAATAATTCAATTGTATTAAAAAATTTAGTTTAAAATTCAACCTCATACTGCTCATTCCCTAAATGTGTGAAATATTCCCGCATCCTCTGAGGCTCTAGAAACAACACTTGAGGTGTTGTAACTAAATTTTCGAGCTTAATGAAATCTAAATAATTTGATGTTGTCTTACTAAACAGTTTCCAGGTCCATTTCAATTTAATCCTGAAAGGGAAACTGATAGAAATCGTCAACTAACTTCTGGCAGGATGTGGTTATAATGCAAACGGGAAAGCTGCGAATGAGTTATTTTCCTCGGAAATTTTGGAGACGGGGATGTATTATTTTGCATTAACGACCCCAGGTGTGATTAGAGCACGATGTCGTTTGTTTTCTGGACTAGAACTTGACTATTGTCTGCATACAGGCAGATGTGTATTCAGCAAATAAAAGTGATCAATAAAGAGAATATGTTGAATAGTGCATTGGAAGTTAAAAGATGTCTATCTTCAAAACTGCTAAATCAATAGGATCGAAGGGGTTTATCTCCGAAATTATTGAACCAATGAGGCTCTGTAGAAAACACTAAGAAATGGAAAAAAAATGGTTGGATTCAATCCAATTAGTCTATTAATTATCAAGTTGCACAGGTTCAAATCATCATCAAGAAGGATATACGCAATTAGCGCTATTGGAGCTTTCTTCTCCCACTCTTTACAAGAAGATATAGAAAATTAATGATGCCTAGGAAGACTTTTCTTATACATTTTTTGCAGTGTAAATCTATCCAAGACATAAATAAGAGAAGACACCAAAATCGTTTAAAAATTACACAGGCGAAAAAAAATGCAAATGTAGAGCGTTTGGAGAAATTAAGATTACAATTTAGACTAGTAGAACGGAATGTCTCAGTGAATAAGGGAATGCAGCTTTTTCTGCTCATGGTTAAACTATTTATTAAGCGACGTTTCATCCCATATTCCGGATCATCATCAGGCTGAAAACTATTTAAGTCAATTTAATAAAGATTTGGCCCTAGTAGTAACCTGAATTTTTCCAACAAACATAAATTTGTTATCTTTCACGTTTTTACAATTTTGAGCTATTTTGAGGCGTTTTTAGTCAAATTTCACTTATTTTGGTCGAAAATTTTATTTTACCAAAAACAGCAAATTAAATTATTTGGATTACTTTTCCCTGATTTTTCAGGGAAGGGGGACATAAAAATTTGCATTTTATAACAGTGTGAAGACGTTCAGGGCCGGTCAAAATACAATCTAAAGTGTTTTTCGGGCTTTGAAGCCGTGGTCCAATGTAACTTCTTCAGTATACATTCTAAATGCGAACTGGAAGTGAGTTATTTATTGCAAAACGAAAAACTGATCCATATGCAAAGTTTTACGAGGAATCCAAATATGCAAAAATGTATAGGGTGTTTCACTTGAAATAACAAAAACTTTTCTGCCCCGCATTTAGGCAACACCCTGTAAAGCTTAAAGTGTTTTTAAAATGTAGACGCTAATTGCGAACAACTTTCATATAAGTTTTTTCGAAAAATAAAAAATAACAAATCTAAAGGACTTTGTCTATGTAAAATGTTAGATTCTATAAATTAATATAATGCGAGGCGAATTACAGTTTTTGGTATGTTACTGCTTCTTCCAGATTCGCCCGAACCGATAGGGGCTTAATTAACTTTTTCCTGGATATTTCAGGGCTCGCGCTTTGGAAAAGTCATGTAGGGTGTTGGATCAGAGACGACGATTATCAACCTTTGGGTCACACTTTGATGATTGTTTAAAAAGTTTGATGAGGGCTGTACCTTCCTGTCTAAATATTCTTTAAGCAAAATATACATTTGACATTGACTGTTTTTAATAATGTGAAATGTCACATTGTAAACAATAATTTAAACATAAGAGTGCAATTTGTGAGTGATGTCTAGGGTATCTAAATATTCTGACTTTAAATGCAAAACGTATGTTTATGGTAAATTTTGTTTGCTCAATACATTCACAATATAAAATTAGGCAGAACAAAAAAAATCATTAAATGAATGTAATTGATGCTTTGAGTAAGCAAATGAATGAACAGGACCCTGTTTGGGCGCCAATAATCTACAACAGAATCAACGAAACGCAGGCTTCTACCAATCCAGGATACAAAATTAAAAATTGTAATAAAAGAAACATTTGAAAAAACTCTCTGTAATTCGAAATTGAAGGAAAAAAAAGTAATGCTACGGGACATTGAAATAGAAAACTAAAACTCCATGGCTGCATAGCTTTTTATTCATTGTTCGATCGGTTCAATTTTCCGTAAACATCCCTGCGAACGGTTTTTAATGGATTCGTAACTTTTGCCGCAAAATAAGTAGAACAAAAACCGAAAATTGCTTTTGGACCAAGGTTGTCAAAATTGAATATTCGGCCGTTAGCGTTTGTGTGCGTAAAACGAGCGTGTTATTCAATCATTTGGGGGCTATTAGATCAGTTTAATACCATTTATGTTAACACCAGCACAAATGAATTTCGAGACGGTCCACAGGTTGTACATAATAATGTCAGATATCTGGATTTTCGGTGTCCATGTTCTTGTTTACGTTTCGTGCAGATAGCCCCCATATCGGAAACCCAAAATTACCGCTTTCAATAATTGGATTCTCTTAATGAACGCGGGCGTGTGACTGGAACAAATTCCCTAAATAATACTATGTGCCCCTGCCCGCAGATCTACCGTACCTTTGGGAGTTCCAGGAAAAAAAAACAAGCAAATCCGAAGCAAATTAAAACACAATTCCCTTGTGCAGTTATGTAGAACAAAGGCTCGTTTATTTACGCAATATTCTTGCAGGCATCTTTAGAGATCCTTGAGAAATCGATATTTCTCCGAGGCTTTGTTTTTGTCATACAATTAAGGCTTAAATATTTACCAACTTCCTTTTTAACATCGTAAACATTTGTAGTAAAAAAACCTTTTCCTTATTAAGTTCATTGTTCTGAAAAAAATATCTGAGTTAACCGGAATATGAGAAAAAACATAAGCACTTAGCTCAAGGAAATTGGAATTTCTTATTTATCTGGAATACATACCATAAAAAAACTTTTACGGCTTGGCGATTCCACGAAAACAAGAAATTCTGGAGATTTGGAAACTAAAAAAAAAAAGGTTGACATGGAGCCTCATATATACCTCCATGCAACGAAATTTCCATTTATCCAGCTGGAAGGGAGAACAAACGGAATTTTTAACCAGCAGAACTTGATTTGCTGTTGCATTACTAGGATTCTCGAGATGATATTTTAAAACAATGCTTTGTTTGTAACTGATTATAAAATAACACGCAAATTGGATGCCTTTTTCCTAAGAATAGTAGGCAATGTAGGTAGTTCTCTCAGAAGTTTTTGTCATCGCTGAATCCAATAAGGTAAATAATATCAAATGCCTAAACAGAATCGAATGATATTTAGCTGATGGGAAGATATTAGAATGGGATTTATAGAAAAATAAATACAAAAGAGGTAGGTTTTTGTAGTAAGTTTTGTAGTAGTAGTCTTCGCATATCTTCTAAAGATGCAAACAAAATTCGTTACAAATGTCTCAAAGTAAAAGGCCACGTGTAAAAATACAAATTTGAAGCTTTTGAACAAATTTTGGTCACTATTGTTTAAAAAATGTCTTAAATCGTCTAAAAATAAGTCCAAAAGAGGTAAGTCGAGGCACAAATTTCTAATTTTGGGTCAAAATCATCTAAACATTTTCTAAAAGAGTTTCCTTATTGAACCAAAATTATCTCAGTAAAAATTAATTTTTCGGAAATACTGAATAATAATATATATTGGTGACAAGATGTCATTTATGTTTAATTCCCCACAGGCGCAAATTAATCTCTAATTAGTTTAGACTGAAGAAGAAAATTGTGAAATGACCTTGAATACCAGCTCATCGCGATCAGATGGAAATTTGGTAGAAAACAGTAGCGAAATGCCCATGGAACATAGTATGAAATGGAGAAGGAAATACTGCAGAAAGAGACCTTGAATACCAGCTCATGGCACACATAAGAAAATTTAGGGGAATTAACGACATGAGGATGGAATACAGTAGGAAGTGGAAGAGGCAATACTGGAGAGTAGTATACCGGGTGTCCAGCACAACCCTGGACATAGGAGATTAACATGGGAAATCGGTTTTTATTTTTTTGCGCCTGTACGGTTGAATTGCTTGAAAAACTTTTAAGAGTAAAGTTGTAGAGCGTATGGTCAGCTATCATCCTGTAATTTTTTCAATACCCCAGTTTTTGCCGTTTTATGGAAAATGCCTCGAAATGTGCAAAAATTTGAATTTGGCGCATCACCCCCGCCATGCATGTGCAATGTCGCCAACATATTTTCACTGCATAATCACGTTAATAAATCAAAATAAATAAGAAAGAAAAATCGGCTCTGACTCTGACATAAGAAATTATTAGGTTGGCGACACTGCACATGCATACCGGGGCTGACGCGCCAAATTCAAATTCTCACTCTTTTCGAGACGTTTTTCCAAAAAACAGCCAAAACTGAGGTATTGAATAATTACAGGATAATACCTGACCATAAGCTCTACAACTTTACTCTTAAAAATTTTCCAATCAAATCAACCGTACAGGCGCAAAAAAATAAAAACCGATTTCCCATGTTAATCTCCTATGTCCAGGGTTCTGCTGGACACCCGGTATAATGGTGACAATATGTCATTTATGTTTGATTACTCAATAGAGCGGGAGACCTTGAATACCAGCTCATCGCACACATAAGAAAATTTAGGGGAATTATATACATTAATTATTAATGACATGAAAATGTCATTTTCATGTCAAAAGCAAAAGACGATTTTCAGAATATCACACACAAATACTCAGGGACAAACACATTAATAGGTATAATTTTTTGTAATTCATAGTTTCTAAAGCTTTATTTTTTAGATAGTTCTGAAGAAGGCAGCAGAGAAGTTGCCGAAACGTCAACTATGTCGATTCGTCCGAGCCCTTTCCAGGGTAAATTATTATTCGCAGTAATTTTACTGTGAGTAGTGCGAAATTATTTCTCCAACAACGAACGAATCGGGCAAAAAAGGGGATGAGGCTTCACCCAAAAGTAAGTAGTAAAAAAAATTAAATTGTTAGTTGGGCATTATAGAAAACAAATCCAGATATCCACTTCTGCAAAATACAAGGAAGAACAAGACGATGGAAATGGGAATCAACAATCGAAACTGCTCAATATAGGAAAATACCTATAATACAGTTCCATAGTCTGTTACGAAAGAAGTAACATGTAAGCAAATATTGCACTTGAACATATATTTGAAGCAAATTGAACGGCTATACAGCCACTTCAAAATTATGGCGATTTACAGAAATGTCAATAAAGTTAGATCCGCTTGCACGAAATAATTGTTGGATCGGATTGATTGCGCCGGAAATAATCATCTGCTTGATGGCCAACGAGCCGAATACTGCGGGTTTAAATCATTTGTGATCCTTATTAACAAGCACATATTCAACATTATCTACCTTGCTTTTGATAAGCATGGGATAATATGCATTTCGTGGTTGAGTACGAAGGTTTAATTAAAGGTACCTAGACACTTCCAGAGAATGAATTTCCGAATTCGGTATTCAGGGATCGATTAGTTTTTTTTTAGGGATATTGAAAGAGAGACGGGCCATGTTAAATAGCGAATATGTATGCTCTCTGTGATGGTGTGCGTGATGCGCTTCGAACCGATGCATGGATCACATGCTTCAAACAAAACGTGTAAATATCTGCTACAGCATGATATTAACCGAATTGGATACATTACATTTGCCAATTAAATATTTTTTCGTTTTTTTGACCATTCTCATATTGTGAAGTACATTGCAAAAAAACAAACATTTTACTACACATTATACTCTACCAGCAATCTAAAATGGTCCATTTGCAAAATTATTAAGAAACGTCTCTTAATTAACCCTCATAGACATTTCCACAGATTCTTTCTTTCATAATTAGGTAGTGTAAAATACTTCTAAACAGACATATTAAGCCCCTAAGAAAGTCATATACATATGTCGATGAACTGCATTAAGTATTTCCACAAATGCACCCTTCTTCCCCGACTAAAAATAAATTGGATCTTTTAAAATCAAGATTAAAGAATATTAAGCCTTTTGAAGGGAACAAGTTACACCCTTAATAGGTTCATTAGTAGGCGAGAAAGTTTAATTAACATTAATGCAATTTTTGGTTATCCGAGAGAAAGCATATACTTTTAGCTTAGTTCTTAATTTAGACATTAAGATTCAACTTTTGTTCTCAAAAAAACAATAGAAGGCTTATGAATGATTCCTTCGTTAGAGAGGTTGAAAGTTTTTATCTAAATGATTGATTGCCTTCATATGAAAATTATCGCAAAATGTTTTAACTGCATAGGCTAACCTTCTGTTAACCTTTTTAACTTAGAGTGAAACATAATTAACGTTTTTGTCATAGATACGAAATCCATTGATAAAGCATTCCTAATTACTACAGGCATTGCCGTTATAACGGAGTGATATGTTTTTGTAGTGTAGCTCAGATTGTCCACATGATGGCATTAAACTATATTGAATAATAGCTACATTGCACGCAGACCGTCAAAGAAATAATGCATAATTGAGTCAGAAAAATTACATATATTTACCATCCTTTCCGTGAGATATCTAATATTTTTTTAATCGTGCTTTTGTTGGAATTTTTTTCGAGAACTTATCATTAAAAATTATCTCAGTTTAAAAATCAACATTGGTTAGGATGGTATCTTTTACGATTCTTCTCCATGATCTGATAACGAGTATGTGAAAAGGATTTATTGCGGAATAACTGCAAAACGAATGTAAGTATTATACGTATAGTGTATGTATATATTTATTACTAGCTTAATTCATGTTCGTCGAAATACAAAAGCCCAATTACACTTTTCTCCAGATAGTTTAACGACCTCTTTATCTAAAAATTAACAAGTTGGTCAGCAGATATCTTGAGTTAATTTGTTTATGGTGTGCTTTACACTAGCACGCGCGCCATTTTTTTTTGTTTTCTTGCATCTTTTGCTTTGAAATTCAATTAAGACCATTTCGCGACGTCCCAACGAAAAGTTCCAAAAGGAAAACATTCCAAGATATCCCCTGGGATAGAAACCCATTCGATTAGATGCACGGTCTCAGCACAAATATACCTCAAAGTGGCAGTTTGAAATTCAAAGTTTAAAAAATTTATCAAAATTTCAAATTCAAAGTTAGGCCCTTGATTGTTGGTCAGCTCTGAGGCCCAGATGTGTGCTACCTCTCTGAGATATTTCAGATTTTTTACTGTAAAAATGTGGAATCTACAGGGTGAAATGTGAGAAAAGTACACCCAAATTGGCAAAAAATGTGGCACAGAAAAACTTTTGTACCTCGACTGGTATAAGAGCTAAATAAAATTAACAACTGATTTTTTGTGTCTCCACGTCTTCTAGTTGCTCATATACCAAGCTGGACCACCGTTCCATGGTTTTCGTAAAAATCGCAAAAATCTACCTTACTATTTTGGATACTTTTTGTCAATTGTTTTTGGACATTTTTTTAACCTCTCTGTACTAAAGTGACACCTTTGGCGGGATAGGATTAAAAGTGCCCAAGGATATGCCCTTTCTCTTGGAACCATCCTTATTGGGCCAGTCGTCTAATAAAGCGAATCCAGAAAGCCAATAAGTTGACCATTATAAATGTTTTTTAAAACAACTGTGCCCAACTTTGCGAATTTTTATACATTTTCCTATTTAACTTATCGGAAGTAGACTTCAAAATTTATCATCTACACGTATGAGAAATTCTACTCATGGGCAGCCCTATACTATACCCCACATAGCCTCGGAGTTGCGGAAAAAAAGAAGCGACAAAATTTTTTACTTTGGTAGGCCACTGCCCCCCCTTCTTTGGTAGGCCACTGCCCCCCCCCCCCCCCCCCCCCCCCGCACATACCACCAAACCTACCACATTTTTGGAAAGCCCAGTCATAGTTATAAGCGTCAGAACCAAAAAAATACCAAAAATCTACAACCAAAATTGCAAAAACCTTATATAATCCTCACTGGCGTTCGGATAATAATTATCATATTTTTATACTATACAAAGCAGACAACATTAAATTACAAATAAACGCTTATAGAATTAAGCCTTGTGTTTGCTCTCCTTGGAATTTACTGTAAATGTCTATTTACTCAGAAAAAACACCTTTCTTCAAAACACGACCACACGAAAGACAAAGGTAAACTGAGCAAGTTTGTCGTTCTTTCATAATATAACAGGTAAGCCACCCTCATGAAGATTATTGTTTGGAAATCTATAATTACCCTTCAAATATGCATTGTAATTCTCAAACCCATTTCAATAAAACAGAGTATATTATGTCAACGGTAAAACCACATGCCATTACTAATGAACGAAATTATTAATAAATTTGCACAAGCATGGGCCAGTTTGGCAAGCAGCAGCATGAAAATATAATAATTATCACGGCCATATTGTCAATAAAATAATATATGTGACGTAGACAGAGGGTCTGAAACTATTTATTGGCCTATCTTTATATGGCCAACTAATCTATCAGATTAATCAGCTAAAGTTAGCAAGTGGCCCTCTCCATTCTTCAACTAAGTGGAGAAGAGACAGGAGTGCAAGGGTTTGCTCTCCTGATAAATGACAAAGATTAACTGGGTTTATATTTAGAGTGGTCAGTATTCATTTCGTCCGCTCTTGCGTCCGGAGATTCATATGTTAAATTTCCGGAGGTAATTCCACAACAAAAATCACTCCATAGAGACAATGACATCAAAAAATTCTTTACGCGTTCATTATCTCGCACATTTTTCTACTTTTCTACTTTCTCTTTCTTTGCTTAGGGTAATTTAAGATTATTCGTTGATACGACGTTCAGGACATGTTTGGCGATTTTCAGTTTTTTAGCCCACAAAAAAACATACAGAGGTTTTGCAAAAAGTGTGTGCTTTCTCGTAAGTTACCCTGTATCGCGCGAATGCAGCTGTCGATTTTAATACAATAAATTATTTCTAAAATATAATTGTTCATAAAATCAGCAACTTAGACAGGTTAATGAAACAAGTTGTATCCCACATAACAAATTGATATCTACTGGATATTCAGTTGATATCCAATGGATATCCATTGTCCATCCAGTGGATGTACATTTGTCGCCCGATCCAACATCCAGTAGACTTCCATTATGTACATTCACTGGATGTTCAAAAAATACTACTGATATTTGTTTGTACATCCTATGGATATACCAACGGCATCCAATGGCATCATTGAACATCCAGTGGATGTCCATAAAAATACGGAATTCCTAGTTCGCTAGTTTTTCTATATTAATGGTAAAAATAAATTATACGCTTTGATTGAGGTGCTATCTTTGAATTATAATACGTCACATTAAAAAAAAAATAAAAATTGTGTGCCTCCTAGTCTTGTGCTAGCAAAATTAGGAATGTTTTCAATCAATGATTTTTGTTTCCTTTGATGATGTTCAGGTTGAGTTCTTGCTCTAAAAGTGTAATCAGTACGTTTTGCTATATTATTGCACGAAAAGACATATTTTGAATTCTATTGAACATTTAGGGCATGACATGTTGGATATTTAATTTTCAAAATCAAGGACTTTGCTGGAAAATCACATATCAACATTTCAACATTAAAATCCACAGAAATTTTATTAAAGGAAATTCGGTTATTTAACTGCTGACATTCAGTTACAAAATCCACTAAAAGTACATCAGAATTATAAGGTTTTTCATATCTGTGGTAAATTCCTATCAAAAAAAAAATTCATTTTATGCTTTTTCTATTGACTTTTGAAACCTAAAAGTGGCAAAAACTGACTACCAGAGCTTTTGCTTGGAGGCAAACCATCAATAGTGATTGCTAAATTGGCTGAATCAGAATCTGTAATTAACATTTTGTTTTTTGTACAGATAAAAAATGGTTGATTTTACACCAAAGTAAATTTGATGTTTTGTAGAGTACAAAAAACGCAAATTTGGAGTTTTTGAAAAAAAAATAGGTTAAAGGTTAAAAATAACTCAAAGCGTCTAAAAACGCAAGTTTTCATGTTTTTGAAGAAATTCAATTTTATGCAAAATTAAGAAAAACTAATTAATGTTTCTAATTTGCTCTTTTTGGCAAAAATACATTTTGCTCCAAAACAAGTGAAATTTGACTAAAAACGTCTCAAAATGCAAGTCTGATGTTTTTCGAAAAACTCAAGTAAGAATTAGAGCCAAAAATCAGTCAGAATCGTCTTAAAACTACTAAAAATGCAAATTGGAAGTTTTTTTTAAAATAGATTGAGATTAGGGCAAAAATTGGTTAAAAATGGCTCAAAGTATCTCAAAAAGCAAGTTTAATGTTTTTGAAGAAATTCAATTTTATGACAAAATCAGGAAAAAACTGATTAAATCTTCTAATTTGTTGTTTTTGGTAAAAATACATTTTGGTCCAAAATAAGTGAAATTTGACTGAAAACGTTTCAAGATGCAAGTCTGGTGTTTTCCGAAAAAGTCAAGTAAGAATTAGGCCCAAAAATTAGGCAGAAACGTCTTAAAACTACTAAAAATGCAAATTTGGAGTTTTGGAAAAAAAATAGATTAGGATCAGGGCGAAAATTGGTTAAAAATGACTCAAAGAAGCAAGGTGCCAAAAATCAGTCAGAAACGGCTTAAATCTACTAAAAATACAAATTTAGAGTTTTTGAAAAAAAAAATAGATTAAGAGTACGGCGAAAATTGGTTAAAATTGACTTAAAGCGTCTAAAAACGCAAGTTTTCATGTTTTTGAAGAAATTCAATTTTATGGCAAAATTAGGAAAAACTGATTAAATTTTCTAATTTGAAGTTTTTGGTAAAGTTACATTTTTTGTCGAAAATAAGTGAAATTTGACTGAAAACGTCTTAAAATGCAAGTTGAGTTAGCGGAAATAACCTTTTCGGTGGGGTGGGGGATCGTAGTTTTCGCGGGCTACAAGAAGGAACAAAAATTAAGATTTTAAAAGTAAATTTTTTTTTTAAAGTGAATGAGAAATGTAGAAGTTTTGATTGTCGTTGTGCCCTACTTGTAAAACACGATTAGCATCTTGATACATACATAACATATTAAATTTGACTGTATCAGGGAAAAAAGGGTGGCCTTATGATCTGGTCAATAACCAATAACCAATAAGGACCTAGGTCTAGCAGTTTCAAACGACATTAAAGTAAATACAATTTTATAATTAGCTTTTGCAGGGTTTTACCGCTAACGTTTTGGTCTTAGAAGTGTAAGAAGTTGAAATTTTGAACTTCTTTGGTATTTAGAAAAATAATTAAAAGTAAAAACTGAAAAAGCCAACAGTGAGATGGCGGGATTATGACACTCTGGTGTTTTTCGAAAAAGTCAAGTAAGAATTAGGGACCAAAAAAGCCAGACACGTCTCAAAACTACTAAAAATGCAAATTTGGAATTTAAAAAAAAATAAGATTAGGGCGAAAATTGGTTAAAAATGACTCAAAACGTCTAAAAACGCAAGTTTCATGTTTTTGAAAAAATTAAGTTTTATGAAAAAATCAGGAAAAACTGATTTAATCTTCTATTTTGTTGTTTTTAAAAAAGATTCATTTTGGTCCAATACAAATGAAATTTGAGTCAGTCAGAAACGTCAAAAAACTACTAAAACTGCAAATTTGGAGTTTTTGAAAAAACAGATTAAGATCAGGGCGAAATTTGGTTAAAAATTATTCAAAACATCTAAAAACGCAAGTTTCATGTTTTTGAAGAAATTAAATTTTATGAAAAAATCAGGAAAAACTGAATAAATCTTCTAATTTACTGTTTTTAATAAAGTTACATTTTGCTCCAAAATAAGTGAGGTTTGACTGAAAACGTCTCAAAATGCAAGTCTGGTGTTTCTCGAAAAAGTCAAGTAAGCATTAAGGCCAAAAATCAGTCAGAAACTTCTTAAAACTACTAAAAATGCAAATTTATAGTTTTTTTTTTTTTAAATAGATTAAGATTAGGGCGAAAATTAGTTAAAAATCACTCAAAGCGTCTAAAAATGCAAGTTTTCTGTTTTTAAAGAAATTCAAATTTATTATTTAATTTTTATCACAAAATCAGGTAAAACTGATTAAATCTTCTAATTTGTAGATTTTTTTTGTTCTTTTGTTTGTTTTTTGCAAGTTACTTGCAAGTTTGTTTCTTGCAAGTTTTTGAAGAAATTCAATGTATGACAAAGTCACGCAAAACTGATCAAATTCTTCTATCTTGTTGTTTTTGGCAAAGTTACCTTTTTGGTCCGACATAAGTTAAATTTGACTGAACTCGATTCAAAATGCAAATTTAGTGTTTTTCGAAAAATTTACGTTAAAATTAGGGCGGTTAAAAATGACTTAAAGTTTTTAAAAATGCAATTTTAAAGCCCTTGGAAAAAGTCAGGTTAGAATTAGTGCTAAAAATGATCCACATGGTTTGTTACTCTTCTGTCTTTATTGTCAGTCGTCACATGTCAAAAAAACGTCAACGCGTCAGTCGTCAAAAAGGTTAGTTCAGGTTAGGCTTTGAATAGGCCAAATGTTAGAGAAAACGAATTTTTCAAATCCAATTTTAGAGACAAAATCGATCGAATTTTTGTCAACATATATTCAAACGCGTAAAAGTGCTTATCTGGTGTTTCTGGTGAAATTCACTTTTTGGATCAAAATTGGTTACAAATGGCTGAAAATCTCTAACAGGTCATTCAATATTTGAAATCCAATTTCAGTAGGAAATTTAACCAAAATTTACTGAAGGCGTCAAAAAATGCGTTTTTTTTTGTGGATATTTAAATTCAAGGCCAAAATCTAAAAGTCTAAAAATACACTTAATTTCTTTGGCGATATTCAATTTTAGTAACAAATTGGGTCAAAATAGACTCAAACCTCTAAAAATGCGTATTAAATGTTTCTACAGAAATTCAATTTTAGGACCAAAATAGGTTAAAATTTAATAAAAACCTCTGATCTCTCTGGATGAAAAGGCATATTTGTTGTTTTTAGTGAAATTTATTTTTTTTTAAAGTTCTGAAATGTAGTGGGTTGAAATGCAATAATTTTACAGTGATTTTTTCTATACCCTGTATGTTCTTTAAAAAAATTACGTTTTTCTAAGTGTAATTTCCCAGTCTCAATTTAGAAAAAAACGAACTTTCAAAATCTCTTTAAGTTGCGAATTTCGCTTAAGGCATTTTCGAGATACAGACCCCCAAAAATGACGAAAAATGTGGCTGTATCGAACAGTTTATTTGAGATTGGGACAAAAAAAACTGTATTTTTCATTTTACTTTACAGCAAAAATGACAGCCACTAAAGATCCTAAAGAGGAAGAAATACAAGATCTCGATGGAATGCTCGCCTACGTAGGAGACTTCTCCACATACCAAGGAATACTCATATGCCTCTTTAGCTTCATCAATGTCTTGTCGGCGTTCCACTACTTTGGTCAAACCTTTACCAGCCTCGTCCCGGATTATCAGTGCAATAGCTCCAGCTCTACTCAATCACCTTCCCAGTGCTCAGTACAACTCGTGACAAACGACAGTAATATTTATATTGAAGAGCCTTGTACCTCTGGATGGATATATAATACTTCATCTACTGATGGATTTGTCAGTATAGTACAAGAGGTAAATTTTGTTCAATGTACCTAAACAACATCATAAAAAGTCAGTTCTAGCTTAACTGGGTTTGTTCGGACAACTGGAAACCGATAGTCGGACAATCGGTATTCTTTATAGGCTCAGTAACTGGAGGGGTTATACTTGGAGTATTGGCAGATAACATAGGCCGTCTGCATGTTGTGGTTATAGCAAATATGTTAGCCTTTTGTGGCAATGCCATCACGACCCTCTCCAGCAACGTCATTGTTTTTGCCTTAAGTCGCTTCCTGGCAGGATCTGCTACTGACACCAACTTTGTCATGATGTACATTATCGGTAGGTACCATCACTTTCTCATAGCATATCATTTCTAGATTTCAAATTGCGATTGATTTCAGTTATGGAGTATCTGCGCCCTTCAATGAGAACTTTTGGTCTCAACATTTGCATTGGAGTGTTTTATAGTTTATCGTGTATGATCATACCCTGGGTGGCAGTGTCGGTAGGCAGCTGGAGGGCATTCTTAATAATAGTGGCTTTCTCCCATTTACTAGTGCTGTTGTTTTATTTAATAGTGCCAGAAAGTGCCCAGTGGTTAATGAGTAAAGGACGGACAGAAGAGGCAGTCAAGTGCTTTCAGAGAATTGCTAAAATCAATGGAAGAGTGGTGAACCCAAAAGTTATCGACTCTTTAAAGGAGTATTCCAACGAGCATATTAAACACATCGAAGGGGAAAAAACAGAGAACTTCTTCGGCCTCTTAAAGACGCCCAATTTACGTAGAAAGACGCTCATACTAATTTACAAGTCGTAAGTTTACATTATTTATTCATTATGTTATACCTTAACTTGCTTTCAACTTTGCGAAACTAAATTCAGTTACTTGAGTTTAGATCCAAAGCACGTAAAGCTATTTTTACTTTCTCTGGCGATGCAACCGCCTTGCCGTTGACTTAGTTAATATTCTTTATAGGTTTAATTTCCAATTTCGGTAGATCCAGATTTATCCAGAAATTCGTTCCCGAAACCGTGATTTCCTAAAAGCGAAATACGTTCATTTTCCTTTTATAAAGAAATAAAATTTCAATTTTCTGCAGAGGGACATTGTAATATCCTCGCCACTTTCAATTGGATTATTTTCAGGATGGTGTTAACGCTGTGCTACGATGCAATTTCCAAAAACATCTCTGGAGTAGGCTTATCGCCCTTTCTAGTTTTTACAATTAGTTCATCCACCATACTTCCCGCCTGCCTTTTTATCTTGGCGGTTCAGGACAAAGTCGGCAGGAAAGCGCTAGCCAGTGGTTCCCTTTTAGTTAGTGGTACTTTTAGTGCATGCTCAGGCATCTACTTAATGTTTAACGAAGAGGCCGATCCAGTAGGGATTCTAATTTTGGCTCTAATAGCGCGATTCGGTATTAATATTGCCTACAACTCGGGACATCAGTATGCGGTTGAGTTACTGCCAACAGTAGTGAGAGGACAGGGAGTGGCAGTTGTGCATGTTGCTGGATACGGAGCCACATTTTTTAGCAGCCAGATATTGTATTTGGCTAATTTTTGGAAACCATCACCAGAAATTATTTTAGGTTGGTTCCCTCTGGTTTCTAAAAAATTGTTTTATATGAATTATTTTTAGGTTTTTTAATGATCTCAGGAGCAATTGGTTGCCTTTTCTTGCCAGAAACCCTCAACAAAACCCTGCCGGTGACCCTTCAAGAAGGAGAGGAGTTTGGTGAAGATGAAAGAGTTTGGCAGTTTGCTACGTGCGGAAAAACGGGCAGTGAAAGTACCACAACTTTACATAGAACTAGTACATAAAAAATGATTTTCCTGCTGGATCTCTTAAAAGTATTACCAATGTTATAATTTCAAATGAATATAAGACATTGCCTGCAACAGAGATGTGTTTTTTTTTTTAACTGTGCTCGGGTATCTCCGAAACGGGAATTGTACTCTTCCAACTCTAAGTTCAAATCCTGCAAGAAATCAGGTCTCTGCCACCACAGATTGCATTTCTCCACAGTCGAAATAGGAACACCGCGTGAAGGAAAATCTGCAGCTGCTATTTTCAGAATTAATAAGTAGCCAATGAAAACCAGCAACTCCTGGATCCGCGACACTCTGTTACTAACAAACATCGTCCACCTTGAGGGATGTCCTCGCAGCCAACAAAATGCCACTCTGGAGTCAGTCCAAAGATTGACTGAATCACCCTTTAACCTTGGTGAAAAAATGGAGATTGTTGGAGAAACAACAACACATCCAACTCCAACCTGGGTAATGTCACTGTCGTCAGAGGGGCGACCCGGGACTTTGAAGCGACCAGCCTACTAGTCACTGAATTGTCTGGATATATTGTGCGAATGGGAGGTTACTTTACTACATCAGGCTTGCATCTGCAAACCCGTAAAATTCCATTCGTATGATTGCCTTTCAAGGAAGCTCACTGATAAAATCTGACCATTGTTTAAAAATCAATGGGTCTGAAACAGGTGTATCCCAATCCAAACCAAAGGGTTTGTATAATCAATTTGCCCGTAACCAAAATCAACGACAAAAATCCGAGCGGGTCATAACATCGTGCAATTATGAACAGAATGCATATCTTTGTTATAGGACCACTGGAAATAAGATCGAGAATTGAGATGCTCAAACAATCAGAGGCAGATGAGTCTCCATTTGAGACCCAATACTTTATTCGGAGTGTCTGTCATATTTATGTCATACTCTTGAGTATTATCCTGAGAGATCTTCTTTAGATGTGTTGAATAATTAGAAGACTATTTGTGGAGATTAAAATTGTGAGAGTTAGTTTCGTAGAGACGTACCAAATCCGTGTGTGAATCTGCACCTCCGAAAATGTCATCACTGTTGAGATAATGCCTGGGAAGCAAGTGGAAACTCAGAGGACGCTCTAAGTCAAATCTCTGTAGTAACTCTAGTGGCCAAATATGGTGCACAGTTTGTGCCATATATGTCACTGTACTCAATCCAAGACACTTCAAGGGCTCATTGGCACTGTCCCTCCACAGAATGTTCAAAAAGAATGTATGATCTGGATTGACTCGAGTTTGGCTAAACATTTTTTGAATCTCTAAGATAAGAACAAGCTTATAAGAACGGACTCTTGAAAAAATATCAACAAGTCTCTAGTGTTGCCATAAAGGCACGTGATAAAGCGAATTAGAATCAGCGATTATAACCACAGTATAAAGAATAATACATTATATCAGTAACGTCAGTCGTTCGAAAACATAGATAAGAGAATTATATTATTACTATAGATAGGCAACTAGAATGACACCACTCGGGATCCTGGAGCACTAGCGTCGCCCAGCGAGTGGGGCTATGAACTAATAATTGGCGGGATTTTTAAATGCCCCTTATTCCTATATTAAATGTGGATTTTAAATATTCCGAGAAGTGAGAATTACTAAAAATTATCATGAAAGAGTGCCACATGATAATTTATAGTGATTGACACATTAAATTAATAAAAAACTATTACAATATACAGGGTGATTCACGTTATTCGACACGGAAGATTATGGCTAAACTTTTAGATTTAAAAAAGTTTTGTATATGGAATGGATGAGGGTCTATTTGAAGTACATTTTAAAATTATTGTCATTGTATACAGGTGGTCCCAAAAGTATAAAATTGATTAAAGTTTTATTTTTTTAAATGAAACACCTAGTATATTAATGTATTTTCGGTATCTACGGACAAAAGTAAAGGTAGTTTTATTAAGGTTTATGGCATCTAACCCGTACCGTTCTTCAGATATTCGTGATTCTGTGAAAATGCAGCATCAAATTTAATGTTTAAAATCTCAGCACTTGGTTTTTTTTCAACCACCGAAATTGGCTGGTGGGCTACACTGGTACATTGAATTTTTTGCGGTATGTATTAAATATTAACTACTGTGTACCAAATGTAAAAAAATGAACACTACATTATTGCAAAGTTCAAACAGTAATAACTTGTTTAATTTAAATTAGACACCCTGTATTTTATAGTATCATTAGATGCAGAATTTAGTTTCCTATCAAAAACTATTAAAGATTGCTATAGCTTGGTCGTTGCATTTTCTTGGAAAATTGATTTTTTTCTGAATTTGCGCTGATATAAACGAATGTAGTAATCTAATCTACCTGTTCAGGTCTGTTCTGGTGTTACCTGATTTACAAAGCAAAATTTATTGTCATTTCTAGTTGTCACATATTAATTTAAAGTTAAATATTTTTGTACTGTTATAATTGGTGGTTAACAGGGAGTTTTTTTATTTAATCAAAATGCTGGTTTACACAACAGAAGAACGAGTCGATATGATCTTCATTCTAGGAGAATGCTTGCAAAATTGTCTTTTAGCATCAAGGGTTTATGCTGAAAGGTTTCCTAACCGAACTCGACCGAATAGAGCCGTTTTTGAAAGACTGTTGGTTCAATTTAGGCAAACTGGTAGTGTTCAGTATGAAACGACTGCCAAAACGAGACCAGTTACAGAAAACCAAGAAACTGAATTAGCCGTTATTGGCTCTGTAGTTGAAAATACCCATGTCGGACAACGAGAAATTGCACAAAACTTAAATATTAGCCAAGCAAGCGTATCAAGGATTCTTCAAAAACATAAATATCACGATTATAAGATACAACTACACCAAGAACTCTCCGATAACGATTTTGGCCAACGAGTGGACTTCTGTATGTGGGTGTTAGAAAAAGTTGGAGAACAAGAAGATTTTTTTGAATCAGTTCTATTTAGTGATGAGTGTACTTATCATAACGATGGTTCTTTTAACCGACACAATTTTCATTATTATTCTGATTTTAATACCCATGAATTTAGAGTTATTAATAACCAACATAGGTGGTCAGTAAATGTATGGGGAGGCATAATGGGACAGTATGTGATTGGACCTTATTTTTTTGACGAACATTTAAACGGAATGTCGTTCCTAAATTTTTTGAGAAATCAGCTTCCAATTTTACTGGAAGAAGTTCCTCTAGATATAAGAACAACCATGTGGCTGCAAATGGATGGGGCACCTGCTCATTATCATCGTGAAGTCCGGGAGTTCTTAAATGTTCGTTTCCAAAATCGATGGATTGGAAGGAATGGAGCACAACATTGGCCACCAAGGTCCCCTGAAATAACGCCTCCCGATTTCTTTTTATGGGGATATGTGAAAGGAATCGTGTATAATACGCCACCAACCGCAAAAGAAAATATGAAGGAACTAATCAGAGAGGCCTTCAGAAGCATAACTCCCTATATGTTACGCAATGTGAGTGAAGGATTTAAAAACAATACGTTTGTGTTTAGAATCAGACGGTGGTCATTTTGAACAAATTTTATTACTGTTTGTTTTTGTTTGTTTTACTCTTAATTTGACTTGTTATTTATTGTATTTCAAATTGCCACTATTATTGCACTTAATTTTTTTGTAATAGAGATGCTAAATTTTATAAGAACTCTTGTAATATAATGTTTTATTGTTTTATTTGATATTTTATGCTAAATAAAGACACTTTAACATTCAGATGACTGCTAAATAATCTTCATGATCATAATTTTGTAACTTATAAATTAATATCTGACAAATAACGGGGTGTTCATTAGAAAACTTCGTCTAGTTGGTTGTGAAATGTCAAAGGAAAAGAATGGAGAAACAAAAGTCCATTTACTTTCATTATGCCATCCTTTTCTGTCAAAATTTTATAGCCTCCTAAATGAAATTTTCTAGTGAACACTAATGATAATAAACTTTGCTTTCTCAAAATCAGGTATTGTAACAGGTAAAGTAGATTACTTAATTCGTTTATGTCAGCTCAAATTCAGAAAAAAATCAATTTTCCAAGAAAACGCAAAGACCAAGCTATAGGAATGTTTAATAGTTTTGATAGGAAACTAAATTCTGCATCTAATGATACTATAAAATACAGGGTGTCTAATTTAAATTAAACGAGTTATTACTGTTTGGAGTTTGCAATAATTTGGTGTGCATTTATTGACATTCGGTGCACAGTAGTTAATATTTAATACACACCGCAAAAAATCCAATGTACTATTAGCCCAACAGCCAATTTTGTTGGTTGAAAAGAAACCAAGCGCTGAGATTTTAAACATTTAATTTGATGCTGCATTTTCACAAAATCACGAATATCTGAAGAACGGTACGGTTTAGATGCCATAAACCTTAATAAAACTACCTTTACTTTTGTCCGTAGGTACCGAAAATACATTAATATACTAGGTGTCTCATTTAAAAAAATACAACTTTAATCAATTTTATACTTTTGGGACCACCTGTATGCAATGACAATAATTTAAAAATGTACTTCCAATAGACCCCCATCAATTCCACATACAAAACTTTTTTTAAATCTAAAATTTTAGACATAATTTTCCGTGTCGAGTAACGTGAATCACCCTTTATATGAAATCCATCTAAGTAAATATATTTTCGACTTTTCTAAAATACATGATTATTATCAATTGATAAAAATAACATTAGAAACAAACTTACATAACGAACAAAGCTTACAAAGAAGATAATTGATAATATGGGCCTCTACACAATTAATTTAAGCAATAATAAACATTGTACCGGGTGTCCAGCAAAACCCAGGACAGGAGATTAACATGGGAAATCGGTTTTTATTTTTTTGCGCCTGTACGGTTGATTTGATTGAAAAACTTTTAAGAGTAAAGTTGTAGATCTTATGGTCAGCTATCATCCTGTAATTTTTTCAATACCTCAGTTTTGGCAGTTTTTTGGAAAAACGGCTCGAGAAGTGCAAGAATTTGAATTTGGCGCGTCACCCCCGCCATGCATGTGCAGTGTCGCCAACATAATAATTTCATATGTCAGAGTCAGAGCCGATTTTACTTTCTTATTTATTTTGAGGGACTATCATGTAGTAATTAACGTGATTATGCAGTGAAAATGTGTTGGCGTCACTGCACATGCATGGCGGGGGAGACGTGCCAAATTCAAATTTTTGCACTGTTCGAGGCGTTTTTTCCATAAAACGGCAAAAACTGGAGTATTGAAAAAATTACAGGATGATAGTTGACCATACGCTCTACAACTTTACTCTTAAAAGTTCTTCAATCAATTCAACCGTACAGGCGCAAAAAAAATAAAAACCGATTTCCCATGTTAATCTCCTATGTTGGTTAGACTCCTATGGTTGTGCTGGACACCCGGTATATTACTGCTTATGTAATGGATTTACGGGGTGTTCATTAATAAAACTTCATCTAGCAGGCTATGAAATTTTGACAGAAAAGGATGACATAATCAAAATAAATGGACTTTTGTTTCTCCATCCTTTGCAGTTTGTATGTAATTAAACAAATGTTTACTTAGATTAAAATAGTATAGGACGTATTAACGACCTGAGACATTTTATTTATATAAATATTTTTAATATATTAAATAATATGATTGATTTACCTTAAGGATTGAGGCGTAAAGATGATTATAGAGGTCTATTTTAGTTGCATTTCGACATCGAAATTTTGCAGAAAAATTTGAAATTACCAAAGAATGCTATATCCAGATCCAAATGATACAGGAAGGATGATTGACATCAAATTCGATTTCGAAAAACGTTAGAATCAGCCTTACAAACTACTATAGGTGGTTCACTAGAAAAATTCATCTAGAAGGCTATACATTTTTAGCCGAAAAAGATGACATAATCAAAGTAAATGAACTTTTGTTCCTTCATCCATTTCTTTTAACGTTTCACACTCAACTAGACGACGTTTTTAAATAAACACGCCCTATAAGCATAGCAAAATCATAAAAAGTGGTAAGCATAAATAAAATGAATTTAAAAATGTTTTTTTTTACATAATTACAAACTTAAACAGTTTTTGCTAAATTTAGTATTTTTCTTTGAAAAACCAACTACCAAGTTGAAATTTGGTGTTGAATGATATCAGAAAGATTCTGCCACTTTATGATATTAATTAACACCAAATTTCAATTAAATGGTTTTTCAAAGCCTACTACTAATTGAGCTGAAACTGTGTAATTTTGTGATTATGCATAGAAAAAAATAGAAATTGAGTTTTCTCGCTTACGGTATATTTTAGCAACTTAGGAGAAGAGCTTAGAACAAAAGAAACTCGTGGATGGAATGAGGGCTCAAATGGTGTAGGGATTGCCTAGTCTACTACTACTAGGACAAGAGCACTTTTTTAACTTAAGGTACACTGTAGTTTTCAATTTTTGGTCCTTCCAGATATATACCAATCTGACAAATTATAAAGAAACCATAATTGAAAGGCCATGTTCAAAAAGCCCTCTATCTTTCTTAGGATTCATTTTTTGATAAGACAGTTCCTCTCAAACCGGCATGTATATATGGGTACCTAAAATGGGTGGCGCTTATAATGGGACACCCTATACTTACTTGGTTTGTTGAAAACAGATGTTAACAATAAACTGGGAACAACATAATTTTTAATTAAAGAGTTATTTCTGCTGCCAAGGTACTGTCCTCCCATAGATGATGGCTTGTCCTCCCATAGAGTATAAATCCTATGTGAATTCTGAATGCGTTCAATTGGCATATTTTCCAAGCCCGGTCTTCCAATTTTAGCTATCCAAACCTTGCGGAGCTAAAATAACGATTATATTGATACAACGAAATTGGAATACAATTGTATAGTCCAAACGTAAGTACTTAGGTCGATTTCTAAATTTTCTAGTGAAAGCAAAATCAAGATCCTGTACTTGAAAAAAGAAGTATTTCAATTCATATGGTTGGCTCATTGTTGGGCTATCTTTAGAGAATTCGTAAACCAATCTTGCGGGTCACGCACTGCAATAACTATTAAAAGTTATATCTTATAGCTTATAGTTCTTTATCTAAAATATCCGTGTAATGAGGTTTCAGAAAGTCCATCTTGGCAAAAATTTAAAAAAAAGTAAAAAATTCAGGTCAGACCATCAAAAGCTTGTAGGGTAGGTAGGTATAAAACAATCTCAGACAGTAATGCAAAGGGCATTACTTATGTATTGCCGAATATTTTAGATAAAATCTCGAGAATACATAACTAAATATTCATTCAGATTGACTAAGACCGCAATTCACTTAACTACAACTTCTAATAGCTAAAAATGCATGAAATGACATTTAATATAACAGAGGTCCCTAGCCCAAATATTTAAGTTTACTTACCTCTTCTTCTTCATCGCCCTTATCCGTTCCGGATGTTGGCTATCCTCATGGTAATTCGCACTTTCAGGAAATTCTCCTTCTACTTCTGCAGGAATTTCTCCTTCTACCTGGCCCTCTTCTTCCCTCCACTTTACCTTGCAGGAACAGCTGTAGTAGACAATAGTTGACAGGGTTTCTCATAACATGGCCCAAATACTCAAGTTTGCATTGTTTTACGGTATTTATGAGGGTTAATTGGCAGTTCATTCTTCGAAGGACGTCTTCGTTGGTAACTCGATCAACCCAGGAAATTCTTATCCCTTCATCTCTTGGAAACCTATGCAACTGAATACCGCGTGTGTATTTTATATTGGTATTGCAGTTTGGAACACAACAGTAATACATTTCGAGAAAATCTGATGAATAAAAACCGGAAAAACCTACTAAAATCATGTAATAAATAAAAAAATTGTCAAATTTGACAAGAACACAGCCATGATACCGACGCCGCGCGATTTCAAATCGGTGCGAAACAGGGTTGTTACAGACTGATTTATATATGTGTACAAATTTCAAATAAAATTGTGTAGCATTGTGCACCAATAAAAAATCAAAGATTTTCAATGATGCTTATGGCGTTTTCGATTGACAATTTTAGTGCAAAACTAGTATATTTCCATACTACTTCACTGACGTTAAATAAAAAGACAACAATACATTCATTTTGCACTAATTCTGCCAATCGAAAACGCTATCAGTTGTTTGCAATGTTTGCATATACCTGTATATATGAAAATGAAGCTCCCCAGTTGGCTATAAAAATCTTGTAGATATAGTCCATTTCAAATAGATATTCATCTAGTAAGCTCAGAAATTGACATATAAATGACATGTTTACATGGATGGAATAGGACGAATCTGTCAATTCCTCAGCCTGCTAGAAGAACATCTATTTGAAATGGCCCATAGTAAAATAGCAAAATCTGTTGGCACATAGTGTAGACACTAATAATTTATTGTTTCTGCTCCATTTTCTAACAAGATTAGATTACAGAGTTCTTTGTTAAGGTAAGAATGAAAAGAGCAGAGTTGCCAACCTTTCCAATTCAGTGTCGCCAGATCAAGAAAAAAAATCGCCAACTCTAAGAAAGAGAAAATCGCCATTATTTCGCCGCGCCAAGTGAGAATTTTGACAACCTTGATTGGTCAAAAAATTCTTTTGACGAATTCCATTGGCCAGCAATTCTCATTTTCACTCCTTCCTTAAATATAAGCGTCAAGTGAGGTGAATATGACAAGACAGGACAAAGGCGGATGCCGCGGAAGGACGGCTGGAGCTGGACATGAACATGAACAAGAAAGAATAACGAAACAAATCAAACAGCCAAGACAAAGAAAGATGAAGACGTAACAGAATTAACTGACAGAAAGAGGTCTTTGAATATTCAGAGTAAAAAGGGTAAAATGTATAAAAAGAGTAAAAAAAAACAGAACTCGAACTGGTTCATGATTTGTCGCCACATTTTCACCAATCAAAGCTTAAATTCCGCCAATTTTGTAGCCAATCGCCATTTCCAAGTCGCAAAAAGTGACAAAAAGTCGCCACTTTGGCTAAAAGTAGCCATGGTTGACAACACTGGAAAAGAGCGAGCAGTGTGACTCTCGCCTTGCTACATGCGAGTGGTTCAAGCAGTTACAAAAAATGTATTCGAAATAGGAGGTCCGCTTCAGTTGTGTAGTTTTCTGTGCAGTTTTTTGATAATGTGCAGTAAAATGGGCTTATTTACAATTGGGGTGTAGCCGTGCAGTTCGTTAATGGATTGTGTAGCATTTTGCACAATTGTGTAGCTTGTAACAACCCTGGTGCGAAATCGTAGAGTGTCATGAAACGTCGCTTGACGCGCCTCTCGTGAGCGGGGCTTTAACTAACAAAGCTATTGGAGGATTGCTCCCATTAGAGATAAACAGCCCTGGTCGAAAAATTGAAACTGCACTCCCCTCCCCTTGCCCCGTCCGCCCGGCTGCCGGCGGTGCACCACCAAACCGGTTTTGGCCGGTTTTGACAATGTTTTGGAAGTGCATCGCATGTGTTTGTCCCCTTGTAACTACTCGAGAAAATTCCCTGGTGCGGGTGCCCGCGGCACACTTTAGTTTTGGTATCAAAAGTGCCGACACGAACTGACGATACTGATATAATATATTATTCTTTACACTGTGTTATGTTATAACCAGCAAACCCGAGGACGTACAAAAAGGACTCCTACCTTATATTATAATCCGTTGAATCTTGAAGAGGGCCCTCTTATGCTGTTCTCTATCTTGATATACTGGTCACTGGTCGGATAAAATGGAATAACACGACCCGAGAGCTGAGTAGTAACTAGTAACGAACGACCTGTTGCTTACTCCATCACTGACTGACTGAAGGTCACCGAAGGGCAAGGAAAGTACAGTTCTGTACATCCAAATAAATCTACAATAATTATTAGCCGCGTTCTTTAATCCCATCCGAGCGCTCCGGTCACAGACCATCTCCCAAAATCTAACAAGCTAGAGTGAGATAGACTTGAGTTCGGTCCCCACGTCACTTCGAGATCGACAGATTGAGAACAGTAAATCTGAGTTGAGTTCGGTAATTATATCCCGAGCGCTCGGGATATCAGTCTATCTCACTCTAGCTTGTTAAAATTTTGGGAGATGGTCTGTGTCCGGAGCGCTCGGATAGAATTACCGAACTCGGATATGGTCTATTCAAATAGATATTCATCTAGCAGGCTGATGAATTGACATATTCCTTCCATGTAAATGTGTAATTTATCTGTCAATTTCTCAGCTTACTAGCTGAATATCTATTTGAAATGGACTCTATATGAAAAATATAAAGTAAATTAATGATGTACAGTCACTGGTATACATACCGACACCTAACATTGCATCAGCATTTATGGTAACCATTTGTTGTTGTTTTCCTGGTGGTTCCTGCTTCATTTTTGCAGTTTTCCAATGGTCACCATTTGATGTCCAGCGCCTGGAGTTTTCAAATTTCTCATTATTGCTTGCGTACAAATTCATGAGTGCAAAAAAGTTCAGATACCTGCCACTTTCTTGGACCTTGTAGCAGGGTCAATTATTGTCGTTTTTGCTTAATAAAGGGTGTTGATAAAAAAAAAACCTCGTAGCAAGCCATGGAATTAAAACTCTTGCCTGAGATAAGTTCATAAAAAATGAAAATTTTTGACATTTTCGACTTTCAATTTTTTTTATGAAGTCATCTCAGACGTACTGTTCTAATTCTATGGCCTATTTGAGGTTTTTTCTAGTAAACACATGATATTTTCCTGGTAATTTACCGAATGACCAACAATAAATTACTGCCTTACAGCCCTAACTAAATTCTGTAGTAACGCCATCTATACGAATACTTGACAAATACTAGATGCACACAAACTGTCATGTGAGGCGCTATCTGTTGGCAAAGTGCGTCAACGCAACTATTGACATTGACAAATCAATATTTTTGTAAGGTTATGTTATTGTTTTGTTTTTGTAGATTTGTAATAACAAACTGAATAAATCGTTTATTATTCAAATTTCCCCTGAACTTTGTCGTGATTTAATGAATTCAGCACCTAAACTGTTTACAAATGTATCACCTACAGTGCTCCTAAAAATGTCAAAGCGCAAACTAAACGATTACGCAGCGTTTAAGAAAGTGTTGGACAATGCCAAGAGCATTGTAGTCCTGACAGGAGCCGGAATTTCCGCAGAATCTGGTATTCCGGTATTTAGAGGGGCCGGAGGACTGTGGAGAAAGTACAGTGCCACATCACTGGCTTCCCCAGAAGCTTTCAGAACTAACCCTGCTCTCGTATGGGAGTTTTATCATTATCGAAGATGTGTGGCTTTTGGTGCAAATCCCAATAAGGTAAGCTCAGAATTCCGAACCTGAGAGAAGGAGAAAATGGGAACATTTCCATAAAGGTCCATCACTGAAATTTGCAATTTTATTGATTTAAATAAATATAGTAAATGTCAAAACATAATATTATGTGAGCGCTGTCTTTAATTTTACCTAAAAATTTTAGATTTAAAATATGAAGGACTCATATGGAACTTTTTCTCCCCTTGTAAATGTTCCAAAATGGACTGCCCCTGAAGTTTTTTTTTTAAATTTTGATTTGAACAATTAAAGTAAGATCTGAAGCTTCATATAAAAAATTTTTTAGCTTCTAGTGCACAAGTAAGGTTAATATTTATTCAATTTGCTGCTCATCATTGGCATCTCGGAAACCATATAAGTCGATTTTTTATTCCAATCTTTCTGGAAATGGAAACAAATTTTCAGGAACACATTAAATTCAATTTTGAGTCCTTTTTAATAATTTCCTTACTTTTAAACAGAGCATGCCAGTTCTTAAAATTCATCGTTCATCATTGGATGCAAACTAGATAAAACTGTGATAAACTAAACCTAAAATTTTGATATTAAATTAAAGAGAGTACCAGATAATTTTTTCAAAACACCATGTTTTAAGACCTTCTCTACTAATATAAAACACTAAAATCACATTGCTCGTTGATGGACTTTATGTAACTTTTACCGAGACAATAATCAAGACATTTTAAGGCGCATCTAGCATTAGCAAAATTTGAGGAGGATTTGAAGCAGCCCAGAAAATTTCACATCATCACACAGAATGTAGATGGACTACATCAAAGAGCTGGGTCGAAGAATGTAATAGAACTACATGGGGCTCTAAGCAAAATTAGATGTACCAAATGCAAAGTTGTAGAAGAAAATTTAGATAATCCTATTTGTGAAGCTTTAAGAGACAGGGGGTAAGTTACTTCACTTTATTACCTACTTTTCGCAAAACTTAGAAAGAAAATAATTTTGTAGTTTGAAATTTGTTTACCATTTTATTGAAGCATATCCTCGATCATTTTCTCGTTTTGTGTCATCTCTCTGTCCGATTTCTTTGGCTTTTTGCTCTTCTTTTCTTCCGGCTTGGTCATGTTTCTTTGCATGTCATCTATGGTTTTTGCCTGCTTTGCCATTATCATTTCCATTTCCTGGATTTTCTTTTGCATTTTAATGCTCTCCTCTTTGAGTTGAGAATTTTCTTTATCTACATTTTTTAGCCTTTTGACTTCTTCTTTTTTGAACTGTTCTATAAAACGTGAGACCTCTTCTTCGGTGACTCCTTCGATGTAGCTCATCTTCCTTGTTCTTCGTTGGCACTCTCACTACCACCGAACGTCGCTCTGACGAATTTCTATTAGCTGTCAAAACAGCTTGGATGGCAATGCCAATTGCCTAGGCTTTAGCGCTGAGAAGCACCGCAGCCTGAACGATCACACAGCACTTCGAAACGGCACTCCACTACTCCACTACCGATTCGAACCGCTGCACGAACTAGAATCACTTATCTAGTGGTTTGATTGATCCCAAATGACTTACCTTATTGGGCATTGATCATTATCTTCTTGAGTGAAATTTTGTGGAAGTCCGGTGGTCGGATGTGTATTCCTCCGAAGTCTTTCAGCTGCAGGACATTCACTCAGGATGTGTTCTACAGTCTCATCATCCTCCATGCACAGTCTGCATTCGGCATTGTCTGCCAAGCCAATACTATACATGTGGTGTTTTAATCGACAGTGCCCAGTGTATAAGCCGATAGCGGCTTTTCTCGGCACCACGGTTTTCTCTTCTCCCCAAGACATCTATCGTAGATGGTGTTGATATTCTGGAGTATTGCTGTTATGCGTCCTCCATGGTCCACAAGGTCGTTTGTATACGCCTGAACATCCAGATTCCACAGTTCAACCATAGCAAGGTCATCCACCAGTACAACCCACAGGAGAGGTGATAGAACTCCTCCCTGCAGACACCCCCTGGCGGCTCTGAAGCAAACTGTTGTGTGCTGAAGGATTGTGGTGATTGCTCTGTTGTTCAGCGCAGTTGTATCTAGTAGTTTAAAACTTGCCTTTAAAGTCGATTTTGGAGCTCCTTTCCCCTACAAATCTAGCTCTAGCTGACTGACAGACTTGTTGCGCCATTTTTTAAAGCATATTGCCATTGACTTGTGATGTATGTATATGATACATAAGCAATATATTTGATTTCAATAAGTTTTCTGTATGTAATAATTAGTAAATGTTCTACATTTTAGAGATCCTGCTGCTTCAGAAAAAGATTTGCCAGCAATCAACATTGAGGACCTTCCAAAGTGTAAACATTGCGGTAAATTAGTGAGGCCTCACATTGTTTGGTTTGGCGAAAGTCTGGATCCGAGTATACTAGAAAATGCCAGTAAGTACTACGGGTGTACGGGATAGTCTCGTATCCCGTACATCTTTTTTTTCGACATAACTGACCGTAGTATGGAATTTTAGAGCAGTTGGTTGAAACATGTGATCTTTGCTTAGTTATCGGAACCTCATCAATAGTGTACCCTGCGGCAATGTTTGCACCATTGGTGGCAGACAGAGGTTATCCAGTAGCAGAATTTAACCTAAATGATGAACCTGCGCAAGACAATTTCCACTTTCACTTTTCCGGACCATGTGGAACCACATTACCGCAGGCACTTGGATATGGGAATTTGTAGTAACGGCTAAAGGATGAATGGGCGGCAATATGGTTTATTTAACATAATCAAACACACTTAGAATTTATAACATGTCAACAAAACTACAATAAGTTATTAAAATATAAATTAAATGCTTGGTGCAAATGTTATACATTCAGATTCTGGCCTATGCTTATGTACCTAATTGGTTACCTTAGTAAAGGTGTTTTTAGATAAGTATGAAATTTAATTTTTGAGCTCAAATGGGATAATTTAAAACAATGTCATTAGGCTTACCGGCTCTTAGTAAAGGGAATGTTACCAATAAGATGCAGTCTTTAGGCAAAACTGTTTTTCTTTCAACTACCGTAACCTTAATAATACAGTTACTAGATATTGTCTTAAACACCGCTGCCTAAGAGAAAAATATATTATGTTCACATATTTTTCCTACTCATCGCGCTCTGTATTTTGCATTCACAATGGCAAAAATATACTTTTATCCTTAAATAAGCTCTAGCAAACTACTGCACGTCGATTTTTTTTTATTGATATGATCAGGTAGGCACCAAAACGACAAAGAAAACCCAGTCTAGACTCGACTTTAGACCTCCACTACTTTCTAACCTAAAGTGAATTTAAACTGGCTTTATCAGAATTCCACGTCCACAGCCACATCAGATGTCCACAATTCTAACCAAAATATCACCAAAGACTTAAAAAGCAACAGTACTAAGAGGTAAACCTAGATACATACCCTGCATATTCAAGGGCAAAGAGACTTATTGTTGTAAAACCTAATAAGCACCTGATACTTGACGGATCGAAATATAAATACGGAGGAAAACGTTAAATATCCCAACTGAACAAGTGGTGTTTGACAAGCATGTCGCGTACTCCATCTTTCAGGGGCTGGTTGTTGGGCTCGCGTTTTACTGGCAGTTCCCAATTCGGATTTAAGTTAAAAGACAACTGGGACAATATTCGAAGTTCGCACTTGATTTGCACCCAACCGGGGCTGTAGATGAAAGACCATGGATGGTACCTGAAATACGGATAAATAGGTAGGTTTTTCAAGGATATCTACGTCCAAACTAACAAACACTAGAAAGTACATCCTAAAGTATTGTTACGGGATACGGGCTCCAATAATTTATCGTCAATTAACAAAACAATTTTATTTATTTTTAACTATTACAACACGATTACTCCCTACTAACAATTCGCAGTGTTCGCTTGTCTGCTTATTTACTACACTGCACTATCAATTCGATCCCAGCTCGCGCGGCTCGCTGGTTTGTATACTCGGCCTGAACACACTCTCGTACTTTCCAGAACGGAGGCGACTGTTCCCGGTTCTCGTTTAGTCTAGATGGGTTCTGGAGTCTGCGACACAGAAAACGCGACAGTCCCTTTTAAAATGGCCCATTCTGCCGCAGTTGAAACAAGATCCGGGTTTCTGTAGGTCGGCATTTCAGTCCATATTTCTTCTGTGTAACCAATGTCTTGTGTCTGCTCCTTGATTGGTCGAAATATGAAGTCCTTTGCTTCCTGAATTCACGCTGCTCGTTCAACAATTGCTTTAAGATTGAGTTTGGCCCCGGTTTTGCTTCATCTACCTGTACGTCAACTATTCTAACTCTGTGGCCCGTGTTTATTCTTGACGCCTCATAGTCCAATGCCCTAATTAATGCCTCATTTGTACTGGAAGGACGATTCAACCTCAAATGGCATTTCATTTCACTGGCTGGACTGATAGCTGGTCCGCTCCAAATTCCTGTAGGTTTTCGCCTGGCTTCTGCTGCCACATCCGTAGTTCTGTCTGGTAGATTATTTCGCGATGAGCATTACCAAACCTCCGCTCTAACGCCGCGGCAATTGCGTTGTAATTACACTTTTCAATGGTCGACAATGTAGGCATGATGTCTGCAGCCTTTCCTCTCAAGGCTACTAAAAGTTCGGTAGCCTTATCCGAATCTGTCCATCCATTTTGAACTGCTGCCGTCTCAAATTGGTCTTTATAAATGCTCCAAGAAGTAGTGCCGTCGAAAACTGGAGGCTTAGCAATGTTTAGTCGCTCAGCGGTTAAAGTTGGCCCACTGCGACGTGTTTCCCAGATCCGCCACCGTTCTTCTGACTCCGTCATTTTCATTTCTACTTCATGTTTGACTTGATCCACGACTTGTTTGACTTGATCCACGTCTTCTTTGACTTAATCTACGTCTTGTTTGACTTCAGTCATTTTGGTAGAAACAAGTTCTTGCAACTCGCGACGACCAATCCGTTAATGCTTGAAACAGAGCAGCTTGACTTTTTCTTTGTTCCTTTATCTCAAGTTTCCTTTGTTTATCTTGTTTCTTTTTCTCAAGTTGCCTTTGATTTTCTTGTTCTTCCAGACAATTCCTTTATTCCCCTTTGACCTCCTTCAGCAAAGACCACGCGCGCGACAAGTCCTTTGTCCGTATCGTCACAAGTTTGACGAAAATTATCCCACTTCTGATACCAGTTGTTACGGGACACGGGTTCCAATAATTTCTCGTCAATTAACTGCACACTTTTATTTACTTTTAACTATTACAACACGATTAAAACACAATTACTCTCTACTAACAATTCGCACTGTTCGCTTATTTACTACACTGCACTATCTATTCGATCCCATCTCGCGCGGCTTGCTGGTTTATATACCCGGCCTGAACACACTCTCATACTTTCGAGAACGGAGGCGACTGTTCCCGGTTCTCGCTTAGTCCAGATGGTTTCCCGGGGTCGCGATTGGCGCTCGGCGTTGCCGCTTCGGCCCGAATCTCTGTGGACCGACGGTCGGGCGTAACAGTACAGATGTACGGCTTACTGTTTATTGTTGCCTTCCATTGACTCTCCTGAGAAAATCTCAGGAAGAATTAAATAGCTTTGAAAAAGACCGAAATATAAAGTCAAAACGTCGACACTTTATTCTGTGATAATACGTACACATCTTTATTTATTATGGAATTGCATTCATATAGAAGTCATGAGGTCTGTTAAGTGTCCAAATAATAATCAAACACCGAACTGCTCAATGCCATTTTAGATTCCAATAAACAAATTGGAAACTGGTTTGTGATCGATGAGAACAGGCTTCTGTTTGCCTTACGTTTGGTACCAGAGGAACAGTAAGAAAAACAGCGATAGGAAGTGAGTAAAGCGACAGAAAGGAATTAAGACATTGAAAAGGACCGAAATGGGAAAAAGGGATTAACTGTCACTAAAGAAGGGGCAATGTCACAAATAAACAAGACCCACACACATATTTCTTTGTCAACATACAAATTTTATATAGAACTGACTTACCATTTTTGCACGATTTCACTGGATGAACAAAGAACTTCCAGCCACAAGTGCAAAACTTGTTCATTCAATCCGATGCATATGAGAGTCCGTAGCTTAACGTCCATTTGAGCGTGAGCATTGTCGTGGGTAAGGTTAACTGCTTGAACGCATCGGTATAATAGCTGCAGAGAATCCTGGATTAAAATGGGCGTTGACGTGGCCAGTACCCTGCAATCTCACCTCTTCAGGGGTTAAAACCTTGCCATCTTCATCTAATCTGTAGGTCTTACACAGCACTAGTCTGCTATATACTGAATTAAAGTCTTTTTCAACCTCCTTTGTTGCTGCTTCTTCTATGAAGAGCCAGGGATGGCAAGGGCTACCTATAGATATGCCTTGGTTTATTTAGAGGAATATTTATAGGTGAGTTGAATATACCTAGGAAGTTTGGACGTTTCATACCATGCTCAAAAATCTGCTTCACTACAGGACACAGTACCCCCCGCACCAAGTCGGTAATAGTTTCAGAAATGCTGTCATCCCCAGCGCTGCTATACTGCTTGCTTCTTTCGTCTAACAGCTGCACGAACTTTGCGGGAAACCAACCTAAACCATTAGTCAACACTTTATAAAACCTCTCAACTCGCCAACTAGTTTAGCTTACCTCTTAACCCATTTAATTCCCCCACCCAACAATGTTCGTCCTTTTGACTGATGACCGTTATGATATCATTTTTCCTAAAGCCCAACTCATCATCGTCGTGCCTTTCAAAGTCCAGCAGCGCTTTGGCCCTTCGTTTTCTGTTCTTTGAGACATTAATATAATTCGCGTGATCTTGAGCATGGCTTTCCATAGTGTAATCGGCAATTAGTGAAATTTCTGAGCCGAGCTTAGGATCTAACTGGACAAAATGTCTCACAACCTAAAACAATTGATTTAGTTTGCTTTTTCTACATGTATCTAACATCAACCGGCCTGCAGAATGGCTTCCCTCAGGTCTACAAGAATTTCGGTTTGTCTAATATTTTTACTTTTGATTTCATCGTCGTTGTTTTCGTTGAAAAGCAGCAACTGGATCACTGATTTATTCTTTTTTACTTGTCTTCTGCAACACAATAAAAAGAAAATTGAAAACTTTGATACAAATTTTATAGCTACTCAGCGTTAAAAACTGACTGAAGTATGAAAAAAAATACAATAAGATAAACCAAACTTTTCTTGGGTCATATGCCAGTCGACGACATAATCGCACCAAAAGTATCTTTACTTCGACACGAGATCAAGTAGCGTATAGTAAGTTTATTGCTCAACGAATTTGGAACAATTAGTAGGAAACTTTGTAAAGCTAACCATTACAGACTGTTTTTTTAGTCCGACGTTTCGACTTTTCTGTGGCATCATCAAATTTAGTTTTTTAATGTTTATATGGCTGTTTCATTTGAATATCAAAAATTCAAAGCTTTTTTACTGCAAATTAAAAAACACTTCATATTTTTGTCTGAGTGTGTCTTTTTTAACGCTTAACTTACTTTTACACAGGTTAAGCAAATTAGTGAAATGCGTAGCTCATCATTGGAATTTCGGAAATCATAAAAGATAAATAAATAATAAATAAAAATAATAAAACTTGTCATATAAATTCCAATTTTTTCCGGAAATAAAAGAATAAAATCGAATTTTGTTATACTTAAGTAGTATTTCAAGAAGTTTTTAAAAATGGTTTCTCTACCTGAATGTAATAAAAGGCAGCTTTTATCGTCCCCCCCCCCTCTTTTTAGATTTCTTTGCGATTTTTGAACTCGACTTCCAAAGGGGTCTATCTCCGAAAATATTGCACCTACGGAACTTCCAATGTGAGGGGTGAAAGAGGACATCAAGAAGATGAAAACGCAGTTGGATTCACTCCGATAGGTACAGGCGTTCTTAAGTTATAGGCGGTTTAAGTTGAAAATTGAGAAAAGAGTCGTAATACCCCCCCTTTGGATATTTCCGGAATTTTTTTCGGAATGGCACACTTACAATCTCCTAAGAACGTAACAAACTCAAATGGAACGAACTTAACCTCTAAAAAGGTTTTTTTTTAAATGCTCAAAAAATGCAATTCTAAAAGGGCTTCAAAATCGACTTTCGAAAGGGTCCGAAAATATTGCACCTATAGAACTTCCAATGAGGAGGTGAAAGAGGACATCAAGAAGGGGAAAAAACAGTTGGATTCACTCTGATCGGTACAGGCGTTCTTAAATTACAGGCGATCAAAGTTAAGAATTGGAAAAAAAGTCGTAATACCCCCCCCCCCCCCTCCCTCCCTTTGTACATTTTGGGAAAAATGTTTTGCTGTTTTTGATCGGAATGGTACGCTTGCAATCCCCTAAGAACGTAACAAACTCAATTTGAACGAATTTAACCTCTAAAAAAGGTTTTTTTTTTAAATGGTCAAAAAATGCAATTCTAAAAGTGCTTCAAAATCAACCTTCGAAAGGGTCTATCTCCGAAAATATTGCACCTATGGAACTTCTGGTGAAAATGGGAGGTGAAAGAGGACATCAAGAAGAGGAAAAAGCAATTGGGTTCACTCCAATCGGTTGAAGCGTTCTCAAGTTATAGGCGGTCAATGAAGTCATTACTGACTTTCTCAGTCAAAATGGTTAGTGATGACAGCGGAAATTAACCGTTGTCTAGACAACGTGAAATTTTCGCTCCAATTTTTGAAAATTACTTATGGGAAAATTTATGCATGAAGAAAATATTCGTCTAAATTTTACAAAAAGGTGGGCGTGGTACCTCAAAAAAATTTCGCGTAATTTTTCTCTCCCGCCCCCCCTTTCACAGAAGGCTAGATCCGCCACTGGTTTGTTCTCCATTTAAAAAAAAACACGTATGTCAAGGTAAGAAACTTATTGCCATATTTGTAATCAATCATACGACTAAAAGTTTTGACAAATTTGGTGTAGGAATTGGAACTTCATTTACTAAATATAAGTTCTAAAAAAAAACAAACAACAATTACTAAAATAAAGTTTATTTGTAAAAAGATTCTCCCACAAGTAAACATTTCTTGCATATCAACAAATCTCGTAAACTTATTGTGGTTGGCACTGACAGAAGTCCAGACATGAAAACATATCTAACAACTGTTAAGTAGGCTAGATGCAAAAATCCGTATTAAAAGAATTGCAAAAACATATGAATGCAACTATTCGTAAATCTGCACCTAATTATGCTATTTTATCTAGCTTTTCTTTTTTCATCAGGATCAACAAACACTATGACCAGTTTTAAGTACTTAAATTTTTTGCTCAAAACTCAAAATGAATTACGTATTTCGACTTTTACATATAGCGTACTTACATCTGGAATGCCATAGCGCTTCCTCACTTTGTCCTCATCCGCGTCTCTAAGTCGCTACTTACAAACAACCATTGCAACTACAGGGAGTTCATTGAAAACGTCATCTCAAAGGCTTTTTGACAGAAAAGTATAACATATTCAAAGTAAATGGACTTTTGTTCCTTCATTGTTTTCTTTTGACATTTCACAGCCAACTAGTTGACGTTTATGTAAATGAACACCCTCTACTTATTTTTTAAATATTTCCAGTTTTAGTAAATTGATCAACAAAGCTTATCACTGTACAGCAGGTATCTTAAGTCAGACAACAACAAATTAATACAACTTGACCTTAGAAACTTTGGTAGATGCTTAGCTTTGAGAAGTGCATACTTAATTAAGTATTTTTTTTAATTACGTCAAAAAAAGCTTCAAAAGGTCTTATGTATGCAGTAAAAATGTTCACCATTTCCTTACTCATCAATTTCATAATTTCATACAATTGAGTTTCAATTACAATATTAACATAATAAAAAAAGTATATGATCAATACATTAAAAAATCTGGAAAATTAATGCAATATACCAATATATACAGAAAATAAAGTCCAAAGTGAACTACAGACGCTCCAAATGGAGATATAAGGTATTACACTCGAACAGACATTAATTTTTAGTAATAGAAGTGTTAAGCATGTGTATTACGTCAAAATGCCTTTCTAATACAAACACATATGTCTCCTTCATAGTGTCATTCAGCTAGCGCTGGAAATCTGACTTTAACATATTTATAACTTCTCAAAATTTGATAACAAAGAGAGGTGAAAAAAAGGTAACTGGATGACAATAATAAGTGAATGGAATATATTTCGTTGTTCTAGCACAAATTCCATTAGTGATAAATAATTGCGTAATGGCCCCTAAAAAATCTAATTTTCAGTTTTTTATTGCAATAAATAAGATTTAAAAAGACAATTTGCCATAACACTTGTTTGGCGTATCTATTGCTAAAAATTACTGCCAGTTGTACTGAATATATTCAGTACAATAAAAAAAAAAGCACAAATTGTAAAATTCTGGTGAAACACCAAATCACTCTTCCCAATTAATTTGTATAAAGTTTGTACTATTATTGCTACTATCCAAAACATTCTTCTCATTTAAGCCTTATTGCTTTTATCATTGTAAAAAGTGTGTCGTATTAGTCATATATATACATATACAGAGTGTTCAAAAATGTCATGTCAGAAATGATGCTTAGTAAAAGTAAATGATTGCAAATCCTTGAATTGTCTGTGGCCCATTTTTTTTTACACTATTCTCAAAGAGGGACATCATTCTAATACCGAATGACACCTGCCTCAAAACAAAGTATCATCCGTTTATTTATAAACTCAAAGCAGGCCATGGAATTGGAACAGTAAGTCTGAGATGACTTCATAAAAACAACTGAAACTGAACATAAAATGTTCCGGTTTTCATTTTTTATGAATTTATTTCAGATAAGAGTTTTAATTCCATGGCTTGCTGCGAGTTTTTTTTTATGAACCCACGTTACTGACAAATATACAGCAGAATTCCATCCCCAGCTTAACTAAAAAGTTCAAAAATCTGGCCCAACAGTCAATCTGAAGTAGGTAGCTCACATCGTAGCTGAGATCACATGAAGAAATAGCAACATTAACTAAAAACTTATTGACATCACATCATTTCCAACTTGACATTTGAAGTCCACTCACACTTTAAAGTCTGCTTAATGTAAATATTTTCACAACAGTTTTGCTACTTTAATAAATATTACTTTGTTCTTTCAAAACTTTCAAAAATATACAAAAAGTTTCTGAAAACAGAAAGGCAATGCAAAATAAACAGAGCATATTTAAAAAAATTAATATTGAGGTAATCATTAGAATTGGGAAGATAAACCATCATACAGGTAGCTTTTTTGACTAGTTAAGTAGACTACTACTTATTTAAATGACTCAGCTATTCCAAAAATTAATTCAGCGTGTAAAAACATGACAAAACCCAGTTACTTTATAGTAATAGACCCCGTACATGTTGCCAAAATATCAACATAATTTTTTGTTTGTTTATACTGTGAAAGAGTTAGGCTTCCGCGGCTCAGTGGTCAAGGCTTCCGCGGCTCAGTGGTCAAGGCATCCGCCCAGCGAGTGGAAGCTTGACTTTTTCTTTGGAATAAATTATTATGTCTGAAACGCTACTAAAAACCTCAATTCTGACAAAATTAATCACTATACATCATAAGTAAACAAAATTCTTTTAACTTAACTCTTTCATGATAACAGAACTCCATTATCAATAACGTCATTATGTAAAAATATAAAGAGAGATAAAAAATAAAATCAAAATGTAAAAAGAAATGGATAAAAAAAAATAATGTTGCACATTTTGGCAACATAGTCTATTCTCTGATATTTGGTAATGTTGGCATATAGAAATGCAAAACCATTAACATTTTGGAACTGACAAACACGTCCAATAACCCAGCGAAAAGTCTAAACTAAGTAAACGGCCGTCCACACGTCGTCTTAAAGTTGAATCTGAATGTTTATGTTCTTTTGATTGATCCTTGTCCTTAATTTCCCATATTTTCACTACTCCTGACGCAGTACCCCCACACAACTGTTTACCACTACTGCTCCATATCAGCTTAAGCACTGAGGATTCCCTATTTTTAAATTCATGAAAGACCTTGGAAGTACTTACATCCCATAATCTCACTTTTTTGTCATCACTAGCACTAGCTATATACTGTCCATTTGGAGAGAAGGCAACTGCATAAATTTCTCTTTTGGCTGCATGTAACAATCTGACTGTATTGGCAGTATTGATACACCACATTCTCACATTCCGATCTGCTGATCCTGTGGCAACATACAATGAATTAGAATGGAAATCTATAGAGGTGATAGCATCAGTATGACCAGCAAAGATTCTTAAAACTTTTCCTGTTTTTAAACTCCATAACCTTGCTGTTCCATCCTGAGAACCTGATGCCAGATATTTAGAGTTTCCACTTATGCTAAGGCAGTATACAGGGCCCAAATGCCCAAAAAGCCTTTGGACAAGCTCCATTGCATGAAGGTTGTATATACATATACTATGATCTGCCGATCCTGTGCAGATAACATCATTCTCAGGACTCAGAGCAATGCAATAAATTTGTTTTGAGTGATGTATGAATCTGACATGATTTACTTGTTCTACATTATAAACACAATCTATTAAAACTTGTATAGGCATCATTCGTAATGTATTACCTTCAGCAAAGGCAGCTAAACCTGTAGAACTTCTCAGAAATCCACAAGTCACTGTATTTTTAGTATTAACTATCCTAATGTTGCACACACTGGCCGGTGCTTTTCTTACCTCCTTAATAACACTCCGTAGCTTACTAATTTGTCTACTAACTTCAAACTTTACCTGAGGTTTATCTTCGATTTCCAATTTAATCTTTTTTGAGATATGGTTTTCATGCTGACCATAGCTATTACTTTTTTGAAACCAGTTAGTATCTATCCAAAGTTGCAGGGTTTTCTCTTTTAGCCATCGTTTATTTTCACTAGGGGTGAACAATAACTCTTTAGGTATTTGCGGTAAGAATCTATTGTATTTCTTAAGCTTTTCAATTGATATGTAAAATTCATTTTCTGATATCACCCTAAAGTCAAACCATGTTTGTAAAGTTTGAAGAAGTAGTATGTGTGATTCTACATTGGTACCGCTCATAACAAATTTCTTGAGCATTGTTAAAGACTCTCGCTTAATATAAGCGACCACTTTTGTTGATCTAAATTGATCAGTCAAATCTTCAAAATTTGGATCCTCAGAGCCATTCAGAACTAAATCATCGGCATTATCTACATCTACTGATTTGAGGATACTTTTGACACTATCGTCACATTTAGCTTTATCAACTTTCTCAACATGTGCTTTGAAAAATGTGTTACTAGACGAGAGGGCATCTTGAGATTTACCAGTATTTCGCAAATCTATATAGAAGTGGCAAAATAGAGGCCCAATAATCTTCTGCACATCCAGACACTGGCTTTTGGAGTCAACTTGCTGCTTTAACCATAAGACAAATTTTTGAAACATGTAACTATACTCAACTTGCAATAGGTTACATTCACTGATATCCATAACAGAGTTGGGCCTCCGTAGTCTGCAGTCCAGGGCAGCGCGCCTTAGAGCGATTTTCCTGGATATGGTCCGAGGTTTAACGTTACAAAACTGTCTCCTTTGTAGGTACACTGACAAGACGGACTTCACATTATCACTTTTAGGCCGTTTAATTTTATTATTTTCTCGTTTTCCATCATCCATAATATTGTAAATGCATTTATTTTATTAAATTATACTTTAAAACTAATGGAAACAAATATATTAACAGAAATTAACCAGACAAACTCCCGTTAAACATTCCTGGCATTTTTTGAGGTTATGTGTCGCCATGTCATTCTGTCATTTGCGTCAATGCTTACGTCATGCGTGATAGGGATGGCTCACCACATAGGGATGGGACATTGGAATCGATTAATTCGATGCAGTTCAGGATGTGTACATATTTTATTTTTATTTCATTTTTCTTGATATCCACAAAGCAGTATCTGGTTAATAAAGGGAAATATTTGGGGAAAATGGCATTGGCAGGGATAATAGCATACCAACCGACAAGGATATAATGCAAGCTATGATTCCTGAAGGTGGTATTTGGGCTCACGAGCGTAGCGAGAGGCACAATTCACCTGAGGTAATGGCGCCTATTATATGCAAGTTGGATACCATACTTCGTCCACGGCTTAATTTACAATTTTTACGTACTAATCAATTAGATAACACGAGTCTTGTTGTGATTGTCAAAGTCGCGATTGAGTTAAAACTATCATGGCAGTCCTAGGCGTCCACCATAACAGTTTGTACTTTGATTTGTTTTTTTTTTAATTTCCAATGACCTAGCAGATATGGACAGAACCAAAAAATGTCAATATTTCTCTAAAAATGGCCCCCTTTTTATGGCCAGAAGTCCGTCACTTTTAAGGTTCCCCTGACGTAATTTTGTCGTCATCGCACGTCGTACAAGCGTCATATAGTCATAGCAGCATAAAGCCGGACCGGATATTGATTGTGTCGATTGTTTTTGGTTTTTGTTAGGTTGGAAGTTAAGTTTTAGAAAGCTATGTGAGCTAAGGGCTAGGAGCCCTAGCGCTTTAGATAGGAGATGGATATCGTCGTTCGATATTCGATTGGATTGGAAATAAGAAATAATAAAAATAATGACAACAGTTTTGCAATAATTTGACGTAAGACCTCATGACGTCACTTCCGGCGGATATCGTAAGAGGGGCCAAAACTGTAAAACACGAGGGGTCTCCAGATTAGCTGGATGGTAATTTTCAACATGGCAGTGTCTGAATACAATTTATATAAGCATTGTCTCTATATACATCTAGTCAGACCTTCCAAATAGCTCAATTTATCCGAGACTTCAATTTAGCTAAAACTATAATAGACGTCGCTCGAAGATCAAATCCCAGAATGTGCGAATTCCAAAACTCACCAGATCAACTACCGGGTAGATCAGTCACCTGCTTAATCCATTAAATTGCTAGATGGCCATCACATGACAAGCTTAATCGGTAGATGACCCGGTGAATTTTGGAATTCGCCTAATATGACTGTAATTAATGAGTGATAAGATAAATAAACATTAATTGCGGTCCTCGACACTGCCATGCCGTTTTTCTTGACGGAAGTACACGAATTTGGTTTCTTTCGACATTACAGGACCGTATTTTGACTCTCTGTTAACGTAATTTTATGTCTATTGTGTTACACTGCACGTAGTTTTGTTAAATACGTTATGCAATACAACTACCCAGACCAGAAAGTCACCTATGACGTGAATATAACGTGATTATACCTTGAGAGTAAATAGGTGCCTAATATATGACCAATATTAAACTTCATTACGACTGACATATGACCTTAAAAATATCCCGTTTATTTCACGTAAAATTTTGGTGATAATTCATTTTTCTGATACAACCAAACCAATGTCGTTAAAAAACGTTAACAAATATTCACAAAAGTCTGCGCCTTTTTATGAAATATTAAAATAATTCAGTATACATCGGATTCAGCTATTTATAATTGATTCTGGCTGCAATATAAAGATTTTTGCCTGCAAAAAAAAAACTTTTTTTTCTCTTCTTGTCGTTCGTACAATCCTCTAAGAATGTAACAAACTCAATTCGAATGAAATTAACCTCTAAAGTGTTTTTTTTTAAATGGTCAAAAAACGCGATTCTAGAAGTGCCTAAAAATCGACCACTGAAGAGGGGTACCAATAAAACTCGATTGGCAATTACTTCTTCAGTTTCCGCCGGTTGTTCTTTTTTAAATACAAGGGAGTTTATTTTTCTGTCTTCTTAAGCTTAGGTTTGAAAATTGCCTGTAATTTCCATAAGCACGGCTTCTCTGGAGCTTCCTTCTTTTGTTTGGTAATTTTCTTCCTCTTCTTCACGTCATCGTAGTGGGAATGAAATCTATTTCGTCAGCTTTTGCTTACGTTAACCACATCTTGCTCTCATATTCCTGAGATATCTTCACCGGTTTAAGCTTCAATTCCTCAGGTTCTTCGATGGATCTAGACTTTTGCGGAGCTTCCTTCGTCTTTCTTCTTCGGCGAAGATGAGATCTATCACCTTAGCTTTTTGAGTTGGACCTCAACGATTGTTAATGGAAGGGGTACCGTTTTTGTATTCTTTGGTTTCTTGCGACCCTTTCTAAACTCATCGTCTACAGTGTCTCGTCTTTCTTAAGTCCTACTCTCTTTGCATAAGCATGCTCAACATGAGGTAGTTTTGCTTCATTAATTCGGACATGGGTTGTACCAACTTGTGTATATTTGGCGAAGGCCCAATCTGTCCTCTACAGTGACCAGTCGACGAGGAATTGTAACTTTTTGAATCTCCACCTTTTCGGGAAATTTCATGATCGGACTGGGTTCTTCTAAAAGCTCCGTTGAAAGCAGTTCTGCCTTTCCACATTTAGTTCTGCCACTTCTTTCGGCTTCGAAATTTTTACCTTTCTTCTTCATAGTAATGACTTCAATCTTAACAATTCCCTCTTCTTTTTTTTTTTGGGTTGAATGGTAACTTTTACTTCAACCATTTTCGCTTTCTCAAGTTTGGGTGATTTGCACATACGGAACTTCCGTTGGTGGGGGGGGGGGGAGGGGGGGAGGGGGGGGGGGGGGTGATAGAGGACATCAAGAAGCGGAAAAAACAGTTGGATTCACTCCAATCGGTCAAGGCGTTTTCAAGTTACAGGCGGTCAAATTTGAAAATTGAGAAATAAGTCGTAAAACCTCCCTTTGGACATTCACAAAAAAAATTCAGGATTTTTTTTTCTGTTCTTGATCGGAAGGTGAAAGAGGACAATAAGAAGTGAAAAAAATCACTTGGATTCACTCCAATCGGTCGAGGCGTTGTCAAGTTACGGGAGGTCAAATTTTAGAATTGAAAAAAAGTCATATCCCCTCTTTGGCCATTTTCAAAAAAAAAACAGGATTTTTTTTTGCTGTTTTTCATCGGAAGGTGAAAGAGGACAATAAGAAGTGAAAAAATCAATTGGATTCACTCCAATCGGTCGAGGCGTTCTCAAGTTACGGGCGGTCAAAATTAAGAAAAAAGTCGTAATACCGCTTCTTTGACCATTTTCAAAAATGAAATTTTTTTTGATGTTTTCTATCGGAGTGGCACGTTTGCAATCCCCTAAGAACGTAACAAATACAATTTGATTGAAATTAACCTCTAAAGAGAATTTTTTAAAAATGATCAATCACGCGATTCTAGAAGTGCCTAAAAATCGACCACGGAAGGAGTCTATCGCCGAAAATATTGCAACTACGGAACTTCCAATGATCGGAGGTGAAAGAGGACATCAAGCAGAAGAAAAAACAGTTGGATTCACTCCAATCGGTCAAGGCGTTTTCAAGTTACAGGCGGTCAAAGTTGAGAATTGAGAAAAAAGTTGTAAAACAGTTGGACATTTTCAAAAACATGTCGGAAAAATGTGTTTGCTGTTTTTGATCGGAAGGTGAAAGAGGACATCAAGAAGAGGAAAATTCCCTCGAATCGGTCGAGGCGTTCTCATGCCACAGGCGGTCAAAGTGGAGAATTGAGAAAAAAGTTATACCCCCCCTTTGGACATTTTGAAAAAAAACGGGATTTTTTTTTTGCTGTTTTTGATCGGATGCTGAAAAAGGACATTAAGAAGAGGAAAAATCAGTTGAATTCACTCCAATCGGGAGAGGCGTTCTCAAGTTATAGGCGGTCAAAGCTGAGAATTGAGAAAAGTGGTAAAGTGAGATTTAAAATACCACGTTGAAAAGGCAAAAAGTGGCTATAAAGAAGTGATAACTATTTTTAATTATCTCTTTAAATTAACACTAGAAAAAATAAAAACGTTTTTATTTTTTGCGAATATTTCCGAAACCAGTGGGAATTTTCAAAATTTCAAATCACTTTTATAGGCTTCTAATTTAGCAACTTTGCCCTAATTTAACCTTCTTCGTATCTTTTCAAATAACCGAGATCCCCATTCTTAAACCCGAAAAACATTCACCTTGTATGTTAGTGGTGAATTAAAGGGCAAATGGGACTTATCCTTACCTGGCTAAGTGCTGCTTGGGTAAATTAGGAAGTGCTTCTGGGTTGCCCACCAGCGCCCCTTGGTCTGCCATCAGATAAGCCAGATGTCTCCTCCTATATGTTTCAATAGTAACGTCATTCAGTGAGCTGGTAAGCTGCGTTGAGACCTACAGTTATTGTTGGTATTGTAACTGTATATTTGACATGAGACCCAAAGAAAGACAAACCTCAAACAGTTTATCAACGTCATCGATATCTCCGGGAATGTCTGATAGAGCGTTAAAAATCTGAGCAGAATTTTCTAAGGTTTTCAATTGGGGTTCTTTGATTTTCAACATTGCCAGAGTGACTTGGAAAAGGACTAAAGATCCTTCGAAAAAGAAAAGATCCCAAATTCTGAGCAAAATTTTCATATGGACGACATTGGCGTATAGGGTAAGGAACCACTGCATTGTTATTAACGACAGTTCTATGTCATGGTTCCTGAGAACTTCATCAGTATCAGGTAAGTAGTTTGAGATTAAATTTCTGAGCACTTTTTGATCAGCTTGAATTCCTATGAAAAGACCCATTACTGTGCTACAATAACAAATAATTAGAAATAAATTACCTAGCAATGTAGAACTGTAATAGGAGGCTGGAAGAAGATCTTCAACTATAGTAACCATAATCCAAAAGGCATTTTCTTCTTCCATGAACAGCAGCAAAGAGGCTGCAATAATTCCCAGCCCTTGGCAGTACCTATTAACACCATTTACAATCATTTCTAATGCAAAACGTTAACACAAAACGTGCATACCCAATATCCGGATACAACCAGGCGACACCTCTTAGAATTCGACGCAGTCGTGGAATCCCCGTGCTGGTGGCGTTGCTGTAGCAGGCGTTCGTTGGCATTATATGGAGCAGGTCTTTCTCTATTTGCTTGGAAGTCATCAGGGAATCGTTACTGGACATGCGTATAATTTCCTTGTAGGTCAGCTCTGACTGCTGCTTCTTTTCCAGAGCTCCGCACATTCGCATCCATAATTGAGGTCTCAGGGAGTGCGGAATACCAGATCTCACCTTGGGACAAATTATTTATTTATTTTTACTGATGCACATTACAGAGCAACAATCTGGGTAGTAAAAAAGTTACTAATTTTAATTTAATACCAGTTTGAAAGAGAAAGTGAAAATTATAAGTAGGGACCACAATATTATTATCATGTATTATCCAGGAATATTGGTTTTTCAAGATTGATGTGTGTTATACACATGAGGTAAGCTTAATATAAAGCTGAAACTTTGGCGCATTTAATTCCAGTCCTATTCTTGTTACGTATGTTATGTAAACAAAGTTGCTGATTTATCTAAAATAGGGACATGTTCAGCTGACAGGTCTTCCAGCCATTTTATGTCAGCGGATAAAAGAATTTCAAAGCGGAGCCGGCCCGGCAAAACAGTGCATTCAACTGCCTCGCAGGTGCTGACCAGTTTGAATGCTCAACTGCGTACCAGTTCCATAAAAGTCCCTAACTGAACTCTGTAACTTTAATGATTTATGTTAGTAAAGTAAGTTTCAAAGATATTATGACAGAACATTTTTTTTATACTAACATCTGATATTTTTAACGAAACCGTTTTATACACGTGAAAAGAACTCGCTTTTTATATAACTGTTAGATCAGGATAGATATGATTAGTTTGTGTTAGCATTGGTTAGTTTAATTTTTGTTTTGGTTACTTTAGGTTTGTTCAGGTAAGTTTAGTTATCGTTTGGTTAATAGAGAACAAACACCCACTTTTGTGGCAAGTGGACGTGGACGCAGAAAACCTAAGCGATCACCGAACCATCACTTTTCAGCTCTCGAATAACAAACAAATACATTCATCACAAGTTACAGTTGCTAGGACGAAGGTGGACAACATCAGCGGAATGCATGCGCGCTTTTGAAACTGACACTATGTCACTATGTGACACTATAACATACAGCCTAAATACATTGATACTAGCCATATCAAACAGGAGAGGTGCTGGCGGAGCCTCTGTGAAAAAATAGAAGAGGACATATGGGGAAAATAGAATAATTACCAACCGACTGAAAATGTAAGGCACAAGAGCGCCAAGCATTGGGGATACTAAGGGGCAAATAGATAAACTATTGCCAAACCAAACAGAGACTGCGTCCCGCTCTCACCGGCTATGGTACTACTTGTGTCAGAAAAAGAGCTTCAGGTCGCCGCAAGACACTTAAAACTCAGAAAGGCGCCCGGTCCGGATAGACCGGTAGGACCAATCCGAGAGCGCTCCTGAAAACCTTCAACCAGTGCCTGATAGGAGACTTTCCACGAATATGGAAAATGGCCAAGCTGGTTCTAATTGAAAAATCCGCATGATGAGCAAGCATATAAGCCAATCTAGAGACTACTACCTAGACTGGAAGACAAGACAACATACGCGACTCATATAACATATAATCCTTCAAAAGTTGGGAGAGATGAAGTTGAAAGTCGCAGTTAGAAAAACGGAGATGGTTCCCTTGGCAGGACGAAGGAAAGTACCCACTTTTAACTGCGTGATAGGCAACATTCGCATCGAAACCCAGAGCGCTGTAAAATATCCAGGGGTATATGTAAACAAGGATGTAACAATGACTGAGCATGTCAGAAGGGTCACGGCTAGAGCACACCAAATGGCAAATCATCTGGACAGACCTATGCCAGGCACCGGCGGCCGATGAATAAGAAAGAGACGGCTGCTTGCAAGCTCTGTCTTGTCAACAGTCCTATATGCAGTACCAATTTGGGAATGGGCACTTAAGTTTAAGAAGTATTTAAACATGTTAAACCTCTTTAATAGGAGACTGGATCTGGGCATTACGGCGGCGTACCGGACGGCACCGCTGGAGGCCTTGAATGCTATTGCGAGCCTCCCTCCAATTGATCTTGCAGTGAAAGAAAGGATCAAAGTCCATCAACAAGGCTCAGACAGCAGAGCAGAAGCGAGAAGGGAACTACTGGATGCGTGGCAGGAAAGGTGAGACAGATATAACGGTAAGGCGAAAATGCTGATTAAGAACATTAAACCTTGCACCTCCAGGAAGTGGGGTGACCCTGACCACTTCACCATCGAATTCTTTACACGACTTGGAATCTTCGGCGAATATTTAGCGCGAATAGGGAAAGAGCCGACGGCGGAGTGTTGGTTCTGTCTCGGAACCGACACTATCGAGCATTCGTTGTTTTGCTGCCCTAGATATGAACCAGAAAGGCTGAAGGTTAACAAAGCATGCGAAACCCAGATAAACACAGAGAACATTGCTGACATCACACTTATATCAGAAAAAAACCACATCAGGAATGCCTTATCAGAATATATGAAAAGTATCATGAACTTGAAGGACGCGGAGGAGAAGAGAAGAGAGACTGAAATCTGAGGACTCTCTTCTGCCATCCCCCCCTGAAGTAATGCTTACCGGGAGTCCCAGGGTACCTGGGATGAAGAGAGGAAGAAGGGGTTTTTAGTGGGTATTGCGATATTGCTGCCTAGTCCCACACCCAGGTCATGTAACAACAGACCACCAACGACCTGGGATGTGTAGAACCCATTTTCCCCTGACCTCAAAAAAACAAAAAAGAAGTTATCGTTTGGTTATTGTAGATTAGTCTAGTTATCTATTATGGTTAGTTCTATTTTCGCTATAGACTACTTTATAATAGGCCCGCTTTCACCCGAACGGCGCCAATTTCATTTAATTGTCAAGACAGCTTAACTCTGATTAGTTCAGGGAAGTTCAGGTTAATTTAGTTTTCATTTTGGTTAGTTTAGTTTCATGTTTTCGTTAGTTTAGTTAAATGTTATGGTTAGTTTAGGTTGCAAAAAGCGAGCCCGTTTAAGGACCCGCTTTATATGATTTTTAGAGCAGGTTAGTTCAGGTTAACAAAACTAACCTAAACCTAAAAGTTCCAGGTTATGAGACCCCCTCTACTCATATATATTGCTAAAACCACTCTGTTTTGTGAAGGACCTTTATAGAACTTTTACCCTCACCTGTTTTGTGCTGGGACTCAGTTGAACATAACCATTAACTTGCTGAAGCTCCAGCTAACCTTTTTTAACTATAGCACATACTTTACTTCCTAACTTTCATTTTCATTATCTTTTCTTTTATTCAAATAAAAATAAAAAAAGACAAAAGGAACCACCTAAGTTATAGAAATAACTTACCATCTGTGCAAGCTTGTCAGTACGTGGTATTCGTATTTCAACTTTATCCCAAGTCAACTCTGAAACCTCTTGGTTGTGGGAAAACTCCAAATGGGCAACCCACTGAAGCCTGTGCTGAGGATCTTCCACAAGTGGTATTCCTAGGAGCTTGTTTGAGCTTTGCTCAGGTCCATCCTCTTCTTCAACACGAAAACCAAACTCATCAAATCTATAAAGACAAATATATATTTTTTTCTTGATTAATACTGTAGAAACATGTCTAGAGTGTTAACCAAAACAACTATACCCTGTATACTAAAACTAAAATGAGATTTTATAAGTATCTCTATTTAAGAAAATGGCAATGTCTCCAACCTGTATTCTGGTTGTGAATTCGGGTCCTCCTGTTCTCTGGATTGTTTGGCCATTATTTCTTGAGGCCACATACTGGGAGTTAAAGCTGAAAATGGACCTCCAGGTGTTGGAGTTACTATATCTTCCATATTGAGTCCATTGAGGTCCTCAATAAAATTATCATCTGCATCATCTGGCTCAATAGCTAGTTCCAATTCTCTTTTCTAAAATTTTCATTAGGAAAAATATATTGCTGAAAAAGAAAAAATTCTCTTACATTATGATCAGCTTTTCCCACATATCCATCGTGGCTTCTGGTCTCAAATAGAGACTTTGCTAAATCCATGACTAAAGACAAATAGCGAGAATTTTGAGTGTTAAAGGGCTTGAAATCTACGTGGGAGTTAAATGACGCTAATGACGATTCTTGCAGGTAAACGGAGCATTGCTTTTCAAATTCTCTTAATCTCCCAAACGTGTCAGTAGTGAAATAATGAACAATTCATTTGTAATTTGTCTGTTCAGCAATAATTTGTGTCGTGGTATTTTTGTTGGAAGAATGCAAAAATCATATCAAATCAACAGAACAGCTGTGTTTGACAGTTTATTGATTTTCTTGTTTTGACACCTACGCGAGCACCAGCGCACTCTTGTGGACGTCTGTTTAATGTTCGACAATCGGTCAACAGATGGCGCCCCAATTTTGGAGAAAGAACAATGATTATTCATTATTTATTTAATTTTAACTAAAAAAACTTCGGTTGGTGTTTTTTCGTTTACTTGGGCTTAAACACGATTTGTTTGTTACCCACGGGCCAAAAGGGATCTATAAAAAATCTTGTACCTTCTTTTTAATAAACTAAATATATTCTCATCATGTACATAGCAGTATGTACAAGAATAATGGAAGGTCATACACCTACTAAATATACAAAAAAATTCGTATACTATTTCTGAACTAACTAACCCAACTCGCAGATGCTTATTTATTACAGAAAATGTGTCCTTAGATCGGTGATAGACTTCTTTTCTGTGCAGGAGTCAAATTTGGATGCCAAACGTCTACGATCAACACCAGTCGGAAATCACTCCCGTTGTGCCACACTTCATGTTCAAAACTGTCATCAAAAATTATGACGTCACCCTCTTTCCAACTCCTAAAATTCTTACAAGTAAATATCCATAATTCCATCAGAGATATTAGGCCGCCGTCACATACAGCGGAACGGAACGGAGCAGAAATGTCAATAACGTCATTACACATGTCAATTCCTATTGTAGCTTTTATCTGATTGGTTTAAATTGAACTGTCAAATTACGCTCCGTTCCGCTTTTAACCAAATTCCGCTGTATGTGACGTCGCCCTTAAACAGCATACCGCATCTCCTCGGCAACTCTAATATACGTGTTAGAAGGCACTTTAAGCCCTAGATGCACTCTAAGTCTACAATTGGTCGGACCGCAATGGGGCCATACGTGAGTTCCTGGATGCATTACGCTAAACTTAGTTTGGCCTCTCCTGCAGCCCTTGACGTCAGGAAACTTTTGGATAATACTACAGGTAATGGGCGCCTTTGCGCAATTTTTTTCGTTTTTTTGACCGCGGGCGAACAGTTCCAATTGCTTCCAGGTCCCTGTGTCTTTGAGGTTTTCGGCCTCGTCCTCGAAATAGCCTCGCTCATTTAGGGCTGAAAGCCCTTCACGACTGATTTCTTTCCAATTATCAGTTAAAGCGGCAAATAATTTTTGGTATGCTGGGATGTCTTGCGGTTCCCACCAAGGCTTAGCAGTTAATCTCTCTACATTGTACAATGATCTTTGGTATTTGGACATGAATACTTTTTTCTCAACGCCCTCCTGATATATCTGTAAAAGAAAAAAATATTATTTTTCGTTAGCAATTTGACTTTTTTAATAATGATTGATTTGATTAAACAATCACCTTCATCGCCTCATCTTTCTTATTGAGGCGGGTTAGGGCGTCTCCTAAATGGAAGTAAAACCTCCCATCCACGACTCCAGGAGACCCGCTCTGTAGCCCTCTGCTTAAATACTTGACTGAGTCTTCTAAATTATTGTCGGTGGTTTTTAAAATAAAACCGTAGTGAGCCAAAGCGAAACCGTCGTTTGGCCATTTCGACATTACCCTCCGAAGGACTGACCTTGCTTCCTCAACTCTGGCATCTAAAATTGTGTTTTCTGAGCTTCAATTATAAAAGCTTCACCACGTTGTACTCACAGATTAACTGTTAAATAGGTTACAGCCAATGTGTTCAAATAGGAAGAGTTTTCGGGGAATCTTTCAATTAGTTGCCAATGGACTGCGATGGCTTTTTTGTATTGACCTAAAATGTTCATTATTTTCACAATTTTTTTATTCACATTTATTGTTCATTATCACCTTACCCATGAAACGTGCCCTGTTAATATAACGATCAGCAATTTCTATAAACAATTTGTCGGACACATCTGGCGTGTTCATAGCTCTTAAATAATAACTGAGAGCCTCACTGAGCAGCTCGTTGCTTTGCTGTTCTTCAGCGAGAATATCCAGAGCTTTGGCTTTCCCATAAAGTAAACGAGGAGATAGAGGATATTGGTCAAGAAGCGCCTCAAACATTTTGTTAGCGTAAGCTGCGTTCTAGTCAAACACAAAATTAAGTTAGTAAAAAGGGGAATGACAAAAACTCACTTTTAATTGTCTATCAATTCCTACTAACAGAGGTGCGGATTGTTAGTAAAAACTGATTGATTATCATTCTTTATGCAAACAAAAAAAATCCTATATCTAAGGCGCAAGTAAATGTTGTACTAAAACGTTTTTTTTTAAATGCACTCAGGAAAACATTCCATTTTTAGCAAAGAGCGAAATAAATCTTTAGTCACATAGCATAGCGTTCTGCGGCTACTTTAAACACACAATATAATCTATAAGGAATTTGCAGTTAAAGAAAAAAAGGTGCATAGGCAGAAACTAGTTTTCCTGAAATAAATAACAGCCATGTTTTGAGTTACAAGATATAACGATTTTAAGACTAACCTTATCTAGTTGCGCATGAGCGGCATCAATATCTTCCCTAATTTCATAATCCTCTGTGTTGTTAACATCAGATTGATCATAACCTTCTCTGTCGGAATCACCTTCCTCAGGTACATTAACGTCTAAAACGTAATGTGAAACATTTGCCTACATTTTAAAAACATCCCATTTATGTACAAAAGTGCCACATTTTCATTAGTTTATATTTAAACGGCTATACTGCAGGTTACCTCTGCCCAGTTTACCATATTTGGCCTCCAACCGCTTCAGCAACTCTTCGTCCTCGTCTTCATCGTAAATTTCGTAATCATCTTCGACCTCTTCTTCCTCTTGCTCTTCTTCGTCATCCATAACGTCCTCTTCCATAACGTCCTCTTCGTAATGTTTGTCTTTTACTTCGAAGTCCCCTGTTGTGAATATAAACCATAATATTCTAAATCCACGGTGATCCACGATAGTTTTTTTACAAATTCGTAAAAGGTTTTAGATATTTTGGCTTAAACCCAGCCGACCAGGAAGTCATCTATGACGTGAACATAACGTGATTATATGGGTCTAAATTGGTGAGCGTACACAGGTGCCTAATGTAAACGTCATTAATGTGACTGAAATGTGACTTTTAAAAATATTACATTTATTTTAGGTGAAATTTGGTGACAAAAATTCATCTTCCTTTTAATAAACGTGCAAAAAACGTTATCAAATGTTCACAAAACTCTGCGCCTTTTTACTTAACGCAAAGTTCTGTTACGGGATTCAGGTTCCAATAATTTATCGTCAATTCACTACACAATTTTGTTTACTTTTAACTATTACAACACAATTACTTTCCACTAATAATTCGCACTGCTCACTTATTTACTACACCGCACTATCTATTCGATACCATCTCGCGCGACTTGCTGGTTTATATACCCGGCCTGAACACACTCTCGTACTTTCGAGAACGGAGGCGACTGTTCCCGGTTCTCGTTTAGTCTAGATGGGTCCCCGCTCGGCGTTGCCGCTTAGGCCCGAATCTCTGTGGACCGACAGTCGAACGTAACAGTACTTAAATCAGGCGTTATATTAATGTGAAAAGGACATGACTTTGACGTGTTGGCCAGTCATTCAATAACGTTTTTTATACTTCATGCTTTAGACATCATCATGGTAGGACTTATTTATGTGATTTGGTACGTCATGTATACGTCATTAAAAGACGTCCTATAGTCAACCAGTGACGTTTTTTATATGTTTGATACAAGTTATTTGATTACTTGGGATGTGATATATTAAAAATGACGCGTTTCTCTTAAGTGGATAAAAGCAAACATTTGTCTTGAAGGTATGTCCAATCAAAATAAATAACTATAGCCACACTGAAAACGACTCTAACCTTCTGGACTCATCGACCTCGTGTAGCTTTTCCGTAACTCTTGATACTCGTCCCTAGCTGTTCGATGTTCGCTATGATTGTCTTCATCGCTGTACTCATCTTCAGAATACTCTAAACATCAATTCGGTAATACTAAAGCTTGAAAGCTAAAACTTTAAGCTACCTTCCCCTTCTACTTCAATATCGGGCAAATCAGGCTCGACTTCCTGAAGAGTCGGCGGAGGTACAATCGTGTTCCTCCTGCTTAGATCTGAGGGTCGTTCTTCTTCACCTGCGGTGCTCGATGATTTTGTAGGTTTTTCTATTATGTCTTAAATAGGAACACCGCTTAATATCATAATTGTTATAACAATGTTACTTCCAGCCAACATCTAACATTAAATGCAGTGGACAAATACAGGTGCCAAGCAAATTTATTCCGATATTCGCCTTAGTTTTGGTAGCAAAAAAGGTGATTTAAAAGAAGAATATCGGTAAAAATAGTGCAGGCTTGAATATTATCAGGAAATGCAATGTTAGTTGCAGAATATAGTAATAGTTGTAAGCAGGGCAACTCAACAAAACAGTCATGCATTTACTGACCGGTTGTTCGCTTTCTAAGGAATACATTGTAGGCTACTGTCAAAAGTGCGAGTCCCACGAATATTTTTTTAGCCACTGCAAAAATAATTAGGCTAAATATTAAATATAAAAGGAAATAACTTGAAAATACAATTGCCAACTGGTTTTGCATTTCCTGATTTACAAAATTTTCAAATAAAATGTGGCACTTTTGTACTGGTTTAGAAATAGCCTACTCCCCCGATACGGTCTTTTACGAGAAGAATTATATTACGAAAACATCAAGCTTACCTCCGGAACCTGGCTTTGAAGCTTCCTGTTCTTCGGCCTTTGTAGCATCAGCTTCTACGTCTTCCTGCAAGACTTTATTGCTTCCAAATTCGAAATACCAGAAACAGAAATTGCTTACCTTTGACTGCTCCTCTTTTTTCTCTTCCTCTATACCATCAGCAGCAGCTGTCTCTTCTTCAACACTTTCCTTACTAATCTCATCTTTCTCTAGAGAATCTTTTTGCTCTTTGCTTTCCTCTTCTTCGTCAGCTTCCTCTGAATTTTGATCCTCCTCTTCATCATTTACTTCTTCATCTTCTGACTGCACTGACGCCTGATCTTCTTCAGTTTCTTCTTCAGATCTAGGTGTTGAGACGTCTGCATCAGATTCTTCGTCGTCCTCGTCAACATTTTCTGATTGGTCCTCCTCCTCAGTGTCATCCTCTACATTATCTTCTTCAGACTCATAATGAGATTCATCATCGTCTTCATCTTCCTCGTGTTCTTCGTCATCATGACTATCATGGATCTCCGGCGAATGGTCGTCATGGTCATCTGCATTTTTATCTATCCAACCTTCGAATATTTGCGAGAAGCGGGATTCTGATTCAATGCTTTCGACTGTAAACTAATTAGTGATAGACGTGTTTTTGTATGGTATGTCCTGGACTTACGTTCACTGAGGCCCTGGTTTTCTTTAATAATAAGACCAACAAGGACAATTAACGCGGAAAAGAGGAAAAAAAAGACTATCTTGGCGCATATGTTTCCCCCGGTGCCTCCTTCCTTGTGCACATGTATGTGGAGATCTTCGTTTGAAGCCATATATGCGTCTGCTTCATCTACAAATTTTAAAACAAAAAAAAATGTACTCACTAATGCCTAACGTGCACGTTAATACACTCGGGGTAATTACACGATAAACAACGTGCCAAAAATTTTAAAAATAGAGCGGCGGCAACCTAAGCAAAACCCAATCTAAAAATACCTGGCAAGACGCATTTTAAGGCCTCACCTTTCTTTTTCTTCTTGTCCTTCCGTTTCCGGGGCTGAACATCGCCCGACATTTTTCGGGAAGGGGTTGAAAACTACGACCGCCGCACCACCATGTAAAACAATTGGACTGCGTTTATGTTACTTAACAAAAGGCCATCGGCTATTGGTCACGAACGTTCCCGATCGCCCGAGGCATGAGACAGCTTAATTTTGTTTTCTGAAATAGAAAATCATAGTAAAGCAGGCTTTAAAGTGGACGGGGGGGTCAGGGACATTAGTGCCATGCATAATGTTATTGGGTATTTTGAGAGTAAAATAGTGATTTGATTGATTTTTTTAGAATTCTCGTCGTTCGTTACGTGGTACTGTTGCGAACTCGGGGTTCAATAATTCCAGTGTAACGATTTAACACGAAAACACTATTTATTTATTCCACAATTACACACGACTACTAAATAACTCACTACTTAACACTTTATAGCCTTCTATTATCGCTTCGTAACTTTAGCTTACTTATAGCTCGCTTAAAATAAGACTACTCTTAACCGCCGCTTTATGCGCCTTTTATATACAATCCTAAAATTACAGAAAAACCTAGAAAGTTCTTTATAAGAATTCTTGAATAATCTCATATAAAAAAACGGTTGTAACGGTAAACAACTGCCTTCTAGATTAAGCCAGCCGAGCAATAAATCACTCGTGTCAGCCATGACGCAGCGCGGATAGGTCGCGAAGCTCCACCAACCAACACGCTCCCATGCGTTGCCCCGCCTCCCATGCGGCGTTGCTGCGATGCGTAACATTGCCCTCCTCCTAAGGCTGTTCGTCCCGAACAGATAGAGTTCCATGGTATCGTGCTAATCGACCCAATGAACGACCTTCATCTTTGACCTGGGGGTCCGCTGGATCCTATACACCACATCATTAATCTTCTTTATAATTGTATAAGGTCCTTCCCAATTTTGGCTAAGTTTGGGCGACTTCCCCACCTTTCGCCTCGGATTGTATAGCCACACCAAATCACCATCCTGGAAGCCGCGGGAGTTAGCTAGTAAGTCATATCTTGCTTTGGCTCGATCACTGGATATCCGCAGTTTATTCCTGACTTGTTCATGAACATTGTCCAGCCTCTCCTTAAGCTCCTCCACAAAATTCTCAGGGTTGAGTGAGTCTTTTTCTGGTGTTCCATACATCAAATCTGCAGGAAGCCTCATTTCCCTTCCGAACATCACTTTCGCCGGAGTATAACCAGTGGCTTCATGCGTAGAGCCTCGGTATGCCATCAACATGAGAGGTAGATGTTGGTCCCAATCACGCTGATGATCTGCCACCATTTTAGACAGGTAATGTTCCATGGTCCGATTAAACCTCTCTACCATCCCATCCGACTGTGGATGCAAAGGAGTTGTCCTGGTTTTGCGAATTCCGAGAAGTTCCATGACCTTCTGGAACACAGCCGATTCAAAATTTCGGCCCTGATCAGAATGAAGTTCGAGAGGGACCCCAAATCTGCAGAACATTTCATTTACTAGCACCGTTGCCACAGTCGTTGCTTCTTGATTAGGTAGGGCGTATGCTTCAGGCCATTTAGTGAAGTAATCCATGGCGACCAAGATGTATTTGTTGCCCGACTCAGTTTGAGGAAATGGTCCCGCGACATCAATTGCTACCCTCTCGAATGGAGCACCTACAGTGTACTGCACCATTCGGCCCCGTGATCTTGTTCGAGGTCCTTTTGTGGCACAACAAACTTCGCACTTGCGGCACCAAGATTCGACGTCTTCATGATAGTTCACCCAATAATACCGCTCTTTAATTTTGGCCAATGTTTTATTGACCCCAAAATGGCCTCCGCTTGTTCCGTTGTGCATTTCCTGTAGTACATCTGATTTTCTGCTACCAGGAACAACCAACTGCCTGACTACGGACTTGCCATCCGGACTCTCCCACGCTCTCTTCAGTAGTCCATTTTCTATTTTAAGAGAGTGCCACTGGGCCCATAGCGCCTTCAGGTTTGGACTTTTACCAGCGATTTCTTGCCACTCTGGTCTCTTGTCACTAGTCTTTGCCATGAGTATGGGTCCAATATCTGGATCATTCAGTTGTTCTTCTCGAAGTGTCTGTGTGGTCCAGCCATCGTTTATTTCCACCGACGTTCTCCGTACAGAAGGAAGTCCCTCACGCTGCTCAGTTCTTTGACAATGCCGACAATCTTCTTTACATGGCCGTCTAGACAATGCATCGGCATTTCCGTGAGACCTTCCTGGTCGATGTTCAATTTGGAAATCGTACTGCTGCAGGCGCTCTATCCATCTGGCTATTTGACCTTCAGAGTTTTTCATCTGTAACAACCATTTCAATGCTCCATGGTCAGTTCTAATCAGGAACCTTTTTCCATATAAGTAGCGATGGTAATGTTCGACTGCTTTAACGATGGCCAACAGCTCCTTTCTAGTGACGCAATAGTTTCTTTCTGGCTTACTTAAAGTCTTACTGTAGTACTCAATGACCTTCTCTTGCCCGTTTTGTCTTTGAGAGAGTACTGCACCTAGACCACAGTTACTTGCATCCGTGTCCAGAATAAACAGTCCGTCCTTTATAGGGTAAGCCAAAATTGGACTAGAACAGAGGGCAGCTTTAAGCCTTGCAAACGCCTGACTGCAATCATGATTCCACAAGAACGGTGTTTTCTTTTCTGTTAATTTGTGCAGCGGTTTTGCGATGTCGGCGAATCCCTCTACAAATCTCCTGTAGTAAGTACATAGTCCCAAAAAGCTCCTTACTTCGTGTTTGTCTCGGGGAACTGGCCAATCTTTAATGGCAGATATTTTACTTTGGCTAGTTTTAATGCCTTGTTCTGAGATAGTATGCCCCAAGTACTCGACTTGCTTTTGGAATAGGCTGCATTTCTTGTAGTTTAACTTCAGGTGAGCATTCCGTAACTTGCTAAAGATTTCTCTTAAATTCTTCAAATGCTCGTCAAAATTACGTCCCATGACAATTATGTCATCCAAGTATACCAGGCAAGTTTTCCAAGTCAGCCCCCTCAAAACAAGTTCCATTAGTCGCTCGAAAGTTGATGGAGCATTGCACAATCCAAAAGGCATAACAGTGAATTGGTATAGTCCAGAACCAGTAGAAAATGCAGTCTTTTCTTTGTCTTCGGGAGCAATCTTTACTTGCCAGTATCCACCATTTTAAATCTAGAGTGGAAAACCACTTTGATCCCGATAAAGTTGCTAAGGTGTCATCTATACGTGGCAATGGGTAGCTGTCTTTCTTGGTCACATCATTAAGTTTCCTGTAGTCAACACAGAACCGCGTTGAACCATCTTTCTTCTTAACAAGAACCACAGGCGACGACCATGGACTAGATGATTCTTCTATGACGCCCTCCTTTAACATTTCATTCAGCAAACTGTTAACTTCCTGTTGTTTAGCCAGAGGGACCCTTCGTGGATGTTGTCGTATTGGCTGGGCATCTCCTGTGTTGATCTTATGGACAACTAAATCGGTTTGACTGTCGTTGCTCTTGAAGTTAAACATATCAGATTCATCCATAGCAAATTTTATAGCAGACTGAAGTTGTTCCTTTGACAAGTGACTCCACTGTCGCTTAAAGGCATCAATAACTTCTGGGGAAGCTTGGTTAGAAGATTTAATTTTGGATGTCTCTGCTTCGACACAATTGCATACCCATTGTACAGGCTCATAATTGGCAAGAACTGTTCCTTCTTTGAGCTTGATGGTCCTTTCTCCAATATTGGCAACTCGTACTGGCATAGTCTTCTTCGTGTCGGTCAAAGTTCGGGCTACCATGATTTCAGTCGTCAAATCCAGGTTAGGTTCTATAAGTCCTATGGACCACCCAGGATGATTTTTCAGAAGTCACTGTGATAATTTGTTCTGAATTTGGAGGAATTTTCACATCTTCTACCACTAGTAGACGGACACTAGTTTCCACATTTCCATTGGTTAATGCAAACTCCTCATCTCCAAATGTGAGAATATTCCGTTTGTGATCATAGGAGAATCCATGTTTCCTGATGAGATCCATTCCCAAAATAAACTCGTCTTTGATCCTGGCAACCAACACTTTATGCCGACCTTCGAGTCTTTCTCCAATAATGATGGTGACATCGGCTTCTCCGTCTATAGGGCAAGACTCTCCAGTGACTGATTTTAACATAATAGGATTGGGCAATGGTTGTATGGTATATCCGACAAGCTTATCTGGCCTTACAATGGTCACATCTGCTCCTGTATCGATGGTAATCTGGATCTTCTGTTCCTTAATGCGTCCGGCCACTGTGAGACTTTTGCCACCCAAATTATTGACTTTAAAGATCCTGGGGGTCTTAGCGGCCCCGGTCAATTGCCCCCTTGCATTGACCGGAATTAGTTTTCCTGGGACCTAGGGCGGTCTTGGTCGCCGCTCGGTCTTCTAAATGACGGCGACGGACTTCTTGCCCTATTACGGCAGTTACTCTTGATGTGACCCAGTCTGCCGCAGTTAAAACATTTTATGCCCCGATTGTCTGTTGATCGAGGAGTTCTTCCCACCAGGGCTTGCATATTGACTGCGATATCCTTCACCGCTTTATGTAAATTTGCCATGGATTCAGCCATAGACGTAGTCTCCTCTTCATCGCAAGTTGCCATTCTTACACGTGGAGATGAACTAGATGACACTCGTGACGCCTCGAATTCCAGGGCCCGAACTAGTGCCTCGCTGATATTCTTGGGCCTTACTAGACGTAAGTGGTATCTCATATCACTATCGCGAACTCCCTCAATGAACCTTTCGGCGGCAAATTGCGTTTGAAAACATTCAGGGGCTGATGGGTATGCCAGGTGAATTAGTCTGTCTATGTCCGCCTCAAATTCTTGTAAGGATTCACCTGACTTTTGCTGTCTCATCCTCAGCTGGGCCTGGAACACGGCTTCTTTGTGTTCATTTCCAAATCGTAGTTGTAGAGAGTGTACTAAAACTGCATAATTACTTTGATCCGCTGCCGACAGAGATTGGAGTAACTCAGCTGCTTTTCCACGAAGTGCTACTACTAATGATGTAGCTTTCTGGGGCTCGGACCAGCCATTAGCTTTTGCAGCTGCCTCAAATTGGGTTTTATAGATTTCCCAGGCCGTAGTACCGTCATAATCGGGAGGCTTAATTTTAGCGTTGGCTGTGCTAAAACTCTCTGTAGACACGTTGTCGTCCTCAAGTTGTTCCCGGAATTTCTTTTCTAGCTCGAGAAACTTCTGGTTGACAGCTTCGAGTCCTTCGTTAACGGATTGCATTATTCTTTCCTCCAATTGTTGCTCCCTGGCTGCGAGATGGTTCACTAATTCTTCTTTAAACCGTTTCTGTTCTTCCTTCTGTTCTAGATAACGTCGCTCCTGTATTTGATCACGTTTTTCCAGCTCTTCTTTCTGTTCTAGATAACGTCGCTCCTGTACTTGATCACGTTTTTCCAGCTCTTCTTTCTGTTCTAGATAACGTCGCTCCTGTACTCGATCACGTTTTTCCTGTTCTTCCCTCTGTTGTTGCAAAAGTCGCTCCTGTACTTGATCACGTCTTTCTTGTTCTTCTTTTTGTTCTTTATAACGTTTTTCCTGCTCCTCTTTTTGTTCCTTATAACGTTTTTCCTGCTCTTCTTTTTGTTCTACATAACGTCTTTCCTGCTCTTCCTTCTGTTGTTGCATAAGGGACAGCAGGGCGGCAAGTTGATCCTCCATCGCTTGATGCTGGCTTCTGGTCACTGGCATAAACACGTAATGTCCGGCAATGAAGCACTCACTTACAGTTCAGCAATATTAGTTCTCAAATTCCCACTGGAATCGCACTTCTGACACCAATTGTTGCGAACTCGGGGTTCAATAATTCCAGTGTAACGATTTAACACGAAAACACTATTTATTTATTCCACAATTACACACGACTACTAAATAACTCACTACTTAACACTTTATAGCCTTCTATTATCGCTTCGTAACTTTAGCTTACTTATAGCTCGCTTAAAATAAGACTACTCTTAACCGCCGCTTTATGCGCCTTTTATATACAATCCTAAAATTACAGAAAAACCTAGAAAGTTCTTTATAAGAATTCTTGAATAATCTCATATAAAAAAACGGTTGTAACGGTAAACAACTGCCTTCTAGATTAAGCCAGCCGAGCAATAAATCACTCGTGTCAGCCATGACGCAGCGCGGATAGGTCGCGAAGCTCCACCAACCAACACGCTCCCATGCGTTGCCCCGCCTCCCATGCGGCGTTGCTGCGATGCGTAACAGTACCTTAAGGAATATGCTGCAAAATGGCAGCTAGAGGGTGTTAGATGAATGAGATACAATTTTTCCGTTTGCTTTCCTGTAATCGGGCGACAATAATATGAAACGTGCATGTGAAATAAAATCTGAAAAAACGTTTATTCAAAGAGAGTGTTTTGAGTTCCAAAAATATTAAAAAAATAGTAGATTATGTCACTAGGAGTAAAAGTGGGTCTTTTCGTGCTGAGCCCAGAGATTGACGGCCGAAGCGAAGCTGAGGCCTGCAACTGGGCGAAGCACAAAAAGACCTTTTACTCCGAGTAACATATACTATTTTTTTCTTCAAGCATGCAAGAAATAAAATGTCAATTTTAGAGTGATTCAGTTTTGCAATTTTCCCTGATCCTCTTTAAGCGGGTCTATTTACTTACCCAATTAGTGGTGTATATAAATAGAATGTGTTAGAACGGTGGTCTTCAATGTTCAATGGTTCTAATGGTATTAAATCATAACCAATAGTTTAGATGGTTTAGGTAAATTATGGTAAACTAAAAATTTGTAGCATTATTATCAATACTAAATTAATAAAATCTGTCACATTGACAGATAAATATGATGACGCGCGTGACATTTAACAGACAAACTCAGAATTCAGGAACCTGTAATATGCGATTTCGACTAATAACGGTTTCGGGTGGTGCTTTCGAGCACTCTGAGTGTATTCCCATCCTTTGTTTTTTCAATAAGAATGTAAAGATGGTAATACACTCAGATCGGTCTTTCTAGTGTTCAAATAATTTTGTTGAATGAAAATACTTTATCTATGCGCCACCATGACAGTAGCGGTGACTTTTGACTTTACTTTTACTGCCTAGGACTTTTTTGCTACTTTTTTGGTCTCAGGATTAGAAATCCCACTTTAGGTGTGCGTATGGAGAAAACAAATGACGTACTTTTGGTCCGCTTGAAAAAAAAATACATTTCAGAATATATTTCACTTTTTCATTGGCACTTTTCAAAGCCTATAAAATGGAATAAGTAAATTCGAGATCAGAAATCATCATTAAGTTTAGTTTTCTCGGGAAGAAAAAAAAACATTTTTTGCAACTAGCGAGTGGAACAAAGAGAGACATAATATAACAATCAGTACAAAAGAGAGATGAATAGATTCGTTTTAATTTTTCACTAAATTTGACTACGATCATCGAGCTAATCTGAATTATGTCTGAATCATGAATAATGTTTTACAGTTTTGGCCCCCCTATTTAGCAGTGGGAACCTTTAAACTGCTGGCGATATCCGCCGGTAATGACGTCTCTGTGACGTTTTGAGATCTGACGTCAAATTATTGCTAAACACTTGTCACTGTCATTATTGTCTAAACCTTAACTTTGAACCTAACAAAAACCAAAAACAAATGACACAATCAATATCCGGTCCATTAGCTTTAAGTTGCTGTGATGCTTGTATGACGTGCGCTGACGAAAACATTAAGTCATGGAAACTTCAAGAGTGCCAGAAAAAACGGGCCCTTTAGGGAAACATCGGCATTTGTTGGCTCTGTCCATATCTTCTAGGTCATTGACCACGACCCATATTCTGACACATTTTCTGTTTGACCAGTATTGGCGATTAAAATTACCGATGGGGGCGCTGCGAATGTAAACAAATATGGCGACTTAGGAAGTAATCCAAAAGTGACGTTTGTTAAATTTTAAGAAGTTTTTTTGATTGAAACGACTTTTTTCTTCTAGTTTCAAGGTATACTTACTATGTGAACACCGAAAGGTTTTTAATTAATTGTTTTATTTTGAAACCTGGGATAATAACAACTTGAGTTCTTATTTTGTCAAGCAATGTTGAAGTTGAGAGGCAAACCATTTCTTTAAATTTTGTACTCCATAATGCCACAGTGGTTTACCCCTCGGTTGAAGTATGGGCTTTCATGTTCGGCCTAAAGGTTTTGCTCCAAGAGAATTAGGTAGCACCTGTCCTTTTTTACCTATTACATCACTACCTAAGCACGAACAATTTCTTATTACCAATACGAAATTAAATATAAATCCTTTGAAAATAAAATGCCTAGTACCTTCCTTATTTTTTTGGAAAAAAATTTCAAGTGTAAGTAAGTAACATTGAGCAAGGTAGATTGTTTTACTTGCCAGTTTATTGACCAATAATCTTTATAAATGTTATAAAAATGAAGTCATTAAAGTTTGAACTGGTTGTCTAGGAATAATGTACTTTGTGACACTTTTTATAGGTATTTTTTAAATAAAAACTTGTCATCTTGTAATACTGGAGACATTAAATTTACTACAACTGCACATATTACAGTAATAATTTCATCAATATTGCTAATTAAATTCCTAGGTATATAAAGGACTTTTTAATATATCAAATATTTTTATTCTCTAATTAATTCTCTCAATATGTACTCTTGCTTTTGACAGTAGTTTTAGGTCAAAATACTAATAATTTTGAAAACCAAATGCATCAACCTTTAGGTCCAACTGTGTTGCATTTACTTCGCCTACCTTCAATCTTTCTCGATAGATATTCCAATGTTGAGTGACTTGCAAATTGTAATTTCTGAAGATAATCAGCTAGACCTTTACCTTGTTACTTGTATTATCACAGTAGGGATTGCTAAAAGGTTGAGGTGGGTGGGACTTCAGAGTTAAAGGGGGCCTCTACCAACAGCTAGATCTTGTAGAGTTTTCTTGTGGGGTTTAAATTTGTAGTTTATCCTTCTTTGCTTGGGACAGATTGGAGAAAAAATTATGACAAGCTTTTTTTTATTTTATATCAATCAATAATATCTATGTTAATGCAACAATTAACCTAACTATATACACAAAGAGGAATAGAACCATCTTTGCGAAAGCTGTTTCGAAACAATCACCACTTGTCACTTGGACACGTTTATCCAAAAACTTAGACTGTGGCACCAAAGCATTTACTACCAATTGTTCCTTAGGTGTTAGATCACTCAATCGTAACAACTTTTCTTCACTAGGTTCAGAATTTAAAGTCATAGGTTCTTTATGACAACCGTCACAAACACTACTAACGTCTGGGATAGAGAAATCATTGTCTGACAAACTTTGACTGGAGAAAGATTTCTTGATGGTCCCGCAAAAGCTTTTAACTTAGGTCTCAAAAAGTTTGATGCTAGTTTTCCTGTAAAATTATTACCCAAAAATGTTAAACAGAAAACGCTTAATTGAAAAATATGTCTAAATACCTCTATTGTAATCATGTTGCTTAAAGTGCAATGAACAAACTCTCAAATGTTTGCTAACTGGTTTTGTTATTGATAGGACTTTGATCCAGGATTTTCTCCTGTCCACAAACTCATCCACGCCAAACTCTTCTTTGGAAATACTTCTGTTGGTGATTTTGGGGCAATTGCAATTGAATTCGCAGCAATCTGTATTATGGATAGTTTTCTTCTGCTTTTTTCTTGTACTGAACATTTTTATAAATCACCTGACAGTAATTTGGACCACAAAACTAATCATTAAACACCGTGATACATGAAGTAAAAAAAAACTATACAAAATGTAGACAATTTCGTAAAATGCAGGGGAATTTAAAAATAAATCAAACTTTGTTGATGCAACTAAGAATATCAGGATACAACTTCCGAAGCAAGGACGAAAATACGTATAAATAAAAATAAACAGAAAAGTAAAAAATGATTACTTCCTAACTAGTTTTACATGTTTGCCCTCAGGTGGCGTCTAGATTTTTTTAATCGCCAATTATTAAATCACATAAAACTCTGATGGTAAGTGTTATTTTTTGGCGGTTTTTAAGGTGTCGAATTTAGGTAAAAACAACTTTTCGAACTATTGTATGCTGTCCTTATTCATCATATGTTTCTTCGTATTCTTCTATCTCATCAACTTCGTATTATAATCATTTCTTACTAAACCTAAATTTGACACCAATGTCAATTTTAAGGACACAGAGTGTTAAATATTGGTACCTACTTCACATTTCTTTGTGTTTCGCAGATTATTCTGTTTTCTATTATATCATATCTATGCTTCTATTCTAATACTTCTATTTTATTATATAGTTATTATTTTTTTCATATTGCGCTTTGCGTCCTATCAATAATTAGAAAGGTGTTGGAGGGTGGTGAAGAATGTTCACTGACTGAAAAAGCCCTGAGGAAGACCTAAAAATAAAGGTCGAAACATTGGCGATTTCGAGAAAGTGAAGTGGCAATTTGTCCTACACCTGCGATCCAACACCTTTCTTATAGTTATTATTCAGAGAGCTTCCATATGAAAGAGATTATCACTAGAAATTGAACATTCGTGATGCATCAGGTGCAGTGCTTTGCAGCTGCATTTAGAGTCCTTAATTTTTAAATTCTTTGTAGCATGGGTCACACACGAACATCACTGTTACAATACCTCCTGAGGTTTCCATTCAGCAGTAGCATTTAGACTAGTAGAGCACTTGTTTGAAGGCACAATGCTAAAATATCTATTTCACCTGCCAATGTGGCTAAACTTTCTTAATGTCGACACAAAATTAAATATTTTGATTTTAATATTTTTTCGCCTTCAACAACATATCTGCCGTTTACAAAGGCATATTTAGATAGATACTGGAAGACTGTATTCAGTTTAGGATAAGCTTTATCACTATTAGAACTAAAAATCACAATAATGAGATATAATAGAAGACAGGTAATTTTATCGACATTATAGAAAGCACTTTATAGATATTTAATTTATATCGATTTTAGATCTTGATTTTGGCAACCAATTCGTATACAGGAAGTTACAACATGTTGTTGGAAAGCTTATTGATTCATTAACACTCCTGGTATAGCAGCGATACTATATTTTCATTCCCAATCGAACCCTAATGGAGAGATATTAAAAACTTAAGAAATACTGGATATTTTCCATTAAATTTTTATTAACAGAAAAATTGCCATTATATTCATGAAGATAAGTGGATACGGTCATGCCAAATTCATTATGGGGCTATAATAGTCCTCCTAGGTAGCAAGCACCGGTTATCCGCCTCTCGTTTCCCCCGGTACCAAGTTTGGCCGGGTACTAAAAAACACTGCCCGTTACATCTATAATTTTAAATAACTTTTACGAATAATTTTTCTGACATATTTGTTACTAAAAAGCTGATAAATAAAATTTGAAAAATCCTAGTACGCCGACGTTTCTAAAAGTGGTATATTGGTCTAATTTTTCTTGACCACTTTCTGTCATAAGAAAGGAAACTTTATCGATTTTCGAATTTCCAAAACTTAAATTAGCCAAAAACGGGTCTCCGACCAAGCAGAGCCAAACCCCAAAAAAAATCAATTTTAAAATGGGCATTTTTACTTCTTACAAGAGTCGTTTTACTCATCCGGGAATACACTGTAGGTATGTTTACTTTTTCATTATTTGTGATTGATTATCGCGTTTAGAAAGCAAGGACATCAGAATTAAATAAATGTTTAAAAGCTATGTTCTATAAAAGAGTTGGCGCTGGCGGAGTGAAGTCGAAACGTTCGATATAAAATAGGTACAGTTTACTTTGTATCATCTATAAAATGGCCTCTTGTCCCATATGGTCAAATTTGTCCCAATTTACCGAATTCTGAAAGGCTAATTTAAATAATCGGTGTAAGATACCATCATCAGTATTTTTTGAAAGCTTATGTAAGTAGAACCACAGCCTCTCCTAAATTCTTTTGACATTTATTAAATTTAAAAATACATATGAATTTGATTAATACCTGTTCATGGATACCTCTAATATCGGTTAAAACCGCAACAAAATGTTATACCTGAGGACAGGGTATCAGGTGTAAAACCATCATCATTCAGGTAGTAGGAACCGTTAACCTTCTACATCCCCTTCCGCGTTCATCGAATATTATCCAATTTCAATCTGATGAAATCTCGAGATATTACAGTAATGTTACGGTAAATTTCTCTTTTATTGATGTACAGGGTGTTAAGTATGGCAAAAAAGTGGGTAACTGTACTTAAACCCGGGATGAGTATAGCTACCTGCAAATATGTAAAGATCAGGTAGGTTTAATCCTTGATAGGTTGTTTACAAAGGTAATTCAATATGTTTCTCCTTTCCATTATAAGTAACTTTTACATTACTTGCCTCTGGAAACTATAAGTCTGTCTCTAAATCAGTATTTAAATTGAAACAAAGGAATATTCAAGTACCTATAAAGTTAAACTGTTTTATTTACAACATTAGGATATTTGCTGAAGTGTCACAATATATTAATACCTGCTCTTCACATAATTTAGTCAATATTTTCAGCACAACTTTATCAGTATGTTAGGAACCGTTATTTACTATCCACAGGTATTTTAGTCTAATCATTCTTTGCGTTATATTGATAATTTTTGTGTTTTATTCGAGCCCATGGGAAAAGAGCATGATACCCATACTCTAAAACGGAATGGATGTATCTTTTTTACTTAACTTCCTGTTGGTAACATATTATATAGAATTAAATTTGGTCAAATCAAATAAAGACACCCAATTTGATTCTTTGCCGGGTAATAAAAACGACCGAAGTAATTATTCGGAAATGTTACGTAGATTTATCACGACCATGCCAAACATATAAGTACATAGATGCAGGGGCGCACTGCACCCTAAGGCCCAAAGAAACTCAAAAAGTTTCATGTCAAAGAAAAAAACCGGGAGCCGGGATTTTTCCACCTTACCTCACAATCCAATTAGTACTAAGTACAAACAAAAGCAGGAAGCGTACATTTTTCAGCTTAATCATAACCAATAACAAAACCGATTGACGTCTTTTCTCCACAATCTCAGCATAACCACTAATTATTATTATTTGACGTAGTGGTTCTATTCTAAGAAGATTCATTTACTCCTACACCTTCTTAGAATTAAAGTTTCCTCGTGGTACGACCCTGTTAAATCGGAAAGCTCTTTGACTCGATACACAACCGATTAGCATTCGAGGGGTGGCGCTCGCCCATGGAAGGGAGTAAATGGTATTTCGTAAGGGCACCAAAACGTGGGAAACGTGGATCTTCGATAGTCACACCGTCGCCACGCGCCCTTATTGTGTTGCACCCATGCCCGATTTCGATTTCCAAACAAAATTGAAAAACTCCTATATCGAGGTGTGCAGGGTCACCTATTGATTAGGGTTGAAATTCCGTCCCCACATTAATTTTTTTTCTTCCAAGTTAGTGTGTGTGTGTGTGCTGGCGTGTGCCTTTTATTACAAAAAAAAAATTAGTTCTTCCTTACCAATTTGAACAATATAATAAACATATAAGAACTTGTTACTAAAAAAAATATTTCACATAAGAGGGTTGCAATAATTCAATATTAGAAAAATTACTGTCATTTGCGGTGGTGCCCTAATCAAACAACCCCCAATGGCAATAGTTTATAAATTAGTGAAGATGGAAATCGAAAGAGAAAATTTGGTTAGTGGGGCCCCACACGCGACTTCATTGTTGCGAGTTTTCCTGCGAAAGGAGATAGGAAGTTTATTAAACGCGACGTTGCCAATGTGAAAAATACATATTTTTTTGAGAAAACGGAAATGAAGAAATTGACCACTAATCTGCTTTGACTTCATGCAGGGATATTATCTTGGTGGCAAAGATATCAGGAGTTTGACAAACTGCCGCTAAGAAATTTGAATTAAATTATGCCAAATTTTCATAGAAAATAACATTTCTAAGTGTAGGTATCAGCATTACAAAATGGGGATGAAATTACAACTTTAACAACTTTAAGTTTGTATTTTTACAATGCTTTGAGTTATTTTTAATGATTTTTGATCCTAATTCTAACCACACTTCTTAAAAGAACACCAAATTTACGTTTTTAAGTTATTTTAACCAAAATTTACTAAAAAATGTCAATAAAAAATAAATCAGAAGGTCAAATCAGTTTTTTCTATTTTGTCTTAAAATGGCAACATAAAACCGAAAATTATGACAAAAAACTTAAACGAAACCTTAAAGGTCGTCTTTGAAGAAACCTGAGAGCTCCAGAAATAGCTTGAGGGGTTTTTCCTTAAAAAAACTTTGCAGTTCGAAGAAACCTCTACAAGCGAGCGTATTAGAAGGACGCTGACCAGAAGCATGGTAACAAAGAAAAAGAACAAAAAATTAGGACAGATATAGTAAATCAATCAGACAATGCAAATTAAAAGAAGAGTTTCTAAATCGAAACTTAATCCGAAATGATCAAAGCACGAATGCCATAATGATAAATTTCAAGTTGTTCCAAAATAATCGAAAATCTCGTAAAAAACAACTTGGAGCTTCCAAAAAACTGGCGAAGATATAGAAAAGGCTAAAAATATGCTACGAAAAATTAACCAGTTGGAGTGCAAAATCACTTCGGCCATTGTCTCATCGCCTTTGATAATGTCTACCGCAGCTGTAGACGAAACGTCAGGAAGCGAACTTCTTCCTGACGTTTCGTCTACATTGGACCACGGCTTCAAAGCCCAGTGCCCAGACAGTACTTGAAGGTATATTATTATCTCCATCCGAGTTTGAATTTTGTCTGATCTTTCAATTTTTTTTTGCTGGAAATGGAGATATATGAAAAAAAATGAAAAAAGAAAAAAAATAGTTTTGGAAATGAAAAGAAAGTAGGTACCTACATGTTCCAGAACATTTTTGTCGTGGATATTTTTCTTAGATTGCAAGTGATAATAAGTTGATCTAAAAAACATAGATTTTTGAGAAAAAAAAACGCCTTTAAAAACTTCATAAAAAACCATATCTCAGCTATCATCGCTATGAGCAGCTATTTCACATTTTACGGCACCTCAGTAGGTTACCCACCATTCAAATTTGAACCAACGGGTAAGCGGACATAATATAAAAACCTGATGATGGCGTATATTGAACGAAACGTCGTATCGCACCATGTAGCCTTAGTAAGGCACATACCAAATTTCAGCTTTCTAACTTTAATCGTTTCAAAGATATCAGTGATATCTTTAATCGCTTACGTTACGGCCGGTACGTTAATGAAAGGTATATTTAGTCTACATTTTTACATTCGAGTTGCAACTCTACATCGGAAAGACATCAGGGTCTTTGATCTAGGTAAATGTTTTGACATGAATCCGGACACGAAATTTTCAAATCGACCAGTCTTTGTGAAAACGTTCTCGAGGACCGGGCATTTTGCCAATAATCTTCCCAGAAATGTTCATATTGTCTCCTGCCGCACAGTTTTCCAGGGTTTTCGGCCGATTTTTCTTGGTCTAAGCCTTTAAAGTTAATGTTTACATTTCGGAAAATCTCAGTGGGAGGAGCCTAATTCCGAATGGTTCCGATACCCTAGTTAAGTGGCGATCTTCGGAACCATTCCGGATTTTAAGCCAAAATTTGAAAAAAATCTGCATCTTTCGCTTCGAAATTCAAGTAAAACCATTTTGCGACGTACCAACAAAAAATGCTCCCAAGAAGAAAATATTGTAAGGTATCCCATGGGATAGAAAGCCGACTATACGCACGGTATCGGCACAAATATACCTCAAAGTGGCAGTTTGAAATTTAAAGTTCAAAAATTCGCCAAAATTTCAAATTCAAAGCTAGGCCCTTGATTTTTGGTCAAGTTCGAGGCCTATATGTGTACGACCTCTCTGAATTATTTCAGATTTTTTACTGCAAAAAAGTAGAATCTACAGGGTGAAATGTGAGAAAAGTGCACCCAAATTGGCAAAAAATGTGGCACAGAAAAACTTTTGTATCTCGCCCGGTATAAGAGCTAGACCAAAACTGATTCCAAGACCAAACTAACCTGAACTAACCTCAACAACTATTTTTTTTTCTCTCCACGTCCTCTAGTTATACATTTACAACGAAATTGGGCTTCGCTATAGTTTTCGTAAAAATCACAAAAAACTGCTATACTATTTTGGACACTTTTTCTTAACTGTCTTTGGAATTTTTTACTCACAATGTATTAAAGTGACATCTTTGGGGGGATAAGATTAAAAGTGCCCAATAATATGCCCTTTCCCCTGGTACCTCGCTCATGGGGCCAATCCTTTAACTAAGGGGGTCTAGAAGGCCATGAAGTTGACCATTACAAATTTTTTTTTTTAAAAACCGTCTAAAAAACTTTTTCTAGATTTTCCTATTTAACTTATTGGAATTAGACTTCAAAATGTATCATCTACACATATGGGGAAATCTACCCATGGGAAGCCCTACACCACACGTAGCCCCAGAGTTACGGTAAAGACGCGGCAAGTTTGGGTACCAAAAAAAACCGCATTTTTTACTTTGGTACGCGGCTGCTCGGCTCCCTCCCTCTAACACCACAAACCGACCACAATTTGTGGAAAGCCCGTTCATTTATGTACCTGAGCGCAGTACTTCTAAATCCCGTCAAATTAGTAGTTTAAGAGTTATAAGCGTCAGAACCAAAAAAATACCAAAATTCTACAACCAAAATCGAGTTTATCACACGGCTTTATATACCCTCACTGAGTTCGGATATAACACGTTTTAAAACACTGGACATTTAGTAAGAATAAACGTTAACAATCCAGTACTTCAACGAAGCTAAAAGACATTTTTCGCATCAACGTTTAATGGATTTTTCTAATTTTGGAAAATATACAAAAAAAAACTTGTTCTCATTATTTATGAATTTTCACAAAAAAGCCGACGTTTCATACGACAAAACATAATATCGAAACGTCGGCAATTTGATGACAGACTGAAGCGTTTCATGTGACTCAGTAAAACGCATCAAAACACAAACAAGAAAGAAAACTGAAAGAACGATTGTTAAGCACTTAAAAGTCATATCTCTATCTGAATTTGGAGTTTTGTCTCATGTTTTCAATTTCTCGCAGTTATACAGGATATCTAAAACGCCACAGATATGGCATTTTGCTGGAAATGGTGGTATATTAAAAAATTGAAAAAAGAAAAAAAAATCCGGGAATAACACGTTTACAAGATTCAGGAAGTTCAAATATAAAAAGAAAGTACCTACATGTTCCAGAATATTTTTATTAGTTTGCAGGTTTTTTGTTGACCCTTTAGAATATCGATGAACCTACATATTTAAAAAATAGGTTTCTTTGAGTATTTCCGTAACACGTTTTAAAACACTGGAAGTTTAGTAAGAACAGGGGTTGATAGCCAGTATCTCAACGAAGCTAAAAAACATTTTTACGGATCAACATATATTTGTTTTCTTATTTTTGAAAATTATACAAAAGAAAAATATTTTCTAATTATTTATCAATTTTTGCAAAAACTAGAATTTATGCAGAAAAATCTTAAGATGTCACATTTAGGCGAGATCACCCCGTAAAAACGACAACGGTGCGGGGCGCAACGAGTGCCAAATCAGGAGGGTGAGGCGGTCGCGTGGACTCCCGGCTACCGGGTGGGGATGAAAGTGGGGGTAAAAACGTGACCGAGCGCCGTTAGGGCCGTCGTTTGATCAACAGGGTAAAACACTTTCAACATACGAATTGCCGCTGACACACGCGCTCACATCAGCTGACAGCCGCTTTGACACGCGACTTGTTTCCGATTTTTAATTTTTTTTCTCCGATATACTGTGATAAGTGACCATGGACCATTCTTTGTCGCAAAACCCTCCTTTGCATTGGGGTTATTCGTCTTCCAATGCTGCTTCGTCTTGGCAGCCGGTCACCTCTCGCGGCGCGAAGAGGGGTCTTTCGGAAAGTGATTGTGATGATGCTTATTCTGAGGAATCTAATAAAGAACAGTAAGTTACACTTTTACGAAAAAAAAAAATTACTCGTTTCATAAACACCACCAGATATAGACCAATCAGACAAAGAATTTGAACTCATAAAATCACGTCTTCTCTTCCAGATGTACGTCACCAGGAGACACTGACAGTTGTCAAATGTTATCGAGAAAGAAAAGAAGAGGCGTAATTGAGAAGAAAAGACGAGACCGCATCAACATGTCCCTATCAGAATTGAAAAGACTTGTACCAAGTGCCTTCGAGAAGCAGGGTTCTGCCAAGTTAGAAAAAGCAGAAATCCTGCAGATGACTGTGGACCATCTAAAAATGCTGCATGCCAAAGGTAAGAGACCTTCGTCTTGTTGTTTAAAGTAGTGCGCGCTAATATTTGCATGCAAAGCCCATCAGAGTTTGCGAAAAATTTAAATAATAGGACAAGATAAGGGGAATTAGCTAGCAACGTAGAACGATTTCAAAAGCACGTTGTCATAAATTTCTGCTAATCCCATAAGGAGATATATTGTAGTATTAGAAAAAAAAACAAACACATTATTTTTTAATTGGAAGAGTTAACATTGTTGTTAATTTAACACAAAAACATTGTTGATAAGCTCTAATCCCTCAAAGTGGGGTGTAAAACATACGGTTCTGTATATTTAAAACCTGTTGCCCTTATTGGTATCAGAAAGTTCCCACGAGGCTGGCAAATAGTGTGTGCGGTTTAATGCGCAGCTGGCCTGTTAAGTATCGTCATATCGCCACCTATTCCCACGCCACTCTTTAACCCTTTTTATTCATTTTCCACCTGCTAAAACTGTGCATTTTATTAAGTTAAGCCCACATCCGAAAAGATATTTTGTTTTGACCCTTTCTTTTGTACAGGTAATCTGAGCGGCTCCTAATCGAGAAATGTTATTTGGCCTCGAATTTTTTACGACCACAACCAACCTGTTTTTTTAAAAATAGTATGCAAATAGCCAATTTTTTATTATCCCACAAATACTTATTAACATCTAACGTCTAATCAATACATTTAATCAGAGAATTACGTCATCAATTAATGACCAAATCTGATGTTATTGTTTTCATGTTTTGAGCTTTTCCAACGGACTTACATTGCATATCCCGAAAAATTACGTCTATACTCTGCTGATTGTTTATTTTTTGTACGACGAATGCCAACGTATCATAACTAAAACCAATGACGATTATTTTAATAGGAATTTATATGAAATCATATTTGTTACAGGATTGGATTCGTTAGCCTACGACCCTCACAAGTACGCAGTTGATTATCACGGCATGGGATTCAGGGAGTGTTTGGCTGAAGTAATAAGATATTTGGAAAGAATTGAAGGCATGGACGCGCAGAATCCCATGAGGCTCAGATTAACGTCTCATTTGCAGTGCTGTGCAGCCCAAAAGGAGCTGGCACTGAAACAAGCCAGCTCAACACCCTGGAGTTACGGCAGTTCTCAAACGTACCCTTTGCCTTCCCCAAATCATGGGCCTCTCAATACACATCAACCTCCACCATTGCCACCCCCAATTCATCCTCAGAATGTACACCACGACTTAGGTCATTACGATGTATCAACCTCTTGTGCCCAAAGCATACCACCGATACCTTCGACCGACACCAGTAGATTGGCACCGCCATCAACCTCCCTCCTGACACCCTTAACAACTACTACGTCATCAGCCTTGGCTTACAGCCCCCATCACCAATACCCTCCACCAGTAAATTCGTTCGGAATTCCTGTTGCTACTAGTCATCACCAGAATTATGGCCAAAGCGTACCTACGTCACAGGGGATGAAACCCTACAGGCCTTGGGGAACTGAGATGGCTTACTGACAAATAGAGAATAAGGAAAGTGAAAAAGTGCCCTCCCTCTAGTGCCCATAGAAATTGTTTTAACGAAACCTGCTCTAACGAAGGAATGTGATATTGAAGTTCAAACTTTGGGTTAGTGATTATTTCCGAATCTGGTCAATAGTGTTAAGAGATTGCGCACTGAAGAGGTTTTTAGTCATTTGCTTGTACCTATAGTTAGATTTATTTGAGTTTGTACATTATAGTTAAGAACCGATGTATTTTTGTACAGAAATGTTTGGAGAAATGAAGAGTAAATATTAAAACATTTTATTTTTGACATTAGTAGTGTTTAAATTACCTTATAGGTCACCAAAATCTTCACGATAGACGGTGGTTTATGAAAACTGTTTTAAATCGCTGTGTAGTTCAAATTTCCAAACCCAAAGATAAAACATTTTTCCGTGAAATTACCATAAAAATGTTGCCATTTTTTTAATTGTTTACTTAATTCTTGAGAAAATAATCCAGTTGGAATTTGTGACCCTTTTTGTAGACAGACACAAATTAGAGTACAATATTAGAAACATATTTACCTACAAGCTTCTTTCAAATTGTGTTTCCTCTTCACAAAAAGCAAATTTTTGATCTTAAACACTTATATAATAAAATCATTGTTTTTGTTTTGGGCAAATTAGGTTACCAAAAAAATAGACATAACAAAAAAGCAATTTTTGCTCAATAAAAAAATCAATATCTGGGCTAAAATATATCTGGAGTGAACATCGTATATAAAATATGAAACCCCCAATATCTAGGTTGAACTAAAAGAAACTTATTTTTCGGGGCAATTCAGAGATAATGTAGATTTTTAGCAAAAATAAATTCGTGGGCCTTGGTTTAAAAAAAAACACTTTACACCTCTGTTTTTTACTTCAAAAACTGAAACATTCTTAATAGGAGGTCCTAGAATATAGTATAGTGTGCAACACGTACGAAAATCACTCTTCACCCTCTTGTGACATTGTATCACTCGCATACGGCTCGTGTCCAAACCGTCACACTCATGTGAAAAGTGCAATTTTCGATGCTAATTACACAATATACTATTTTCTACGACTGCCTCGAAAATGAACAGATGCGCACTACTAACTACCGTTGAAAATCGCATATTACAAACAGCGTGCGCAAAGTGCACTCTCATACAGAAGCGTGAGCAAAGTATACTTTGCACACGCTTCTGAATGTTTCGCACACGCCCCGGCACACGCCGCAACCCGTACGAAAATCACTCTTCACACTTTTGTGACGTAGTATCACTCGCCTACGGCTCGTGTCCAAACCGTCACAGTCGAGCAAAATGTGCAATTTTGCCAATTTTCTACACTAGTGGCGCAATATACTATTTCTACGACTGCCTCGAAAATGGAAGTTTATGATGAATCATGTATGAAGCAAAATGGCAGTCGTAGAAAAAATATAGTATGCAGCACGTACGAAAATCACTCTTCACACTCTTGTGAAGTTGTGTCACTCGCCTACTGCTCGTGTCCAAACCGTCACACTCATGTGAAAAGTGCAATTTTCGATACTAGTTGCTCAATATACTATTTTCTACGACTGCCTCGAAAATGAACAAATGCGCAGTATTAGCTACCGTTGAAAATCGCATATTGCAAACAGCGTGCGTAAAGTCCACTTTGCACACGATTCTTCGATGATTGCTTTGCGCACGCTTACAAATGATAATACGAACGATCATTTTTGAAGCAACATCGCAGTCGTAGAAAAAGTATAGTATGCGACACGTACGAAAATCACTCTTCACTCTCTTATGACGCTGTACCACTCGGCTACGGCTCGTGTCCAAATCGTCACACTCGCGTAAAAAGTTCAATTTTCGACACTAATAGCACAATATACTATTTTCTCGAAAATGAACAAATGCACACTACTAACTACCGTTGTAGTGCACGCTCCCATATGGGAGCGGGTGCACAGTTCACTTTGCACACGCTTTTGATTATTTAGCACACGACTTGCATATACTTTATAATACGAATGTTAATTTATGAAGCAAAACCGCAGTCGAAGAAAAAGTATAGTGTGCAACACGTACGAAAATCACTCTTCACACATTTGTGACGTTCTATCACTCGCCTACGGCTCGTGCCCAAACCGTCACACTCGTGTAAAAAGTGCAATTTTCGACACTAATTGCACAATAAACTAGTTTCTCCAAAATGAACAAATGCGCACTACTAACTACCGTTGAAAATAGCATATTGCAAACAGCGTGCGCAAAGTGCACTTTCCACACATGCCTAATTGTTTTGCACACGCCTTGTATATATTTTATAATACGAATGATCATTTGTGAAGCAAAATCGCAGTCCAAGAAAAAGTACTACCATACAGAAACTCCCATACAAATGTGTGTGCAAAGTGAACTCTGCACACGCTTTTGATTGTTTTGCACACGCCTTGCCCTTATTTAATAATACGATAAATTGTGTTTCTTCTCCATAAAAAGAAAATTTTTGATCTTAAACATTTATATAATAAAATCATTGTTTTTTTTTTGGCAAATTAGGTTAATAAAAATTTAGAAAGAATGTAGATGTTTAGCAGTATTGAAAAGTAAATTTTTGGACCAGTTTTGGTTAAAAAAAAACCTATGAAACTTACGACACAACAATTAACTTAAAAAAATTTAATTTTTTGATAAACGTCGTATCATCGTATTTCAACTCTAAATAGCGTTTAAAATAATTGAAACAATGAAAGTGCAAAGAAAAATGAAGCAAATTCTTGTTATTTTCCTCATATATAGAATTGTTAAAAGCTGTAACTGATTAATTAATTTTTTTGTCCACCACAACAATTTAAAATGTTTAAATTTTATTTATATTACAGTGATCAATAACAAAACAACAAAATAATTTAAGGAAATTTTTTTTGATGCCATATTTTGTAAATAATCGAAATTTCAAGTAACTTTGAAACAATCCGTTATCTCTTAACTTTGATTTCTTTAAAAAACACTTTAAGGCGCCTCTATTTTTACTTCAAAAACTGAAAATTTCTTGAATGGATGTCCTAGATTTTGTTTACAACTTTCTGTTTTCTTTTTTACTTTTATTTTCTATTTTTGTGTAACTATTTAAACTTTTAAAGTGAAATTTATTTTTGCTGAATCTCAGCAAAGCAGTAGATATGCAATTAAAAAAATGTCTCAACACGCATTTCCTGTCATAACTGCAATAATGAACTTGTTTTTGAAACCCTCTGGTTCTGGCACACTTTTTACCAAAGCTTAGCACTGATAAAAAAGTGATTTTTTTAACCAAGGAGACAAAAAATCTAGGTATCTAATTGATCCAGATATTACAAGTACTTTCGACCTAGAACTTGTCACGATCATCTGACCTTTCGGAAAAATTCAATGTATTCAGAACAAATACGCCTTGCGTAAAAGTCAATGATATGATGAGTAAATTCGAAATTAGGACGTGTCAATCAGGCAAACGTCAGCTATTTCTGGAAATAATTAGCGTACAGTTTGTTTTCTATTAGCGAGTGTCGGTTAATAAAGCTTCTTTTGTAATTTGAAATCTTTAAAAACTTCCCTTATGTCGAAATTATTTCAACCTTCCAGATGTCTGAAAAATGTCCTCAAACCATGAATAGATAATTTTTATGTCGAGTGTTTATTTTCGCATTATCGTCAGATCAAATACAGTATAGGAGCCATCACAGCACTTTCAGAAAATCATAATCGGGATGATGGAGATCCAGTTTTTGAAAGTTAGATCTTGGCAAACATCAAATGTACACTCTGTATATAAAAAGTGCGCATCTAGGAACAAGACTGCTATTGAATAGTAAATGCTCTCGACGCTTTTGGTGGGTCAATGAAAATATTAATATTTATGTTTCCTGTACAGGATGTCTCAAAAACCACGGTTCAGATTGTTATAAATGGTAGGGAGTAAAGGAAACATAAAAAGTTGTTATAGATGATGGTTAAGTTTTTTCTTATTATGCAATTTGCAAATAAATCTGCTCACTGTTTTTTTTTACTTACAGGGTGACAAACTTAAAGTTGTTTTCTTTCCCAAATTCTTTTTCCAAAGCAAATAGAAAGTATCTCGAAAACGGTTAGGGCTAGGATTTTTTTTTATTACCTTTTTGATATCAGAGTCTAGAGTAGCTGCTAGAAAGTCAAAATGTTGAAGTTAATTCAGGTTAGCTCAGGCTTACAGTTATCGGGACTGGAAAAAAGTTAGCAAGACTACTTTTTTTTTACGAGTCTGGCTGGTGGGTGTAAAAAAAACAAAAATCGCTCTATGAGCAATATTAAACTTAAAAATCATAAACTAAGAAATTTCTTTCCATTTTATAAATAACGAAACTATTTGAACACTACGATTTTCTGATTTTTACCTCTAACCACTCTCACCTACAGTTCTACAAAATATCCCTGTATGTAAGAAAAACACTCAAAAAAATTATTTTTATAGTGATTGAGATGATGTAAATTACTAAACTACTAGGAAAAATGTATCGGGAGGACACAAAACCAAATTGAAATTGCCGACGTTTCGACATAATTTTACGTCTTTTTCAATACTGTTCTACTCATATTGTGCAAGTGTTTGTCATATGGTTAACTTACATCATTCCATCAAAACGATCATGGGGGTGACGTACCTTGAAACGAACACTGGGGAACCAAGAAGAGCCGTCACGCAGTCCTCAGCAATTACGCAATTTGTCACCAGACAGTTCCTTCATGGTTTCTCTATGTGATTGTTTTGATGAAATAATGTCAACGATATGACAAAAAAAATTCTAAAAAGCCGTCGAAAAGTTTTTTTTTTTACTATGTCCTCTTGATACTGTTTTCCTCGAAATTATTTTTAAATACAAATAATATTATTTTTTGCTAATTTTTGGTTGATGCGTATTATTATCAAGTATCAGGTATAATAACAAATTTGAAAGACAAAACAATAATTTTAATTGAAATTGTGAAAAGTCTTGAAAATGAACTTGCCCACTACTAACTACCGTTGAAAATCGCATATTGCAAACCGCGTGCGCAAAGTGCACATTGCGCACGCTTTCGTACAGAAGCGTGTGCCTCGAAAGAAGCGTGTGCAAAGTCCACTCTGCACACGCTTCTGATTGTTTTGCACACGCCTTGCATATCTTTTATAATACGAATGATCATTTATGAAACAAAGGCGCAGTCACAAAATCACTCTTCACACTCTTGTGACGTTGTATCACTCGCCTACGGCTCATGTCCAAACCGTCACACTCGTGTGATAAGTACAATTTTCAACACTAGTTGCACAATTTACTACTTTCTATGACTGCCTCAAAAATGAGCAAATGCGCACGACTAACTAACGTTGAAAATTGCATATTGCATAAACACCCTTCTGATTGTTTTACTCACGCCTTGCAAATATTTTATGATACGAATGATCATTTCTGAAGCAAAATCGCAGTCGTAGAAAAAGTATTCGACACTAGTTGCGCAATATCACTCGCTTACGGCTCGTGTCCAAACCGTCACACTCGAATGAAAAATGCAATTTTCGATACTAGTTGCACAATATACTATTTCTACGACTGCCTCGAAAATGAACGTTTATGATGAATCATTTATGAAGCAAAATGGCAGTCGTAGAAAAAGTATAGTATGCAGCACGTACGAAAATTACTCTTCACTCTCTTGTGACGTAGTATCACTCGTCTACGGCTGGTACACAAACTGCCACATTCGTGTGAAAAGTGCAATTTTCGATACTAGTTGCACAATATACTATTTCTACGACTGCCTCGAAAATGAACGTTTATGATGAATCATTTATGAAGCAAAATGGCAGTCGTAGAAAAAGTATAGTATGCAGCACGTACGAAAATTACTCTTCACACTCTTGTGACGTTGTATCACTCGCCTACGGCTCATGTCCAAACCGTCACACTCGTGTGATAAGTACAATTTTCAACACTAGTTGCACAATATACTACTTTCTATGACTGCCTCGAAAATGAACAAATGCGCACGACTAACTAATGTTGAAAATCGCATATTGCATACACACCCTTCTGATTGTTTTACTCACGCCTTGCAAATATTTTATGATACGAATGATCATTTCTAAAGTAAAATCGCAGTCGCAGAAAAAGTATTCGACACTAGTTGCGCAATATAACTCGCTTACGGCTCGTGTCCAAACCGTCACACTCGAATGAAAAATGCAATTTTCGATATTAGTTGCACAATATACTATTTCTACGACTGCCTCGAAAATGAACGTTTATGATGAATCATTTATGAAGCAAAATGGCAGTCGTAGAAAAAGTATAGTATGCAGCACGTACGAAAATTACTCTTCACTCTCTTGTGACGTAGTATCACTCGCCTACGGCTCGTACACAAACTGCCACATTCGTGTAAAAAGTGCAATTTTCGATACTAGTTGCACAGTATACTATTTCTACGACTGCCTCGAAAATGAACGTTTATGATGAATCATTTATGAAGCAAAATGGCAGTCGTAGAAAAAGTATAGTATGCAGCACGTACGAAAATTACTCTTCACACTCTTGTGACGTTGTATCACTCGCCTACGGCTCATGTCCAAACCGTCACACTCGTGTGATAAGTACAATTTTCAACACTAGTTGCACAATATACTACTTTCTATGACTGCCTCGAAAATGAACAAATGCGCACGACTAACTAATGTTGAAAATCGCATATTGCATACACACCCTTCTGATTGTTTTACTCACGCCTTACAAATATTTTATGATACGAATGATCATTTCTGAAGCAAAATCGCAGTCGTAGAAAAAGTATTCGACACTAGTTGCGCAATATCACTCGCTTACGGCTCGTGTCCAAACCGTCACACTCGAATGAAAAATGCAATTTTCGATACTAGTTGCACAATATACTATTTCTACGACTGCCTCGAAAATGAACGTTTATGATGAATCATTTATGAAGCAAAATGGCAGTCGTAGAAAAAGTATAGTATGCAGCACGTACAAAAATCACTCTTCACCCTCTTGCTCTTAATTGCTTAGCACACGCCTTGCAATGCAAATAGCAGTCGTAGAAAAAGAATAGTGTGCAACACGTACGAAAATCACTCTTCAACCTCTTATGACGCTGTACCATTCGCCTACGGCTCGTGTCCAAACCGTCACACTCCTGTAAAAAGTGCAATTGTCCACACTAATTGCACAATATACTATTTTCTCGAAAATGAACAAATGCGCACTAGTAACTACCCTTCGTTGAAAAAAGTTCACTTTGCACCCGCTTTTGATTATTTTGCACACGACTTGCATATACTTTATAATAAGAATGTTCATTTATGAAGCAAAATCGCAGTCGAAGAAAAAGTATAGTGCGCAATACGTACGAAAATCACTCTTCACCCCCTTGTGACGTATCACTCGCCTACCGCTTGTGTCCAAACCGTGACACTCGTGTGAAAAGTGAAATTTTCGACACTAATTGCACAATATACTATTTTCTACGACTGCCTCGAAAATTAACAAATGCGTACTCCTAACTACCGTTGAAAATCGTATATTGCAAACAGCGTGCGCAAAGTGCACTTTGTGCACGCTCCTATACAGCGGGACTCACATATAGCGTGTGCAAAATTCACTTTGCACCCGCTTCTGATTGTTTTACTCACGCCTTACATATATTTTATAATACGAATGATCATTTATGAAGCAAAATCGCAGTTGTAGAAAAACTATAGTGTGCAACACGTAAGAAAATCACTCTTGTGACCTTGTGCGCCTCGCCTATGGCTCGAGTCCGAACCGTCACACTCGTGTCAAAAGTGCAATTTTCGACACTAGTTGCACAATACACCATTAACTTCAAACAGTTTCTAGAACTTGCCCGGTTAGAGGAAAAGTCCGAATTATAAAATCGCAAAATATTCCATTATTATTACGTTCCCATCTTCTTAAAAAAAGGTATAATTATAAAGATTTGAAAGGCATGTTAAACTTAAACTCGTAATTATTAAACCGCTTTTAACTCCAAAAAATAAAAACTGTGTTTTATTTTCGACTTTGGACCTATACGGAGTTGAATGTACGTTTCCAAGAAACAAAAACGCAAAGAATCAGCCCCACTTACATTACTTATAAAGAAACTGCTAAAACTTAAGCACTGCTCAACCTTTCATGTAAATTGACACTTTTTCTTTCCGTTAGGTTGGCATAAAGCGGCAAAAACGTTGCGTATTAAAATAACTTTTACATGCCAATGTAAAAATGTTTAATGAAAGAACACGATTTTTGTTAATTTATGCCTTGACGCACAACTATTGGTATTAAATATGCAAATCAATTCAACAAAATAAAGCCTTTAATAACAAAATTTTCCTACGGCGTTAGACGCCTCATTAGTGCGAAGAAAGGAACACCAAGGTTGGAAAATCCAAATAATAATGAATGGTCACTCATATCCAACCCTTTAGGTCCATTGTGAAAGTCCTTTTGTAAAGAACTTTTGGCAATACATAAAAACTAGAAAAACAGGAACAATCAGAAGGGTTCGCCCTTAAAAAGATTTGCAAATAAGAGCTTAAAACTGCAACCCTTGGTCTTGAAAACCAGTTCCCAACACTGCAACCTATCACCCGTAAAGGGTACAACAATGGGATGACCACTGTCCAGTGGTAATGGCGATATTGGCGTAAATATTTTATTTTTTTGCGTCATTATGTCCAAGTGACGGTTACCTAACTAAAACTTCTGCTAACAGTTATGTATGTGCACGTGTGCTTTTATTATGGAGGTATACTACCGGAAGTTCATTAGTTAGGTAGTTATGTATATGTTATAATAAAAGGGTTTTTACTGCAGAGTACCTTGTATAAAAATAAGTTGGTATCTGAGCGTTACGATCAATTGAGCCGCTTAATTAGGAACATCAGGTTAAGAAATTGGGTCAACTTGAAATGCCCTCGGATAATGTGTCAAGATAAATGTGTATGTAAAAATTGCTAATCAAAATAAATGTCTGAGCTATAAAATATGGGTGGTGACGTAGTATAGTAACCACCAGAGCGCAAAAAGAGAAATATGTCATATTTTCCCCTTGCTGATTCGGATAATAATTGTATAACAAACAAGCAACGATTTAGTCACATAGAAAATGACCAATATCGTAACGGCTATTCATAATACAATAGAGAACAATGCTCATTCTTTAAATATTGAACACAACTTATACTACGAATATTCTGATTAACATGCTAAAATTGAAGGCGTACGTGCGATTTGTTACTTACGTCAAAGGTGAATTTTTACGTAATTTGGTAGTAAGATTTATCATTCATGATCACTAAGTGTTAATTCCCAATTCAGCCAGCACTTTTCTGCATGTGGAATAAACTTAGTAATCAATGCACGTATTCCCCAAAATAAAAGCGTATTCAAATATTTACTCTCCCACGCGGCACACAAAAAGATAATCCTTCAAGCAGCAAAACCCTTTTTTTGGCACTTTCTGCGAATACGATCGCACAGCAATAAGGGAGAGAAAGCGAGACGGAACATGGAAATGAAGTTGCTTTTAAGGCTGGTGCACGTCGGGGTTGAAATGTAATGATACCATTGGGGTGGCGAGTCGTGGGAAATAGCTAGGAAGCCGACTCTCATGCGGCTAAGTCCGCTTGACTGTGGCCGCACACACGCCATGGTTTATCAATAACTGCTACCCTAAGATGATCAAGTTCTCTTCAAATTTCTGACCCAAAGAGTCTTTTTATGTTTTCAGCTTTATTAGTGGTGCATACGTCAATTTAACTTCAAAACGTATATAATCAAAGTTAAACCGAAAACAAATTCACTAATAAAAAAATGGTTTCTATAATATCCTTACTAACAAAACTCAACTGAGGAAGGTAATATAACTTGAAACCAATAAACCATTGATACCTGCGATAACAAAATGCATAATATAATCAGTCAACTACCCTTTTATCACTCACGTAAGAAGCACGTCAGTTTATCAAAAAAACCCATCCGACATGCTTCCAACGTATGAAAAAAACGTAGGAAGTGTAAAACTCTCACGAATAAAAAGTGTGGGAAACTGAAATTACGCTTCCTCTAACTGGTTAAATAATTAGGGGGTGGCTGAAATATAGGGGTGCAGAGTCAAGTGCAAACCGCGCGGAAATCCAAAGGAGGGGACCTATAGCCGAATAAAACTGTGTGAACATCGAGCCCAGCTTTATTGTGTTTTGATTCGTCGAGCTAAGTTGAGTGTTCGATATACATTACGCTGATTTCTAATTGACGCAATTCGATCGTCGTTTATTTGTACCTCAATTATTCGAGTATTAGAATGTCTGTGAGGAAGTTTTTTACTGGAGCCGGCCAGAACTGCATGAAAGTAAGTACGCACTTATAATCAACTCATATATCCATGTTTCAAGTAATTTAAACAATAAATTTGATACAGCTTATGCATTAATAATTTCTGCACCTGGACAGTCCAGTTTTAACTGTGATACAACAAGCATGGATAATATTTATATTTTTAAATCATGCATTGTATTACCATAAATTATTATTTACTTATTGCCAGACCACGTATTGTTTTACATCAGAAACAATAGCGATATGTGGATACACTGTCAACTCAAGCGTATGTGCAAAACTAGAATTACTTTTAATCACTTATTAAACAGTTAGAGTCATTCAGAATGTAAATTAAAAACATCAGTGTAGCAATTGTTAAAGAGAAGTAATAAAAATGATATTTTTATTTACAGGTTTTAAAAAACTGGACAAACCACATCCAAAACAAATACCACAAGAAGCGTTGCCGCCACAGTTCCATCAACTCATTGTCCACCTTTGGAAGGGCGAGTATTTCAACTGAAATAACGGTGCTGGACTACGATATAGCGCCCTGTATGTGCCACCAGAATAACAACGAAATTAATGAAAATAAATTTAACGAAAGCATAGAACAACGATGGTTATGTAAATATTATTAGGATGTCCCCATGTGTAAGTTTTAGAAAGTGATTTCTTGGAATTCCTAAATGATGGCTGTGACGATGTATTATTTATGGTAGTCTAATATGGATTTATTTTTCATTCTAAGTAAATAAAAATTTTGGAGTTTCTTACAAGTTTCATTTATCGCTCACAAACTTAACTGTAACTCAAAAGCGAAGCCTTTGAAGAGAGGAAATAACATGTCTAGTTTATTTACATGTTCGAGAGAAAGTACCACTTGTAACCGATGGAAAAATCAAATAAACCATTAACCTATCGCCAAGTCACTTTTCCATCCAAAATTAATTAGAAACGGAAGCCTCAAAACAAATTGAGAGAACTTTAAGTCACACAAAGCAAATCTGCTAATAGATTTGCAAGAAATGCTCGCTTTGACGCAATTGAAATATCTCACCTTATATGTAATTAGAAAAGCAATATCACTAGGTAAATTTGAAAGTTAACTGTGAATATGCGTAATCTTCATCTTAATAGCTAGTTGAGATTAACAGGTACACATGCTAAAAGTTTCCAAAATACCTGAAAACGTAAATTGGGATTAAATATAGATTAGATTTATTGGTTAGTTTAGTAGGAAATTTGCTTGGTGTAAGTGAAGGTGTAAAGTGATCTACAACATGAGAAAATTTGCACTTGCCATCTGCCAAAAGAAGCTAAAAAAAAGTGATTTGTGACCTGTTTGGAAAATTAACCGTTAGCTTCCACCAAACAGAAACGGATTGTCTGGTCTAATAACGAACTTTAGCTCAGAGTCTGGAAAAGTGAAACAAAAGATGACGCTCTTCCAGTATAGCCTTCTTGCTCTGCAATTGCTGTGATGAAAAAGTATTTTTAACATTAAGTGTGCCGTGTGAAGGCTTTCAGGGCCGGGCAAAATACAATCTAAAGTGTTTTCCGGGCTTTGCAGCCGTGGTCCAATCGACATCACGACATCTCCGAATGTCACGACATCCTTTTCGTGACCTTCGTAGCGTTCCTATCCAAGACTAACGAGAGAGGCCTTTGAGATCCTCAAATACGACAACAAATTCAACAGGAAGGAGGAAATTACGAGTTCTAGAGATATGTCAAGTGCGCCGAAACCCCGCGCCACCACTACCCCCACCACAGTCCCACCACAGTCCCACCACTGCAGCGCGACGGCGGGGGAATAAATACCACGGAGCTTACCACAGTCGAATCAGTCAACGTCGGGAAGCATGGGAGATCATTTCTCTCAACAGAGACGACTGCGTAGATTGTACCGTGTAGACGACCTGCTGCGGGCTTTGGTTCAACACGAGCCAGATCCCGCATCAGGACAACCCTGGAAGCGGCCACGGCACCAGCTGCGATATCAAGCTGCAGAGTACGGGGTGTTCATTATAAAACTTCATCTAGCAGGCTATGAAGCTTTGACAAAAAAGGATGACATAATCAAAATAAATGGACTTTTGTTTCTCCATCCTTTTCTTTTGACATTTCACAGCCAACTAGATGAATTTTTATAATGAACACCCAGTAGATCCACAGCAGAGATACAAAAAAACCGCCCTGAGAAGCAAGGGCCACGTCTCCCGCAAGATATGTCATGCCAAACCAACCAAGTTGGCGAGGCTATGAGCTATGGAAACAGGAAAGAGCGAGCACCAGAGAATCCTGCCGGTGGCAGACCGCCTATTTGCAGTTTTAATTTGCTTCATCACCTTTGATAATGTCTGCCGCAGCTCTACGACCACGGCTCCAAAGCCCGGAAAACACTTTAGATTTTATTAAGTATTTCAATCATTTGACATCTGAGCCATTGAAGTAGGCAAGGAAGGGAAAGTGTATTGTTCGTGGAAATATTGTTGTACGAATATTTTCCCGAAGCCTATTTGTTTGTCCCTTACTGCTAAAATAACCGAAAAAGGACGGACAATAAAATACAGGATTGGCCGTACCCAACGGAGGTCTTGGGTAGATAGGAGGTTGCAACTATAAAGGTCCAATGGACAAAATAACTTATTCCAAACATACAGATATGGGTAAAGTGTAAACTACTACACAGCACAAGCATTAGCGGTCATGGCAGCTTTTACTATTACACAAATCGAATTGGCAAAATGCGTAAACTCTGCCCTTACTGCGTAACTGACGAGGATGACTCGATGGGGCACAGCCTCTTCTTCTGCTCTAGGTGGGAGAAGTCTTCTGAGTCTGCAGCTGGAAAATGAGGTAAATGCGGAAACTTTGGTGGAACAAATGACTACATCTAGAGACAAATGGAACAAAATCGAAAGCTACATAATGGAAGTAGTCAGGGAAAAAGAACAGCATGGTAGAGAAGCAGCATAAAAAATAATGCAACACCTCTGTTTCTATCCCTTCTGGAGTAGTGATGAATACTCTAAAGAGTGGTGCCGCTGCTACTGAAGAGGGTTCTTTTAGCGATCCAGCGAGAAGGGATTTTAGTGGGTACTCCCAAAGTAGATTACTTTGAGGAGTCCTATACTCGGCATCGCTGACACAGCTGCGTGTAGGACTCCTCAAAGGACATCGCATGGCCCTCCAGATAGTGCATAAAAGCATTTACCTAATCCGCTTTAAAAAGAAAAGGTACGTGCAGAAGACAACAAAACAAGCAAACAGGCTTTTTCATATGAATTTCTGTGTTCTCAAGTCTACGGTTGCTCAGATATAGGCCTCAGAAGATGTTTTCTAATAGAAACTTGAGGCAACTCAAGAAGGGGTGATTTAGGGGTTCGATTAGAGTCTCCCAGTTTAAAAGCAAATTCAATTCTACACTTTTTTTTAATCTTGTCAATTTTTCGAAAAACTGCCTGTTTCTGAGAAAACTAAGATATTGAGATAAAAGTCAATAAGAAAAATAAAAAAAGTATTTATTTGAAAAAGCAAATTCTTTTGATTCCCTCCACACGCACCTGTTCTATGTCCAACCATAATGAGATAATTCCAAGATACAAAAATTACTTTTTGTTGTCAGGTTGAAAACCTAAAACTGCCAATTAATTGAAAGGTACCTCACACATCCACTTAATTCGGGACACAAAAATTATTTCTTTTTTCAGGTTGAAAACCTAAAATTGCAACTTATTTTAAAGGTACCTCACACATCCACTTAATCACAACACCCCATACATCTGTTACAGAAAATACATTCACATTCATAATATCGAACTATTATTATTGACTGATGATTTTTGTAATCGGGTTGATCAGAAAGAATAACTCGTTAAAATTAACCAATCATCATTGGCCGATTTATCAATAACCGGGACATTTTAAGCGGAGGAGTAGTAATTTTATATTGAATTAACTATTGGGGCGGCTTGTCATATAATTTAATGATGGATGGCTTTTCGATCTCTTCGAGGGAATAGTTTCAATTTTGAGTGGAAGCTGATCGAGTTAGGAAGTGATTATTTCCCTGTAGTTTAAAAGAGTGTTTGTTGTATCCTAAAAGGGCAGATGTGTTGCATCTAGCGCCACATTTCGTAAGTTTGCGCGATAATAAAACGTAATTTGATAGATTTGTTGCTTTTATCAGAAACATATAGGTAGGTACGTGACTACATGAATGAAACCCACGATTACCAATCGCCTCGTAAACAGCAAAATTTTATTGGGCATTGTAGAGAGTCAATTCAAAAATTCTTATTAGGCGACACGTTTTAAAACCAATCTTGCAATTCCAATCTTAAAAGTATTTTTGAAAAATGAATAAAACCAAGTGCGATAAAACTTAATTAGGTCTACATCTAATTTTCGGTGCCCAAATCCCAAAGCAAAAATGTTTAAAGTATTAAAGTCGGCCATTTTTGTCACGTGCTGGTCTTAGAAATGGAAACAATTGAATGGATGGAGTCACGTGCCAAACACGCGTTCGTACGTCACAGAGGATCCAAATTCTTTTGTGAAACATAGTACTTTGATAGGCGTAGAAGGAATTAGAGTGAGTCATAAAATACGGCAATGATAATTATTATTATTGAAGCTTGATCGCCTATTTTAAATTGTAGTTCAACACTCGTTGTACAACCTGTCAGTCACATTTAATGTTGTCAATAAGGTCAGCCTAAAAACCCAATAGGCATAATAACATTCCATTAATAATAATTTTATTGATCTGTTTACAACTGTGACGAATATTATTATTTTGATTGCCAGTAAATAAATATACGGGAAATATAAACGTAGTAGTACGGTCATAAATAAGACTTAACCTAAACCGCGATACACAACACGCACTGGGGGCAACTTCGAATGATATTCATTATCTTTTAAACAAAATCCCAGAAGTTGGCATAAACATTGATAAAGTACTGAGCTGAATAATTAATCTAAGCATTATAGAACACGCGCCATTATTACTAGAGGCACTTGAAGGGCACTTCACTGCCCAAAATGCAATGGACCGTGTAAGGGCTACAGTAGTTGGGTGGACAGTGGTCACTTTACGCAACGTCCATTTCACCCTTATAATTGAAACTAAACAGAAATAAATGGTTGACATCTGGCTCCTTCACGCGTCGTAAAGTGCAAAATCAACCAATTGTTTTCGATCTTAAATCAACTTTCCCATTCAAAGTGACATTTTCATATTTCAATTTTGGGCTAATGCAGTCACTGATGCCGTTACCAATGCTTTATAATTTCATATCAGTTGTTATATCCCGATCGATTGCAGTATAGGGCTATACAAATATTTGGGATTATGACTAAGACGATAATACATCTGTAATTAATATAATATATTTTTTTCAATTCAGGGTTTAACTCTACGGTGATTAAAACCGCAATTAAACCCTATTGTGGTCATAACACTCACATTAATATATACGTCTGTCAAGAGCAGATCAACTGAACGTCAAAAAAAATCCCCCAAAAAGGGTTAGCTATTTTAAAATAATTTTAAAGGCGTGAAAAAGGGGTGGCTATTCTACGAGTCGTTTTAAAGCAGCTTTTATAATATTTTCACGGCTATTAGCTCGATGTGAGCAAGGAGTCCTATTCATTGAATTTACATTTTATAGGTTTGTAGAAGAACATTAAAATATATTATATATATCCCAATAGGGAGAGTGGTTATTTAAATTAAAGACATATACACCTATTTTTTTCTATTATCAGTGTATATGTAATTAATTAATAGTTTAGTAATTAGTAAAGATTTTTTTTATTTTTAATAAAAGCTGTTTTTCTGAATCTACTGTAAAATTAGATATTTTACAGTTTCATATGATTTTTTAAGTGGTGAGTATAAAATTTAAAAAATATATCACATTATATCAACACAAATCTTGTGTCTAACATAAATAATTACAAGCTTTTACCAATTCATTAGGTAGTTACTAGGCATTTTGAGAAGGTTCAAAAACATTTTTCTTAATGATTAGGTAGCAAAGTTGTTTTTGGTCTCTTGTAAAGAAAAATGCTGATTATTTAAATAAAAAAAGCATTCTGCTTGAAGTAGATTACCACTTAATATTTGGTAGGTGCATAAAAAAACCTCACAAAATAGCCTTACAATGACACCTCTCACAACAATCTCTGCAACATATAACTCTGCACAGAGTATCACTAACTCTTTATTGGATGATAGGTGGTGTATTAAATTACACAGCCCTTTAGTATGTGATCACCTTTTCAGTGCTAATCTTATATATCAAATAATGACACTCAAAAAAAATACTTTATGACTCATTCAATCTTGAACTAATGGTGAAGGAAAAATTACCAGAACAGCGGATACCGTTTGATAAACATCAACTGGTATAATTTCTATTATAGGTATTAAAAGTAATGGTAAGGTGAATTATATCAATAATACTTAAACAAGATTTTTTTCTTATGGGTCCAATTCAGATGAGCTCTCAGAAAGGTCAAGCCACCACTGATTAACTTTTAACTTAAAAAGAAATAAACAACATCCACAAGGCTTCCGATAAACCCTCTAGCTACATGTTGTTGGCAGGTAGTGAGTAGAAAACAAATGACCTGAGAGCAGATATTGAATATCTTGTTGGAAAACCTTCCCTAACTGCCTACAGCACCAAATAGCATTGATAATTACTTAAAATTCTGTCTGTTTTGTAATAGAAAAAAATGATTCAATCAAAATTGTTATTGAACATGTAGAAAATTTATAATTTTTTTAAATTTATTAATTAATGAGTAAAAATTACTGTAATTGCAAATTTAAATAGATACTTGCATATTAATTTAATAACCAAACAGATAATCTCAATTTTAGTTTTTAACAATTTTTCAACAAAAGTACAGGAAACAATATAATAGCCGAGTTCAATAATCCATCCAAGCATTCTTGACACAGACCATCTCCCAAAATCTTAACAAGCTAGAGTGAGATAGGCTGATATCCCGAGCGCTCGGGATGTAATTACCAAACTCAACTAATACATGTTGTTCACAGGTAGTGAGTAGAAAACAAATGACCTGAGAGCAGATTTTCAAACATCTTATTGTTTACTGTTAGAAAACGTCTGTTTTCTAATAGAAAAAGATGATTCAATCAAAATTGTTATGGAACTTGTAGAAAAATTATAAACTTATTAATTAATGAGTAAAAATTACTGTAATTTGCAAATTTAAGTAAATGCTTGCATATTAATTCAATGATCAAACAGATAATCACAGTTTTAGTTTTTAACAATTTTTCAACAAAAATACAGGAAACAATATAACTATGTGGGAGGTGTGATAGGACTTAATATTGAATATTTCCTTACCTTGAACTTTTGCACAGCGATTGCAAGGGCGCTTAACAAAGTTAACTTACAGTAATTGTAATTTACGGTAATTGACTAAATGCTACATTAATTAGTTATTAAAATAATAAAAATTAGCCAAAATCTAAAAAAACTTAAATAAACAACAACACATAACCTAATTTCAAATTTGACGTTGCTGACAGTTATGAAATGATGTATGCAACCTGTCATTATGTCCCTCTCAAACACACGCTTTAGATAAAGACAGATATATAAACGGAACCATATGTGGCGGAACCTAGTGTAAAGGGTAGGTAACATTTTGATTTTGCCCGCATTTTATGAATATTTTGTTTTTGTTAATAATAAAACAATAAACAGTAGCTGTAGTAACATAAAGGGGAAATACAAACAAATTTAAAGTCATACTTTCAAGAAATTAAAGAAGACATTTCAAATATTTCAATAGAATACATTTCGTAGAAGTGTGGATGTGGCATTTCCAACCCAATCAGCTGTCATTACGACGCATAACCCCAAAACTTTCCAAATAAACTTGCAAATTAAAAGTTTTTAATAAATTAGCATTTAATGGGACAGTAACAACTCGATATTCAGCCATGGCTTGGCTGCAAAACTTAGCTGGACATGCTGAGAACTTGCTGAATAAAATTGATCAAAATGCTGCTACAGTTTTAAGTGAAGGAAGCAAAACTCCCCTGATTGATGAAGAGTTAGTAAAAGCATTTATTTAGGTAGGTAAATACCTAAAGTTTCTAAACACTGAATTTTCAGACTAGGACAAGAGGTAGTAATCCATGAACCTGAGCCAGAAAAGGGACCTGAAGTGTCACCTGTAAGACCGAAATTAGGACCTCTGAGACTGTCCAGAACCCCATCTCCTGAAACTATTATTATTGACAAGTGTCCTCCTGAAAGAGAATCCGATACTTTTACTTCCATTTCTGAAAGTCCCAATAAAATAGGAAGTGCCCTTGAAGAGAAATCCCTAAAAGGCAGCCACACCTCAGTGTCTTCCAGTTCCCGCAATAGCTTTACTATCGCTCAAGAATTAGAAGTTTTACAATCAAAAATAGCCAAACTAGAAATTGAGAATCAAGATGTAAATAAGCAACTCCTTAATGTACAGCATTTATATTCAGTAGTTAGGAATGAAAATGCCAATCTTCAGTTCCAATTAGATAGGCTAAATGAACAACTTGCATCTGCTCAAAGTGAAAAGGAACAGTATGTAGCCAGGGCTCAAAGGATTTTACAGGAAAAAGAGAAACTGATAGCTTTAAAAGAAGAAAGCCATGATAGTGACAAGGAAGTAAAAGATGGTAATATCTACATGACTTATAACGAAGAGCTCAAGTGAGTCATATCTAATAATGCTTTTAGTACCAAGTATTTAGTTTTATTTTTGTTTAGAAAAGAACTAGAGTTTCAGCAACTGCAAGTGTCGGAGGTAACTGAAAAAAATACTAAATTGCTAAATGACCTTCAGTCTTTGCAAATGCAACATCAAGTAATTCAGCAGGGGCTAAACCAGTCAAATCAGTCTCTGGAGCAAAACATTTTGAAAGAGAAGAGGCTTAGGTCTATTGCAGAGGATGATTGTTCACAAAAGATGAAGGTGCTAGGTTCCTTAAATTACACTTTACCTTTTTATTGCAATTGTTTTTTAGGAATTGCAAATAAAAGCCCAGGAAATAATAGCATTGCAAGAAATGTTAAGGCGAAGTAGTGATGACAATGCAAAACTGAAAGAAGCCTTACAGACAAGACCTCAATGCCCTGAAAATGAGGAGTATGAGAATCAGGTCAAATCTTTGACACAGACTTTAATGTTAAAACAAAATAAATTGGAAACTATTACCACTGAAAGGAATGCCTTAAGATTGCAGTTAGAAAAATCAGAGGTAGGTACTGGTTTTTATTCATTTTATTTTTGACAAATATGTTCCACAGGCAGAATATAAGAAAAAAATAGCAGAGCTTAAGAGGGAAGGAGTGAAAATTATAAATATCCAAGAAACAGGCGATGGTCAGTGTAGACTTGGCTCCATAGTTTCAACTTAATAAAAAGTTAAACCACTTTTAGAAAGGATGTTTGTTCCATATTTTATGAGAGTATCCCCTCATGACGCTGGTATGACAAGGAGGGTGAAACATGCCTATTCCACTTTAGATGCTATTAGTGTTAGGACAGGGATTTTTCTGAGACGATACCCTTTAGCAAGAGTGTTTGTATTTTTTTATATGGTAGGTACTATATTCAGTCCTTGTGTTGTTTCCAATGGATACATTTTTAGGTGATATTACATGTTTGGGTTTTCACAGTTTTATTATGGGACATTCCCACCACTAGGGAGAAACCTGTTTATCCATAGTTTAAAGTGGTTATGAATGGTTACAGTTTTGTTATAAAATTGAAAATAGAATACTTATTTTTCTATTAAAATATTTTTATTTTCTAACAATAAGTGTCATTTCACAATTTTGCTCAAAGAGGTTTTCAGTGTCAATGACTTCATTTCCTTTAAAATTAAAGCGACATTGAATCTCAGCTTATGGAAGGACTTGGCATTTAGTTCAATGGTGTAGGATTTGTCATCTTTTTGTTTTATGATGAGGACAATATTGGGTAATGGCTTTTTGGGCAATAAGCTAAAATCAAATTCAATATGAAAATAATTGTGCAGCTATATGAATGAGCAAGTACCTATGAAGTAAACTGATATCTATCCTCCATTTGACAATAGCAACATTTTGAAAATAATCATAATGAGGTGCTAAGTAAGTATCTATTAATTCCTTCCTGTTCTGTACAAAAGTCAGCTTTTCTACAAATTCATTGGAAAATCCCAATTCCAAAAGATTGTTTGTAAAGTCCTTGTCAGAACTATGAATAAACAATTTTAAAATTGCTACATAGACACTTAAAACTTGGTAAAGGTTATCTATAGGAATGTTTTTTTCTGCGGAAAACTTGTCTACAGCTTTGGCAAGATTATGTGGGGTTGGTTGAAGAGATGCTAGAGCCACTGAAAAACAATGTAAATAAAAATGACTGCATTTCAATGACCATATTAGGCTTATAAAATTATGTATAATCTAGAATTTAATATGATTTTGTCCTAAGGCAGAATAGCATTTATAGAATATAGTCATGTAACTCTTACATTTTACTACCTTCCCATTATATTCACTTGGAAAATTTGTTACCAAGCTAATTGTGGATTTAGGTATATCCGATAAATTCATCACACTTTTTAAAGACCAAAAATAATATTTTTATTGTTATGAAATCGGGATTGGGGTTAGTTAGAAAACACTTTTGTTTGACTTTTATAACTATCAAATGACGTTTATGGTGACAATACGCTGACATTGACAGATATGAGTTGAGTTCGGTAATTACGTCCCGAGCGCTCGGGATATCAGTCTATTTCACTCTAGCTTGTTAAGATTTTGGGAGACGGTCTGTGACCGGAGCGCTCGAATTGAATTACCGAACTGGGCTTTCAAAACTGATAACTTAAAAAGGTTAGCGATGGCTAGGCAATCACCAATACAGTGAGTTGAAAAAGACGCTGTGATTTTAAACTAAATGCAACTTATGCATTTAGTTGATCCCTTGAGAAAGTACCTAAACCTAATAATCAAAGTGGAGTGAAATTAGTCCCTTGTGAGTTATTTCCCAGATATTGAGGCGATTGAACCTATGGAACTTTTGTAGGAGGTGAAAGAGGACATCAAAAAGAACAAAAAAACCGTTGGATTCTCTCCAATGGGTTCCACTCGTTCTGTATTTATTGGATCGATTAAAGAGACGTACAGTTGGCCGTACGTGGTTACGACGTATCGGAAAGGGGCAGGTAAATTACACTTTGATATTTTTAATAGGAAAAATTTAAAATTCATTCAATAAAAGCCGAGTTCGGTAATTCTATCCGAGCGCTCCGGACAGAGACCATATCCTAAAATCTTAACAAGTTAGAGTGAGATAGACAGATATCTCGAGCGCTCGGGATGTAATTACCGAACTGAACTAAAATAACAACTAAACGTATTTTGATAGAATTTTTTTTACCTTGTTTTTGATCGGAGTGGGACGATTTTGATCCCCCGTATAACCGTATCTTACTTAATTAAAATGAAATTAGAACAATTAGTGATTTTTTTCAGAATAAAAGTATAGTAGCGGATTCTAAAAGTTAGCAAAAACGACTACCGAAGGGATCTATCTCGCGCGGCACTCTGCTATATATACCCGGCCTGAACACACTCTCGTACTTTCGAGAACGGAGGCGACTGTTCCCGGTTCTCGTTTATTCTAGAAGGGTTCCCTGCGGTCGGCCTTCGGCCTTGCCGCTTCGGCCCGAATCTCTGTGGAGCGACGGTCGGGTTTAATAGTATTTAATCCTTCCCCTTTGTACAATATCAAAAAAAAATAATAATTTTAGTGTTCTGTTTTCATCGTATCTGCACAGATCTCTTCATTTTAAACTCATATTACATTAGTTAAAAAGAGTGTTCATACAAAAACCTCGTAGCAAGCCATGGAATTAAAACTTTTGTCTGAGATAAGTTCATAAAAAAAATTAAAATCGGAACATTTTTGACACTTTCGACTTTCATTTTTTTTTGTTATTTTAGACCTATTGTTAGTAATAAAAATATGATTTTCGCCGGTTTTAAGTAATTTGTTAATTAATTTTCTTCCGATCTAAGTAAGTATTGAATTTTTGTTCAAAAATTGTATTATTTTTCCAACGAAAACCACTATGTTACCTTTACAAATTATTTACACACTTATAACTCACCATATAAAAATATAGCAGAATAATGGGTCTTGGCTTGATTTTTTTTTTCTAGTGGTCCGGTAGAACCTAACATAGGGGGCGTTTATTTGAAAACATAATCTAGTTGGCTGTGAAGTGTCAAAAGAAGAAGTCCATTTACTTTGATTATTTCAACCTTTTGTGTCAAAAATTCATAATCTTCTAGATGACGTTTTTTATTAAACATATAGGGTATAATTATTATATGCGAATATTTAGAGATATTTATAGACTTCATTTTTTGCTTTTATAGTAATTATATTTTAATTTAAAGTTTTTCAGTTTTGAAATGTCTTATTAACATGCAATTTTTTTCTGGATTTAGGTCTAATAATTTCCAAGAAATTCTAGATTAGAAATTGACTGATTTCCATTTCCATCATTTTGTTCCGATGATTTGGGGCGATTTCTGTTTAAAATTGTTTTTAGTTCAGGTTAGTTCAGTTATTTTTGTCAAGTCTGATTGATTTTGTTTCAAAAGTCATGTTTTGAATCAAATCAATTTCATAACTAAGGTACTTTTGTGAAGGTTTTGATCACTTCTTAACAAAAAACGTTAACGACATGAGAATTCTTGAAATTTATTATTTTTGTCCTAAAAAGTGATTTTCTTTTGGACACGAACCAATGTTTATAGCACTAAATAGATAGGTACCTATTTTTAAAGGTTTTGTTAACCAGAAATACAAAATTTGCATTTCTAGGTGTTTTGAGTTCAGGTATTTTGGTGCAACAGGTAATTTTACGAAAAAGCAACAAATTATTCAATTTGAATTGATTTATGTTATTTGGACCCTAAATTTGGTCTTTTTCCAAAACACAAAAAAATTCTTTCTATCTTTATAAACTTTGTGAGATAATTTTAACCAATTTTAACCCTAATCCTGACCGTTTTGACAAATTTTGCCAAAAAAACCTGAAATTATTTCAGTATATTTCAGCCGATTTTGACTTTAATTTAATCTTGACCGTCTTAAAAAAAACAACAAATGTGCATTTTTAAAAGTTTTTGGTCAATTTTACTCGATTAGTCTTAACTTATTTTTTTTTTAAATATTTGTAATGCTTTCACCAGTCGTTTGATAATATCTTAACCTGAACTTCTTGCAACTTCAACTACATTTTTAATGATCTGAGTCAATTTTAACCCATTTTGGCGCTAAATTTATACCAAATATTTTGGAAAATTGAAAATTTAAAGTTATCTACAGTGTAACTCAGTTTTAAGTTTTATTTTAAAAGTTCCTCCAAAAGTTCCACAATTAGAATTTTTCGACGTAAAATTTAACTTTTTGTGGTTCAAAATTGAAATTGTACCGAAAACAAAAAACTAGACGATTTAAATCAGTTGTACATGATTTTATTCCTTAAGTTGAGTTTCTCGATACACCAAAACTTGCCATTTTAAGCTTTGTGAGTGTATTTTAAACATTTTGCTGTAAAACTGCATATTTCTTCAAAAGCTCCAGAATTTGCATTGTTAGATGACAGGATCCAATTTTAACCGATTATGGCCCTAATTCTAACCTGATTTTCAGAAAAATTAAAATTTTTAGAAGTCATTTTTGACTGATTTAAAAAAAAACTAAAATTTTGCAGTTTGGATGATTTTTCCCTAAAGTCAAACTTTTCCAATCAACAATATTTGTATTTTTACACGCTTTAAGACATTTGTTCTTCGATTTTAGCTCTAATCCAAAGCTGACTTTGTCAAAAAACATCAAAATTGCATTTTGAGGCGTCTTGAGTCAACTTTAAAGGAACCTTAGTAATTGGAGCTTTTCTTCCTATAATCACAACTAATTCCATGGCATACTTGAGGTTTTCTTTTAAATGAATGCACGATATATAGAGTGACAAAAAATTAATTCGTGATATTCAAATAGTAACATTAACACCCTTAAGTTTAAACATTAGTTTATTAATCACGACTTTACCATTAAATAAAACAATCTACTGTCCTATAGGTACCAAATAACTTCCTGCAACCATTAGGTACTAAGTAAAGGATTTAATCAAATTTTAGGACATCCTGAACCCGTTTCACTATATCGCTATGACTGGCACTCCTACCGTACCAGCTGGAGAAAGGCAGTTGATAACTCTGGAAATTGCTAGCCCTGTTGCTCGGTGATATTTGGGCCTGGCCAGTTGTTTGCCCCGGCACCTGATAAGTTTGGCCAGAATTTGGAACCCCGTACGAGGTGCTAGGTGGGCCATATGAGGGGTAAGGTTTTGCTGAGCTTGGAGCTGCGAATCCAGAACTACTCGGGTAAGAGTTGCTTGTGGGGTTGTAGTAAAATGAATGTTGTGGGGAGTCGTAAGAGTAACTCGGCATCCAACTACTGTAACCCGGTACCCCATATACTGGCCTAACTGCAGTAGGAGGGCTGTAAGTGATGCTGATATTTTCATTGCCACTATATGGTCCATAGCCTAGAAATATAAAATTATTCAAATTTTCGTACATAGGGTATGAAAATAACGCGATGACCTTACCAAAAAATGTACTAGCATTTGTGCTAGAACTAGTTGTTGAAGGGGTAGTCCCATTGGTGATAATGGTCATAGTAGTCGTAGTTGCTGATTCAGTTGGAGTAGTTGTTTGTTGCTGTCTAGGCCTTAGTATTGCAGTCACTGGTTCAACGTCGTTATCAAACTCTTCATCGCTGTAATAATCCGGATCCCTCCTGTTTTTATTTTTATTTTTCCGTCTTTGTTGCTTATTCCTATTCTGCCCTCTATTAGAATCATAGTCGTAATCATAGTCATAGTTATTATATATCGGTCTACGCCCTTGTGTTCTTTTTCTGTTCCTCAGTCTAGTACCCGGGTAATCATAACTATAATAATCCACCAAATAATCAGGAAACCTTCTTCGCATATTATAAGCGCTAAATCTATTTCGCCTATAAGGCATCAGGTACCTGCCGGATGTGGACCTCTTCGCCGCAACTTGCTGCGTTTCTGAAGGTGCAGGTACCAAATATTCTTTAGGGCTATCAACATATCCAACATCAGGATAACGAAAAAGTGGAATTTGGGTAAAAAACAAACTAGTATCTTCAGTGGGTTCTAAGGTTCCCGTAGGCTTCGTACCACTTTCCCAGGACGGAGTCGTTGTAGGCTTCGTACCACTTTCCCAGGACGGAGTCGTTGTGGTGACAGGGGTAACTGGGGGATAGATATTTATGGAAGTCGGAGGTGGGTTTGAATGCAGCTGAGGCACTGGATCATATTGAAACTTTATAGAACCGTGCTGAAGACGACCTATAGCTAGACTGGGAAATACGGTAGCTAAGAAGAATCCGAGCAAGGTACCAAAGGTTCTTGGTTGTCGTGAAGAAGTAAGGGTGTCCAGCCTGGTCAGGTCTAAGAGCATCATAGAGAATAGAGTTAGTAATTACGTTAAATATCAGTCACCATATTGTTAAGAGATTAGCTAACAAATTGTATATATGGAGTAAATGAGCTTATAAAAATGATGCTTGTTTTCTACTCTACATTCTACAAGGTGTGTTCTGTAAGTAAGTCCGTAATATAATAAACAATCCGGTAGAACGAAATGTGCCAGTCAGGGCAAAGATAAGAGAGTTGATAAAAAATCGATAAAAGCTTCGCGAATTTGGAAAAAGATGTCGCTGGTAGGGCATATAATGAATTTTATTTCTGGACAGAAGAGTCAACAGATGAGGCCAATACTGTGGACTACATGAGGGTGTGAGTTTCTAATACCAATTTTGTGCAAAAAAATTTGTTACAATAATTTTGCAAACATATAGATAAACAAGGTGTTTCTGAAAGTAGTACCATAAATAATGTAACCATCACTTATTCTAGGCTGCAAAATATGCAAAAAAAATTTATATAAAACATATTATATCGAAAACTGCTTTGTTGACCATGTACAGGGTATGAAAGTTTAGATTTTGAGGATGGTTTTTAGTTAATATTTCTGAAACGTGTCGAGATAAATTATGAAATTTGGTATGTTACCATAAATTTGTATGCTCTTTCTATAAAATAAGTAGATATGGACACATTTGTCCAGGAACGAGGGGGGGGGGGGGGCTAGTGGGTAAAAAGCATCTAAACCTAAACTGTGTTTTGTGTATACATATTGATAATTTATTCGAGTAAATGGCAAATCTGAAGATTTCTACATAAAAAAAGGGTATTTTTGTTGAAAGTCGATATCTGCAATATTTCTCGAAAAAATTAATTTTATTGTGGAGAGTAACACCATTTTAGAGAATATGCTTTAGGGAATAACCCTTCATACCCTGTATATGGTAAACAAAGCATTTTTCGATATATGTTTATATAAAGTTTTTTGGAGCCTAGAATAAGTGGTTATATTTATGGTACTATTTTCAGAAACACCTTGAATATCTCATAAATCTCTAAGTATATTTATCAATACTAAAATACATTAAAGTTACAAATGTCACAAGCCAAAAAAAATTAATCGTTTAAAACTTATGCCTTTGGTCCAAAATTTTAGCAACAAATCCAAAGTCACAAACAAAAATAGGAATATATACAGAATAATAAATTTAAGAATAAGAATATATAAGCAATAAACACTTACTTCTGGAGTCGATGAACGGATAATTCATTTTCCTACCCAAAAATGTAAAACAAAATCGGTTTAATTCATTAGCAGAACTCTCATAGCGAGAATCGCATCGAAACTGAACAGGATCTGCTAAAACTTGTGAAAGTAAATTAGTTAGTTTCAATGCGGGTTATTTTATAAATACCCTTATGTAAAGCCAGATTATTTTTTTCTAATACTTAATTTCATTTAAGCTGTTATCAGACACTTCGAAAGTGCAATGTGAATGAAACAGCTTGGTGTCAAAATAATGCAAAAACTGCGAATATATTAGCAATATAGCTATATAGATTTTTTTGGTCAAAGCATGAGGGTGTGAGTAATTTATTAAATTATTTTGCAAGATCTCCTGATGAGAACTATTTATAAAAATGGTGACCTCATAGTCATATTGTGCATAAAGAAGATACAGAGAGATAGTGAATCTACCCTTATGCATACACGTAGGGCTTAAAAATATTTCTTCATAATGTCGCTTTGTTATCTTGAAAATGAATCTAGATGTGTGGCACGAAATACGTGTATACTCCATTCCAGGTCGGTAATTATAGATATTTGTTTAGGAGATAATAAAAAGGGTATTCATGTACGCCTGTAAATGTTTTTGAAAACGTTGAAGTATAGCCCACCGAGGCATATCATCAATGAGATCACAACAAAAAGTGCCCAAGAGGTAGGAGAAAGGGCTTGAGGTGTAAAAAAATAGGCCTTGCTTGTGAGAATTATGATTTATGATTAAGGATAAGACAGGGTAGGGGATAAGGAAATATCTACGAAATGCTGACAGAAGAAGATAATGCGAATAACAACATCGATATGGAACGAAAATAAGACAATGAGTGTATCTCAGTCCAAGAATAGAAAATTTCTTAGACCGAAACTGGACGGTGTTGAAACTTGGATCGAAGGTGATAATAAAATATGGAGATACAACACAGAAAACCAGCGTGGCTACTACAGCTACTACAGCACATCTAAACTTTCTCACCAAAACGCTATCAGCTAAACAAGGTACAAATGTAAGAGGAACAGCACATATGCCTGTTGCCGAAAAGCTGGAAGCAGAATTTGGTGTCTTCAACAAGTCCTGGTCCTACTATAGTAAAAATACATTTTAAATTCACATATTTAGGTAATAACCAAGAACCGGATTCTGGTTACCTACCCTCAGGAGAGAGGCTTCGGGTGATATTACTACGAATTGTGGCCCTGAGGATGACGTGACCACTATACTATGGAGACAAAAGATGATGATTTAGAGAAAAAAATATCCTTTACCAAGCCAGTTTTCTGCCGAAGTTGTCGCTTCCCACAGACAGATGGTCCAGAACTAACCCGGATAGATCCAAGGCCACGTGGCTAATTGGGAGAAGTCGGCAGTGCCCGGGAGACTTTATAGGAATCCTCACTGGCCACTGTCGACTAAACAGACACATTCATCTCCTAGGAATGATGGACAGTCCACTCTGCACCCACTGTGGAACAGGGGAAGATTTGTCATACCACTTTCTGGGAGTGTGCTATAGGTGAGCGCGACTACGCCACAGGACACTGGGAGCCGCCTGCTTCCTCCATCGAGAGGAGCTTCCGAATCTGAGAGAGGGACGGGTTGATTCGTGGAGGGTATGAGGGCCGAGGGAGAGTAGGGATGGGTGAATCTGTGAAAAGGGCCTTTAAGGCCTAGTCTCAAGGCTTCCCCCCCCCCCCCCCCTACTAGGCTTGATCGCATTGTTGGCGGTGTTGCCAGATAGAAACATTTTGAACCACAAAATGGGGAAAATTTTAAATACAAATGTGCCTGACAAACTACAATTCCTAAATAAAGAAATTTTTGCGTCTCATAAAGGACACTAGTGATTTGAAGGAGTCCAAAGATACACATTTTGAATATTTTACAGTAATATTTTTTCAAATTGTGTTCTCTGAAGTGACATCGAACTTATTATTGTGTCGATACGTGCACAATCTGAAACAAATGTAGTCTATATGAGGGAGCATGTGCCATTTCGGGCACCAGTTTACCAGAACTACGAGGAAGCCATTATTCTGATTAAAAATTGAGACACACAAAGGGTTAAAAATGGAGTCAACATTTATCATCTATACAGACAAGTACGTCAATAACGTACAAGACATTCTTTAGTGACTTGATGCCAAAATATGCGTATTCGGATCCGAATCACTATGCGCGTGCCCGTGGATTGTTGCCAAATTTCGAAACGTACTTGGTTACAATCACACATACTTCCGTATCGAATAAATTTCCCTCACACGCTTTTACGTTGAGTAACCAGAGTAACTCGTGAAAGTATCGGCAATACTGGATGTCACGAATCACGAACCCAGTGCTTTCGTCCTAGTTCGTGATTCGTGGACAGTACGTGATTCTAACTGCACGTGGGTCTACTTGTGCCACTTTCAAAAAGGCTCTCATTTTTCGGCATGTGCAGAAATTGCAATATACGAGGTATTGTGTGTCCACCCCCTCCTTTTGCAGTCCAAGGCCAGCAATGTAAAAGATAGGCAATGTCCTGTATGTTATGGAAGTATGTGTACACAACACAAAATGCCGACTCAGCGAAACAGATGGCGCCAGTTGGAGTGGCCTGCCATCGCTGGGTGAACATATAGCTTTAATTTTCGATATTTTGAGGTGTGAGATTGTCAGAGTAAACCCAACTGACGAGCGACGAGCTCTAGTGGGAGTGGAACGCTTCTTGTTAGGTAACGTTCTAATGATCTCACACAACCTTTCGGTGAATTTTTTTACTGGGTTATGGAATATTATTTTTCTATAACAGATAGGTCTATATGCACCGGACACAGGCTAGATGTGCTGCGTCATTCTTACATATATAAATTAGGGCCAAGAACTGGAAATCAATTTTCGATTTCTAGCTTCATAGAAGTACTGCATGTGAGGTAGATACATTTTTCGATCGATGAAGCGATTCATGGTCAGTATCTGCATTACGTGCAGTACAAAATGCTGACTCAGCGAAATAGATGGCGCCAGTAGGAGTAGCCTGCCATCGCTGGGTGGACGTTTAGCTTTAATTTCCGATATTTTGAGGTGTGAGATTGTGAGAGTAAGCCCAACTGACTGACAAGCTCTAGTGGGAGTGAAACGCGTCTTGGGAGGTAACGTTCTGACTTTTTTACTGGGTTATGGAAGATTATTTTTCTATAACAGATAACCCTATGCACCGGACACAGGCTAGATGTGCTGTGTCATTCTTACATATACAGGGTGTCCCAGAAACAATGGGACATATTAATATAGTGAGTTACGGCATGCAAAAATAGAGCAATTGTGCTTACTATGGCTTATAAAAAGTAACTACTTTTTATTCTACAGGGTGTGAAAGTTCCTTTTTTAATTCTGTAAATTGGCAATAAATCTCACAGTTTGGCAGCTATTGATATGAAATTTTTCACGAGGGTGTTTTTGAGTACGACAAACCTACCCCTAACGTCAATTTTAAGCTAATTTGTAGGTGGCGCCACTTACTTGGCATGCGTGTGTAAAAAACTAGAATAATTTTTTAACTGACCCCCGTAGCTTAAATATGTTTATGAATTTGAAAAGACTGGTTACTTCTACAACAAAAAGGTATACTTAAAATGCGTATCTCTCACCGTTTTCCAGATATTTTGAATTACATTTTCCGGTGCGTAGAATGATCTTTTGTGAACGGGAAATTACTATAAACGCATTGTTCTGAATAAACGGTATTAAAACAATGCATCTTTTATTGACCCAACCGCTATTAAAAAAAATTTAATTGTGTTCATTAAAAAAAGACTATGAAACTCTGTGCGAGTGCTGTGGAAATCAAAGTATGTAGTCAATCATGTATTTTTTAATAAACACGTTATATTAGGGCATTAACTACATCTTAAATTTCTCTTAAATTTCATCAAATGTCTAATTTAACTACAATATTTAAATTTAAAGAAAATCACTGAACTAAAGTAAATTTTCAAAATGTTGGCCGCCCACATCAATGCATTTTCTAAGTCTCAAGCCAAAATTTTGCCGCACCTTGAACAGAGTTTGGTTTTTATTTCTAATTACATTTACTCCTTCCTGAAGTCTATTCCATATTTCTTCCTTGTAGTTGGGTACGTTTTTGTATGTCAAAGATTTCACATATTCCCAGAAAAAAAAAATCTAAGGGGTTTAAGTCAGGGCTTCTTGCTGGCCAAGGATATTCACTACCCCGACCAATCCATCGATGGGCAAAATTGTTATTTAAAAATTCTTTTACTTGTCTGGTATAATGGGCAGGGGCTCCATCTTGCATAAACAAAAATTCTCTCCTTAAAGCCAATGGAACATCTTCTAAAAGAATAGGTAATTCGTTTCTTAAGAAATTTAAGTAACGTTCTCCATTCAGCCTTGCAGGAAGTTCAACAGGTCCCAAAATTCTGTCTCTCAAAATACCACACCAAACATTAATAGAAAATTCATGTTGGAAATGATGTTCTCTCACTAAATTAGGCTGTGCTACATCGTAAAAATGGTTGTTTCGCCAATTGAATATTCCCCGCCGTGTAAATGTTGCCTCGTCCGTAAATAATATTTTGTTGAAAAAATAAGGATCGTGATACAGCTTTTCGCGCAAAAAGTTGCATAGTTGAATTCTAGGTTGATAATCTCCCGGCAATAAATTTTGCACAGGAGTGAAATGATAGGGATATAACTTTTCATTTCGTGTTATCCTGGATATTGATGATTTGCTGATCCCTGTTGCTGCAGAGAGACGTCTACTGCTGGTCTGTGGATCTTCCATTAGACGAACTAACACTTCTTCTTCCTGGTCCACGGTCAAGTTTTTTTTGTCTTCCGTTGTCAGGTTTAGAACTAAAAGAGCCAGTTTCACCCAATCTGTCGTAGATTCGTTTAAAAGTTTTATGATCAGGTTGTCTATTGTTTGGATAGACTTCTAAATACCTTTCAGCAGCTCTACGGCTTTTATAATTCGTTTGAGCTTACACGCAGACCATATTCTTCATGTCAAGATTGGTAAATTCATTGTGTCGAGGCATTCTGAATTAATATCTAGACGATTTTACAAAAACTATTAGCTAGCAATTATTTTTAATGATTCCGAAGATAAATTTGAACTAGAAAACAACTTTAACGCCAAACTTAAAGAAAATATCTTGTTAGGTCAACAACTGTCAATCCTGCCCCGACGCTCAAAATTAACCCGCCGCTGCCCCACGTCGCCGCCTATTGTTTCATGGCCTACTTGTCATAAAAACGGCGAATTAACTACTACGAAAAAATCATTGCATTTGCGCTGGAAAATGTAAATGAAAATATCTGGAAAACGGTGAGAGATACGCACTTTTATCAAGTATACCTTTTTGTTGCAGAAGTAACCAGTCTTTTTAATTTCATAAACATATTTAAGCTACGGGGGTCAGTTAAAAAGTTATGCTAGTTTTTTACAAACGCATGCCACGTAAGTGGCGCCACCTACAAATTAGCTTAAAATTGACATTCCGGGTAGGTTTGTCGTACTCAAAAACACCTTCGTGAAAAATTTCATATCAATAGCTGCCAAGCTGTGAGATCTATTGTCAATTTACAGAATTAAAAAAAGAACTTTCACACCCTGTAGAATAAAAAGTAGCTACTTTTTTATAAGCCATAGTAAGCTCAATCGCTCTATTTTTTCATGCCGTAACTCGCTATACTATTATGGCCCATTGTTTTTGGGACACCCTGTATATTAGGGCCATGAACCGGAAATCAATTTTTGATTTCAAGGTTCATTATATTTTTATTAAGGGTTAAGCATATTATTTACCTATAGTCATAGTACTTAAATGGTGTTATAGGTTATCGAAATATGACAGCTATTTCAACTTTGTGCCTGACCATCCAAAATGTTTCCAGTAAAAATATTATTTTGTGTCTATGTATTTCAATTTATTTTCGTACACAATAGAAACATTTAATTCGTGGTCACAATCTGGGTAAAATGGCACAGTTTGGGTCAATTTGCGGAAACGCTTTTGAAACTTATTGGACACACTTATTAACTTCTTGGGAACAAAGCTGACACTTTGTGGTGCCGATATGGACGTATTTCAGGAATAAAAAGCAATACCTGGGCACATTTTGAACTAAACATTGGCAACATTTTAAACACTATATACAGCACATTTCCATTGCCCATATTTTGTGGTTTAGAAGTCGCACTGAGTCATAAAAATGTGTCGTTCCAAAATGTGTGATTCTGTTTAGTGTCGACACCCATATTGAGTCAAAAAGTGCTGCTTGGGAACGATAATCCGTGACTTTCTCTATCCATATTTTGTATATAATTCGTCTTGGCATTGCAGAGATAAACCAGATCATGAAATATGCCCATAGGTATTTCCAAATAATAATTTTCTCTTAGATAAACGGTAGAGAAGAAAATGTACCATAAAGGAAAAACAATTACAGGAATATATTTATTTGAAAAACAGGATAAAGAATCTTGTTGGAAAAGAAGCAGGTATGCAAGACAAGCATCGGGAATTACATAACTTTTTACTTTCTATATTCAACGAAATTAGAAACAGAAGTCCTAATGGCATTTTTTTTCAAAAACATTAATTTGATAAATGTCTGTTATCACATATCATGCTTCACCTGGAATATTAATAGTGTTCGGTAACCCTTTACGCCCCAGCTTATCGTTCCTGCTCGCACGCATCTAACAGCATATTTATGAAAAGAGGGAAAGTGCCAAGTTTCCTCACTACCCTTTATTTTTGCTGCAAGGCTTAATGGCGTATGAAATGTTTGATAATAATGATGCACATTATACTGGGTGCGAAGGCAAAGCTGGCGCCAAAGTATTTCAGGAACGTGCCAGAGAAAAATTTATTATTAGACTATCTGCAAATTACTTTGGGCACTGTTCTTGTTCCCCACGATAAATGTAAATGTTTTTTTCTGCGTAAGCAACACTCCTGATGACAATGTTATGTAGCCAGATATTGCCGTGCATGTGGTCGTACGTGGGCGTCGCTAACATCAGCAGAAAACCTTCGACACCAAACTTTTTCTATTATTATTATATATTATAGGTCAACTGGCCAAATTAATTCTCTAGCAGGATATCTACATCACTAGCAACTAAAATAGAGCTGGACAAATGATAAAGAAATGTGTTCAGCTCAATCATATTCAGATCAAAATTGAAAGCCACAGATGCGTTAAAAGGGTATACATGGTAGATATAATCAAACAGTGAAGTGGAACACAGAACTTGTTTTAACGCCTTTTTAATTTTGCTAACTACGACCTTCCGAAAATAGCACTTTGAGAGAACTTTGTCGCTGACTTTGGCTAACTTAGCTGTTTAGGTAGCAATCACTTGTCGCCAGCGGCTTGAAAGAACAAAGAACAGTTTCTTAAAGGTCTTTATCTTTGTTCTCTGTGTAATGTTCAAGTATTAAAAATATGTTTAGTTCACATTACTCTCCACTTTTCTTTTAATAATAATTATGAGTTATATTTAGGTACCTGTGGTGCAAAGAGAAACTAGCTGGTCGCTAATTATTTTTTTGTGTTCCTCTTGCATAGGTCTATAATGTCACAAGTGCCCAAGTGCGCATCTTTGATCTACCTTGGCACCAACACAAAATATCTCACAGCGATACAACCTATTGTTACCGAAATAAACTTTCAAAGTTAAACCTGACTGCATTTTTTAGTTAATCTCTTATTTTAGCTAATTAGTAAATTTTTATTTGGAACCCTAATAAAATAAAAACAAGTATGTACCAACATGTGATGCTTCAGTCGAAGATAGCCTGGAAGCCCAGCGTGTGCTAATGATGTGGTTTATTTTGAGACACATTTAAAACATATCGTTCCTCTAAATTAAAATGTGCTCGATGATTGAGACCCTCACTGAAATTTAAATTATTTTATTTTCCAACTGTCTGGACTCTAATGTGCTATTTTCAATCACTCCTTTCCTATTTTGTTTTCGAATGACACTTTTGTACGCCACTGCATGTTACCCCATAAGTTATGAGTTTGTTCCACTTGGCGAGTGCCTCATACTGCACACCTGGCCATATATGGCCACCCTTCTACCCTTGATATGCACCCTTATTATCTGCAGCCCGATTATAATTTTTTCCTCTTTACTTTGATGCACATCAGTTTTATTGTTTTCGTACTGCATCATTCGGAATGCTAAACCATTTGACATTTCAACGAACTAATACTGAAGAAATATTTTATATGTCTTTTTGGTACCTAAGAATTAAAAGCTCTGTGATTATCCCCCCAACAGTCAGCTGTTGGATTCAAAATGCTGTCACTTTTTGTATAGAATGCCAGCACGAGCGTAGCCACCCAATCGTGTCATGATATGTTTTTTGGTACCCTCACACGAAGACCGTTGGTACTCCTTCAGCATCGCCAGTGGCGTCTTAAAAGTTATGCAACAAATTAAAAATTCCTACACAACCAATGCGAAATACGATTGTTTCCACCATTTGCTTCCCGTAATTCGCGAGCAAAGTTTTGGCAAACTGCTGGGCTATTAAATGTTTACAACCATATAAAATTTGAAACTTTTCGGAGCAAACGCTGTTTAGGCTCTGTCGTTAAACCATACAATAATGGCCATTGGTACAAGCCAGATACTATTGAGAAAAGCAAAATGGTTGGGTTTAGTTGTGCTTCGCACCCCTGACTTTTTTTATTGCTCCAGCTAACAGTGCCCCGTGTCTAGTTTGCTTCATGTTTAGGCTTGTCAGGGGCGTACATACACTTGGGTAATGTGGCACTAGTTAGTAGTTTTGTAGAGATTCAAAATTAGTTACTATCCAAGCTAAACGCCGGTCTAGCAGGCATAAAAAATCACTGATAAAGTACATGATAAATCAAATATGCATTTTTTAAATAGAATGTTACCTAGAAAAACGTTTAGGAACATAATAGTCTACACGAGCATATAGTAAACTGAAATATAGGTACGCAAGAATGGGAGAATAAATCTTATGAAATTAAATATATTGAAATTAATACCTTTTCTGATTCGTGCGATCGTACAGGTAAAGTACTTTTTATGTAGGTACATCAAACGTACATTTAGAGGACTAAAATGTCTCATGAATAGGATTGAATATGTACGTTTTCAGTACAAGTACAAGTGACATACCCTTGTATATGTAAAAGAATAGAAGGTATAGCGTGGAATAAAATTACAAATAAAGTTGATCTTTGATCACTGCAGATTGTCTCAAAAGATTTTCAGTTTTGTTCTCCTGGGGTAGAAGTACAAGAAGAATAGGATAAGTCAACGATACTATAAATATTACTAGTTCAGCCTAATAGAGTTCGCTATAAAAAAGTGCCAATTCTAGTTTTTTTACATGTTATCACTGGTCACCATATCCAAAGCTTCCAAGCAGATTTTCAAAATGTCACGTGCGAGGTCACGTTTGGACGCACCAATTCACGCCCGTCATTTGTCAATTTACGTTTTATCTGACGTTGATCGGTGTCGGTTGTCGTTTATTATACGTCAAAATTGTCACAAATCTTGTGCAATTTTGGAATATGCCAAATTGGGCTTTCCCGTTTTTCCCGGATTTTTGTTTAAGTTTATTGATGTTTTTTCCTGGTTTACTGTTGTCTAACTGTGTACCGGTGATACTAAGGAATAACCATCGAGCTAATCTGGAGACCCCCTCATGTTTTACAGTTTTGGCCCCTCTTTCTAGCAGTGGCAACCTTTGAACTGTTGACGACTTCGGACGGAAGTGACATCTCGATGACGTCATGATGTGGTGCGTCAAATTATTGCAAAACAGTTGTCACTGTCATTATTTTTATTAGTTCTTATTTCCAATCCAATTCGAATATTGAACTTATTGTTATAGGCTCCAATAATTTATCGTTAATTAACTACACAGTTTTATTTACTTTGAACAATTACAACACGATTAAAACACAATTAATTTCTACTAACAATTCGCACTGTTCGCTTGTCTGCTTATTTACTGCTCTGCACTACCTATTCCATCGATCTCGCGCGGCTCGCTGGTTTATATACCAGGCCTGAACACTATCTCGTACTTTCGAGACCGGAGGCGACTGTTCCCCGGTTCTCGCTTAGTCTAGATGGGTTCCCGGGGTCGCGGTCGGCGCTCGGCGTTGCCGCTTCGGCCCGAATCTCTGTTGACCGACGGTCGGGCGTAAAAATATTTAGTACGCCTCTAGTACATCTATTGATACGTACAGTGTACTTAGGTATTTTTGACACGTACAGTTCTGTGGACATTGTCCCAATACGTACATAAGTCGCACTATGTATGTACTTGTGCTGATTGGGTGGTTTCCTGAAGACCAATTTTTTTTTATTTGTGATTAATTAAATTAGAATCGAGTAACTTTTTGTTAAATATAACAATAATGCTATACAGTCCGTTTGGAAAGTCTGGGAAATGTCTAATATTGATAAAACGGCTTGGAAAATAGAAGCAAAAATTTCAACTGGAGACTTGCTTACACGTGCTCTCAGCAAGGTTGCCGGATTTACAAGTGAGCAGAATATTGAGTTTAACTTTGTGATATTAAATATTAGTACTATTTTATTTGTAGTGTTTAGAACCAACTTCTAAATTTTCTTAATGGGTTTGAGGTCGGTGGATGAAAATGAAAGTCCTCTTTCCAAAATTTGTCGAGGTTTCTCAATGGTTTTATTGCATCTTCAGGTCCCTAAGTAACAAGAGGGCAGTGACCTCAGGTGTTCTAGTACATTTTTTTTTAAATTGTACTCGAACACCTGAAGTCTTTGGAAAGGGATTTTGGAAGGAAGACTTTCATTTTCATCCACCGACCCCTCAAACCCATTAAGAAAATTTAACAGTACAAATTTACATCTGGTAGCGATATCTAAAACGTCAGTACTATTTTATTCTATCTGCAATCAGTACAGCTCGTCAGAGTTTCTTTCACCTGTAAATATCCGTTCTGTACCTCCTTTGGTTTTTGATCTACGACAACAGAGCGCAGTTAAATCCTAAAGACACCAAGTCGAGACAAATCTACAAAACTGCTTATTGGTGATGGTGGATACAGTAGTGACAACAACGAGCTAGTATATTACATCTGGAGAGACCCTCTTGTTTTACAGTTTTGGCCCCCCTTTTTAGCAGGGGGTGTCTTAACAATGGCGGGAATATCCGCTTAAATTGACGTCACTTGACGTCTACTGGACCCGACTAAATATACTTTAACTCAGAAAAGCAGGAAAACTGTTTAAAAAATTTCTAACAAAAACTATAATTTTGTTTTGGATTGTAACATTTTTTAACGGTGATCTGAGCAATCCGTATCATTAGTTTGTCCAATTTATTTTTAAATTAACTCAAAATTATGTAAGATTTAACGAATTTTGATTCTAGAAGACCAATTGATGTGTTCTGACTACCTTAAAAAGGCCACAAAACGGGACCATTTTTAGGGAAATATCGATTGACAACAACAACGTTGCCACATTCCTTTTTAAGAAGACAATGTCATCAATAATTTGGTTTTTTTTCTTAGACGTCGTAGATCAAAAAACCCAAATGAGATAGAGAACTGATATTTGCATGTTCAAGGAACGATGGAGAGCTGCACTGATTGCAGGTATAATAATAGAGTAGTTGAATTTAAAAATGTGAAGCTACCCTCAATATCTTAAATCGTAAATCTGGCAACGTTGCTGTGGACATAACTTAACTAATAAACCATATGTTCAATTTTAAAATTTTTCTCAAAGCCGCCTCTTCAATATTTGACCATTCCCAGACTTTTGACCAAAAATTACATGTTGTCGTAGATGAAGAACTGATATTCAGACATTAAGGGTTATTTTCAATCGAATTGAGTTTGTTACGTTCTTAGGGAATTGCAAACGTGCTATTCTGATCAAAAACAACAAAAAAAATCCCTTTCCGATTTCTTTTTTGAAATTAGCCAGGGGAGGGTATTGCAAGTTTTTTCTCAATAAGACTGTGAAGGCGAGCGGTCAAAATATATTCTAGTGTTTTCCGGGCTTTGAAGCCGTGGTCCAATGGAATTTCTTCCTGACGTTTCGTCTACAGCTGCGACAGACATTATCAAAGGCGATGGGGCAATGGGCAAAGTGATCTCCCGTGCTTCCCGACGTTGACTGATCGACTGTAATGAGCTCTGTGGTATTTATTCGCCCGCCGTCGCGCTGCAGTGGAGCGACTAGGGTGGGAGTAGTGGTGGCGCGAGGTTTCGGCGCACTTGCAATATGTCGTAGAAGTCACTTCCACTCTGCATTTAGCAACATAATTTCCTCCTTCCTGTTGACAGTGTTGTCATGTTTAAATATCTCAATGGCCTCTCTCGTGATAGTCTCGGATAGAAACGCTGCGATTGATATAAAATATCCACGTCGTTGACCTTCGGATAGAGCGGGCTCTGCTACTGTAACTTTTGTAGTGGTCCCAGCCTGCAACTCCTCTTGTGTTTCGTCATCCTCGTGTTGACACTGCGTTTTGTAGTGCTGTTGTATACCGAGCCACCGCTGCATGGAACTCGGCAAACTCCGGGTGCCGATAGGGGATCTCTGACAAGACCGCAAAGATCCCCTACCGGCTCTAGATTGTATTTTTTCTCAATTTTCAAGTTTCACTATGTGCTTTCCTGATATAGTTTTGGTCGGTCTTAGATAACAGTGCCATCTTCTTGTGAATCACATTCAGTAACGTCGTTAATAGTGTCCAACGCAGAAAATATTCCGTTGATAGAATCTACTTGTAGAATTTTATTTTCGTAATTGTCGTTTTTCAGGGACGATTACTTCTTGATTTATTTGCCTATCGCATTGTCTCTTCTTGTTATTTTCGATATCAGGGGTTATTTCCGACCTTAACGTCCGTTTATTAGTTATTTGTTCTTTATCTGAATTCTGTTCTTGTTCTTGATTGAACGATGTTCTATCAATTAAAGTGCCTGGTTTGAAAATATCTTCATAAATATTGTTTCTTCCATATAAAATGGCAGAACTATAACTTTAGAACGAGTGGACCGATTGGAATGAATCCAACCTTGTTTTGTATGTTTTTTTGCCCTTCACAAAAAAAAGAAATTATGTTTTTGTTTTTTTTTCTCCCTGTTATCTATGCCTAGTATTAAGTTTGTGTTTCCTCATGTTTTTTTGTATTTTGTAGTTCTGATGAAGGCTTGCTACCGAAACGTGAATAAACAACGCCAAAGAGTTCTTTGCATGGTTTATGTTTTTACCAAGGACAACATCCCAAAATTTATGCTTACACGAGAATTGTGGTTCACGAGAATCTTTTTTTGGGTAAGTATCGTTTGCCCTAAGTATTTATATAGAGTCTATCTTTAATAAATTTATGATATAAAATAAACTCGAAGGCTCGGAAAATCCCGGCGCTAAACTTATACAATGGAAAATAGGTATACAAGTAATAACATGGAATATAAAGGGCTCAACAATACTTCAGAAACTTTTGTTCAGTTGAGGAATTCCAGTGATAAATAGAGCCTAGAGTATACAAGTAATAGCATGGAATATAAAGGGCTCAACAATACTTCAGAAGCTTTTGTTCAGTTGAGGAATTCCAGTGATAAATAGAGCACAAGCATATTGAAGAAATTGAGCAATCATTTCGGTTTTTTTTTGTATGTTTTGATATTCTATAAGTCATTGTATATTATGTATCTATCTCATAATTGTATATCTGGCTAAGAGGGTTACAAAAATAGGTTAAAGTTGCTTAACAAGATGTTACAAAAAAGTAGGCCAATAACCACAGATTCTCGAAAAATAATGCAACTTGTTTTACCCCATCTTTTCATTTTGGAGACTCGCTATACGGGATGACAAAGTTGCAACTTTTAAAACATTTTTATTTAATCAGTTAACTATCGAAGAACTTAATAAGTCGACATTGGAAGAACTAATTCTGTGTTTTGTAAACGTATTTAACTCTTTCGAGTACTTCCACATGCTTTCTTTTACAAGCAGCCAAGGCATTAATTTTATATTTTCTGTAAAATTAACACCTTGCTACAGTTTATCAAATACTTTTTTTTTCTACAAAGTTTTTAAAATGGTAGAAATTGCATTTCTTTACCACAACACATTAGTTTAGAATTTCGACAAATTTTGGTTAAATTAACTTCTAATTGCCCACCTTTTAACCTCAAGTAGAAAAGTTCTTTAACCCGGTCGATATAAATAACTAGACCCAGCATCAGGGATAGAAAAATAGATATAAAAAACTGGAAAAAATTTTTTGTAAAAGGCTTCCTATGGAAGAAACCATAGCTCTACAAAGGAAATTATTTTTTCTATGACCTCTTACGAAAGCAGACATAGCAATCGGAGATGGTAGCCTCGAAACCAAATAACACACGGTCGTGCGTTAGGAAAAACAACTGAATTATAGACCCACCCCACTGATTTGGAATGGCCCCGATTTAATTCGAATGATGACATTTAACGAACTGTCAAAATTACTCAATTGAACATTATGAGAACGATCAACATTAATTCCTTCACACATGCGTCAGTTCCTTCAGCGCTTTGTATTGCGTTCGGAAGAGCCAGGGTTCAATTCCCAGCTCCTAATAATTTTTATTTTTTTGTATATAACTCATAGTCAGTTAAGATACTCGCGTCATTGCGCAACATTTTACCCTCTTGTGTTAATTGTCACTTTCTTAGCTTGTCAATAAGCAAAATTGTGATATTTGTCACAAATGGTGCCATTAGTTCAGTCACGACCATATTAATGATTAGTTCATGTTAGTAAAAAAAGTAACAGTGCATCTATACAACTTGAGCGAGTTTTAGATCAATATTCCCATCACGTGTGTAACTATCGTAAAAATATCCCTATGTGTAACCAAATTCCCATGTTTGACCATATCTGAGATTCTCAGGTGTGTTGCTACAGGGGCTCTCCGAAATACCTTACAGTGTTGTGAGCCTCTATAGAAGTCGAAATCCTATGAAAGTATCGCAGTTTTGTCTCAAAAAAATAAAAAATTGTGTAATTAAGATTACTAATTAAGGGTTACTGCTCGCTGTATGCATTGCAATCCCAAAGAATACAATAAGAGAAAGAGCGTCACAAGTTGGTCTATTGTGAACGGGCTGTTCTTTCGCCCTTTGCTTCTGAGTGATAAAAAAAATCTTTAAATTAGAATTTGTATAAAAAAAAGGAACGGTCCTATCCCATTAACTGCGGTGTAAAAGTATTAAAAAATACAAAGAAATAATCGCAGTTGAGATCATAATTTGCGGCAATTTAGTAAATAGTTCATTCCGGTGTGAGCATACAACATATATCCCCACTAACTTATATATATTCCAGGTAAGCGTATAGGTAGAGCTGAAAGCTTGCGTGTTCAGCGTCATATATTTACTTAATTGTTGGATGACTGGCAATCGCCATATGGGTCTGTACGCCACTGGAGCGACCAGGGGGTTACGTTACGTACTACTGTGTGTCTCGTGCAGTTAAGCACAAAGCAGGGGGCGCAATACCTAAACCGGGATCCCGCGTGTGTATTCGCATTTGAACTGTTTGAGCTGTCACACATTTGGTGCTCTAACGTCGCGCGTTACGTTGTTGACATACTCTGTGCTCCCTTACGGCTCTTTTAGACCCTCAGAGTCCGAAACAGCTGTGCTGGAGTCTAAAATTAGTCGGCGGTGGTTACACTTTAGTTGGTTCGCGTCTGGAGACTAGTTGAATACGCACGTGGTCACATAGACGTCGTCGCTTCGTTCTCCCGAGCGTTAGCAAATTTATGTGCAAATCGAAAAGACCTGCTCCCCTATGCGAGATCGCCGGAATAACTTTACCAAAGAATACATAAACAACATTGTCAATCCGCTGGGAAGTAGACCGGCAAGACCTACAGAAATCGCGCGTGCCAACGAAGAGCGCGCGGCTACCATCTCAGAGCCCGCCGAAGAACTATCAAAGGTAAGAAAAACCATCAAACGACTCAATCAACTTCGGTATGTCAAAAATTATCCAATTCCGAATTTTCAAATGTTTTTCCCAGTAAACCTTCAATTTATTTTTTTTTCTTATTTCTGAACTAAAACAAGAAAAAAAAATGCTGTATAAAGAAAACTCCTGTTTAGAGAAACAAAGAAATATAATGTCGTGTGATGTTTAGCCACACGATAATTTTCCTTTATTCCAGCTTCAGAAAAGTTCCTTTTTATCTGTCGTACGTAACCCCTTGCCATTAGAAGCACTATAGGGAGGAAAACACCCTCTGCTTAAAGCTTAACAGAGGGGTCGAAAATCGGCACAAAACGGTCGTCAAATGTTATGCGTGCCTCTATAATGCTTAAACTTAACCCATATTTTAGATAGGTTTCTTTGTGTGTTTCCAACCCTCATACAGTTTTTGAGATATTTCTTTACAATTTTCCGATTTTATTTTTTTTTCAACAAAAAAATATTTTGTCAAGTTTATCACAACAAGTAAGTGTTAGTGTTCAAATAGGAACTAATAGTATCCTATAATTATCAAATGTTGTTTATCGATAAGAAACCGATACACACCGTCTGGTTCCTTTATTTACCAATGCCCAATGTTCTCTAAATCCCGGTATCTACTGATCAAACAAAATAATAACCTTGTGAATTGTGAATAGAATTTTAAACCCAGGATCCAAACATAACGAATACAAGACGGTTTTGCAATTATTTTTCTTACTATATATTCGGATTCCATATATTGATGAACTTGATGATCAAATGAAGAATTTATGTAGCTACCTACCTATATAATTCTCGTTGAGCTTCTTAGCAGCTAAAGAAAAGAAAAAGAGAAGAAAAAATAACAAAAATGGAAATAGTGGGAATAGAAAAATGAGGCATGGAAGCTGTGAGGGACAGTAAAAGAAAAAGCTAAATAATCTGGAATCTAGATTAAATAAGAGCCTTCCTTATGCTGAATGGTGTGAAAGGTGAAAGAAGAAGCGCTTTAGTAAGCAGATTGGAGATAGTCCCTGTTAAAGAGGCAGGAAGAAAATGGGAAAAAAGAAGAAAAACAAACTGGGACATGTAAGAAGAGATTATGAGAGTTGCATTTTTTCTAAATGAAATATAAGCAATTAAAAGAGTTTGAAAAGTTATTACAAAATCAGCAAAATTTTCACTTCAAAACGAAAATTATTGAAGTTTTCATCATTACATCAAAGGATTGATGAACATTGATACAGTCAATAAAAAGACACTCAAACAAGAACCTAAAAATCTCTGTGGTTGTTTTGATGGAATATTTTCCATTTTTTAATGCAATTACAAAAACTTCAGCTTTATTAGATCTCCCAAATAACATTTTTCCGTCTTCCCACTAAATTCCGACGTCGCAACAGGTGTAACTCTTGTCCAAGACTTTTTTAATAATATAGTGGTTAGAAGTCCAAGCGACGTTAACCCAACGTCGGTCGTTAATGGTCGCGCAATAGTCGGATTTGAAGTCGGTCGGTTAATGCAACGTGGCGTGTAGTTGAAATGCGTTCAGATGTACTACTATAAATAAGGATTAACATCAATTTTTCAGGTTAGTTCAGGTTAGAACGTAATCTTCAATGAAATTCATAAGCATTTTTTTTCACTCGAGTTCCCACAGTGACCCTTTTAACACCTTAAGGCTGAATTTGTGATAAAAAAAAGAACTCGATTGTTTTCGCGTTTTAAATTCCAAAGAAGTTGTTGGGAGATGGAAAACTTCAACATTTGCTTACAAATTGTTGACGTTTCCCAGACTATTTTCGTTTTTTTACCAAAGTTGCTCAAATAACATTTCGAAGTCGCGGCCACGTCGCTTCAGACAACCCGACAACGCAAGGCAACGTTGCCGCGACCACGTTCACTGTTCTACACCTAAAGGGGGAGCTCAATTTCCAGTCGGGCCGACGTCCGACTCCAACTACCTTTTAGGCAGCTTCTGTGCCATCTACAATGTACTCAATTACGTACCATAGTCTTTGGCTTGATTTTGAACGTTTCAATACTCGTCATCTTTGTGGTTGTTTTGGTGGAATATTTTCCATTGTTATTGCAATTACAAATACTTCAGCTTGATTAGATCACCCAAGTCTTCCGACTAAATTCCGACGTCGAAACAGGTGTAAATCATGGTTGTCCAATGACTTTTTTAACAATATAGTGGTAAGAGTTCCAGACGACTTTAACCCAACGTCGGTCGTTAATGGTCGCGCAATAGTCGGTCGGTTGATGCAACGTAGCGTGTGTTTGAAATTTTTGAACCAAATACATTTGTCAATTTCTTTGGAAGTTTTAACGTAATGCCGACGTAGCCTGTGAGCTATAAAATAATAAATAATTATTAATTAAACTAACCTAACGGCCTTCAGTAGTACTTTTTTTAGAAAAACAGCTATGATGCGTTCCAGGTGTCCTACTATAAATAAGGATTAACATAAATTTTTCAGGTTAGTTCAGGTTAGACCGTAATCTTTAATGAAATTCATGCTCATTTTTTTTCACTCGGGTTCCCACAGTGACACCCTTTTAACGCTTTAAGGCTGAATTTGTGATAAAAAAAAGAACTCGAGTGTTTTCTCGTTTTAAATTCCAAAGAAGTTGTTGGGAGATAGAAAAACTTCAACACTTGCTTACAAATTGTTGACGTTTCCCAGACTATTTTCGTTTTTTTTTACCAAGGTTGCTTAAATAACATTTCAAAGTCGCGGCGACGTCGCTTCAGACAACCCGACAACGCAAGGCAACGTTGCCGCGACCACGTACCTCTTCTACACCTAAATGGGGAATTCAATTTCCAGTCGGGCCGACGTCCGACTCCAACTGCCTTTTAGTCAGCTTCTGTGCCATCTACAATGTACTCAATTACGTACCATAGTCTTTGCCTTGATTTTGAACGTTTCAATATTCGTCATCTCTGTGGTAGTTTTGGTGGAATATTTTTCATTTTTAATGCAATTACAAAAACTTCAGCTTTATTAGATCACCCAAGTCTTCCGACTAAATTCCGACGTCGAAACAGGTGTAAATCATGGTTGTCCAAGACTTTTTTAACAATAAGTGGTTAGAGGGGCAAACCACGTTAACCCAACGTCGATCATTAATGGTCGCACAATAGTCGAATTTGAAGTCGGTCGGTTGATGCAACATGGCGTGTGGTTGCAATTTTTGAATCTAATACATTTGTCCATTTCTTTGGACGTTTTAACGTAATGCCGACGTCGCCTGTCAGCTATAAAATAATAAATAATTATAAAAAAATAAAAAGAAGTAAGATGCGTTCAGATGTACTACTATAAATAAGAATTAACATCAGATAAGTGGACACAAATAAGAAATGAGCTGTCAGAAGAGAGAGAACAGAAATTTTCAAATTTCATAACAACCTTGACGAATTTGATAACGTCGGGAATCACGGGAGATCACTTTACCCTTTGCCTCATCGCCTTTGATAATGTCTGCCGCAGCTGTAGACTAAACTTCAGGAAGAAATTCCATTGGACGACAACTTCAAACTAAGCCCGGAAAACGCGTTAGATTATATTTTGACCGGCCGTGAAAGCCTTTACAGTTTATAACACAAAATACAAAGAGTATTGAGAGAATGCATATGCCTTACTTACTCAGCCTCTGCCCTTACTGTTGGTGTGCTACAAGGTACAAATGCCAGCATGCGGAACATAATAATTTGAATTAATATATGAGGCATCGCAGATGAATACGAATAACCAAAACTAACCTACAACGTACATAAAATTGGAAATCGCCGACCATCAACTGACCAGTCGTTGGTTAGTGCACAACATCTGAGCGACGTTGCAGCAATGACTTTTTGAATTTTCAGGCACATTTGGTTAGGTTTGTTGAATCATAGGTTAGAGGTCGAAAATTTGTCCAAATAGCTATACCAAGATAATGTTAAATTGCAAATTATTGGTAACGAAGTGAAGATTTGTGGCCTTTTGGTCATTATTGGTTTATATTATGGTCACATCGCAACGACGCCACTTCTTACCGAGACCATTTCGGCTTTTTTTTAGTCCATGTATATATTTTCCACTTTTTTGCTCAACTTGTAATATTTATATGGGTGACAAGTCTGAGGGTTTGTCACCCATATTATGGTTTCAAGTCTCTTTGAGAATGGACTATTTCTTCGCATTTATATGAGAACAGCCAATTTTAATAGGATGTGTGCTAAATCAATTTTTGATACACATATATTGTATCGAAAAGTTACTATTTATTAAATTCTCGGAATTTTTGAAGGGTTTTGTTGTTTTTGGAAGTATTTAAGGTATAGTTGAAGTGTCAAGCGTTTATAATTGTTGTTAAGTATTACGTTTGGAAACTTAATATAATAATATACCGCATTGAAACGAAAAAAAGACTTATCACAGAGAAAACCTGCAAGATAAGATGATATAAATTCGTCAGTTTTATTGTAGTTAATATTTTACATCTAAAATATTGCTCGGTCAGAAAGACTCCAAATAACGCGACTAAAGGAACGTCCGCTAATGTGTAACCATTGGGATCTATGCTACCTGAAAAGTAGTTGGAGTCCAAAGTCGGTCCGACTGGAAATTGAATTCCCCATTTAGGTGTAGAAGAGGGTCGGTACGTGGTCGCGGCAACGTTGTCTTCCGACGTCGGGTTGTCTGAAGCGACGTCGGAATGTTATGTCTTTGTGGGAACTCGAGTGAAAAAAAAATGCGTATGAATTTCATTCAAAATTATATTCTAACCTGAACTAACCTGAAAAATTGAAGAACCCTAAAATAGAAATCTGCCCCAAAAAAGTTGTTTTAAACTATATAAAGCTTGAATTAAATTAAAAAAAAAAGAAGGATTTGACAAATTATGAATTTTTTATTAATTCTGGAAATGTGGAATTCATCGGAATTATGTACTTACGTATGTTTTTTTTTCTACCACCCAACTTCCTGTGGAGAAAGCAATTTTGCATAAGTAATAATTTAGAGACCTGTAGGGGAGGTGATAAAAAAGCAATAAATAAAAAAAAGATTTTGTATTTTTCTCCGCCTATAATGTATGTAATATTTTTAAAACTTATTTGGTCTCAAAAAAAAACCAAATCTGTCACAATCCCAACCAACGTATTCCAGTTTCTTTGGACCTCTCTGTTCTCTATCGTGTTACGCAATAGACAAATAAACGCATCAACGAAGCCACACACAATGCAGACATCCAGTGCATTGTTAAAACTTCTGTTCTCTTTTCAGAATATGCTAATGCCGAGTGCAGGCATAGCGTCACCAGATGCTGACACCCTGGGCCTAACCGGACTTGGGGTCCTAAGCACAGCTGGTACCATAAATGGTACTGCAGTTCAAAACAAAGACACTACCTTTACTAAACTGTTCGTTGGCGGGTTGCCGTACCACACAACGGACAAATCGTTAAGGGACCATTTTTCCGTTTATGGCGAAATCGAAGAGGGCGTAGTGATTACAGATAGGCAAACTGGAAAAAGTAGAGGATATGGATTTGTGAGTATATTTCGTATTCTTAAAGATGGGTGCCAATGGCAGTATGACAAGTTAAGGCACTGTTGTTGGTACCTACTACTAAATTTCTAGATTATGTTGTTTGTTATCATATATTTGATAAACTAAGAGAGTTGGGGAGAGATTGAAAACAGTTCTTCAATGCCAGGGCATTTTATTTCAATCGCTATAATATGTTTTGCTTCAAAGGGAATAGAAAATTACACACGCATTGGACTGAAAACAGGACTAGTGCCGGCCATTGTCCGATAATTGAGATCGAGTAAACCGACTGAAACGAAACTCTCTTTGGGTTTAAAAAATGAAGTGCTATTTGCCATTTGTCCCCTTCACTGAAAGTTTATTTTTAAGCGATAAGCAGCAACATCTGGTGGCGGTACCGTATTGCGTCCCGGTAAAAATACTCGACCCCTTTTGTACGCTGATGATGATATTTTTATAGGGGTGTATACATTATAAAATGCTATACTGCGAGCCACAAATTCGCACCTGTGTTTGGTTGCATATGGATTTCGTGTGCACACACAAAATCACACTTCTTGACAGAACAAAGTCTCTAAATTTTATTTTAATGATATGGAAAGTTTTTACGTTCTCGTTCGCCGCTCCTAATGAGCCCTGACGACTGATTTTAGCAACTGACGGCTTTGACAGCATTTCGAGCAAAAATAACAAAACTGGGTTTTATTTCAAGGACTGCATATGCGGATATTTTATCGGTTCATCCATAAGGAAATAGATATAAATAAAACTACGTTTAACGTCAGTCGTAGTTCGGTTTGAATTATTTTCGGGTTCGGACTGTAAAAATACACTGAACAACAATTGAATTGGTGGGCATGAATTTGCGTTTTTATATATCAGGCCTCCATTTTAGCTTCACCATGATCAACAGAGTTATCAGAACTCATATTTGTATTTTTTTTAAGTGTCTTTGTGTATTTGAACAGCATTTTAGCTTAAAAAGGCAAATTCTCAAAGAAAAAATTTTTTTTTATTTCATTCAGTTTTTTAAAAACATGTGCAGGATTATATACACAAGCGCTAACTAGATGTATTGCATAGTGTCAAAACTTCTAACAACTGCCGTTTATTTCTTGGATTGACAATTTTTTATTTTCCACTATTCAATATCTTAAAAACCTTGAAAACCTGAGAGAAACGCATATTTTTTTATAAAATATGACTAGGGGCAATACGAACACTTTGACGTAATCCCAAATATTCAGAAATATTTTTTAGATAACAGTGGGCAGGATACCCGCAGTTCAATGCTGCTCTTGAGGGTTTCAAACTTCTTTCACAGAAAAACCGTTTTCGTGAAAAGTTCACTCACGTTTCTAAAGCTGTCTAGCAGACAAAATGTGTTTTAAGTAGGTTATTTAAGACATTTTCCTTTCTCACCGTAGCTTAATATTGCGTGAATTTTATTTAAGCAGGGATGGGTAGGTAGAAAATTATACATTTTTTACCGTAAAGGATAGAAATTGTAGTTTTCTCCATTATCTACCTGATCTCATGTATGAAATTATTATCAACCAACAGCTTTATTTTTTTGCCCAGTGTATGTGTGATGGGCATTAATGGTTCCGCAACATCATTAAATAAGAAGTGTAGTATGAGGATTGGGTCAAGAATAAGTGAGTTTTCTGCCCAGATTGAAAGCATTGTAATTCCCAGTGTTATTGGCAATATTCCGGCATTTTCATATGATATAACTTCGTGGAAGCTTCCACCTAACGTTGTTCTTGCGGACAAGTCATTTAATGTTTGTTCCATAGTGGATGTTTTGCTGTAGCCTTCGAACACTACTTAGCAAATTTGTTGAATCATCCTTATTAGTTTTTTTTAGCCTTTATAATTTCCCACATGCTTGAAGATCCAATCAATTTGGAGTAATTTTAGCCTCCCGAATAACTTTATTATATTTTTGGTCCCTCACCAGACCCTCGTCGCCAATCGCCATGCCTACACTGCCTACTTACCCAGGAATTTCAGGTGGTCTCCCAACTCACCACTGAGCCAGCTTATGTTGAAACCCTGATCAGACTTGACCTTATATAACCTTACAGAAAAAGACGCGCAATGTGCCCTCTGGAACAGCTAGACATATGGATCATCAATCGGCCAATCGTGGTTCCCAGAGGTGCTTTACTCGACCGGCGCCATGTCTCGGAGTAAGCAATATGTGCGTCTTTCACACTCTAAATGAGCAGGCATGAGAAAGTACAAGGAAAACTGGACACAGTCGGAATATGTAGACGGATAGATCCAAGGCTTTGTGGCTACTTGGGAGAAGTCGGCAGTGCCTGGGAGACCTTATAGGAATCCTCAGTGGCCACTGCAGACTAAACAGACACATGCACCTCCTAGAAATGGTGGACAGTCCACTCTGCACCCACTGTGGAGCAGGGCAAGAGTCGTCTTACCACTTTCTGGGAGTGTGCTATAGGTAGGCGCGACTGCGCCACAGGACATTGGAAGGCGCCTTCCTCCATCGAGAGCTTCCGACTCTCGATGGAGGACTCTTCATTACAGGGACGGGTCGACTCGTGGAGGGAATGAGGGCCCAGGCGGAGTAGGGATGGGTGGATCGGGGGACTGTGAAAAGGGCCTTTAAGGCCCCAATGTCTAGAAGTAGTACTACTACTACCACCCAACCCTGTATATCAGTTTAGTTTCGTGGGTAGTCGGTCTGTTTAAGCTTTTTCAAACGTCTATCAAATCCAAAACTTGTTCGGCTTGGCAATCAAGAATATTCTCTGCATATTTATCCCATATAGGCATATTCTTAACCCAACATAGTCTTATTAGTAGGAAAGTGTAGTAGAAGTCTTTCGATTTAATAAACTTGTACCTTCTGCTCAAAAATTAAATATTGATTTAAATTGCCTTGTGAAAATAGATATTAGATAGATAGTTTGTCTGCATCCTACAGAAATAAACATTATGCCACGATGCGTCGAGTAAAATTTTTGTTTACCAAATATTCCATCCGAACTGAAAATTGTCTTTATCATTTAGTGGCAGCCCGTTTATAGGACAGCGATCCAGTGAATGATAAAGGTTTAACGCACAAAATTATAAAAATCTTTGTCTGGAAGACACACCAAATTACGAAAATAACCGTGAAAAACTCTAAAAATACAACTTTACGACAAACTGATGCAGCAGCCGGACATTTAAGAGAAAGATAGCTTTTAAAACATCAGGAATAGCGAGAAAGTTAATGTGATGTGTTATGAGCATGGGCGTCGGGATTTACAGGGAATTTACGTTTCACGAATTTTTAGGTAATGAGAACGTTCATTTTATTCAAAACACCTAATAAAAAAACGTCGACTAAGTCATAAACTGTATAACATTTTTTCATCATTGATTTAATTGCAGTAATGTTGATGCTGTTCAATTCATGTGCATTGACATATTTATATATAAGGTGTCATCACTAAATTACAAAATGACACGTTCCAAGGATTTCCACATTCATTGCTCATAATTTTCATATTAGTTACTGTTGAAATCGTTTTCATGATAGAGGAACACATTTTCAGGACAAGTACTTCTCGCCCTCTTGTCATTAGCCAAATTCAAACAATTTTAAGATCATTAACTTTATGTTAGGTTTTACAGCGGTTTTAAAACGGAATTAAATTTATAATAACTTTAAAACATCTTTAATGGATGCTCTTTACACTTTAAGATCGTTTACTCTGATAAATCGGTTTTAAAGAAGTCTAAAGACCATTTCAATATCAATTTATGATTAGCACAAACGTGTAAAATAACTTTTGTCTAAAATCTAAGGCCTGTTTTTGAGGATTTTTTAAATGTGTCAGAGCACCTATCCAAGGAAATTAATAATTGCAATTTTTCGACACCCTGTATATCAGTTTGTGATTAGCACAGATGTCTAAAATAAATTTTGTATAAAATCTAAGGCCTGCTTTTGCATTGTCGACAACTCACACATGATTGGAAAATAAATTTTGAGGATTTTTTAAATGTTTCAGAGCACCAATGCAAGGAAATTAATATTTGCAATTTTTGTATACCCTGTACATCAATTTATGATTAGTATAGACGTGTAAAATAACTTTTGTATAAAATCTAAGGTCTGTTTTTGCATTTTCGACAAAACTCACATTAATTTGATAGGAAAATAAATTTTGAGGAGTTTTTAAATGTGTCAGAGCACCTATCGAAGGAAATTAATGATTGCAATTTTTCGACACCCTGTATATCAGTTTGTGATTAGCACAGACGTCTAAAATAAATTTTGTATAAAATCTAAGGCCTGCTTTTGCATTTTCGACAACTCACACATGATTGGAAAATAAATTTTGAGGATTTTTCAAATGTTTCAGAGCACCAATGCAAGGAAATTAATATTTGGAATTTTTGTATACCCTGTACATTAATTTATGATTAGCACAGACGTGTAAAATAACTTTTATCTAAAATCTAATGCCTGTTTTTGCATTCTTGACAAAAGACACATTAATTTGATAGGAAAATAAATTTTGAAGATTTTTCAAATGTTTCAGAGCACTAATCCAAGGAAATTAATATTTGCAATTTTTCGACACCCTGTATATCAATTTGTGATTAGTATAGACCTGTAAAATAACTTTTGTATAAAATCTAAGACCTGTTTTTGCATTTTCGACAAAACTCACATTAATTTGATAGGAAAATAAATCTTGAGGATTTTTTAAATGTGTCAGAGCACCTATCGAAGGAAATTAATGATTGCAATTTTTCGACACCCTGTATATCAGTTTGTGATTAGCACAGACGTCTAAAATAAATTTTGTATAAAATCTAAGGCCTGCTTTTGCATTTTCGACAACTCACACATGATTGGAAAATAAATTTTGAGGATTTTTCAAATGTTTCAGAGCACCAATGCAAGGAAATTAATATTTGGAATTTTTGTATACCCTGTACATTAATTTATGATTAGCACAGACGTGTAAAATAACTTTTATCTAAAATCTAATGCCTGTTTTTGCATTCTTGACAAAAGACACATTAATTTGATAGGAAAATAAATTTTGAAGATTTTTCAAATGTTTCAGAGCACTCATCCAAGGAAATTAATATTTGCAATTTTTCGACACCCTGTATATCAATTTGTGATTAGTATAGACGTGTAAAATAACTTTTGTATAAAATCTAAGATCTGTTTTTGCATTTTCGACAAAACTCACATTAAATTGATAGGAAAATAAATTTTGAGGATTTTTTAAATGTGTCAGAACACCTATCCAAGGAAATTAATATTTGCAATTTTTCGACACCCTGTATATCGATTTGTGACTAGCACAGACGTGTAAAATAAATTTTGTATAAAATCTAAGGCCTGCTTTTGTATTTTTGACAACTCACACATGATTGGAAAATAAATTTTGAGGATTTTTCAAATGTTTCAGAGCACCAATGCAAGGAAATTAATATTTGGAATTTTTGTATACCCTGTACATCAATTTATGATTAGCACAGACGTGTAAAATAACTTTTATCTAAAATCTAATGCCTGTTTTTGCATTCTTGACAAAAGTCACATTAATTTGATAGGAAAATAAATTTTGAAGATTTTTCAAATGTTTCAGAGCACTAATCCAAGGAAATTAATATTTGCAATTTTTCGACACCTTGTATATCAATTTGTGATTAGTATAGACGTGTAAAATAACTTTTGTATAAAATCTAAGGTCTGTTTTTGCATTTTCGACAAAACTCACATTAATTTGATAGGAAAATAAATTTTGAGGAGTTTTTAAATGTGTCAGAGCACCTATCGAAGGAAATTAATGATTGCAATTTTTCGACACCCTGTATATCAGTTTGTGATTAGCACAGACGTCTAAAATAAATTTTGTATAAAATCTAAGGCCTGCTTTTGCATTTTCGACAACTCACACATGATTGGAAAATAAATTTTGAGGATTTTTCAAATGTTTCAGAGCACCAATGCAAGGAAATTAATATTTGGAATTTTTGTATACCCTGTACATTAATTTATGATTAGCACAGACGTGTAAAATAACTTTTATCTAAAATCTAATGCCTGTTTTTGCATTCTTGACAAAAGACACATTAATTTGATAGGAAAATAAATTTTGAAGATTTTTCAAATGTTTCAGAGCACTAATCCAAGGAAATTAATATTTGCAATTTTTCGACACCCTGTATATCAATTTGTGATTAGTATAGACCTGTAAAATAACTTTTGTATAAAATCTAAGACCTGTTTTTGCATTTTCGACAAAACTCACATTAATTTGATAGGAAAATAAATCTTGAGGATTTTTTAAATGTGTCAGAGCACCTATCGAAGGAAATTAATGATTGCAATTTTTCGACACCCTGTATATCAGTTTGTGATTAGCACAGACGTCTAAAATAAATTTTGTATAAAATCTAAGGCCTGCTTTTGCATTTTCGACAACTCACACATGATTGGAAAATAAATTTTGAGGATTTTTCAAATGTTTCAGAGCACCAATGCAAGGAAATTAATATTTGGAATTTTTGTATACCCTGTACATTAATTTATGATTAGCACAGACGTGTAAAATAACTTTTATCTAAAATCTAATGCCTGTTTTTGCATTCTTGACAAAAGACACATTAATTTGATAGGAAAATAAATTTTGAAGATTTTTCAAATGTTTCAGAGCACTCATCCAAGGAAATTAATATTTGCAATTTTTCGACACCCTGTATATCAATTTGTGATTAGTATAGACGTGTAAAATAACTTTTGTATAAAATCTAAGATCTGTTTTTGCATTTTCGACAAAACTCACATTAAATTGATAGGAAAATAAATTTTGAGGATTTTTTAAATGTGTCAGAACACCTATCCAAGGAAATTAATATTTGCAATTTTTCGACACCCTGTATATCGATTTGTGACTAGCACAGACGTGTAAAATAAATTTTGTATAAAATCTAAGGCCTGCTTTTGTATTTTTGACAACTCACACATGATTGGAAAATAAATTTTGAGGATTTTTCAAATGTTTCAGAGCACCAATGCAAGGAAATTAATATTTGGAATTTTTGTATACCCTGTACATCAATTTATGATTAGCACAGACGTGTAAAATAACTTTTATCTAAAATCTAATGCCTGTTTTTGCATTCTTGACAAAAGTCACATTAATTTGATAGGAAAATAAATTTTGAAGATTTTTCAAATGTTTCAGAGCACTAATCCAAGGAAATTAATATTTGCAATTTTTCGACACCTTGTATATCAATTTGTGATTAGTATAGACGTGTAAAATAACTTTTGTATAAAATCTAAGGTCTGTTTTTGCATTTTCGACAAAACTCACATTAATTTGATAGGAAAATAAATTTTGAGGATTTTTTAAATGTGTCAGAGCACCTATCCAAGGAAATTAATATTTGCAATTTTTCGTCACCCTGTATATCAGTTTGTGATTAGCACAGACGTCTAAAATAAATTTTATATAAAATCTAAGGCCTGCTTTTACATTTTCGACAACTCACACATGATTGGAAAATAAATTTTGAGGATTTTTCAAATGTTTCAGAGCACCAATGCAAGGAAATTAATATTTGCCAGTTTTGTATACCCTGTACATCAATTTATGATTAGCACAGACATGTAAAATAACTTTTATCTAAAATCTAATGCCTGTTTATGCATTCTTGACAAAAGTCACATTAATTTGAGAGGAAAATAAATTTTGAGGATTTTTCAAATGTTTCATAGCACTAATCCAAGGAAATTAATATTTGCAATTTTTCGACACCCTGTATATCAATTTGTGATTAGTATAGACGTGTAAAATAACTTTTGTATAAAATCTAAGGTCTGTTTTTGCATTTTCGACAAAACGCACATTAATTTGATAGGAAAATAAATTTTGAGGATTTTTTAAATGTGTCAGAGCACCTATCCAAGGAAATTAATATTTGCAATTTTTCGACACCCTGTATATCAGTTTGTGATTAGCACAGACTTCTAAAATAAATTTTGTATAAAATCTAAGGCCTGCTTTTACATTTTCGACAACTCACACATGATTGGAAAATAAATTTTGAGGATTTTTCAAATGTTTCAGAGCACCAATGCAAGGAAATTAATATTTGGAATTTTTGTATACCCTGTACATCAATTTATGATTAGCACAGACGTGTAAAATAACTTTTATCTAAAATCTAATGCCTGTTTTTGCATTCTTGACAAAAGTCACATTAATTTGATAGGAAAATAAATTTTGAAGATTTTTCAAATGTTTCAGAGCACTAATCCAAGGAAATTAATATTTGCAATTTTTTGACACCCTGTATATCAATTTGTGATTAGTATAGACCTGTAAAATAACTTTTGTATAAAATCTAAGACCTGTTTTTGCATTTTCGACAAAACTCACATTAATTTGATAGGAAAATAAATCTTGAGGATTTTTTAAATGTGTCAGAGCACCTATCCAAGGAAATTAATGATTGCAATTTTTCGACACCCTGTATATCAGTTTGTGATTAGCACAGACGTCTAAAATAAATTTTGTATAAAATCTAAGGCCTGCTTTTGCATTTTCGACAACTCACACATGATTGGAAAATAAATTTTGAGGATTTTTCAAATGTTTCAGAGCACCAATGCAAGGAAATTAATATTTGGAATTTTTGTATACCCTGTACATTAATTTATGATTAGCACAGACGTGTAAAATAACTTTTATCTAAAATCTAATGCCTGTTTTTGCATTCTTGACAAAACTCACATTAATTTGATAGGAAAATAAATTTTGAAGATTTTTCAAATGTTTCAGAGCACTCATCCAAGGAAATTAATATTTGCAATTTTTCGACACCCTGTATATCAATTTGTGATTAGTATAGACGTGTAAAATAACTTTTGTATAAAATCTAAGATCTGTTTTTGCATTTTCGACAAAACTCACATTAAATTGATAGGAAAATAAATTTTGAGGATTTTTTAAATGTGTCAGAACACCTATCCAAGGAAATTAATATTTGCAATTTTTCGACACCCTGTATATCGATTTGTGACTAGCACAGACGTGTAAAATAAACTTTGTATAAAATCTAAGGCCTGTTTGCATTTTCGACAAAACTCACATTAATTTGACAGGAAAGTAAATTTTGAGGATTTTTCGTTAACCCAAGAATGGTGGATTGAATGAAATGTAATTCATGAAGAAAAACAATTAATTTTGAAGTTCTTTTATGTTACAATCTAAAGTATTCTCCGCGCTTTGAAGCCCAATGGAGTTTCTTCCTGACGGTTCGTCTGCAGCTGCGGCAGACATTATCAAAGGCGATGACGGCAAAGTGATTTCCCGTGCTTCCCGACGTTGACTGATTCGACTGTGGTGTACTCCGTGGTATTTGTTCCCCCGCCGTCGCGCTGCAGTGGTGGGACTGGGGTGGGGGTAGAGGTGGCGCGGGGTTTCGGTGCACTTGAGTAACTCGCTTCCAGTCTGCATTTAGAAACGTAATTTCCTCCTTCTTTTTCTTAATTATCGCGGCAGTATCAAGGGCGATGAGGCAAAGTGATCCCCTGTGCTTCCTGGCGGAAGAAATTCCATTGGACCACTGCTTCAAAGCCCGAAAATCACTTTAGATTGGAAGCTTAAAATTAGTTGAAAACCGTTATTCAGATCAAATAACAGTTTTATAATATACTTATAGAGGATTTAACGAAGAACGTCATAAGGTTCAGTGCTATTAAATTGGTTTTAAAAAGTAGTCTTGAAGACCTTTATAAACGGTCCTTCAAGGGTCTTTCTAGAGTAATATGTTTTATCGCAGGGTTTATGTTTTAACCTTAAAGAATCCTTGTAGAGTTTTTAAAACTTAAATTGTTACTGTTGGAAACTGAGAAGCCGATGGGTGATAATATGATAAGACTTGTATAATAGCCCAAAACTAAAACTAAAACTCCTTCGTCAGCTGTGGGCCAAAGCCATTTCTTTTGCAACTCAGGTAATAATAAATAATTCTGAAGTATTACGAAACGAAAACATTATCGCTTTAATGTATGTACTTTTGATGTTCTATAAATGTACCTTAAACAATGTTCTTTGAGTCCTTGAAGGAACTTGACAAAAGTAATCCCTCATGAGTGGCGGGGATAGGACAAAGACATTCATTCATGAAAGAATTTTTGACTATTTCGACTTTATTTAGGTCCTCAGCAGGGAAAACTTTCAATTCCAAGAGGAACAAGATGGTTCTGGCACCATCGTGACCATAGCCCGCATCCACGTATTTTATTGTCGTGCAAAAGAGATTGAGTTTATACTAAACTTCAAGGGTTGAGAATGATGAGAATGAAGAGAGAGAGGGAGAGAGAGAGAGAGAGAAAATGATTTCTTTTGTCTTAAATGCTCTATACCCAGACTCTTCTTATGTAAGAATGTAAACAGTAAATTCCGATAACATTTCAAAACAATGTTTGCCAAATGGGTTGTTTTGTGTTCATTCTAAATGTCAATTTGCGCATATTATTGAGTTATAAGATTTTATGGAGCTCCTAAAATTTTAATTCATAATTCCAATCTGAAAATATACTCGTACTACCCACACGAAGTCAATCACAGTATTAGAAATGGCCGAGAGTAATTGAAATATGTACACTATACACTACATTTGAGAACGGTGTTTCTGTTTGTATGAAAGTTTTGTAAACATGTTGTATGAAAAAGCCTTTTGTGTAGTAACTTGCGTAGTAACTAATTAGAAAAGTAGTAATTTCTCAGCGGTTTTACCTTCCAATGTATTAAAGCATGAATAATAAATTAGTCCACAATTACGAAAATGGGTCGAAAGGAAGTGCTTGTACCCATTGAGGACGTTTAACTGAGTAAAGAGTCCAAGTAATGGTTATATACAAAATATTGACGTAGTCATCAAAGGCTGTCAATTTAGTAAGCCCGGTACAAGATATTTATCTATCCCTCTTCATGTGGATGTCTTGTGATTACTCGTTTTTTCGGACATGCCCATTTTTAGTTCATTGAGCGCTAACTAGGTAGGAGCTTTTACAAAATTAAACTCTAATGGAAGTTTCTAATGTGTGATGTGGCTTCACTGAATGAATTTATATGCCACAGAGCTTTTATTTTTACAGGAAAATACGCATCTAAAACATGCCAGGTGATATATAACAGGGACTTTTTTAATTATCCACAATAATATTTTCCTATAGTGCCCCAAATAAAAATACTTTATGCAGCAATTACGTTCGGGGGAACAGCTGTGGAGGTAGGTACGGCCGTACCACTGTTGGAGGTAGCCGGGGTGAATGAATCGAAAGAACAGCTGTTGTTGCACTCTTATTCAAAAGGGCATAACGGCACCTAATTTATGTTATATGGCACAGCTCGGCTGGTCAAATTGATTTTTGCCATCACCCTTGGTGGAACACCCGTCGTCATATAATTTCCTTCAGGAGGCAGTTTCGTTGACAGCTCATTTTTTTGCGGTTTAAAAAAATTTAAAGGGCCAATATTCGTTTGGTGTAGCTTAATTCACACATTAAAAAATATATAATATTATAAATATAATATAAATTTATAATAAAAAATAAATATATTAGGTATTTTCCGGTTTGCTTGTAGGTATGTCTTTTAATTCTCTTAGCGAAATCTGAAACCATGATGTTTGCGTTAGCTTTTTACAAATTATATCAAAGTGTATGTTTGTTCCAGGTAATTATGGCGGACAGAGCAGCAGCGGAGAGGGCCTGTAAAGATCCAAATCCCATAATAGACGGAAGAAAAGCCAACGTAAATTTAGCTATTCTCGGAGCGAAACCCAGAGGAAATGTACCTGCCGGTGAGCGTTTTTTAACTTTGACTTTTTCATGTCACTCTCTATTTATGTGTTTTAAAAATAAGCTCTTGAACGCTCTGGAATCCGAGGAGGCGACAACTCTGTGGGATTTGTAATCGCAGCCGGAAGGATCGTTTTATTGCTTTTGAAGTAAAAATAAAGCAAACCTGGAGCTTTTCAATATGAACTCCCCATAAATTTAAAAATATTTTCGTAATCAGAGAGGTATAATGTTTTGTTTTCACGGAAATTTCAAGTTCAAAGTCCTGCTTAGAGAGGTGATTTTCTCGATATCCTATGCAGAAATATTCCGTATTATTTAGTAGTGAATCACTGTAAAAACACGGTTAAAGTTTACAACGTCAGAGCTACGTACGAACTGTCCGGGCTCAACACATCCTGGAAAAATTCCCAAAAATCAACTGTTTTGAAACCAACTCCAATAGTACCTAATTAACCGCGCCGCTTCTGTAATTAAAGAAACCCTTCCTCACCAATAAATAAAAGAAAAAAGCATCCTATTGTGCACAAAAAGAAGGTATTATGTTACCCGCCACTGGTAACCCAACACCACCAGGACGTGAGGTATTGTTTTCTAGGCATACCGGCACGGGCTCACTGTTTCCCCATCTTTTGCCCTTTTCTGGTTTCCGGCCTACCCGGAAATGGACACTTTGCGCACGCCACTCGCTCAAAACAATGTACTGCAAGCTTAGTTCCTTTTGGTTTGGCCACAAAAATACTTCCGTTTAGAATTAATTTCGTGTTGAAATCTAGATTAATGCACTTTTAAGTTTGGCTAAAGTGGGGGTCGATTTTGCTTATTAGGTTAGGAGTTCAGTTGCAATGTTATCACTCTAGTGCAAAAACACCTCTCATAAATCTGCATGATCTGAAGTCTCCATTTTTGACACTTCTACAGCAATTCTATCTAGTATGAGTTGTGGTAGGGGCCTAACGTCTAGAGAAGATCAAATAAGTTTGGCCTGTCTCCCAAACCACTCAACGAATGAGACTGCCGTTTGCGGTATTTAAAAGAGGACCAGGAAAGAAAAAAACCGTTTAATTCACTCCAATCGGTCCATTATTTCTCAAGTTATAGAGGTTCAAAGTTGGAAATTGCTAGAAAAGACGAAAATGTCGCGAAGTTGACCAAAAAGACGACCCCTTTTTTGGTCAATTTTGAGACAATTGAAGAGTTTTTGTATGCTATGTTCCATCTAAAAGAGACGATTTCAATCCTTTTCGAACGTCAAACTGAATTTGAGTGAAAGTAGTACCGTAAGTTTTTGAAACAATGTGTTTTAAAGCTGATTTCAAAAGGGTCAAAAAATTGACCCTTTAAGGAGTTTATTTCCGAAATTAATAAACTAGTGAGACTGCCGTTTTCAGTATTTAAAAGAGAAAATCAAGAAAACAAAAAAAAACGTTGGATTCACTTCAATGGGTCCATTATTTCTGGAGTTATAGAGGTTCAAAATTGGAAATCGCTAAAAAAGACGAAGTACCCCCCCCCTTTTTGGTCAACTTCAAAAAAATTTAAAAATGTTTTGTATGTTGTGTTTCAACTAAATGAGACGATTTCATTACTTTTTGAACGTAGCAAGCCGAATTTGACTGAAAGTGGTACCATGTTACTTTTCTAATGATGTGTTTTAAAGCTGAAAAATTGACCCTTTAAGGGGTCTACTTCCGAAACTGATGAACCAGTGAGACTGGCGTTTGCTCTATTTGAAAAAGGAAAACAAGAAAAGAAAAAACCGTTGGATTCACTTCTGTGGGTCCATTATTTCTTGAGTTATAAAAGTTCAAAGTTGGAAATGGCTAAAAAAGATGAAATACGCCCTTTGGTCAACTTTGAAAAAATAAAAAAAATATGCTCTTTTCCATTTGAATGAGACGATTTTAATCCTTTCTGAACGTAGAAGACCGAATTTTAATTCAAGTTGTCCCATAAGTTACTTTTTCAGCAAAATCGACTATCGAAAGTTTTTAACTAACGTAAACTTCAAGAAAATGTAATTTTTGTTAGGTCTTTTTATTTCTGAATAAGGCAATTTGACTCCCTTTTGAACGTAACAAACCAAATTTGAGTAAAAGTCGTACCGTAAATCACCCGGCCAGTTACATTCGGCTTTTTGAAAAAGCAGCAATTTAGTCACAATTTGTGGTGATTTTGAAACACATCATTTGGGGGTTTTACGTTTCTGGCTTTAAGCGAGCAGCTTTGTTGTGTAAAAGTGTGTACAGGGTGACTATCTCAAAAACAGTAAGTACTAAGAGAAAAATTCAAATTCAAGGCTTCCATAAAACAGTTTTTAAATATTTTTTTATTGTCCCGATTTTGCGCATTCACTACCAATATTCTTATTTTCAAATAACGTGACATTTCTTCTTTCATTAATATTTGATTTTAAGACTTTTTTGTATTTTCTTATCTCTTTCTCTTATAGTTTTTCAGATATTTTAATTAATTTTTTTTTAATAAAAGTTTACAATAATTGAAGAAAGGCAACAAAATTATGATTTTTAACTGGTATGTAACTTATAAGTATACAATTTTTGCTTACCTAGCTCTATCAATATACAGTGTGTTCAAAAACTTTGACCAAATATTTCGAGTTCGATTCGAACATATTTATGAAAAAATTTAGAAGAAATACAGATTATTTTATATATGAGGTAATATATAGGGTGTTTCATTTAAAGTATTTGACTTTTTGGTCTTCAAAAATGGAAACATTTGGTCAAGATTTTTGAATACTGTATAGTTATAACGAAAAAGTGAGAAAAAAATATGTGGTTATAGAATATTGCTTATACAGTTTTTGAAATAAATTATAAAATATGGCCACCCTGTACTTTCTTTCTGTCATTATATAGATCTTTCACTGTTAAAACTAAGTTTTTTGCTATTACTTTTCATCAATTTCTCGTTTTTTTCTCTTGTGAACATTTTCTTTATGACTTTTCAATTTTCTTTGATTATTATTTTTTCAATTGATCCTTACCCTCACACATACCGAGGTTCTTCTTCCAATATACAAAATATCTTGTGGTCATATACAGGGTGATTCAGAATAATATATTTATATTTAAGAGCGTGAATCTGTGCATGATTTTGTGAAGAAAAGTTCTTGTAAACATAGATCCGTTTTAGCTCTCTATCTGAAATACAAGGTGAGAAATGAATTTTTTGTCACTGTGTAAAGAACCAAAATTAACAAAATTCCTGAAAATTTTCAAAATAAATAACAAACCATAAAACTTTTACTGTTTTAAAGTCGCAAGCCACTGGAGTTAAAAATTGTGCTTTTGTGCAAATGTTTGTTATTTTTAGAAAAAGCGACGGCGTATCATACCGGGTGTCCAGCAGAACCCTGGACATAGGAGATTAACATGAAAAATCGGTTTTTATTTTTTTGCGCCTGTACGGTTGATTTGATTGAAAAACTTTTAAGAGTAAAGTTGTAGAGCTTTTGGTCAGCTATCATCCTGTAATTTTTTCAATATTTCAGTTTTGGCTATTTTTTGCAAAAACGCCTCGAAATGTGCAAGAATTTGAATTTGGCGCGTCACCCCCGCCATGCATGTGCAGTGTCGCCAACATAATAATTTCTTATGTCAGAGTCAAAGCCGATTTTCCTTTCTTATTTATTTTGAGGGACTATCATGTAGTAATTAACGTGATTATGCAGTGAAAATATGTTGGCGACACTGCACATGCATGCCGGGGGTGACGCGCCAAATTCAAATTTTTGCAATTTTCGAGGCGTTTTTGCAAAAAACGGCCAGAACTGGGGTATGGAAAAAATTACAGGATGATAGCTGAGTATACGCTCTACAACTTTTCTCTTAAAAGTTTTTCAATCAATTCAACCGTACAGGCGCAAAAAAATAAAAACCGATTTCCCATGTTAATTCCCTATGTCCATGGTTATGCTGGACACCCGGTATATTCCATTCAAAATCCATATCAATGGCGCCACTGACTGGAGTTTAAAAATTGGTATTCTTCTCCAAGTTGTGTATTTACTCCTAATTAAAGCCCAACAAATTTTATAAAAATATTTAAAGCATTTTCTGACTTCTGACTGAAAGAAAAACGAAAAGATTTTTTTTATCCACCCTGTATTTGGGGTACAAAGCTAAAACAAACTTATGTTCATATCAACTTTTTTTCTTATAATCATGTATAGATTTATTCCCTTTAATATGAAAAAAATAATTTGTAACACCTTGTATAATTGGCAAGTCAAAATTATGTTGTTAACCCACAAAAAAAAAATTCGTATCTTTCACTGAAAGCACTTCTCAGGGCTGATTTACTAACTTGAGCTAACCTAATTATTGCTCCGCTAACGTTAACGATGGCAGCGTAAAGTCGAAACGTCCGATATCGAGCATTGCGTTTAAAATAAATATATGTAAACACGTAGAGAATAGGTGGTCACCAATTTGTCGATCATCCCATCTGCATACTAGTTTCGGGGCTACCCCTCATCAGTACAGCTTTGGCTGGTCGACAAATTGACGACTGCGAGTCCGCGGCTTAAAGCCAAAAAGCTACGGAAGAGCGGTGAGATGTTGTACAGAGCAGGAGCAGGCGACATCCACCAGCGTATTAGATCTAATACTGCATGGCAGATGGTCCTCAGTTCGAGAAGCAGGCCATATTGCTCTGAAACTCGCAGGTTATCGGAACCAGACCGAAGTGTAAAGAGTAGGTGGTCACCAATTTGTCAATCAACTCATCTGCATACTAGTTTCGGGGTCTACCCCTCATCAGTACAGCTTTGGCTGGTCGACAAATTGGAGACCGTGAGTTCGCGGCTTAAAGCCAGAAAGCTACGGAAGAGCGGTGATATGTTGTACAGAGCAGGAGCAGACGACATCTACCATCGCATTAGATCTAATACTGCAAGGCAGATGACTCTCAGTTCGAGAAGCAGGCCATATTGCTCTGTAACTCGCAGGTTATCGGAACCAGAATATGAAGAAGAATGAAGTGTAAAAAGTAGGTGGTCACCAATTTGTCGATTAGCCCATCTAGTTTCGAGGTCTAACCCTCATCACTACAGCTTTGACTGATCGACAAATTGGAGACCGTGAGTTCGCAGCTTAAAGCCAAAAATCTACGAAAGAGCGGTGAGATGTTGTACCGAGCAGGAGCAGGCGACATCCACCAGCGTAGTAGATCTAATACTGCATTGCAGATGGCTCTCAGTTCGAGAAGCAGGCCATATTGCTTTGTAACCCGTAGGTTATCGGAACTAGAACCTGCGAGGTACAGAGCAATATGGGCTGCTTCTCGAAATGAGAGCCATCTGCCATGTAGTATTAGATCTGATGCGCTGGAGGAAGTCGCCTGCTCCTGCTCTGTACAACACCTCACCGCTCTTCCGTTGCTTTTTGGCTTTAAGCCGCGAACTCACGGTCTCCAATTTGTCAACCAGCCAAATCTGTACAGAGCAAAATGGGCTGCTTTTCGAACTGCCATGTAGTATTAGATCTAATACGGTGCTAGATGTCGCCTGCTCCTGCTCTGTACAACATCTCACCGCTCATATGTAAACCCAGTATTATATACATTTGCATTGAATTACGATATATAAGATAATTTTATAATGATGAATTTTCCAGGTTTTCCATTTGCCACAGTAAGACCTGGAGCGTACCCCACACTCCTGCCTAGCCAATACGGGTAAGTGTTGTTTGCAATTCCCCCCCCCCCCCCCAGAACCTGAAATACGATATATCTATGAATGAAGTGACCCTTTATACAATATATATCACCGCATACAATCAATATCATAATCAATATTTCATGTTTTCTAGCCACTTAAGCTCACGGAGTTGGTGATACCTAAATCCATTGAAAAATTGTTTAATTGAATTTGGCAGACTCCAGAAACGACTCGAACATAATGTAAACAGTTAGTCTCTTCGATGAGTGTGTGTTTGTGTGTGTGTGGATTTTTTTATTTTGATTAGTTACTGAGTTCACTTATCAATAAACTCTGATGGTTTTTGTTAAGTTAACTGGATTATCCCCAGGTGGCTATTTCATCTGCAGCGATCAGCAACATTTAAATTCTGTTTTTCATTCAGTAGAGCCTATAGATGTTGATCAGCATGCAGTTTGCAGTGGTCATTCCAACACGTAACTTGACAAAAACCATGTTTGTGCACGATATCCTCCAATCACTGTCAATCAATGTCCAATTCTATATTTCACAATTAGCCATTAGTTTTGGTGTGGCCAGTCTTACAATTTGTGAAATACCTACACTAATTCTTAGATTGGAGGGTGATACATTACTGTTTGCTGTGGGGTTTTCTTTTTGTTTTTTTATTTGGGCTGACTACTTTTGTACGTTCTTTTCTGTAACTCACGACTGCAATGTAACATTAATGCGACACTAACAGGATGTCGATGTGCTTGGTTGTCATATATAGGAACCTTAAGAAAAAAAGAAGTTTTCTTTACGATTTGAGTACCAAGAATAAGTACATTCTTCGTTTCTTAAGGGCCAGGGGCGCATTTGAAATAAGTGAAAATGATTTTTGAATGCGCCTCTGGAAATTAACCTGGGGATGTGTTACAGTGCAGCCGCGGTAGAGGGGTGGTAGTAGGATTGGTGTGAGTGTTCTAAATGTTTCGCAATTCATTATTCAAGCCAGCAAATAGAATTGCCAAACATTTTGGTATGTTTGGATCTGTTGACGGGTTTGTAAAGAGCGTTTACGGTTAAGTAGATCCGTAGAAGTTCATTAGAACGTTTTATACACTACTTTTGATTTAGACTTTTTCGCCTTATAACTGCACCTAATTTTATTCTATTTCAGTACTAACTTAGGCCTATTAATACAAATTTACGTTAAGTCGTCATGAAATTAGGGCATCTCCAAAGAAATCCTCGTGTCAGTCGCTGTATATATATATTGGCCTAATTTTGAAGTCAAAACGGTCATACAGACAGAAGCTGAAGAAATAAATCATCTGGTTTATTCTTTTAGCGACGTGAAAATAGCCCCAGTTCAAAGTAAAAGGATTCTGCGTTAATATAATTAAAATCCAAGCAGAAATGTGTTATTGTTTTGACAGGTTCATATTTCTGTGAATAAATACAAATAACTACCGAAAAAAGTAACACGATATTTCCGTTATTTATTTGAGCTGCTTCCACGTGGTGTAGAATTTACATTTAAACGTTTGTTAATAATTTCCAGGCCGCTCCCACTAAAAAAATCAAGAAAATTGCAAAAATTTTTATATTTGGAAAACATTTAGTGCAAACACAAAACCCTCATATTTATATCCTCACCTATGGGGATTTTTAACAAATCGAGTTATACATCAGTGTTAAATTCACACATTCTTTAAGTAGATAAATTATTATCGGGAAAATATACAAGCAGCCGTTAAAGAAATAAAAATAGAAATTAAGGAAATAGACCGGGCGATCCTAAAGCCGGCAATAATAGAGGTAGGAAAGAAAACACGAGATCCTGGATAGGTTTAAGCCTTTGCGTAACCCAATAAAATCCATCCAGAAATAAATAGCGGTCTTTATTAACAGACGGGAATCATTTACTACGTTTGAATTTATTACGTAATAAAGTCTGGACTTTAAAACCCCGAAATTATTATTATGAGATATGGTAATGTTTAGTTTTCCGACAATTCCGCTGTGCATATTTGTTTAGGTTTTCGGTATTATTCTTTCACCAATGTTTTGATTTTCCTTAAATATGGCCCGCCTGATGAGTATTTTATGATTTTTCTTTCAACAGCTACAGTAAAAATTTCACTAGAGGTGTAGTCTCATCATACTTGAAAACTGGCATTAACTTTCCAGTTTGCTCGACGGTCAGCAATATGGAATAAATAAATGTTATTTTACCACAAACTCCAACCGCCCTGGAAAACATTTTCATATGAGACACATTACGCTAAACAAACATTATGTCCCCCCCTTTGGTCAACAAAGGACAATCAATAACACATTAAAAAGGAAAAGCCAGTTCAACATATTCACCAAACTTGTCCATTATTCTTTATTTGGAAATCCCTTATGGAAAATTGATTTTTCCCTAATCACTTTAGGCAATCAGACGACTATTAATCATTCGTAAATTATAACCCAGAGACAAATCGTGGAGGAAGTAACAGGTAGTTTCTATTTTTCAAAGGGAAATAATAAATGTCTTTGGCCCCTTAATTACAAGGTTTAGTGCATTTCACCACTCACGGGCTGAAATGCTCTAAACCGTTCGCAATGCCGAATGTAACATAAGAAAAGGAAAATTTTGAATGTGATAAATCAAAACTTTTAGTAGATCCAGTTTTTTTGGCAACCGGTGAATATGTGGGCGGTGAAACATTGAAGATGTCAACTGGAAACAAAGATCGAGAGACAACGAAGAATGTTCACCAGCTGTTTAAATAAATGAGCCGAAGTGATAAAAATATTAATATGGGTTATTCTTGGATACAGTTAAATTTGAGCATTGATAAAAGTAACCAATCTGCTTTATTTTTCTAATTTATAGTAACTGTTTTCAGGAATATACTTTTGTTCATACTGGGTGTCTTCAAAAAAATTTGATATGTTGTCTTTCTGTTGAATTTCATAAACATTCGTCATGTTCATTCATAAATTCATGTTCATAAACAGTCTATCGCTCCATAATTTACTACAAAAGATTTTTGTTTCCGACATATTTTGAAAAATTTCATTAAAGAAATAGCAACTTTACCGCCGTGACGTCACGAGTGTCACATTCGAAATATAAAAAATATAATACAGATTTGACTGTATAAAGCGCAAATAAGCATTTATGAAATCAGCTTTTCTGGCTGTATCGATCTGGCTTAAAAACTACGTATCAATCCATGTAAGAAAAATCAACATTTAACGTATAAAAAATCTTCTAAATACAGATTGGGTGTCCTCTCGTGGCCGTAATAGAAGGCGCAATGAAACTTTTTGAATTCAAATAGGAAAGGAGCAAATTGGTTGAGATATTAAAAATTATGTCCTTGTATATGCCTTTCAGGGTCACCCTGTATACAGAGTGTTAAATAAAATATGATGCTTTTAATTTTAGTGGGTAGTTTCTTGTGATATATTTGACTTACGGTCAATGTTCAATTTTTTTCCAGTTTTTCATAAATATTTTTCGATCCAAATTCATTATTTCAAAAAAATTTGGTATGTACTTAAGATGATTTTGGCAGATAAAAGGAGTAAGATTACCTTATTTACCTAAACACCTTTCATGTGCTGCTTTCCGACACTGACTGATTCGACTGCGCCACTATCTGTGACTAAAAGATCGCCTCAGATAAAAGACTCAGGCAGGACTATTGCCTTTTACTCTATCATCGCTGTAGACCGAACCAGTGTGTAACATAGTAAAAGAAATTTCAGCCACCCGTGTCCCTTCTGAACAATCTCGAAGATTGTCCAGTCCTGAGCAAGGTGGCCATTTCTGGGTCCTGTTTGAAGTTACCCCGCTGACTGAGGCTCTTCAGGCGTTGTTTTAAGGTGTGGTAAATAATACGATAGTGGAGAACTTTGCATCTTTACCCCACCTTAAGGAGTTTGGGTTTGGGCTGTGGGTAAGTCAGGAAAGCCCCCCCCTCCCCGCCACTGAGGGGTTAGAATTGCGGAAAGGGCTAGTTAGCACCAGTTATCCGCGGGAAGGTTATACCCAAACTTTGAGACTCGCTGCCCAGGGGGGGGGGGGGTATTTGTTCTGTCACTTCTGGCCTCTGGGGTAGTCCTGGTTTCCTGTAAAAGAAAACAAAAGATAATTAGTGTTTACCCGTTATCTAACAGCTGGAATTTCGGCCGCTTATGCGCCCTTCGACCTCAGAGTTGTAGGCGGTCGCCGTTTTCACCAGCTGATTGGGATAGTCCTCTGTCATGGCTTTTTATCCTCTCAGTGGCTGTGGTGTAGTCGAGGTCCCTTTGTATATCCTGGTTACGGACATACCAGGGCGCTCCTACTGCCTTGCTCCTGAGGGCCACATTTTTGACTGCCTGAAGGCTTTTCAGGTGTGTCTTTGCTGCATATCTCCACGCTCTTAAGGCGTATGTTAGCTGTAGTTGGATCACCTGTTTGTTCTTCAAAGGCAGTTTTGAGCGTCTTCCAATCATCGGGTAGAGCTTGCTTCTTGTCATCTTTGCCTTTCTTTTGGTCCTGGCGATGTGTGCTTCCCAAGTGAGGCATTTGTCCAGCTCCGCACGTAAATATGTGGCTGTCTCTTGCCAAGGAATCGCTTCACCTTTAAGGCTGACTTGATTGTCTGTGATCGTCGCTTCTTGAAGATTATGGCCTGTGTCTTGTTGGCGTTCAGGTTTATCTTCCACTTGGCAGATCACTCTTCCAAGGCTGTGACTTCCTCCTGAAGGTACCGTGATAGCATCCTTGTGTTGAGGGATCTTGCCATCATAGCTGTGTCATCAGCGTATAATGCAAGTCTGGTCCTGTCTGTTCTGGGGGGGGGGGGGTCAGTCAACAAAGGATACAGGGAATCCAGTGTCTTAAGAGCTTGACTAGCAGCCCTTTGACTGCCAGACTCTGTCAAAGGCTGTGGCTACGTCTAGCAGGATGGCTCCTGCTGCCTCTCGTCTGTTGAATGCCTCGGGATGTATTCCACCATCCTCAGCAACTGCAGTTCGATCGATAACTGGGCCCTAAAGTCAAACTGCTCGTCTGGTAGCGCTTCTAGCTACTCTGCTTTGTCCTTTAGTCGTCTCAGGATGGCTCGTTCTGCTACCTTCCCCAAGATGGGCCTGTAACTCTGTGGAAAAAGAGGGTTTTTACCTGGTTTGGGAAACAGAATCTGCCTGCTTCCACCTGGTTGGAAAGTGCCTTAGTTTTAATATTGCGTGCACAATGTTAAACAAGCCCAGTAAACAGTTGAACGTTGATTCAACGTTTGGTTAAAACGTTTAATCTACGTTTTCTTAAAACGTTTAATCAACCTTGCTTAAAACGTTTATTCAACATATCTATCAACCTTACATAAAATGTTAAATCAACGTTTTCATCTATTTTCTCCATTTACATGAATATAATTTATGTCAAATGAGTTTTACCAGGGTTTGAACTTTGAACTCAGTTGAAACTTATTCGATAAAAATGAGTGGACCTGTTTAATGAGTTTTAATTTTAGTTTAAGACAAAAACTGTAAACCAAAAATGCTGTTAAAAATATACAGAGCGTTAATGTTTAATTGAAAAGCACATACAAAAAAGTGTTTGACCCCAGGTAGCACACTAGTCACACTAGCACACAAGACGTCCATTTGTTGACGTCTCTACGTATTTAATATATCAAACTTTGCATTTTATCATAAAAAAAAATCATAACATATTTTAAACATGTTCTATTGGAAATATAATACTTGTGCTAATTAAATCATTAGTAAAATCCTTATATTTTCTAAATTCGTTTTTGATGATATATATGTTAAAACTTAAAACCAAAGGAAGGACAACATTTAGGGGTTGACTGGGGGTGACTGTATAATTTTAAACAAGAATTAAATTTTTTAGTACTTTTTTGGACGATTTTGGATTGTTGGAAAAGTAATTTCCCACAATTCACAGTAAAATTACTCCTAATAACAATTTGCCCTGGAAAGGGCTCGGACGAATCCACTTAGTTAATGTTTCGCCAACTTCTCTGTTGCCTTTTTCAAAACTACCTAAAGTGAAAAAACTTTAGAAATGATGAAATACAAAAATTATACTTATTTGTGTGTTTGTTTATGAGTACCTATTTATGTTCGAGATTCTGAAAATTACTTTGATTTTTTTAAAAAAAAAAGACATTTTCATGTCAAAAAATTTAGTGGAGTTCAAGGCAAATTAGGTATATAGGATTTAAAAGAATTTTCTTGGAAATTGAATCTGGTAGGTATACCTGTGAAACTGGTAGGCAAAAATCACTGCTGAATTTTGGTGTACACACATTTTGACTTAGTTGTATTTAACGGATTGGAATGCTTTCTCAATGAGACTGTAATGGGTTTCGAGCGGCAGATGACTACATTCGTTGAAAACAAAAAAATGTATTGTATTTGTTTGCTTCTGCATCATCATAACTAAATTTAAAGTTTGGATACCCCAAAAAGGCCTTAGTAGGATTTAAAATTAATGCAAAACGATCAATTTTATTGCAAACATTATATAATGAATTATTACAGTGAGGTTATATTTACTAAAATTCTGGCAAAATGACGTCATGTGCACGAGACTCATTCTAGAGACAATAAAGCTTTTATTATCAAGCATTAATTTTTGTTGTGATGCATAGGTAAATAATTTCTACCAGCCTTAATATGCCTATATGTACTTAATTTAGTACAGCTTAACTTAACCACATCTACTTAAATCAGTTGGCCTGCAAAATAGTATAGCCTACTCATCAGAAACCAATGCTGGTGGTGAGATTCCAGCCATCTTGTCTCTAATATTAAAAAACAGTTAAATCTCAACCCATGTGTTACTCACCTTTTAAGCGATTGGAAATTTTTCACCCTAAAAAAACTGTAAACAAACAAAACGAAACGAACAACAACAACGAACGTCGTGTCATGGCCGACAATAGACACTTTAAGCGGATTGAGACGTTAACGTAAGCGTAGACCTAAACCTTACACAATTTAACGTCAAGGTAATCAATCATTGCAGTTTTGTTTAAGTGCACGACGTTGTCGAAGTCGAAAACGTATGCGTCAACTGCACTTTATATGTCAAATCTGTCAGTGCTTAAATAATTTTTAATTGGAGTTTTAGGATTTAATCCATTCTTTAAGGGTTCTAACGGAAATGTTTTTCCGAGCGAGTCACTCATTTTATTTATTTAACAATTCAAGCAGCTTCAAAGCAAAACAACTACAAAACAAAAATATGAACTGAAATCAGCTGTTTGTGTTGTGACCAGTAAAGTCTGAAGTCAGAAACTTTCGGGGGCTTTCGGTGTTAGGTTTCCGTTTAGTGCAACGTGAAGATTTTAATACTGCGCAAGCGCATCTCGAAAAATAGCGTTTGCGTTAACGTTTCTTGTACAACTTAAAGTGTCTAATAACATCTCAAGTCTCAAGCAGCCGACAGTGCCGACGCGACGCCCGACACGCGTGAATAAGATAAACACCGGGGATCGTGGCAATACGTCTTACCCCTCTAAGCCTCGTTACAGGAATCTGGGTCGTCCGCTGTTTACGCCAACGCCACCTAGCGCTCATAGTATGTGACATGTAAACCTACTTTCAACGTTTAATCAACGTTATAAATTCAACCAATATCTAAACATATTCAACACACGTTTTAACAACGTTGATTTAACGTCGAAAAGCATGGTTGTCCATTTTTGAAAAAATCAACAGCTTAAAATCAAAGAGACAACTATAAATCGACCGAATAAATGATGATAAGTTTTAAAACACATTTCGCAGCCGCGCATTCTGACGGTTTAATTACTGTCACCTATTTGCAATGTTTAATCAACAGGATAAATTCAACTATTATCAAAACACATCCAAAACACGTTTTAACAACGTTGATTTAACGTCGAAAATCATGGTTGTGCACTATCGCTTATATCAACCTCAAATCAACGTGACAACTATAAATCAACGGACCACACGATGATTCTAAGTTGAAACAACGTTCGACTGTTTACTGGGAGGCTGCAATCCCCCTGGGTGGCAGAAGCCGGAGTGGTCTGTTCCCTATCTGGTCACATCCAGGTGCCTTCTTGAAACCTAGATGCTGCACAATGTCCCGAATTTCTTCAGGGCTGGTATGCGGGATGTGATCTTCGTTGAACATCCTGTCTATCCTTCTGGCTCGTCATTCCACCATCTCTTCCCAAAGGTCGGCATTATCGTCGTCAATTTCCTAAAACTGACTTTCCAAGTGATTAACAAATACCTGTACTTTGTCTAGCTTGGTGTAGACAATCCCTTTTGGTCCATGTAGCGGAGGCATTGGTATCCTTTTCTGCCGCATTGCTTTGCGGAGCAGTGCTCCTGCCATTGCTCAGTCCTGACTTCCTCCAGCGCAGCTTTGACCTGCCTGTTAAGGCAGTTATAGCTGTGTCTATCCTCTGGTAGGTTGGTCCTGATGGCCCTACTTTTGGCTCTTCTCTTGAATGAGTGCTTTGGTCTCCTCCGGGATACCGGCTAAATAATTTTTTATTAGTGGCCTGTTTTGTGTTATAGTACTGGCTTCAATAGCATTAATAATGCTATTCTCCAGCACTGCGACACCTTGGTCAATCCCATCAGCGTCGTCTATTCGAGCAAGCAACGGAAGGTATCTCTGCAAGAGTGCAGCCAGTTCTTCCTCTCCTAGACGAAGCGTCAATGGACTATGGTCTGAGGAACCCTCATGGACAACTGCGAGCTCAGTTTCTATTTCTAGTTCTCTGATGAGAACTACGTCCAGCACGTCGTTTCTTCTATTGGTGGCTAGATGAGTAGGTTCTTCTGGCTCCATGCCCTGAATTTCCCCTCTTCTGTCCAAGAAAGCCGTCATCGCTTTGCCATTCTGGTTGGTAGCTCTGCTATTCCAGTCCTCCAGGTATCCAGAGCAGATGATTGCATCTGTCTTGTTGTTCTGTGTGTGGAAAAGTGCATATATCACCTGAACTAACCTCAACGTTTTGGATATCAAAATTTCCTCATTCATTCCTCCCTCCTTCATTATTTGTAATGTTCGGAGTCGGAAGAGAATAGCCATCATCAAACCAATTTTTTTCCTGAGTATATTAAAAGACGAGCTCTGGGACTCAAAGATAGTCTTAATGAACTCCCTTGAAATCTTTGGTATACGTGGTAGGAAATATATTCGTCCCTCTTTACTCCTTTTATTAGTAGTATTTTAGTACACAGTACACTTTGGTTAGAGCTAAGAGTTGGAAACTGACACATCCAGAGAATAAATAAGCTGTCAGTAAGCAAACTCAAAACGTAAATCACGGTCACTGACGGAGCAAGGGAGAACCAACTTAATGTATGGAAAGTAGATGGATACTTAAGTATCGTAGAAGACAGTGTGTTTTGGCTGTTTGGAGAGGAGATATTTAATTTGTTGGCAAAAATGTCATTAAAAAGCCTGCGACTTTTGAACATCGGTGACAACTCTTTGAGAGATGTCGTTCATCCAAATGGGCACCATCTTCCACTGAAGCAAGGAGATCATATTAAAAGAGATAAATATGAAAAAAAAAGAAAATGAACATCTATAGATAACCACTAAGGTAAAAGTATAAAAAATTCTAGAATTTTATCTACTCGGTCAGAGCTCATTTTGTTGAGAATGGCCCACCTAAAATTAAAATCTGGTGTCAAAGAGCCCTAAAAACCGCGCGAGGAGAGAGAGCAAGACTTAGGCAATTAATTCTTGAGCTATTTTCGTTTTGATATATAATTCACAAATACGGCCAAGTCTGACGCACTTGAGTTTTTGGCTCAGCTTAATGTTGTGGCGACAACGCTTCCTTTAATTAGCGACACGTAGGCTGGCCTAAACGATTTTTTGGATTGTGTTTTTTTTATGAAATTTGGCACTTCCGCGTTCGCCTAAGGCTCCTGTTGCACAATCGGCCCAATACGCTTGACGTGAATGGAGAAATCCGGAAGAAAAAACCGTGGAAGGCGGTGTCGAGCCCACGATTGGATAATCTCCTCGCAAATCCGGACTTAGCTACAAAGTTGCGCGGCACTCCGGGCAAACTCCGGATTCCGGCAATCTAAACTACGGAGGTCTTATTGACCGACGAGTCTGCCCATATAAGATATTTCTCCCAATCTAAACTTGCTAAGGATTAGGACTACCCTATTAGGGCTGCGACTAATTTTTCCTGGCAACGCATTGTTTTTCAAAGGACTTTTAAACTATTAATGAGACATAGACATCTCGTTCGTTCTTCTTAACGTGCCAAGTCTATTTCCGTCGCCCTATTTAACATTGTTTGCGCGTTTTGACTAATGTATTATTTTTAACTCCTCAAATACAAATACCGTGTTCTTTGATTAGGAAATACTACTTTCCCTTGACTGCATTATCCGTATTTAATTTGCTTTTAAAACGCGGTTTATGTGTTTAAAATTTTTACTACTTTCCAACTGGACCAGAGTCGAAAACATTTCGTCGTTTAAAATAGTCATTTTAAGCCATATAATGCGACATTTACGAGACGTATAACATGGATTTGGAAGCTTCTAGGATTATTGTAAAACTATATTTTATTTTACTTAGTCGTTTCATTATCACTTCAGCTAAAAAAATTTACTATCGTTTAGAACGTCCATTTTAGTTTTCAGTTCTCTTATCAAGAGTTCCTAAGTTTACTTGGATATGCATAATGTATGTATGTTAGGTCGCTGTAGTTTTTAGTTTTAACTAACTAGAGCTGATAATATTCCAATAATTTAAATAACACGACCGTCTACCTGCTGATGTAAACTCCAATTGTTAATGCAAACCGACTCGACTTTATCTCTGAATTTTTTGTAAGCAACAAAATTGCGGTCTTGATTTGACAAAACAGGTGAACCCGAACACTAAAACTCTTTTTACGTTCCATATGTCGAATAATACACAACTTTTTAATTTAACATTCAATGTCACTCATATGATAATGAATATTGATTTCTCCGCTAGAAAATTATCCGCCAGAAATGGTAAATGTGAGTGACCAATCATTTAATATTTACGACTTCATATTTTTCCATAGCGAAAAAAAGTTAATCGAGGTTTACCTCAAATAGACCATCAATTTTGATATCATGTTCCCTTAATTTATTGTTTAGGTAAATTAACAGTATATATTCAATAAAAAATAATACTTCTTGGTTGCAATAAATTCAGTTTTCACAAATTGAGCAATATCCAAACATAACGGATGGCTTAAATTGTCTGCTTAAATTGATGAATATTCAAAAATCAATAAATCTTGGAATTGATCCATAAACGTTAAACACAAATGAAAGTCCTATTTTTATAACGCACCTGGTTTTCAATAGATTTCCTCGTTAAACCTGCTCTGGCACGGCCAGAACGACTAGCTGGTACTTTGGTTACGATGTCATCGTGCTTTTCGAAACATCTGCCCGGGCATGGTTCTTGAAATTACCCATAGAAAACTATTATTTTTAATTTGTTAGAGGGTTTCTGAAAGTATTACTGCTATAAAGAATTATGTATTTTAGTTTTTTCACCAAAATGTCACATTTCTCTTTTCTCACACCCCCCGTATTGTCACACCCCATATGAGTGTGACAATACGGGGTGTGTGAGAAAAGAATGAAATAAAAAAACTTCCATTTATTTTATTAAACTTGATTTCATGACATTTATTATTGATCCTCTTATAAGGGCGGTCCAACATAAAAATTAAACTTGATATAATAATTATGTAATACACTTTAACCTAGTTTTAGGTGGTAATAAATTTGAATTAAGAATATACAGTTTTAATAGATATCACCCTGTATTTTTCTAGCGTATTTTGATTTTTTGAATCACAGATGGGGCCCACTACACTTTTTTATGTTATTATTTTAATATATTTTATGACAATAAAGGGCTTAGGTGATCGTTTTTCAAAACAGCGTGTGTTTAGTTCCCAAAACGTTAATAAAAATTAATAATGGGTGATTTCGAAAATATTACGTAATTGTCACGAGCCAATCAGCATTCTGAAGGAACAGCAAGTAAATAGCATAAAGCAGTTATCTACGTGTCATCGTCGTAGATGTCACTGTGACTGTGAAACCAAGTTCGTCAATACATACAGGACATGCCTTAGTTACCTTGAGGCCAAAATATGGGGACTCGGATCCTAATCAGTCTGCGCGTGTGCGTGAGTGGTTGCCAAATCTCGTAACGTACTTGGCTAGAATCACATCCGTATCAAATATTTTTCCGTCACACGCGCTTACGTCGAGTAACCGGAGTAACTTGTGAAAGTATTGGCAACATTGGATATCACGAATTACGAACCAAGTGTTTTCGACCTAGTTCGTGATTCGTGGAGAGTACGTGAATCTAACTGCATGTGGGTCTAACCGTGCCACTTTCAAAAGGGCGCTCATTTTTCGGCATGTGCAGAAATTGCAATACACGAGATATTGTGTTTCCATCCCCTCTTTTTGCAGTCCAAGGCCAGCAATGTAAACGATAGGCAATGTCCTGTATGTTATTGAAGTATGTGACGTTCACCCGACACTCAGTCCAGCAGCTTGATGTCAGCGGATGGGTAATTCTCTAAACGGAATAATTTAACACTGGCCATGCTCACCGTCGTACTAAATTGTTCCGCTTAGAGAATCACCCATCCGCTGACATCAAGCCGCTGGAAAACGTGACTGGTGAACGTAACAGGAAAACGTGTCGGGTGAACGTAACCATTTTAGAGTCAAGTGTTGATTATCTTTTGTGATTGGCCCGCGACAACTATGGAGTAATGAACAATTTTTTAAATTTACCACATAACACAAAATCAATTACTAAGTGTGTTATACTAAATCAAAGTACAAAAAAAGGGCTTTCCATCAGAGGAAATAGGTCCATTTTCACTTTTTCCATTTTTCAAAGTTTCATAAATAACCTACAGAGAAAACTTTTTTCACGATTACTCTCCCAGGATGATATCGGATTTAAGACTATACAAAAAAAAAATAAAAACGAAAAAAATATATATATATAATAAACATAATTGCTCCCTGAGTTGTACAAGTTCCAGAGTTTGGCCACCGAACCTCACCCAGACCTAATATGTTGATATTTAATCTCTTCCGAATTCTCTTAACGATTCCCTCGATTGGCTGACTGGGAGATTCTTCGCACCGTCTCCCCACCAAAGGGGTGCCCCGGACTCACGGCCAAACTAATGTATTCTCAACCATGTGATTATCTCGGGAAAGGTATAACCTATCTAGTGCGGTAGTTTTCCGTTGCTTTCCGCACCGCAGTATCACAGTTGGTTAAACCATACTTTGGTTGCCGCCTGTGACTGTCTAGTATCAGACCCCTCCAGAGATCATTTTTCTGTCGTTCTGATCTAGTTATGACATAGCTTCTGCCCTATGTCATGTCCTCAATTGATCAGCGGGTGTTTATTTAGCAGAGCCTTATTCACACCTGTCCTACATATCTGCAGGAACGTTCTCTACCAGCCATTGGGACGCAACGTGTCGGGGTTGAGGACTTCCCCGCCCGAGTGTGTTTTACAAGGAGTGTTGAAAGGTCGCTACTCAATTCAAACCCCCTCCTCCGAGTAAACTGACACCGGACACACGGGTCTGTAGATTGTACAAAAAACTCAATAAAGAAAAAATATATATAAAGGGTGATTCACGTTACTCGACACGGAAGATTATGGCTAAACTTTTAGATTTTAAAAAGTTTTGTATATGGAATAGATGGGGGTATACTGGAAGTACATTTTAAAATTTTTGTCATTGTATACAGGTGGTCCCAAAAGTATAAAATTGATTAAAGTTGTATTTTTTTAAATGATACACCTAGTATATTAATATATTTTCGGTACCAACGGACAAAAGTAAAGGTAGTTTTATTAAGGTTTATGACATCTAAACCGTACCGTTCTTCAGATATTCGTGATTTTGTGAAAATGCAGCATCAAATTAAATGTTTAAAATCTCAGCACTTTTCAACCGCCAAAATTGGCTGATGGGCTAATAGTACATGGATTTTTTGCGGTGTGTATTAAATATTAACTACTGTGCACCGAATGTCAATAAATGAACACCAAATTATTGCAAATTTCAAACAGTAATAACTCGTTTAATTTAAATTAGACACCCTGTATTTTATAGTATCATTAGATGCAGAATTTAGTTTCCTATCAAAACTATTAAACATTCCTATAGCTTGGTCTTTGCGTTTTCTTGGAAGATTGATTTTTTTCTGAATTTGAGCTGACATAAACGAATTAAGTAATCTACTTTACCTGTTACAATAACTGATTTTGAGAAAACAAAATTTATTATCATTAGTACTGGGTGTTCACTAGAAAACTTCATTTAGGAGGCTATAAAATTTTGACAGAAAAGGATGGCATAATGAAAGTAAATGGACTTTTGTTTCTCCATTCTTTTCCTTTGACATTTCACAACCAACTAGATGAAGTTTTCTAATGAATACCCCAGATATTAATTTCTAAGTTACAAAATTATGATCATGAAGATTATTTAGCAGTCATCTGAATGTTAGTGTCTTTATTTACCATACAATTTCAAATACAATAATAAAACATTATATTACAAGAGTTCTTATAAAATTTAGCATCTCTATTACAAAAAAATTAAGTGCAATAATAGTGACAATTTGAAATATAATAAATAACAAGTCAACATAAGAGTAAAACAAACAAAAACAAACAGTAATAAAATTTGTTCAAAATGACGACCGTCTGATTCTAAACACAAACGTATTCTGTTTTTAAATCCTTCACTCACATTGCGTAACATATAGGGAGTTATGCTTCTGAAGGCCTCTCTGATTCGTTCCTTCATATTTTCTTTTGTGATTGGTGGCGTATTATACACGATTCCTTTCACATATCGGGAGGCGTTATGTCAGGGGACCTTGGTGGCCAATGTTGTGCTCCATTCCTTCCAATCCATCGATTTTGGAAACGAACATTTAAGAACTCCCGGACTTCACGATGACAATGAGCAGGTGCCCCATCCATTTGCAGCCCCATGGTTGTTCTTATATCTAGAGGAACTTCTTCCAGTAAATTCAAAAAATTTAGAAACGACATAATAAACATAATTCTAAAAAAAATGAAAATGGAAGTGAAACAATCGTCACACCATTTGAATCTAAACAAAAGCAATTGCAATTATTTCTAATTTATTTCCTACAGAAGTATTCGGTCACGCCCTGTCTTATTTCTTTCATATATCATACAACTTTCAATCAACAATACAACTTTCATTATATAATGTATCTTATATAACTGGAAAATATACACATGGCAAAAACTGACCCCTGCTTCAATTTTAATACGAACTAATGTAATCCTTTTAATATTTAATGTTGCTTCTCAACTCAATGGGCTTTTTGGTAAATGCCTTTTTCAGGTAGCAGAGGTGATGATTTTTGGTGAGGATATTCGATCGTTTATTATTATTATTATTATTCCATATCGAATATCCTGTACCAAAGGGGAACTGATGGTTTTCGTGATTACTTCTGGTGTTGCTTGCTGTGGTTGCTCCTCCCATTATCGAGGGTCATTGGTAATGAGCCGTCTTTTTTTATTTCAGAATGCCTCCCAGCTACATGTACCAGTCACCATACTTGGCAGCTACGGCCCCCGGTAGTCTAGTTCCTCTGCCTGCTACGCAGTTATCCCATGCAGCTGCCGTAGCTGCGGCTACATCGCAGTTTTACGAGTACCAGAGTGCAGCTGCCGTGGCTGCAGCCGCGGCTGCGCCATATACCGGCCAGTACACCAATGGATTTGACGCATACACGCCTTACACTGGTGCTGCAAGTATGTCTTCGGCTACTGCTTAATGATGTATGAGCTCTAAAGAGGTGAATTTTTAGGTGCTGCAAACTACATGCCATATACTTATGCAGCGTTGCCTCAGACTCAGATACCAACAGCAGCTACTACAGCGGCCTTTCCAGGAATACCGTATCAAACTGCTGCTCAAGCTCCGGCTCTGCAAGAAGCCCGGTTGCAGTGAGGCTCACTGTACTTTTAACTAGACGATACCTTATCTACTTTCTGGGATGTTTGACATTCTTTCGAATAATCTTTAAGCATAACGCTCATGTCGTATACAGACTCTGTTAAGTGCATTTTTTTTGGGATTTTGTATATACGGAACAAATTGGAAATTTAATTGGATAATAATTTATTAGTTATGCTTAAAGACCAACGCATATATAGAAACGAAATTAGGTAATTTAGATGAATCGTAAAATATGGCTATTTTTGTAAAGATATTTTTGGTGGAGCTGTGAAACTTGACCCACCAAAGTGACCTTTAGCCGTAGTGAGAAAACAAGAGATCTGGATCTAATTTATTTTGTAATTGTACTTTTGATGCGCGATAAACTACAATCATTGCAATTAGTTACCAACCACAAGAAGCCTATCGGTCGGTTATAAAACAATTTTAGAATAAATGCAAATTCCCGTATTATAATATAATCAACCCAAAGTAATAAGGTGAAATGCTCAATAAATTATATATAAACCAATAGACTTGATTGCGGCTCTTTTGCAGACTGTTTAGTTGTTGAATCTGCAAAAGGAAGTGCAATAGTTTAATTCGATAATTTTTTAAACAGATTAGATCCTTAGGTTATTATTTAAATTTTGTCATGTATAGTTCTAGTCGACGGTACTTTGGCAAAATACTGTCAGCCACTTTCTGAATAAACATTTCGAAAAGGGTTGTTTTACAGTATTTAGCTAATATGTACTTATTCTATTATTAATTAGTAATTAATACTTACATTATAAATATTTATAGCTAATATATATACGTCAGTAAATTAGACTACTTACTTTTAATTCTCCAAAGCAACTTCAACAATTATTGTACTTAAAATATTTATTTATTAAATTATTAGTACATTTACATTTTCACCCGTGTCAGTGATACAAAATTCTTTAAACGTGCCTTAAATTTCAACTTTATATAATTTACCTCCGTCCACTGATGATATAATTCGTTCTTCTGACAATTTGTGGAATACTCCACTCTCACTTTATACTGTGAAAATGTAAATAATATGTAGCTAAGTAAAACTAAACTTTATACAGTTTTGTATATACCAAACTGAAACAAAAATTGCAGCCCTAGGGTCTCTAGGGGACAGATAACAATAAGCAATATATCTTTAGTCTTAAAAGCCTTTGTAAACGATCTCTGAAATGATGTGATCCTTATTGATTGAAAGTGTACTTGCCAAACAAACATGATAAGAATTGCCAGAGGATAAAAAATATATAGAGCTGCATTTAAATGCAACTTTAGTTTACTTATTATATATTGTAATCTTCTAGCTAGAAAGACAATTTTAGGTAACATCACGTTTTGTAAAAAAAGTAGAATAGTCAATGTCCCTCAGGTCAATTAAGTAAGATAATAAATTATTTCGTTAATTAAAAATTTAATAACATTGATGGATATACTTAATACAGAGAATAATTAGCAGCTTAAAAGGCATATATCTAAAGACAAAATTATAACATTTTACAAATGCTGATTGTTATCGTCCAATCTTATGGAGTTTAATTTATTTTATACCCAAGATAGTTTACCAAATATGTAAGAATCGGTTAAACATAATAAAGCCTATTATTTATAAATATAAATGTTTAAAAAAACATTATTAGCACCATGAACCACGTGCCTTTTTGAGTACAAAGTACATAGGCATAGTAGTAGTAGTAGTAGATTTGCGACTAGGCCTTAATGGCCCTTTTCACAGTCTGTCGATCCATCCATCCCTACTCTGCCTGAGCCCTCATTCCCTCCTCGAGTCGAACCGTCCCTCTAATGATGGAGATGATCCCTTTCCATCTTAGAGTTGGAAAGCGGCTCTCAGTATCTTGTGGCGCAGTCGCGCTCACCTATAGCACACTCCCAGCTAGTGGTATGACGCACTCTTCCCCTGCTCCACAGTGGGTGCAGAGTGGAGGCGCCTCCATTCCTAGGACGCGCATATGTCTGTTTAGTCTGCAGTGGCCAGTGAGGATTCCTATAAGGTCTGCCAGGTACTACCGGCTTCTCCTAAGTACCCACGAGGCCTTGTATCTCTCCGGGTTAGGGTCTGTCTACATATTAATAGGGTCTGTCTACATATAAATATTCCTGACTGTGTCCACTTTGCCCTTGTACTCTCCCATGCCCTCTCATATAGAGTGTGAGAGACGTACAGTTTCTGCTAGTGACTCTAGAGCAACGAGCTTTGTTCCTGCAAATGGCTCGCAGGGCCGCCTGACTGTCGGAGTAGATGAAGATGTTCTGTTCTGTCCTTGTTTGACTTCTGGTCGTGTGGCCACTTCGAGTATTGCAAAGCTCCGCCTGAAAAACCGTCATGTGGCTTCCCAAGGGAAAGCTCTCACCCTCTTCATGCTTCGTATATTCCGGCTCCTGACGACTGTGAATCAGCCATTGTTGATCCGTCTGTATACCATTTACCATACCTGATTTTCTCAGAAGGTTGTTGAAGCAGCTTTTCTTTGAATTCTTCTCTTGTTGGGATGTTTATTCCAAATGGCTGTTTTAGTCTCAGTCGGCTCGCAAGGGCGCCCCTCTGCGACAAGGGCAAGATCGCGTTCGCGCACGCTCCATGCCTTGGGGACGTAACTGTTCAGCGACGGGAGCATATTGTCCAGTCTCTCCTGCCGCAATGCTGGAAATATACCGTCTGGTCCTGCTGCCTTAAATGGACTGAATTCGCCCACCGCCTATGTAATAACTTCGTCGGTGACTACTTCCCTTGCAGGAATTGCTATTGAGTTCTCCCGGACGGGAACCAGCTGCGGAGGAGGGTCCACGCCATTTTCTCCAGGGAAGTGGGTCTCCAGGAGAACCTCTAGGGTTTGTTTTTGTACCCTGGTTTGTTTCCTTTTTCTGAGCTCAGCAATTTGGCGAGCTTGGCCGAATCCGGAAGGGAGTCCATTTCTCCGCAGAATCTCCGCTAGCTCGCTCTTTTGCGAGGTCTCTAGATTTTCCGATGCAAGGTAGTCTAGTAGGGTATTACCTCTTGCATCAGCGTCGGTGCTGCCCCAAACGATGTGAGCATTTGCGTTGCACCCTATTAAGAACGGAACATTTTTGCCTTTTGCATATCGCACTACCTTTACCATATCTTCCGTTGGGGGAGATTGCACAATATCATATGAAAGATATGCACTACTTATAAGCAATTTAACTTATTGTTGACTCACCCTATATTCTACGATCACCCCTTGACATGGTTTTTTAGATGTGTCACCTGAAAATCCTTGGTGCTCAGGATGCAAGATCTTGGTGCGCCGTTGTCTGCCAGGCTGACGAGGATGTTGTGCAAACAGTTCTGAGACTTGCCCCTGATAGACATAAGGTTCCTGAATTAAAACTATAACCCCTGTTTTACCGGCCATTACGCCGACTAGCTCAGCTGCCGCATCCCGGCTCTGTTGGAGGTTAATTTGACTTACTCGAACCATTGTATGCAAAAGTTGGGGGAGACTTCTTTGTTACTTTTCCAGGACTGGCGGCGGAAACCTCTTCTCCGTATATAGTCCAGGCTTGGTGCCTTTTCCACGAACCGTCATCCTCCAAACAGGAATATAGTGATCAGCTCGTAAAACCAGAGCCACCCTGCTATCCCAAGGCGGTCGGCAACCTCCCTGCTGGCTCTAAAGGTCAGGTGCCAGTTCTCTGCTTCGCCCTCCGTGGAGATGTGTTGAGAGAGCTCCGCATTTTCAAGGTCGAGCAACTCACCTCTTCGAAGTTTGGCTTGTCAGGACTTCTCAACGTGAAGCCGACTTCCACTGGCCATGGAGCCTCCAGCGACCGCATTGCGCGTATCGCCGCTGTGCCCCCCCCCTTCGGGGGGTGGGGGGACACAGCCTAATTCTAATTACCAGCCTCCCACACAGCAGCAGATACGTCTGGGAGCTCAATTAGCTTTAATTGACTTTCAGCCCGTTTAGCGTCCCTTGTGCTGGGTCCCCGCTGCCTTCCGGTGAGCCGCAAGGTGCCCTGGACACTCGGATGACGCTCTATGGACGTCGACGTTTTGCCCTGGAGAGCCTGCGTTTCACCGTCAGCAACTGGAGTAGATTCTGAGGGCGGCCCGGACTCAGTCTCCCTCTCGGCCCTCCTCTTGGCCCTTAGTTATTTCCTTTTCTTTGTCCTGTTTCAGTTCTTGTGCGCCTTTCTCTTTTCCTTTCTTCTCTCTGACTCGGCTGTGGAAAGGACCGTGGACTCGACCTTGGAGGATTTCTCCCCTTTCGCCGCTCCCTCTGCACTCTCGACCTCCGAGTCTCCTGAATTGGTTAGGAGTTCGTCTTCTTGAGTGAAACTAGTTTTCATCCAGGGAGACGTTTTTTCTGGGGGGTTAAGAATCCCCTCTTCTATCACAGGCTCTTCGCTTTCTTATTGGTGATTGTCTTTTTCCATTCTTACAAAAAAAAGTAAGAGTCGGTGGTTTGTATTTTCTCTGTGTCAGTGGTGTATGGTGTGTTTGAGTGTGTGTCATATGTGTATTTCCCTCCCCCCCCCCCCGCGAGCAAGGAACAGAATTGCCGTGATGGTTTCTTGAGGGGTCAGCAGCCGCGCTTGTATCCCCCCGAGAGAGGCAGCAGGGTCCTAACCAGCTGGCACTACTACCTCCATCGAGATTTCCGCTGGTCGAAATGGCAGCCCCCTACACGGGCTGGGCAAGGGTGAGTCCTTATAGTACCCGAGGGCCCGAGTACCACTCTAAATTTAAATGATTGAAGTCTAAGTACCCATCTCTCAATGCGTGCCGGAGGTCTTGACCTACATTTGAAAATCGTATAACGGTTTGTGGTCAGTTACCAATTCGAATGTCAGGCCTGCTACATAATAGTAGAATCTCTCGACTGCCCGTGCAATGCTTTGTTGGATAAAAATAGGCCACTTTGGAAGTGATGCAAGTGTCAGTTTCAGTTTTTGGAAACGCTCTTGATGAATTTCTGTTGCTACAATATGTTCATCTTTTTTAATCAATTGTCGCAAGGGTTCGGTGGTTATAGCCAGGTCCGGTAAACTTGCCCAAGTACGTCACAAGTCCAAGAAATCTCCGCTTTTCTTCTTTTGATTTCGGTGCTCGAAAGTTTTAAATAGCTTCCAAAGTAATTGCATTTGATTCTATTCCACGATGAGAAAGTTTATGTCCTAAAAAACAGATTTCTTGTACTTTCTTGACGCATTTTGACTCGTGTAACAAAACGTTGCTTGCAGTTAGTGTTTCAGTTACTTTTTCTAAACATGTGTGAGATTCGTGGTTGTTACATCGCTACTAACCGATCCAGCCATTCCGGGTCCCTGCCTTAATGATCCTGACTTTTCAGGAAGATGGCCATCGGATCCCCTCAAAGAATTCGTGTTCACTCACACCTGTATTCCCTCTAGGCGGAGTTACATAGGTATAACATTCCAAGGCATAAAACTGTACCCGTATCGGGGAATAAATTGTACTTTTTATCGTTGTACTTTAGCCTGGCGCATTCGCCATACTGGAAATATTTAAATTTTGGCATTTTCAACCATTTTCTTTGGCATCCCCCATCTTCTATCCACTTCTATAGAATAATTATTTCCTCGAACTCTGTTCGTCTTGCTCCTGAATCCTGCTCCACTCCAAGTTTGCTGATTGTACTATTTTATTGGTTTATTGTACTTACATACTGTCATATACCAAAATATGCGTTTTTGAGTACAAATTACATAAGAGGGTTCTGACTGTGAAGTGTTGTCTTACTTAGTGTTTATGTCCCTTATTTCCGTGGTAAGGTAGGTAAGTACCTATTTTTTTAGTTAGGTAGTGATTTAAGGAATGCAATAAGGTAACAACATTGGTATGGCAATTGCGCAGGGCAGTGGGTAGGAGGTGGGGTCTAAAGCCACACATCCTGCACTCGCAGCTACACTGCGGTAATCACAACGAGAATATCTTATGGGTCCGTGGTCTGGTGGCCAGCGGTAGACAGGGCCTGCTATGCGTTGAGGTTGGTCAGATTGCAGAAAACCGTTTGCCTAGCCATAACGGGTGCGTTCAGAACAACACCGGGGGCAGTTCTCAATGGCTTACTGGGATTGCCAGAACTTCCAATCTGGATGAAGTGGGAGGCGATGCCTTCTGCAGGAGGATGGATTGCTGCGAGCAGTGAAAGGAAACAGTCATGGGAAGCGGTCACATGCAGATCGCCAGCCTCATCCAGTAGGACGGGGATGATCCAAGGCCTCGTGGCTACTTGGGAAAAGTCAGCAGTGCCTGGTAGACCTTATAGGAACCCTCACTGGCCACTGCAGACTAAACAGACATATGCAGCTCCTAGGAATGGTGGCCAGTCCATTCTGCACCCACTGTAGAGCAGGGGAAGAGTCGTCATACCACTTTCTGAGAGTGTGCTACAGGTGGGCGCCATTGCGCCGCCACAGGACACTGAGAGCCGTGAGGAGCTTCCAACTCTGAGATGGGACGGGATACTCTCCTTCATTAGAGAGACGGGTCGACTCGTGGAGGGATGGAGGGTCCAGTGGGAGTAGGGATCCCACGTCCAAGGCGTGCTACTACTAGGTAGTAATTTCATTTTCTAATTTCTCTAATTTCGAGGAATAGAAAGAGAAGAATAAATCTCAAAGAATTTGATAGTGAACCTACTTTATCTGTTTGTTCCCAACAAACACAGGGTATTTCTTTTATTTATTTTTATATCCATCTGTGTAACTTTATTAGTTTTACTTGTTTTCAAATTATATAAAACATTAAAAATAATATGTGTTTTATTTAATCCTTTTGAACCCAAGAAGACCGTCACCGATAGTACATGTATGTACAGGGTGGCCATCGAGAGATAATCCATTACCTTATCTCGAAAACTGTAATTGCTATGGGAAAAATTCAAATACAAAAGTTCCATAATTTAGTAAATAGTTTTTAATTATTTAGTTTTTGTATATACAGGTTGTCCCAATTTTGCGCATTCACTACCAACTTTCTTATTTTAAATTAGACATGACCTTTTTTCTTTCATTAGTCGATTCTATGTTGGATTCTAAGACTTTTCTGTAGTTTTCTATATATATCTATTTCTTATAGTTTTTGAGATATTTTAAATAATTTTTTTTTTTTTATAAAAATTTACAATTGAAGCAAGGGCTAGTATTTGCTTTTAGATGCAACAAAAAACTTTGATTTTTAACTGGTATGTAAACGGTATTCTATAAATATATAATTTTTGCTCACCTTGTTTTATCAATATAAAGGGTGTTCAAAAACTTTGTTCTTGAAGTTCTTGATACATATTTATAGTGGCGAACATTTTATTAATGCGACCTAACTTTAAATTTAGAGCTGCAACATACATTTACTTATTGACACATTATACTTATTATAGATGTCTACGAAAACACCAACTAGGCCGTGATACAATCAGGAGTGACAATTTAAAATAGTTACTTCTTTATAAATATTAATTAAGATTGAATTAAGGTGGAATAATATCGGTAAGTATAATATTATAGTTTTATGCTACGTAAAATGATTATAGTTTAACGCTAAATAACTTAATTTTACAACTAAATTATATTTTCAACATACCCTCCGTAATTGGCTATACAAGTAGTGTTACTGTGATAATTGCGAATAAAATTTGATTGATTTAACCGAATTATTTCATCGCTAGTTCTCTGCTTTAGAGTTTCGACATCACTTACTTTATTTTTATAAACAACATTTTTTAGATGTCCCCACAAAAAAAAATCTAAAGGTGTCAAGTCGGGACTTCTAGCCGGCCAGTCAATAAAACCATATCTTCCTATCCATCTCTGAAAATTGGCTTGCAAATATTCAATTACTTCTCTCGATGTATGATACGGGGCACTATCTTGTTGATACACAAGATTATTTTTAATGTCTTCGGGTAATGCGTTTATGAGAGGAGCAATTTTATTACGCAACAAGTTTAAGAACCTTTGGCCGTTTAAGTTTTCGTTATAAAACACCGGTCCAATAATTATGTCTCTTATTATTCCGCACCACACATTTACACTGGAATGTCCTTGTTTCTTAATGGGTTTCACTTTATGCTCATTGCATTGCGACCAGTAGTGGGTATTTTTCCTATTAAAAATTCCATTTGTACCAAATTTTGCCTCATCGGTAAACATGATATTGGGAAACAAATTTTCTTGAAAATGTACATCCATAATTCTCATACAATATATTTCTCTGTTTACAAAGTCATTTTGAGTCAGTTCCTGAACAGGTAAAAATTTGTATGGATGGAATCGGTTCATTTTAAGCACTTTCTGAATATTGGTTCGGCAAATTTGCAAATCTCTGGCAGCATCCCTTTGTGAGTTTTTTCATTTTCTTGAAAGTAGAGCAACACATCCAGTTTCACGTCTTCTGTGAGAACGGTTGGTTGTAGATTTTTATTTTTATTTTGCATCGTACCTAGTTGTAAGTCTTTGCAAATCCTACTGAAAATTGACCTTGTCGGAACCATTCTGTTAGGATACAACAGGTGGTATTCTCTTAATGCCAGTTCGGGGCTTTTATTATTTCTAATGTAGCACTCGTAAAGTCTTAGCCGCTCTTCCGTCGAATATACCATGACTAGGTAAGTTTAGATATATAAATAACAAAAAAAATACGTAGGCGTACTGATAAATAGAAACTGCCAATAAAGACAAGAAATAACAACGAACTGGAACAATAACGACATGAGCAATAATATCAAAAACGATAAACAATAGTTTTGCGACAAGAAATTCACAGAAGAATACTATTAGTATTAAACACACTTTCAAGGTTTTAAAAATAACAAATTGATGATATGAGGACAATTGATAAACTGTCAAAATATCGAGCCGCTTCTCTGTTGTTTTAAATGGCCGCTCAATCATAATCATGGCCTACTTGGTGTTTCCCGCAAATGCGTATATGTTAATAAAAGGTTCTGCTTCCTTCGATGTTAGGGCGCATTAATAAAATTTTCGCCACCACAAATAATTATCGATAACTCAAAAACGGTTGATATTTCGTATAGGTCATAAATATGAAAACATGTAGAGGAAATATATGTTATTCAGAATTAGAGGTAATATGTAGGACGTTCCATTTAAAAAATTTGACTTTTTGTGCCTCAAAAATCGAAATATTTGGTCAAAGTTTTTGAATACCCTGTATATTGATAAAGCGAGGTGAGCAAAAATTACCGTTTACATACCAGTTAAAAATTAAAATTTTTTGTTGCTTCTAAAAGCAAATATTAGCCCTTGTTTCAATTGTAAATTTTTAAGAAAAAAAAAATTAAATTAAAATATCTCAAAATGATAGATATTTATATATAGAGAAATACAGACAAGTCTTAGAACTAGATATAGATTCCACTAATGAAAGAAAAAATGTCATGTCTAATTTAAAATAAGAAAGTTGGTAGTGAATGCGCAAAATTGGAACAGCCTGTATATACAAAAACAAAAGAAATTAAAAACTATTTACTAAACTATGAAACTTTTGTATTTGAATTTTTCTCATAGCACTTACATTTTTCGAGATAAGGTAATGGATCATCTCTCGCTGGCCACCCTGTACAGATTATGTACCTATTTAATTAGCACATACAGAGAATGTCAGTCTGATGTGCATTATTCATTTTTATGTATATTCTACGGATATGTAAAATTGAGTACAGTAGAGTAACTTTATCAGGTTCCTGGAATGTACACCTGATATACATAACGCTTTTAATGATATCAACACCCAGACGTTGTATATTCTGAGAATATTTTTGTGCTATGTGAGACAGTATAAGTTTTTTAGGTAAGGCAAATTTGATCTATGATTACATTAAACTCGGCTAGATATATAATTTCCTACCGAATAACTTGTACTTCATGAATTTATCTCAATACTAACAAAATTATCAATCGTTCTACACGTAACCATCAGCGCCACCTGACATATCACAATAAAACGAAATTTTCTCTGCCCTCTATATTTGAAAAAGTGAACTGATTAGTCTAAAGCAAAAATCGATCCGTGAGGTCTTCCATTGAAAGCTCCTATCTTTGCTGTATCTTTACCTCACTTTTCATTCATTCTTCTATTTGTATAAAATACCATATGGAAAAGCATTTGTAAGACTTCTTACTTTCAAAGCTACGTTTGTACTAGCTGGTCCGTCAGGAAACTTTAAATAAGTGAGCAGGTTATATAAAAGAAATGTAAATAGAAGGAAGAAAAAATAATCAAGAATGTTATATTTAAAAATTACAAAGCTCCAGCAAATGGACCGACACAAAAGCAAGTAAAAAATAAAAACTTTAGAGGTCAATAAAGCTATTTCGTAACTAATCTAAAACTCAAACTCCACCACATATTCATCACCTTTTCCTTAGCTATGCTAAAGGGTAATTTTATGCGATATACCCCTAAGACATAAGGAAAGACGTAGCAAGTGAGCATTCAATAATGAAGAACAAATTGTTAAGAGCAGTGTTCTAGTTTAATTTTTGTTCCCTATATTCCATCTCAAATTATTTCAACATATTCCCAGAGGTATTCGTCTAAGTTCAGCTTTGAAGGGATTATTTAATTGCCTCTACCTAAATTTCCTTAATACGGTAGTTAGACAGGCTACATAAAGGAAACTCTCTTATACCGTTAGTTCAGCGTAGCCAGGGATGGAGTTATCTGAAAGTTGCAAATGCGCAAGTGTAAGAAAAAAATCCAAGGAATGGAAATATCCATGAAGGAAAATAAAATTTAATCCTATTAAGAGCAGAGTAGTAGTGGAATGGCACTTATACTTTACGACAACATTATCCTTGATTGTTTGTGCAAAATCTAAGCAGGATGCGTAATTTTCAGAACACCTATCTAGCCGTCCCTGTTTTCTTCTTATAATAGCTATTCTAGATCGATCAATTTTGCCTTGGCTCATGGAAAGACGTCCGATGGTATAGTTTCTGCGCTAATACCTGACAACGAATAGAAAAGTTTCCGAGTCACTTTAAAAACTTTCTTGTCCCAAAGTTTGAAGCTTCTGTTTTAGAAACTACAGGCTTCTTATTGAACGACGGTATTAATGGTCAATATTTATGTAATTAGTTTTTAAGTCGGAAACCGTCGATATCTCAGAGATGGGGATTTAGCGCTCTGGCTCTGGATGCTAATTGCTTACTTTAGCATCCAGGAACGAAGTTGCAATTTGGAAGCAGCGTTCGAAGGAATACTTAAAGGATGGGGAATCATTATAAAAACATAACTATATTCGATGTGTGTGTAACGCAGGTTACACACCATGACTCACCATGTCTTTATATTTGTAATAGGCAGCTGATAAGGATAAGACCGACTTAATGCCGGGTACTGTTATCTCTCATTTTATCTGATGGGATTACGAGAGTAAAATGAGAATAATAATACTTACTGTAATCGTGACCTAGTCTGCGAAAATGAAAGATGGTCCACCCAACAGAACTTTTAAGAACAGACTCAACAGGGGATGAGGGCAGTTTTGTAGCCCCTCTAGGTGACTACCGAAATGACGTGGACTGCGGTTGTACTGCCTTACCTTGTTTGGCTCAAAAACTTAACCTGGAAAAGTATGCCAAACCCAAGTATTTTGTTGGAGTACTGTCAATGGCTGGAATGTTTAGTGGCGTTGCAGTGAAATACTTTCGAGGAACTTCGCAGATATGGAGCCAGCATTATGGTATACCACAGGACACAGTTGGTAAGTACCTGAGCAACTTGAGTAATTTATTATACTAACGGCTAATGACATAGATTGGCTGATCTACATTAATGAGGTGTTTGTTGGAATTTTTGCTCTATTCTTGGCCTACTGGGGCAATAGGATGCACAGGCCCAAATGGCTAGGAGCCCTGTTAATATATCTAGGAGTTTCCTGCTTTATGTTGGCAATTCCTGAAATTTATCATCCATTTAGGCAGGACGAAACTAGCATTGATACAGTAAACGGTAGTAAAATAATTTCTTAGTGGCTTTAGTAGTATCTTGATAATATAGTGTTTTAGGTCCAGTATTATGCCAGGTCCAAACATTATCGGAATTGACGAATTTGTCGGGTAATATTAACGACCATGTAATGGGTTTTAGTATTCTGATCATATACCAAATATTTTATGCTCTCTTTACTGTGTCATTTGTTACACATGGGATGACTTACATTGATGACAATACACCTCCAAGCCAAAGTCCTATTTATATTGGTAGCTATATCCTCCTAGGTGCAGTCGAAATGTATTTTGCCCATTTCCTCTTTATAGCCCTAATCTTTGCTACCGAAAGAATGGGAAAGCAGTCCGGAATCTACAGTGCCTGGTTGCCTTACATCAACTCCAGAGAAAATATATTCGTATCCATAGGTAGAATATAAAAATTGCTTTGTAAACACTTCATTGTTTATGTAATTTTGCAGTTTGGCTGTTGGTTTCCCCACATTTTCTGATAGTTGGCATTCTGATAGCAATGTTCCCTAAAGTGATGCCAAATACCCTTTTAAGAAAATCTGTTAATAGTTTATTAAGCATTGCTGCTGGAAATTCTGTTGATGATGATTACAAACCTGAAGTCGATGGTAAGTTTGCTGGATAGAGAAACCTTTTCCTGAATCTCTTATTTTTCAGGGTTCTTCGTAAGCTTATGGCGTCTTCTCAAAAATAAAATCCTCCTTCTAAACATCACCGCAATGATGCTCATGCAAGCAGCCATTATAAACTTTAATATCAGAGAAAAAGACTTCAATCAGGCAAAGTACCACGTACCCAGACACAGCGATGCTTCCGGTTATAGCGATCCATCGTTGATCCAGATCAGTAATAACATACTAAGGCAGCCTCTTATTGCTGTATCCTATATAGCTGCTGGTCTAGTGATTGCCAAACTGAAGCCAAAGCCCAAATATTTAGTTTATTGGAACATCAAGGTGTTTGTGGCAGTATTTGCTACGTTTGCGTTAACTCGCTTCTTTAGCTGCACCAATAAACTTATAAACGAAAGGGATAGCAGGCTAACATGGCCGTACTGCAGCTGGAATTGCGGCTGTTCTCTTGAAGGACCATTTCATCCCATTTGCCTTAATGGGGAGACTCATTTTTCCCCTTGTTGGGCCGGATGCACTTCTTATAATTCCGCTCTGAATGTTAGTAATTATACAACACTTGTTCTACTAGTTTTAATATTTTTTTTCCCTTAAAGATATACGGAAATTGCAGTTGTGGTCTAAGTGGAATTACAGCAGCCTCAGATGGCTCATGTGATGCAGACAGCTGTTCAACCTACTGGACATTAGCTCAAGCACATGCAGTCTTTTCTTCAGCTTTATTGGGAACCACATTTATTACCACCTTAATTATCAATCTGAGAGCTGTTAGTAGTAAGGATAAGGCCCTGGCTCTTGGGTTATCTTTAACTCTTATAAGCTTAATTCCGTATTTGCCTGTTCGTGCTATTTACGACGTGATTGCTGGTAAGTTGTCCATACCGATTGCGTTACTAAATGACTAAATTGTGAGTTTGTAATATTTCAGATCATTCCTGCCAAATGTGGGGAAAGAATACATGTCAGTTTTACTCAGAAAATTTTGCACTGTTTATCTCAATTATCACGTTATGCTTTAAGGCTCTAGCAATATTAGTAGCTATTGCCTTATTACCGTTCATCAAAGATATCGAACTGTACAAGAATAACAATTCCAGAAGGGGTTCAAATACAAATCTGAGTTTCTTAAGGAGAGTTAACAACCCGAGACAAAACGTTTACCATGACGAACCTTTAAGCAGTCTTAACAGCAACAGCAGGAGGGATGATGAACCAGAAAGAAATTCAGAGGATACGGCACTGGTTCATCACCCTACTGAAAGTTTGCACCAAAGTGACGGGGGTTTAAACACCAACAAAAGCAAAACTGACAGAATAAACTCGTACTTGAGCGAGGGCGACTTAGTGCCACCCCTGAAGTCCAATCTGAGGCTTGGAAAATCTACCTCTAGAACTTCAAACTCTAATTCAGTCTTGACTGACTCGTCCCTATCAGCTATAGCAAATACTGTGGGAGATGACCATGATAGTGATTTTTCCAGCTTGCAGAGACCGCAGAGAGTCAGGAAATTAGAAAATAACCTCCAGGAAAGCCAGGAAATACCTTCGTCACCTGAAAGTAATAGGCAGCCATCTTCCAAAGTTAAAAATAACAGTATTGTGGAAACCGACCTTTGACAGGGTTTTTTTTTTGACTTGTTAGGGCTTGCGAACAAATTTTGTATAGATACATCGTAAGAGATTGTTGTTTAACTGAATTACATTTAAGTATTATTATGATAGTGAAAAGTTTGTGAGTTGATATTATTTTAAAATAGATTTAAATTGAACTATTTAGGTTAGTTTACTTATACAGAGTGTCCGGAAACTAAACCCCCAAATTGAAGGCAGCAAATTCTAGATATGAGTTGAATGACATGAATTCACAATATAGTTATCGGTTGCTTTGTTTTTTGCGTTCCAAAGCCAACTGTTAAATGGAAAAGTGGGAACGAAATTTATTTTTCTTTCTATTAATTTATTATTCCTAACCTGCATTTTCCATAAATTCCAAGTTTGCCATTTTACACGCTTTAAGTAACCTCAAGCCGATTTTTGCTTTATTCCTAACCTGCAATTGTCAAAAACTCCAAATTTGCATTTCTTAACCTTCCAGTAATTTCAAAGAGATTTTGGCAGTAATCTTAACCCTGATTTTTGCAAAAACTTTTAGTTTGCATTTTTCAATGCTTTGGGTCATTTTTAACTGATTTTGGCCACAGCACTAACCTGAATTTTCCCAAACAATCGAAATTTGTCATTATTCTTTAACGATTCAGCCTTAATCCTGACCTGACTTTGGATCCGGAAAATTCCAAATTGGAATTTTCCGAATCCGAATGTTTTATTTCATACATAAATTTGTAAATTTAGCAAAAAAAATAAAAGATTTGAATTAGTTTTGTCTGATTTGGTTGTAAAATGAGATATCTCCTAGACCATTAAAATTTGCATTTTTGATCGATATGAATAATCTTTAATCCATTTTTATTCATCCAAAAGCCCCAGATTTGCGTATAGGCCCCTTTGTTTTCTCATGAGTTTGGTTAATTAGTTCAGTTAAGTTTTTCCTTTGTTTAGGTTAGTTCAGTTATGTTTTTTTATTGGGTTAGTTTGGGTTCGCCCAGTTAAGTGAAGCCAAGCGACCCGTTAGATTAGTTCAGGTTTTTGTTTCTCGAAAAACTTTAAATTTGAATTTTTAGACGCGTTGAGAGATTTTTAACCGATTTTTGTTCTATTTCTAACCTGCAATTTTCCACCAATTCCAAGTTTGCCATTTTAATCGCTTTAAGTAACCTCAAGCCGATTTTTGCTTTATTCCTAACCTGCAATTGTCAAAAACTCCAAATTTGCATTTCTTAACCTTCCAGTAATTTCAAAGCGATTTTAGCAGCAATCTTAACCCCCTGATTTTTTCAAAAACTTTTAGTTTGCTTTTCTCAATGCTTTGGGTCATTTTTAACTGATTTTGGCCACAGCACTAACCTGAATTTTCCCAAACAATCCAAATTTGTCATTATTCTTTAACGATTCAGCTTTAATCCTGACCAAATTGGCATTTTAAGGCCTATTGTATCATGTTTTATTTCATACATAAATTTGTAAATTTAGCAAAAAAATAAAAGATTTGAATTAGTTTTGTCTGATTTGGTTGTAAAATTGGATATCTCCTAGATCATTAAAATTTGCATTTTTGATCGATCTGAATAATTTTTAATCCATTTTTATTCATCCAAAAGCCCCAAATTTGCGTACAGGCCGCTTTGTTTTCCCATGAGTTTGGTTAGTTAGTTCAGTTAAGTTTTTCTTTTGTTTAGGTTAGTTCAGTTATGTTTTTTTATTGGGTTAGTTTGGGTTCGCCCAGTTAAGTGAAGCCAAGCGACTCGTCAGTTTAGTTCAGGTTTTTGTTTCTCGAAAAACTTTAAATTTGAATTTTTAGACGCGTTGAGAGATTTTTAACCGATTTTGGTTCTATTTATAACCTGCAATTTTCCACCAATTCCAAGTTTGCCATTTTAAACGATTTAAGTAACCTCAAGCCGATTTTTGCTTTATTCCTAACCTGCAATTGTCAAAAACTCCAAATTTGCATTTCTTAACCTTTCAGTAATTTCAAAGCAATTTTGGTAGTAATTTTAAATGATTTTTTCAAAACTTTTAGTATGCATTTTTCAATGCTTTGGGTCATTTTTAACTGGTTTTCGCCACAACACTAACTTGAATTTTTCCCAAACAATTGAGAGAAGAAGAAACAGTTAAATTTATTTCGATCGGTCGAGGTGTTCTCAAGTTACAGGTGGTCAAAGTTGAGAATTGAGAAAAAAGTTGTAATAACCCCCCATTGGACATTTTTGAAAAAAAATCGGAAAATTTTTTGCTGTTTTTGATCGGAATAGCACGCTTGCAATCCCCTAAGAACGTAAGAAACTTAATTCAAACGAATTTAACCTCTAAAGAGGTTTTTTAAAAATGGTCAAAAAAACGCGATTCTAAAAGTGGTTAAAAATCGACTTCTGCAGGGGTCTGTCTCCGAAACTATTACACCTGCGAAACTTCTGATCGTGGGAGGTGAAAGAGGACATCAAAAAGAAGAGAAAACAGTCAAATTTACTTGGATCCGTCAAGGTGTTCTCTAGTTATAGGCGGTCAAATTTGAGAATTGAGAAAAAAGTCGTAATGCTTTTGGGCCTTATTGGAAAAAAATTCGGAAAATGTTTTTTTGCTCTTTTTGATCAGAATGGCACGCATGCACATGCATTCCCTTAAGAACGTAACAAACTCAATTCGAATGAATTTAACCTCTAAAGAAGTTTTTTAAAAATGGTCAAAAAACGCGATTCTAAAAGTGCTTAAAAATCGATTTCCGAAGGGGTCTATAACCGAAACTATTCCACCTGCGGAACTTCTGATGGTGGTAGGTGAAAGAGGACATCAAGGAGAAGAGAAAACAGTTAAATTTACTTCGATCGGTCGAGGTGTTCTCAAGTTATAGGCGGTCAAAGTTGAGAATTGAGAAAAAGATCCGAGATTTTTCGAAAATGCCTTTTGGACATTTTCGAAAAAATTTCGGAAAATTTTTTTTTGCTGTTTTTGATCGTAATGGCACGCTTTCGATCCCCTAAGAACGTAACAAACTCAATTCGAATGAATTTAACCTCTAAAGAGGTTTTTTAAAAATTGTCAAAAAACGCGATTCTAAAAGTGCTTAAAAACCGACTTCCGAAGGGGTCTATCTCCAAAAATATTGGATCTACGGAACTTTTGATGGTGGGAGCTGAAAGAGGACATCAAGAAGAAGAGAAAACAGTTAAATGTACTTTGCTCGGTCGAGTTGTTCTCAATTTACAGGCGGTCAAAGTTGAGAATTGAGGAAAAAGTCGTAATGCCTTTTTCGCAATGCCAAGAAGAGGAAAACAGTTCGATTAACTACGACTAGTCGAGGCGTTCTCAAGTTACAGGCGGTCAATGAAGTTGCTACTGACTTTCTCAGTCAAAATGGTTAGTAGGTGACAGCGGAAACGAACCGTTGTCTAGACAATGTGGAATTTCCGCTGATTTTTTTTTTAAATTACACTCCTATTATGGAAAAATTTATTCATGAGAAAAATATTCATCAAAAATTAAAAAAAAAGTGGGCCAAAAAATTTTGAGCAATTTTTTTCTCCCGCCTCCCCCCCCCCCTCTCCACAGAAAGCTAGATCTGCCACTGTTTCTACGCATGAAGAAGAGTCATTTCTTATGGAAAAATTAAGTATTTTCTTTGACGCTTTTGCAAATTTCCCAAAAACGGTGAGAGATAAGGAAAAATGTAAGAGAAAGAAAAGTTTACAAATTGAACAGATTTTTAGAAAGAAATGATCAGGGGTGTTCTTCAAAAACTTGGTAGAGTGAAAAGAGACACAACTCCAGAAAAAATAATACCCTATAAATTATCGCTCTCAATTAGAATATCCAACGATTTAAATCGTCAATAATTAGTTATTATATGAAATTATTGTTTAATCATGATTTGTAATAAAATACGTTAAATTTACTATATAGGGCTTGGCTGTGGGATTACATATCGCTAATCCCCACTACAGGAAAAATATTATTGTCATGTTCTATAATGGTTCCAGGGCATCCTTATAATTTACGATTCTGATAAAGCTGATTATTAAAAATTAAAAAGCCGCCATTTTTTGTGTCATCAAGTGACGTACACAACTTGTCAGTTATTAATATGGGGTAGGTAAAAAAAAAACATGAATTATAACAAAGCTCAATTTATAGTAGTAGCAACATCTTCGTCCAGCTCAATTTCGTCGTCAAATATCTGCAAATTTTTTACATAGTAGCATACCCCTCCATCGAAGAAGGTTCCTATTAGAACAAAAGCTGCTGCAGTGAAGTTGACTGTGTACCTCAAAGTTTCACCGTTGTATAGCCAGCAGTTTCCATTGCCATTGCACGTTTTGCCCCAGACCAAGCACGCTTTGTCTAAAATCAAATTTAGGCAATATCATATATGTTTTGCGTCCTTCTTATCAGGTCGATAGAAGTGAAAATAGCGGGTGTATGACAGAAATAACTACTTCACATTTGTGAAAGAGCCAACGTTTCAACCTTTATTGAGGTTTTCCTCAGGGCTTTTTCTTTTTCTTCGCTTTTTGAAAAACCTCAATAAAGGTCGAAACGTTGGCTATTTCACAAATGTGAAGTAGTTATTTCTGTCCCACACCCGCTATTTTCACTTCTTTAGGCAATATTAAAATTTTATAAAAAAATACACTTTTAGGTACCCATAATTATTCCAAATAGAATTGGGGAAGGAACAAATGCACATAGACTCATTAGCATTAACCCAAATCCCATGGCAACTGATTTATCCTTTTCTTCTACAGATCTAAAACATTAGGCATTTTCAGATATAAGCACAATGTAGTTTAAACTAGCCTACCTTACGGTTACTAGAAAGTTGGCAGCTCTCCCAGTAGCTCCACTAAATTTCAAAATACATAGAACACATAGAAACATGTAGAACTGGTTGAGGCAATTGACAGTGCAACTACCTAGTTTGACGTAGTTTGTGTTATTAATCAAATCTTCTACGTTCTCCACTTGCGATTTGACGCAAGAACAATCTCCAAAAGCTACTGTACCATTAAAGTCTATAATTTTGTTGCACCCAGCGTGACAAGCTGAGACGAAAGTAGTGTGACCATCTGAAGAGCAAACTGGATTGTATTTCACATAATCGCAATGACAGTTTGAGTTGCATTTGGAAATCGCATTGAGCCTGAAGATGTTCTTTTATCAATCAATTTAACCTAGAAACATCAAAACGATAAATACCTACTCTCCATTTGGCAACAAAGGTCCCTTGTTGTCATTATCAGCACACCCCAAATAAGCGTAAGAAATAATCCCTAGGACGGATATGGCTCCAACAATAACGTTCCAGGCAGCTAAATAGCGAGCCCTTGGCTTGAACTTTGAGATGATCAGTCCTGATAATAAAATCCCTATAGCTGAGAAAATTAAGCCAGCACTGCCAGTTATGAGGCTAGAAGCTGAGGCTGACTGCCTGTATTGAGTCTCTATGTATTTCGGTAAGAAAATCCAATAAGGCATGTAACCCAGAAAGTAGAATACTGCTGCGAAGTTGTTTAGCATTAAGGTGCGGTTTGAAGCAAGTCTTCTGAAGGTTCTGATCATATCTAAAAACAAGTGTTTTATTAAACAGAAAGTGCTTCAATTCATATTTATTTTTTAATTCTTATTTATTACCCTTAAAAGAAGGCATTGGAGGTTCAGCTTCCATGGGCTTATTCGAGAGCCTAGAAACTTGCCGCTTAATTTCCTTCCGAATGGCAGCCCTAGGCAAGGTTTTAGGAAATAGGGCTAATAATGAGGCAAATACGAAAAGAATTAAGGCTAATATGATCCATCCTAGCCACCAGGCACCCAGCCAGCGCGGATCTTTGATGTCTATTTTTGGGGTTAGTGTGGGAGCAATGTATATTTTGAGGCATAGTGAGGCTAAGCCGTGTCCTATTGCGGGGCCCAGCATTCTTATGAAGTATGTAAAACCTTGAAAATGCCACATGTTATTTCGTAATATTGCATTTTGATGATGACAGTGCACTTTCAAAAAAAAAATATTTGAACGTTGTAAATGTCAATACTTAGTTGTAACGTCACTAAGCCTCCTAAAGATAATAATAAGATACTTACTGAACAATGCTGGCGTCTTGGATCTTTTAATGTTATCATCCATATACGACACTCCTAAAGTATAATATAGAGACCCTCCAATTCCAGATATGAATTGAGCTACGAACAAAATCACCTGCGGGGAATAATTTCCACTTTCCTTTTCACAATGTACGTCTTTTCGAGTGCTATTTGTACATAAAAGCTTCTTTTGTTCGTTTAAAAGAAATTCTGTAGAATAATTATTGTCGGTTTGGTATTCTTCTGTGAGAGATAGAGCATCTAGACCGGCACCATATAGGAAATGTGGTAAAGCTGTCATAATGCAGAACAGCACTACTGTGTACATTCCCAAAGCCATCCACCTTGGTCTGTGCCCTCTCCCAGTATAGTAGCTAAGTATGACTGACATAAGTAGTTGACTCAAATCATTTCCTACTGATATGACCCCTTAAAAATTATTTCCATACTTAAATAAAAGTTTGGAGGAATACGTTTCTGGCTTACCTGTCGTTCGACTTGGTATTTTAAACCTCTTTTCCAAGGTGGTAATTGTTCCATTGAAATAAGCAAATGAGGCTGAAAATATGCAGCCCAAAAGTCCATACAAAATAACGTATGCTTTCTTGTTTGCAAACTTCTGCAAAATTTTCCCTTTGAAACACCATAGTCCACATGTCGTTTCTTTCGCGTTGATACTAATTTCCCTAGACACAGCAAGCCGTTCTCCATTTGACAAAAAAGCGCTAGACTCGTCTGATGATAGTATTTTTTCCACGTCATTTGACACAGTTAACTCCATGTCAATGCTATTTAGTTTTTCTTTGACAACTGACAAAAACTTCAAACACGGACATGTTTTTGGAGAATCAAACTCTTTGGATGTCCGGGGCCAAAAAGATTCCTTGCGCACGGAATTAATATCATAACTTAGTATGCTAATTAGTGAGTAAATAATTCAGATAAGGAAACAATGCTGTAGGAAAAGATTGTGTCTTATTTAAAGAAGCGCTTAGTAAATTTGAGAGATATTTTGTAAACAATACGCTCAAAATATAAAACCTGTTAGTTGCTTAACCTCGCACCATTTCGCACTCACTTCTGCTATGCACAGTCTAACGTATCATTTCGTAAATAAAGGCCATATGCTCTATTATCCAATTGCTAAGTTTAAAATTAGACTCTATGGCTTAATCTTTAGAACAAAATTGATAAGCTGGGAACCTTAAATTAGAGTCTGAATCCTTGAGCGGATATTATTAAAGAACCCAATGGTTATTTCTATAAGGGCTTGACTAAATATTTGCGCTTTTCAGAAGTTTATCCGCTTAATCATTGGAAAAGACATCCGTGTCCCTTTAGCAAATAAATGAGGGTCCAATTACTAGTGGCAGCTTTAATCATGTGATGATATAATAATTGCTAACGACTATATTTTAGCAACCAGGGTGCTGCCCTCATATTCTCATATCCACACAGTTATTTTCTTATTCATAAATTTCCCCTAAAGACCCCCATATTCTTTATGCACCATCTTATTTCCCCAATAATTCAAAAACGAAACTCAGGGCTCAGATAATCTCTGGTTTCCCCAGTTTTTAAGTAAATAAACTAGCCATATATTTTATTTGATAACAGAATTGTGCGGGCTTCTGCATACGATATTAGCGGTATCGCGGACTGGGTTGACAGAGTTTTGATTTAGGAGAAAAAAGACGTGCTTAAGTTTTACCCGAGCACGGTCCCAATAACCGAGGCTGCGATTTCATTAAGGGTTTTGGATTTACTACCTTCTTGGAATATCGACTGCTTTACACGAGATTTATCACCCCATAGGCGTACAAGGTTAAGCAATATATTTATATACAGGGTGTTGCAGCAATTTTTTTTTCAGACATGTGTTCTACTACTAAATAAACTGCTAACGGAAAAGATCGATATAGCAGATTTTTCGCCATTTTTAAGGTATCTCAGAAATGCGTTAGCCGAAATTTGTAACTTAATGAGATTTTGAAAGGCCGATTGACGATGACCTTAAATAAAAGTTTTTATTTAAGGTTGGATTTTTTTAAAAGTAAAGAAAAAACCATTGCAAAATTATTACATTTCAATCCACTACATTTGGAAGCTAGGAATTTCAGAACATTCGTTGTTATGACATTTAACGGCCTTGGTTGGTATCTCGGTCAATGTTCGGAGGTTTTTGGTTTTTAAAAAATTACAGCAGTTTTCCAAAGGTGTTTCAACAGTTACCCTGTATCGCGAGAATGCCGCTCTCGATTTTAATAAGCTTACTGGATGGATTGCGTAGCCTAGTAGTGCTGTTGCCGGTCCCAAGCCCGGAAAAAAGAGGAGGGTTGGAACGATGGGCTAGCAACTCCGGAAAAACCCCAAACCGCTAAAAATTTCGCTCAATCGCCTCGGAAACAGGACGGATTAAAAACAAAACGAGAAGAAGTTTTTCAGGAATTAAGACGTAGAAACATAGACATAATAATAACAATAATATTTCTTTATTTCAAATTGTGTTCTACATGTATGCGACAAAATCGATATATAAACAAACACAAAAGAAGCTGCGTCAAAGAGTTTGACAGATGTTATTGTCCTAAATAATCGCCAACTGAGTAAGGCTCCATGTTTATTAGGTGCTGCTTTATTCTACACTTGAACTGCTTCAAGTTTTCGATTATCCTTAAATGCCGTGGTAGATGATTAAATAATTTTGCACACCTGTAATATGGACTTTTCACAGTTAACGATAAACGAATAGGATAGTTTACATCTATAGTTCTTGTATTGTAACCATGCACTATTTGTTTCTCAAAATTAGACCGATTTTGAAAGAAAAACAGCAATGATTCGTAAATATATAGTCCATAAATCGTCAGCAATCTTTCTTTTTTAAATACACCCCTGCAACTGTCTCATACTTGCATGCGTTTAATTGTCCTAAGAATTCTCTTTTGAACAACAAAGGCGTTTTGCATATCACTACTGCTACCCCAAAAAATAATTCCGTACTGCAAAATCGATTGAACATTAGCAAAATACATCACCTTTTGCATTTTATCACTCATATAACGCCCTATTATTCTTATTCCATAGCAAACAGAGTTCATTTTTTTTAACAGTTCTTGGATATGTGCTTTCCAGTCCAAAAATGCATCAATTATTACACCTAAAAATTTTACTTTGCTACTTAAAATAAATTCTTGATCGGATAACTTTAGAGTGTCGGGGAAATCAGTTCTACACAACTTAGTTCTAAACAAAACAACATTATATATGTTTATGTTTATTTAGCAAGTGCTATTTCTTTACAGTCAATACAAGACAATTCTTCTTCTTGTGGTTCCTATCCGTTACGGATGTTGGCAATCAGCATGGCGAGCCTAACTTTGTTTACGGCAATGCGGAAGAGTTCGGTTGATGTTTTTCCGGTCCACTTCCTGAGGTTATGCAGCCAAGATATTCTTCTCCTTCCTGGACCTCTTCTTCCATCGATTTTTCCCTGGATGATTGTCTGGAGTAAGGAGTACCTGGAGTCGTTTCTCATGATGTGGCCCAGATATTGCAGTTTTCGGATCTTGATGGTGTTCATAATTTCTTTTTGTTTATTCATCCTTCTTAGTACCTCTTCATTAGTGATATGTTCGGTCCATGATATCCTCATCATTCTTCGATAGAGTCGCATTTCGAAGGCTTCTATTTTCTTGGATGTGTTTTCATTGAGTGTCCAAGATTCCGTCCCGTATAAGAGGATAGAAAAGATGTAACATCTGAGAAGTCTCATTTTTGTTTCCAGTGTAAGATCATGGCTTCTGAAGAGTTTGCTCATTTTGTTGTAGGCGGCTGTGGCTTTGGCGATTCGTGATTTGATTTCTTGAGTTGCGTCCCAGTTCTCGTTTATACGTGTTCCCAGGTACGTGATGTGTGGTACTCTCTCTATTGGTTGGTTGTTGATGGATAACTGGATGTTGCCGATCTTGTTTTTGCTAATGACCATAATTTTGGTCTTTTGTATGTTTAAGTCCAAACCATATTCCTTACTAACTCTTGCTATTTTGTTGATAAGTTGTTGTAGTGCTTGTGGGCTATCTGCGAACACGATGGTGTCGTCCGCGTATCTTATATTACTCAATTTCTTCCCATTTATTGAGATGCCCCCCTCTTCTTCGTCGTCGAGCGCTTCTTTAAAAATCTGCTCGGAGTAGATGTTAAATAGCAGGGGTGAGAGTACACAGTGCCTCACTCCTCGCATTATTTTGACGGCCTCAGTTGTTTCTCCGTCGACTCTTATTGTTGCCGACTGGCCCCAGTACAAGCTACTTATGATATTCAGGTCATTGGTATCGATCCCTGTCTTCTTTAATATTTCCATCATTCAGCTTATCTTTTGTTGAAAGCGATAGACAAAATGGTGCATTACTGGATGAAAATTCTAGGACTTCTACTTTTTTTAATTTCCTTCTCCATGTCTATTGTCATCTGTTCCTAAAAAGATGATAGGAAGACTTGTTTTTAGGAAGGCTGCTGTAAACATTATCAACTCTCCAGTCTGCTGAGTGATCAAAACTCTTTCCCATTGAATTAAATGGAAATAAGAATACTTATAAAATACACAAAAAGTTTCAGAAATATGTTACTGAACTTTAGAGGGTTATTATAGAGGATCTAGGGTTGCCATCTCTCCAGATTTCTCCTGGAGACTACAGTTTTTGTTTTAATAACTAAATGCTTATTTCCATGCCAGGAAATAGATAGGGCAGCAACTTTAGTAAGCTGAAGCAAGGCATGAACAGTTTTTATTTGGAAGCTTTTGCCATTGTTGCAACTGTCTGTTATTTGAAAGGATGGTACTTTATATTAGGATATTGTACTTTGAGCTTTTGTGAGTTGTGAAAAAAGTCCATGTTCTTGAAAAATAAAATATCTGCCTCAAGAAATAATAATTCAATTAACATTTGGTGGTGAATGAAATTCAAAACAATTGTTTCTAATACCGAAGGGAAATTTAAGTCACAATTTACCAAAAAGTGGGTGTGGCACCTCAAAAAATTTTTGCCTGCGGTGCTATTTGTAACTTTGTTTCAAAATCTCCACATTGAGTCTTCAAAGAAGACTCTTCTTTGAAAGTGGTAACCCTAAGGGTGACTTTTACAAGTTCAAGTAAAACTTCATATTGAAGATAAAACTCCAGATATAACCCACATTGCATTGTTTATCTGTCGGGTAAATAATGCAATGTACATCAAGTCTGGTGTTTTATCTTCAATCTGAAGTTTTATTATTGATTATGCCATGTTGAACCCGGTCAAATGCTTTGGCGTAGTCAATTAAACAACAGTAAACGTCAAGGTTAACGTCTCTGCATCTCTGGACAAGGACTTGGACAGCAAAGAGTGCTTCTCTGGTTCCCATCGCATTGACGAACCCGAACTGGTTTCGAGAGATTAGGTTCTAGCATCGATTGTATATTCTTTTATGGATGACTTTGAGAAAGGTTTTCAGCAGGTGGCTCATCAGACTTATCGTTCGATACCCTTCACATCGTTTTGCGCCTTGTTTCTTTGGCAGTGCAATGAACTCTGAGACTAGCCATTCTTGTGGTATTTTACCTGATTTGTAGATGTTGTTGAAAAGTTTGGTGATCTTCTTTAATCCATTTTCGTCTAGAAGTTTCAGGAACTCTGTCTGGATGTTGTCAGGTCCTGCTGCTTTTCCTTCTTTGCTCTGCTCTATAGCTGCCCTCACTTCTGATTCCATTATTTCTGGCCCACTCTGTGCATTACTCCGGGGATCTGGGGGGCTCTCTCTATTATCCTCAAAGAGGTGCTCTACGTACCTAGTCCACATCTTCTTCTTCTCTTCCATGTCTACAATGATGTTTCCATTAGCGTCAACTAGTTTCCCTAAGTTTGTATTCCTTCTTTGTCCAGTGACTTCTTTCACCTTCCGGTGGACGTTAAAGTAGTCATATTTCAACTGCAATAATCAATTACAACTTTACATTGCAAACATTAAGTTATTCGATACCTATGGTAAAAACAATTCAAGAAAAACCATGTAGCCAAAACAATCATTCTTATGGAACGACAATGTTATTTAAACGTACATAATAATTCCTTAAAGATTTTAAAAATAAATGTAAATTTGTCATTACTCTGAGATAAGCATTAAAAAGGCGCAATCCATCTCCAAAAAGTTGTTTTTTCATTAAAGCTGACCGTTCAAACGATATATGAAGTGCATCCTTAGTTCGAATATCATATTGATGCTGTTCTGAACGTGGTTTTACATATTTGGTGAAATATTGTGGCATTAAACCATTTTTTTGTTTTAAAAATTATTAACAAATTTGATATTTCAATATTCTGTTTTAATGAAGTCCAGTTTAAAGTTTCCAACATCAAACGAATTGGTGTCTATTTGTTGCAACCCAGAACAATTCTCATTGCCCTGTTTTGCAACAACTGAAGCCGATTTACTTCTTCACTAGTACAAACTAACAAAAGAGAGCTACAATAAATAAAATGGGGCTGTATAATTGTTTTGAAGACTAAGAGTCTACTCCAAGTACTCAAATGCTGTGCCAATCTACCAAGAAAGCCTATTTTCTTACCAATTTTTTTGCACATAAATTCCGCATGTACAGAAAAGTTGAGCTGTTGATCAAGAAAAATTCCCAAATACTTCATTTTTGTGACAAGATCAATTTTGTTGTTATCAATTCGTATTTTTCCATAAAAAGTTTACAATTTTTTTTACTTCCTAATACCATACACTTAGTTTTATCACAATTTAGCTTCAACCTGTTTACACAGAGCCATTCAAATAAAACTGTTAACTTATAATTCATAGTTTTAACTACCTGATCAAAATTATCACCTGTTACTGAAATCACTGTATCATCGGCAAACAGATTCAGAGCACTATTTTTAGGACATTCTGAAGATCATTTATGTAAATTATGAATAAAAGTGGTCCCAGGACACTTCTTTGAGGAACACCAATATCATTAGCCAAAGGCTCAGAAACCAGACAATTTACTTTTGTTTGGTGATATTTGTTTGTCAGATAGTTCTCAATCCACAATAGAGCTCCAGGTCTATTGTGGCTAATTTAACCAATAAAACCAATCTACTAATTGGCTCAAAGGCACGCTTAAGATCTATAAAAATAGTCAACACGATATTCTCCTTAGATGTATCTTTCCTCCAGACAGTACCAGCATACTGTAAGGCAGTTTCACATGAGTGCCTTTGGCGAAATCCTGACTGGCCTTCACATATTAAATTGTTTTTCTCAAAATAAGCACGCAACTGGCTACATACTGTGGTCTCTAATATTTTATCTACCACCGGGAGTAAATTGATTGGTCTGAACTCCTCTGGTCTGGTGGGGGCTCGAACTTTGGGAACTGGCCCGATCACACTTGTTTTCGCGTCACTTGGTACTCGCCCTGTTGCAAGTGAAGTATTTATTAAATATAGCAGTGGAAATCCGAACTGACCCAAGGCGTCTTTTATAAATTTTACGTTCACAATTTCATCGCTGGTACTTTTGTTTTTTAGGCTCATAACGGTTTTCTTTAATTCTTGTATATTTAGAGGTTTGAATTCTTCAAATTTTGTAATGCTAAATTCCACTGTATAATCTAAGTTTCTTTTAGGAATACTCTCGGCTATATCTTTAATTCTTTCGGCATAAAAAGTAAGCTACCAACGTTGTTATCAAACAATATATTTTGAGTATCGAAACACTTTCCACTCTTACCCCCAATTAGCTCTTTCATAGTACACCACATTTTTTTGCTGTCACTTTTGCTATTATATATCACCGTTTCATAGTAATGTTTTTTTTTTCTGAATTGATCACCGATACTAAACTGTTGCGTTTTATTTTATAGTCAGTCCAGTCTTCCTGAAATCTCGTTAAATGAAATCTTTTATATGCTGCGTCCCTTTCTCTCTGGGTTCGTCTTATGGTAGGCGTAAACCAAGGGGTTAAATTAACTTTAACTGCCCTGAGGGGGGCTACCAGATCAACAGCCTCTATAATGTTATTTAAAAATTCTGTGTATACTGTATCAACACTTGTTGAAGTGTAGTTCCATGGTTTACCTAGAAGTTCAATTTTAATTTTGTCCATGTTTTTTGAGCGTAAATCACGCTTTGATACACTTTCATATATCTTATCCAACATATGGTTCCTTATTACTGCTTCGATTATCATATGATCCGACAACTGTGAAAAATTTCTTGGACATTCCTGTATATTATAATCATTGGTGAATACCAGATCAATAAGAGTTTGGGAGTTCAGTGCCACACGCGTGCTGTTGACAATTATTTGTTTAAACCCTGACGCTTGACTAAGAGTTTTTAATTGTTGCTTCATTGGCGACTCCACATTCCAGTTTATGTTAAAATCGCCCATAATAATAGTCCTTGATGTGAAAATTGAATCTGCATCAAGCAAATCACTCCAAAATTTGAAAAATTCATTTGTACTACCGTTTGGTGACCTGTATATTGACCCCAGTACGAGTCTCTCGTCTTTTAAATGTATCTCGACAAATAATGCCCAAAAGTCTCTTTGGCTTGATTAATTTCTTATGAACTCCCACACCACACTTTATATACAGTGAGGTTTTTTTATCTCTGAACATACAAGCAATTTTCCCTATGTTCAATTTTAAAAAAATCATCTCAAAGCGTTGGTGTCAGACGTTGATGTTTAGGTAAAGGTAAAACCTCAAAAACTTAAACATTAAATAACATTGATTAAAAGGTACACAATCCTAGAAAAGTAATTGGTTGGTATGGCTGTCGGATTGGGACAAGGCAGCAAATTACAAAACTATCTCTCCAAAGGTGAGAGGCACAGGGACAGAGATATTTGTGTAATTTGCTGCTTTGTCCTAATCCGCCAATGATATCCACCAATTAAATAATATTTTTATAACAAGAAAACATTTATTAAAAACACTAGAAAATTAAAAGTGTATAACAAATTTTCAAAATGGCCCCCTTCGCGGTTTAAACAATATGCAAGTCGATCTTGAAAGGCACGAACTGCGTTACTTAAGAAATTTTGATTAAATTCGTTACAGGCTGTTCGGATACGTTGTTTTAAAATGTCCACATTCTCAATTTCAACATTGTTATAAATTTTCGACTTTAGATAGCCCCATAAAAAGAAGTCGTTTGGGGAGAGGTCAGGGGACCTTGGTGGCCATGAAATAGGCCCAAACCTTCCTATCCACCTGTCAGGAAATTCTTGATTGAGGAAACTTCGTTCGTGGAATGAGCAGGAGCGCCATCCATTGGAAACCACGGATTTTCAATATTCAAATTTTCAATTTCTGGCATAATTTGGTCACGGAGCAGGCTTAAAAATTTAGCCGAATTTAAATTCCCTTCAATAAAGAATGGTCCTATAAGTGTATCTCCAATTATGGCTATCCACACGTTGACTCTTGCATTATATTGGCAGTTAGTTAAATTTTGTAAATGCTGATTTGTGGAGACCAGTATCTAAAAACAGTAGGTAATTAGGATATTAAAAAACAGAATTCAGGCGATTGCTAAAAGAGTTTTTTACCTATAATTTTGGGAATTTACACAACCATTTAATGAAAAGGATGCTTCATCTGCAAATACAATTTTTCGCAAAATGTTTTCCTATGGAGTATTCGCGCATTCCTATGGACGCGCATTCCTATGGAGTAAATTTAGGAATCTTTCACAAAAATCTGTTCATCTCTCTTTGTCGTCGTCATAGAGCACTTGATGATTAGAGTATTTGTAGGATTTAAACTTACAAGTACTTTAGGGTCCCTCGCACGGAAAATTTTGAAATTTGGAAATAATCAGCCACTTGTTTTATGGTGGATCCAGGATTTTCTTCCATAAAACATAAAATCTCCAGTTTTAATTCCTCTGTAAGAACATGCGGTTGTTTGCTCCTCTTCCTATGAGAGTTAACTACACATCCTTCTGAATTAAACATCTCGACATATCGCTCATTGAATGCAATAGTGGCACAAACAACATTGTTTTGAGAAAATCAATAATTAAGATTTGGCTTATACATAGGACACTGTTTTGACTCGAAAATGAATTATGTATAATACGATCATAAAAAGAATAATTTTGTGCCAGTTTTGGCTCTAAGGTAGAGGTTGGAATTTCTAATTCGGACATTTTGTTATCTAGAATTTAAACTTTTTTGAGTTGTGCCACTATTGCAGTCAGTGAGCGATATTATGTATCGTTCCAATAGAAGGAATGGGCCTGTCTATATGACTCGTTGCAAATAAATCACGCACTCTCCTAAGGCTATTTTCATTTTTGTAAAGATTAAACAATTCTATTTTTTCCTGTTTAGAATACATTTTCTAAAGTCTATGAAAAATATTCAGCAAAAAGTTTACTAAAAACGACGTTATAAAAAATAAAGTTTGAAGTTTTCGAGCTGTTAAAGTTACCTGTACAGATATCTGAACCTAGAAATCAAGATTCGACAGCAACTCATTGAGATGGTTTTTTAAAAATTGAGCATAGGGGAAATAGCGTTATATGTTCAAAGTTAAAAAAATTTCACTGTATATAATGACACCACCAGTGTGGCGACTGTGAGATGTACACAAAAAGTAGCTGTAGTTAGGGATTGATATTTCCACATTTTCAATATCTTCCGTCACATGGGTTTCAGTCACACAAACAGCCAGTGGAGCTTTTTCATATAACATCTGATTTAGTTCTGTCAACTTAGAATTCAATCCTGCTATATTCACGCACCAGATTATCTCTTCCTGGTGTAAGACTGGTTGCTACTTGTTACAAATGCGTTCTTTGGCCTTCTGCTTTTCCCTTTAGTAGCATACACACTTTTTATCAAAAACAGTGTGGTTAATATTTATACCAGGAATTTTTAGCACATCCTTGGCGTATTTGCAATTTGCGCAAGTTTTTGATTGTGACTTGCATTCATCCTGTTCATGATCATCGGCGCAACACGGACACACTGGCTTAGCCCTAGAGCAAGCAGTCGCCATATGGCCATATTTCCAGCATTTAAAACACCTTAAAACACTAACAAATTCATAAGCAGGAAAACTTTCCCAACCCTGAGAGACTCGCCCTAATTTTAAAAGAAATGTATGTGCTTCTGTAGAGGTTTCCAATATAACATTATACTGTTTTTTTCCTTTTGGTAAGTATGCCTTAATCAACTTTATCTCCCGATCAATCATTTCCGGCATCTTTTTTGCAATAGATTGCACAAAAGAGTCAATATTTTTCAATAATTCATCAGACAATCCAACAACAACCAGTTTAGGTTTTTTTAGGTCAGGCACTTGAATCTCATATTCATTAGCAAATTTATCGCTTACTACTTGTTGTAATTTTTTTTGTTGTTTCTTCCGAACCACAGAGAATGCGAATACCTCCTTCCTTCACCTGCTGAACATTATTTATGTTTACATTTATCTGCTTTGGGTCTATACTATCTGTGATGCATCTTTTTGTAATTTCGCTATGTTGAGAGCGATTTTTAGGCCTGACAATCAACAGTGGATTGTATTTTTTTACAACTTCGCTCCAACTTCTCGCAACAGAAGGGCTTTGAGACCGCATGGTCTCCAGGCACTCAGTAGCAATTTTTAGAATGTTGTCGGCTTTTTGTTTAATCGCGGTTAACGCCATATGTGTACTCATGCACTGCGTGACCAAGGGTACACATTGCTCAAAGAAAAACATGACATTAGGGTGTTCAACCGCCTTACAAACATAATCCTTCACTCTAACACACACAGCATGAAACTTTTTACGGCAGTATTTGCACTCGACTTGTTTATTATTTACCACAAAGTTATCAGAACACACAGTACTGCTCGCCATGGTGACCACTGATAAACTAGAAAAATACATTTGTTTTATTTCTATTCAAAACAAGCCCATTCTGCTCGACCAGTCACCAGCACTATCAAGCATTTCATTACCATGAAACCTAATTGTATTAATGCCTTTTCCACCAACAAGAATATTTGTGTCATCTGCATAGCATGTGAAACTTCCATTTGCAGTACTAAGAGTCGCTGCCAAATCGTTTAAATAGATTATAAACAGAATTGGACCAAGAATACTCCCCTGAGCTACTCCAAAGCTATTTTCCTCCATACCCGAGAGGTAAGTCTTTCCCTCTTTGGTCAATTTAACTATTTGTTTTCTTTTCGATAGATAAGATTTAAAAAATTTTAGCGCATTTCCCCTAATGCCGTATTTTTGTGAGGAGTGAACGATCAAGACAGTCGAAGGCCTTTGACAAATCTAAGAAAACTCCCAGTCCAACACTGCCCTGCTCAAGTTGCTCCAGTACTGCCCTGGTAAATTGAAATGTAGCAGTGTCTGTCGATCTTCTAGCGATGTATCCCTGCTGGTGAACAGCAAACAAAGCACACTTGTTAAAAAAACTCAGAATTCTATTGCACATTGCTAGTTCGAATATTTTTGAGAAGCTCGTTAAAAGACCAATGGGTCTGTAATTTTGCATTGCATCTGGACTTCCCTTTTTATATAATGGTATTATCAGTGCTACTTTTAACAAATCAGGAAATATACCCTGCTTAAAACAGTCATTTAATAGAAATGCTAATACGTCCTTTATGTAAGTCACCGATATTTTCACTATATTTGGAGGTATTTCATCGATTCCGCTACTACACTTATTCTTGATTTTATTTGCAAGATCTAATATTTCGCTAGCGCTCACTGGTCTTAGAAACATGGATTGATCATTTAAAGGTATATTAAAATATAACGGTCTGTTTTGAACATATTTCAAAAGTCTTGGTGTAACTGAAAGCAGGTGTTGATTAAACTGTTTAGCTAAAATATAAGGATCACCTGCTGGTGCAGTAGGAGTACTGTTACTCTTTCCTGGAACTTTGTTACATATGCCCCACATACATTTTGTTTTGTTATCCGATCGCTTAACTTTCTGTTCATATTCATCAGATCTTGCCAGAAAGAAATAAGAGAATCGGGGATTATATCCATTTCTACAGCGGAGTATGCAAAAGTGCAAGAGCTAAACGAGGAGTCTCTATAGCCGTTCACAGCAGACTTAAAAATAACATAAGGAGCTGGGAAGAGATAGATGACCAGATAATAACGGTTGGAATAGAAAAGAACGCGGAATGCATAGTAATAATACACCAAGTGAAGATGCAGAAGACAGTGTTAAAGATGCATTCTACAAACGCCTAACGGATGTGATCGTGAATACTAAGAAAGGAAAGGAAATATGCATACTCGGGGATTTAAACGCCAGAGTAGGGCAAAAAGAATACAACGAGATAGTCGGAAGATACGGCAAGGAAAGACTAAACGATAACGGCCAGCGCCTTATAGATCTGTGCCAGAGTCTATCGTTGTGTGGAAAAAAACCCAATAAATGGGTCTTTTCCACATATAAAGAAGATATTTACAAGTACGCGTGGGTGCAACCCACAACAGGTCTAAAATCAATAATTGACTACTTAATCCAGCGGACTAACTCAAGGTTAAAAACACATGACGTAAGGGCGTATCGGGGAGCAGAATGTAGAGCAGACCACCATCTAGTGATGTTTAATAAAGCATTTATGTATTTTATTTGTAGGTAGCGGCTATTGGTGTTTTTCAGAATTTTTTTCATAATTTTGGTCATTTTAATCCCTATAAAGGTATTAAATCAAATCGTTTTATTAACATAAAAAAAACGTGAATTTGACGTGTTGGCCGGTCATTAGATGATACGGTTTTTTATATGTCATGCGCATGACGTCCTTCTGGTGGGACTTCGAGAGGGTCAATGACGTTTTTTATAAGTTTTATACACGTTACTTGGTTACCTGAGATTGCGTATAGAAATTTATTGATATTTTAAATGACATTGAAACAGCAATAATTTCAAATTTGGAATTGAAATAACTTTAGATTTTAAAAGTGCATTAAAACAGTTTTTTTCCCCTGAAAACGATGAGTCACATATGACAAATACTCGGAAATCTGTATTAGCTGGGAAGGTCAAAAAGAATTTTAATATTTCGAGAAATCGATGACCATGCATTGATAATTTGCGACCAGCTGCGGGCTCCACTTGTGGAGATAATTTTTAAATAAATTATATTAGCTACTTATAACTAAAACAGGAATATTGAAATACATAATCACGTAGAAAGCATTCAAATTCCCTGTTTATGCGAATGAAAACAAGGAAAAGGGGGGAAGCATATGAAACGTAAAGACGCTTGTGGAAAGAGATCAATATCAGTTTTTATTTCGACTCTAAACAACGTTTTCCATTAAGAAAAATATTACATCTTTCATATTCCCAACAAACGCTGCCTATGTTTAAGGCAGCGTTTCGATTCGTGCCATTGAAAGAACGAACTGAAGTAAATCAAACCAGAATGGGATCGCTACTTTCGTACATACATAAGCCATATTTTAAACATTGAAATTGTGTACTTCCTTTTAGAAGCGTTGCGGGAAGATTTTGTGGGATTGATTTGATTTGTAGTTTTGAAATAATATTACTCCCGTTCGCTTGTTTAAGACGTTTTGTATAGCGCAGACCGAAACTACCCATCCCAAGGGAGTAGTTCGCGGTAATATATTCATTTTAAATGTGAGTATAAGTCCATAACGCTAAGTGAACCCCATATGTATGTCACAGATAAATTTTCTTACATATCGGACGAGAGTTTAGGCAACGGAGCAATCGTTTTTAAATTTTACCAATACAAAGGGTACAAAATGTAAATATGCTAATACCTACGAGAAGTCAAGAACCGTAAACAATGACTTCTAAGAAGTCTTAATCCACGCTAATCGGATAATCGAAATCAGTGCCACCTAGCATATGTAAGGCCTCTAATTCAACCGTTTTTAATATCAGCTTTTATACGTTATATTACCTTCGTTTATAGGAGATTAGCATCGAAACGTCTAGCTTAAAACGCAATAAGTCTGCCCACGCACGTATATTTTTTAAAACTAGCACCTCAGTTTGTTAAATCGAAAAAATATTTTGTGTCACTCTCCATAGTTTTTTGACGAAATTATGACTTCTTCTATATTTAGGGTTATAAAAAATATTTTTTTAACTTCGAAATTTCTCAGTGTTTAGATGATTTCTCTTACTTGCAATTCCCTGATAATCTATGGAAACCGAGTTTCGTGAAGGTACCTATCTACTCACTACTAGTTATCAATTAGTTCTCTTATAAAATTTCAGTAAAGTAATATCCATTGACACGTTTATGGAATAATAAAAACTGATGGTACAATATTATATTCTCTTATTTGTATCACATATTTCTCACCCCTCATTGACCGAATTGAACTTTCCACAAATGTGACGACTCATTCTTAATTATGATAAGACTAGTGCATGCATGTGATAAAAATGAAGAAATGTTGAAGCATTTAATTTCGTGCAAATCATAGAGCTTGAAGTGAAAGAAAAACCGAAATAGTGCGATGAGATGAGGAAAAAACAAGTTGCATTTACTCTAACCGGTCGATTTCCTTTTTTTTCGACTCTTTTTAGATTTCTTTGGGATTTTTGTTTGACTGACTGATAAACGCAAACAAAACGCAAGAACTGAAGAGGTTCATTTTGACGACTTTCGAAAGGGTCTATCTCCGAAAATAGTGCACCTACGGAACTTCCGATGGTGGGAGGTGAAAGAGGACATAAAGAAGAGGAAAATAACAGTTCGATTCATTCCAATTGGTCGAGGCGTTCTCAAGTTACAGGTAGTCAAAGTTGAGAATTGAGAAAAAAGTTGTAATACCCCCACTTTGGAAAAAAATCGGAAAATTTTTTTTGCTGTTTTTGATCGGAATGGCACGCTTGCAATCTCCTAAGAACGTAAGAAACTCAATTCGAATGAATTTAACCTCTAAAGAGGTTTCTTTAAAAATTGTCAAAAAACGCGCTTCTAAAAGTGCTTAAAAATCGACCTCCGAAGGGGTCTATCTCCGAAAATATTGCACCTACGGAACTTCCGATGGTGGGAGGTGAAAGAGGACATCAAGAAGATGAAAAAATAGTTGAATTTACTCCGATCGGTCGAGACTTTCTCAAGTTACAAGCGGTTAAATTTGAGAATTGAGAAAAAAGTTGTAATATTGGACATTTTCGAAAAAATTTCGGAAAAATTTTTTTGCTGTTTTTGATCAGAATGGCACGCATGCAATCCCCTAAGAACGTAAAACACACAATTCGAATGAATTTAACCTCTAAAGAGGTTTCTTTAAAAATGATAAAAAAACGTGATTCCAAAAATGCTTAAAAATCTACCTCCGAAGGGGTCTATCTCCGGAAATATTGCACCTACGGAACTTCCGATAGAGGGAGGTGAAAGAGGACATCAAGAAGAGGAAAAAACAGTTGAATTCAATTCGATCGGTCGTGGTGTTCTCAAGTTACAGGCAATCAAAGTTGAGAATCGAGAAAAAAGTTGTAATACCCCCGGGTCTATCTCCGAAATTATTGAACTAAAGGGAGTTTTGTTTGTGGGAGGAGAGAGAGAGAGAGAGAGAGACATATGCTCTAAACTGCTGAGAACAATGCAGGTTGGTAAAAACGCACGATTGTTAAAGATTTTTCATTACCTCAAGAATACTGAAAAAAAATATATTATACCTGATTTTTTGTCAATGCTTTTTCAGTTATTAGTATTTTAAAATAAATTCACTGAATCCCTAAAGAGTTTAAGACAATTGGAGCGGGAAGAAACAAGTCCTGGTTATTTCAAAAAAACTAATTATTAATTTAAAAATGCTGACGAAAGAAGTGTCAAAACCTGATTTTTTTTGCAGTTAATCCACAAAAAAAATTGACGTCTCTAAATTGTTGAGTTTAAAGGTTCTGAAAAAAGGGTGAGATTATTTCAAGAAATTGTATTTTAAGGCTTTTTAATACATTAAAAATGCTGATAAAACGATTGACTGACATAGTGTAAAATTTCTTTTCAGTTATTGAATTTTTCTAGAAATAGTTTGACATCTTACAAGAGTTTTAATTCGAGCAGAACACGTGTTAAACCTGAATTGGAGTCACTTTTTATTCAATTATTGATGGTTCTGTAAATGATTTGAAATCTGCTCTAAATTGCTGAGTTCAAGGTGATTTGGACCAGATAAAATTAAGCAAAAAAATATGTTTTTGAGAAACATTAACGTCTTCTTTAAATTGCTGAAGTTAGTCATAACCTCAGCAATTGAAACAAGTTGAGGCAATGGGACTTGAATTTTTGTCAAGTTTTGTTTATTTAGTGTTTTTCTTCTCGAAAAAGTTTAAATCTTCTGTAATTTGCTAAATTTGAGGCAGATAAAACAAAATGAAAGCTGACAAAACACGTGTTACGTTTAAATTTGCATTCTTTTTTTATTTAATTATTGACAGTTCTAGAAAAAAAATGACATGTTTTCCAAATTGCTGAGTTTGGGATAGTTAGAACAAGGTGAGAAAAGGCAAATGCTAACTAAACATACGCGGCAAATTGAGACTTTGTCAATTTTTCAGATTTGTTGAGTAACTAGCAGCAGCAACAATATGAAATAAGGCGAATACTGAGAAAACGCGTATTAAATCTAAATTTGTGCAATTTTGTATAAAGTTATTGACGGTCATCTTCTCTAAATTGCTAAGAAGGGTGGTTATTTTCAAGGATCATTCTTTGATGTCAAAGAAGTGGTGTATCACTTGCTTTAGTCCTGCAAATTTCAACTATTACACCCTATTCAAATGCTTTTTCCAAAAACTCCCAAGAATGACAAGAAATTTACAAAAGTGGGGCTTCAAGAGACTTGACAATTACCACACTAAGCCAAAAGAACAAAGAAAAATCGCCTTTTGGGATATACTTACATCAAACCTTTTTATAGGAGACGAGAGAGACGAAAAAGCAGTTGGATTCACTCTTATCGGTCTATTCGTTCCATTAGGTCCATTCGGTCCATAGGTGGGCAAAGTTTGACCAAAGAGTAATACCCCTTTGGTCATCTAAAGAGAAATTATATAATTTTTATGCTGTTTTTGCTCGTGATGGGACGATTTTGATTTCCAGAGAGGACATCAAAAAATAGGAAAAAGTAGGTAGTTGCATTCTGATCAGTCTATTTGTTCTAAAGTTATAATGAGTCAAAGTTGAAATTGAGAAAAAAAGATGTAATATTCCGCTCTATAATCAATTTCAAAAACAGTTTAGAATTTTTTTATGCTGTTTTTGATTGAAATGGGACAACTTTGATCCCCCTTATACATATCAAACTTAATTCGAATGAAATTAGCCTCATTACTACCATTATTGACAAAAGGCAAATAAATGGATTTTAAAACGCCTAAAAATCGAACATTGAAAAGCTCTATCTCCGAAATTTTGAGCCAAAGGAACTTTCGTTTGTGGCAAAATGGAAAGGAGATCAAGAATAGAAAAAAAAACAATTAGACTTACTCTGATTGATTCATTCGTTCTAAAATTATAGGTGATCAAAGTTGTAAATTGAGAAATAAGATGTAATACCCCCCCCCCCCCCCTCCTTTGGTCAATTGCGTTGACAAAATGTTAATTCAAATGAAATGAAATTAGTGTCATAAGTGAATTTTTTGGGAGTCAATGTTAAAAAAGTCGTTTTTAAAAATGTCCAAAAATTGACCACCGAAGCGCTCCATCTCCAAAATCATTGAGCCAACGGGACTATCGTTTGTGAGGGAAAAACAAAAGATATCAAGAAGGGGGCAGAGTGGTTTTACTGTGATCGATCCACTCGTTCTAAATGTATAGACGGTAAAAGCAAGTACGTCAATAACGTACAGGACATTCCTTAGAGACCTTGATGCCAAAATATGGGGACTCGGATCCGAATCACTATGCGCGTGTCCGTGGGTTGTTGCCAAATCTCGAAACGTAATTGGTTAGAATCACATACCTCCGTATCGAATATTTTTCCGTCACACGCATCACGAACCAAGTGCCTTCGGCCTAGTTCGTGACTCGTGGACAGTACGTGGGTCTAACTGTGCCACTTTCAAAAGGGCGTTCGAGTCATACGAGGTATTGTGTTTCCATCCCTTCCTTTTGCAGTCCAAGGCCAGCAATGTAACAGATAGGCAATGTCTTGTATGTTATAGAAGTATGTGGGTGAAAGTAGGAAATTGAAAAAAAATGCTAATACTCTCATTCCTTTCGTCAATTTAAAATTTTTTTTGTGTGTGTTTTGCAACTTTAAAATATGTTTAAATTATTTTGAAAATTGTGAAATAATGCCTGTTTAAATTTATTCATTAAAATAAGGTTTATTACTTTTTTTAACTTATGCGCCAATTGTATACCCAAGTAACATATTACGTCATTGAGACGTCTTTTAGACGACTTCATTCAGTCCCAAAGACGTTACTTTGGCGGTCAACTGGACGTCTTAGTGACGTAAGTAAGACACATCCAGAGGACGTCATATTGAAGACGTCACATGGCTTTATATAAACACGAAATGTAGACTTTATTGTCCTAAGTATAACGCCATATGGACGTCAGCTTAACCAAAAAGTGTCTTAACACATATTAAATAAAAGCCTAAAATTTTGCAAATTGAAAATTTCCGTAATCCTAGCCTAACTTTCTCGAAAATCACTTTTGATTTTGAGGTGTTTTTGTCAAATTTTACAAATTTTATATATTTTTTAACAAATTAAAAGATTTTAACCAATTTTGCCTGATTTTGTCCTAAAAATGAATTTTCCTAAAAAACATCAAAACTTTATGTATTAGGGCCAAAACAACCTTTTCAAAAGATTCAAACGCTCTGAATCATTTATAACCTATTTTGACTCTATCCTGGTTTAGATTTTTAAGAACACATTTATTTCCATTTTTAGACGCTTTGACTCAGTTTTAACCGGTTTTGTCCAAAATCTTAACATAATTTCTCCAGACACTCCTAATTTCTATTTTTACATGCTTCGAGTAATTTTTCACCGATTTTAGTTCAAATTCCTAGCCTGACTTTCTCATAAAATGCTAAATTTGCATTTTGCAGGGCTGTTAAGTAAAATTTTAAACATTTTGGTCCAAAAATGTAATTTTACCATATATTTGAATGAATTTTGCCCGATTTAGTTCTAAAATTGAATTTGTCCAAAAACATCAAAATTCACATTTCGAATTGGGTTTCGTATTTACGAAGTGGGTAATTTTTAATCAATCGTTTTTTGCCCTAATTTTATACAAAATTTTTGAAAAAACTCTATATTTGTATTTTTAGCTCTGTGACATTTGTTCAACACTCAAAGGCTTTGCTACTAAACTATTCCTCAATTGTATGGATAACTCAAATATAGAATCACATAAAATATTTTCTAGCGATTGTAACCAATGTTACATAGGAAAAAGCAAATGATTACTAATTACTAGTGGCTTCTCAGGTAACATATTATGTCTTAAAGCCTTTTATTGGATCGTCAGATAGACGTCTTAGTGACTTCAGTAAGAAGTCACATTTAAGTGTCAAACGTCCCATGAACTTATTATATAAAGACAAAATCTGAACGTTAGTGACCCAAGTTTAAGGGTCATATCGAACGTGAGTTTAACCAAAAAAATGATGAAAAAGTTTTACGATAAAATAATGTTATATAGAAAATATAATGTAGGTAAATAATAAACTATGTTAAGAATGAGTCACGTAAAGAGAAATATAACAATATGTCATCAAGCCTATTGAATTAAACACGTGTTCTGTTTTATCTAATTTAATCTAAATTAAGTATACTCACTCAATTAATATTGAGGTACCAGAGGTTCACCCAAATGGTGTAAAGATTTCAGAAAGTGAAAACAATAAATATCTGACCAACAAATGACGTAAACAGGACTGACGACATTTGGATGTCATATTTAAGACGTCCTAAAGACGTCTTTTTTTAGTCTGCTGACCAATATGACTAAATGGGACCAACAAAAGACGTCTTTTCGACATCCTATACGTCAGACTGGTTACCTGGGTAGTTTGGACATGTTGATTTAACAGTTTGCAATTCCTGAAAATATAAAATGTTTGAACACCACCCAGTTATTACAAAACTACAAAATCTATAAAAATATTTCGTGGAACTAACATTTTTGTGAATGAAATGGTGACTGAATTATAATGCTAAACACTGCCGCTAAACTTTCGTTACTTTAAAGCGGTTTCACTCATGTTTGAACGTTTTTAATATACCCTGATTATTATTTCATTCAACCTGAAGTTGATAATCCTCTTGCGGAGACGAAAGCACAGCCGAGTTGTGACGCTTCTTGGGCTAAGTTAAGACGCCGAGATTGACATCAAGCTCAGGTAAAGCATGATCATGCTAATGCCTTTACTATGCTGAGCGTCGCAAGGGAAGCGCGAATTAATTCGGTATTATGTCTAATATGCGAAAACACATTTGGCTAATTCCAGAAAGACATGTATCGCCCCCTTAATGTGATCCCGGCTTCGCTACAATAGGGAAATTAAAATCTCCGCGCCTTAGGTAGAAGCCCTAAGATAAGATGATTGGGTTATCGAGTTAGGAATAGAGTAGCTCGCTCCACTAAACCGAAATCGCTCTGCGTGGGAGCTGTGAACTAAAGTTTACCTATGTGACATGACTGGATACAATCTACATATTCCATACTTATATGGCAGCCAAAACGTTAATTTTAACTAAACAAACTAGCAAATACGGCCCTAAAGCAGACACACATAGTCGGGTATGTAAAAGCCTCAGTCGGGCTTTATGGAATAAACGTAACAAGAGATAGACCCATTTGGCTAATATAACGGCCTATGACGCTTTGCCTAATATTTACTCTGCTAGAGTTAGTTGACGCAAATACATGGGCTGGCAAATTTTCCACTCCAAAGGAATAAAAATATTCCTTGTTGAGCCGAGCATCAAAAGCTCTATATCCAGAGACGCACTTAACTAATTGGCTGCACCGGCATCAAATGAGGGAAAAGTAAACGACGATAAAGAGGCATAAGGCTCGGCTGAGAGAGAATTAAATACAAGGCCCGTGGATAAAATAAACTTATATTTCTTAAGGACATTTTATAAATTTACTGATAAAGAGACTTTATTTACTCCACCTGGATCCATCAAAAGAGCGAAGAAGTGACGTCATCGAGCCTAAGCATTGCGTTAAGGAAGACCTTACTTTTCCCACAAGCTTATCAAATTAATTGATCCATCAGACGCATAAGAGCCTGTTTATTTTGGAGGATGTGACCCTCTTCATTCCTGTATTGGTTTGGCATTTCGTGACCCTCAAAATAGCATATAACTCAGTTAACCCTGAATTATGACGTCCAATGGTTGCTTGAAAACTGCTTTCTCTGAAATAGTGTTTTTATAATGACTTGAAGAATTAATGGGATAAAAATCTTCTCAAATAAAAACCCATCAACAAAAGAAAGAAACTGTTTACTTGGACGTTAACTTGAATTAGAGAAAGAATGACGGGTAATGAAGGATTAAAAATTCTCGCCTCGGGGGGTTATTTTTTATTAGAATACTCAAAACACCACTGATCTTTTAAATTGGTGCTCTTAGAGAGGGGTGTCATCACGCCTACTGGTAATTAAAGCTTTGTGTACAAAATTCCCGAACTCTTTATTTAGTGGCTGAGAGAAGAAATTAAAAACGGGATTAAAGATTTTTTGCTCGGATCTTGGGCGAAGGAAACGAATGGGGAGGGCATTAAGTTGCTGCCTCATAATTGGCTGGAACGTTTTTCTTAATTTTACACCCAGAGGCGCTCAAATGACCAATAAAACCTGTCACAGACATTGTTTTTTCGCAATTTTTGTGCAAGTGCAAACATGTTACAATACGAAAACAAGGACGACTTTCACATATAACCCTACCTGAGGTTCAAGCTGTGCATATATGCCAGTGTTGCAATGCTTATGATTGTGTTTAACCCTACGTGAAGTTTAAAATTGAAGTGTAACATTAGAATAAAAAAAAATTTTGGATTCCGCCACTGGTAGGGGTAGAAGTTCATCGTCGGTAGCCGATTTGTTCCGGTTACTTAGTATTTTTACCAGTCCCGCACCGAAGCCGGAATCTAAGGACCGGGGATTAAAATGTAATAACTTTGCTGCAAGAGAAATTACATTTTTAATTTGAATAACTTGCTGTTCGTGTTGATATAAGAATTTGTCCCGAAGAGCAGATCCCTCTAAGACGTGCTCAAGCTGAAACAATTACAACTTAGCCTCGTTCTGGCTACTGAAAAAATCAAAATCCGCTAAAACAAACCTCACGACGCGGAAATACCAATATATAAAAAAATACTTAAAAAATATCTCTTTAAGTGCTAATTACGAAACGGAGTAACTAACGCTATATCAAGTTGCCTAAAATCTGATCACGTTCTGATTTTGATCTCGGCACGTAATGAAAAATTACATTTTCGTTAAGGCACTCTAACCGTGGGGGTTTTCAAGGAACGAGTTGACTTTTGATGAAAAAATTACCTTAAGACCCGTTCAAATCTGAAGGAAATGAGAGGAAACCCAAAAAAATTAGGAAAGCGCTGCCTCATTTCGCATTAAGGGTAGCTGGGTTTGGTTGGTCATTTTGTTAAGAGCTATGTGTAAGAGTTAATTGAAATTGGTGATGGATTCAGGATAACATTAGATTTTTAGTATTTCCATCAGACAGAAAGACAAATCTCTAAGAGGTTGAGTTACAAGAGATTAACTCAAAATTTTACATGTAATCTGTCTCAAATTAGCTTTTCACGTATTGGAATCCCGAAGACTTCTTCTTCTTCTTCTTGTGGTGCCTTATTTTCTGCGAACGTTGGCGATTATCATGGATATTCTTATTCTATCAGCTGTCTGTCTTAATAATTGTAAAGATGTCATCCCAAACCACTGGCGTAGGTTTTGCAGCCAGGAGTTCCTTCTTCTACCTGGTCCTCTCCTACCTATTTCCCTGTAGGATAAGCTGCAGCAGTCCATATTTATTGTTCTTCATAATATGTCCGAAGTACTCAATTTTTCTTCTCTTCGCTGTGAATGCCACTTCTTTTACCCATTTTTTCAAGTACTTCTTCGTTAGTTACGTGTTCGATCTATGAGATGCGCAGAATTCTTCGATGTATCCACATTTCGAACGTTTCGAGCTTCCCCATCAAGGCTTCTGTCATGGTCCACGTCTTGGAAGGATGTAACATCTAACCATTCTTATTATCAGTTGTAGGCTTAGATTTCTGTCGACGAAAAATATTTTCATTATATTGAATACAGTTCTTGCCATCTCGATTCTGCATCTTACTTCTACGCATTGATCCCAGTTTGCATTCACCATTGATTCTCTCGACTCGTTCTATAGTTTCTTGATTTAAAGTCAAAACCATAGGAGGTTGGGAGTTTTTGCTGTTAGTCATATGTTTTGCCTTGGTGGTGTTTAGGCTAAGTCCATATTCCTCGCTCGTTGTATTGATTTTCTCCAAAAGAGTTTAAAGATCCTCCAGGCTACTTGCGAGGATAACAGTACCATCTGCGTATCTAATGTTGTTTATGTTTTCACCGTTTATTTTAATCCCTTCAGGAGAATCCTCCAGTGCCTCTTGAAATATCTTTTCAAAGTAGATGTTAAATAAGGTCGGCGAGAGGGCGCACCCTTGACGAACGCCATTTTGGATCTTCATCTCCTCTGTTTTGTTGCCCGCTATGTTCACGTAAGCTGACTGGTTCCAATATAAATTCTCTATAATTCGTATATCCTTTCTGTCTAGGCCTACCTCCCTCATTATTCCCACTAACTTTGTGTGTTTGACCCCGTCAAAAGCCCTTGAAAAATCTATAAAGCATGCGTACACATCTCGGTTATGTCCCTACAGCGTTATACAAGGACTTGTAATGAAAAGATTACCTCTCTAGTTGCCAGGGCATTTCCAAATCCAAATTGAGATTCTCTGGTGTTTAAGTCACATTTTCTATATATTCTGCTGTGGATGATCTTGGTGAACACTTTGACGATGTGATTGATGAGACTGATGAGCCTGTATTGGTCGCAGGTATTGGCACGAGGTTTTTTAGGGAGGGTAATGAAGGTAGACATTAATCAGTCAGAAGGTATTTTTCCTGTATCATAGATGAGATTGAATATGTCTTCCAGAGAATTGAGGAATTCCGTGTTACTGTCACATAATATTTTTATCAGTTTTACGCAACAGGTCCGTCAGGTCCAGCGATTTATTGTTTTGCATATTCTGGATAGCTCTCTCAATTTTTGTTATGCGTGGGCATGGTTCAGATTCCATACTGATGTAACGTTCTCATCTATCATCTTAGAATGTTGTTTGAATATATTGTTTCCACGTTTTTAGTTTATCTGTCATTTCTGTTATAAGTTTACCGTCTGAGTCTACCAGGGTTCCTGTTGTGGTTTTCTTCCGAGTATGTGCCATTTCCTTTATCTTTATGTGTCTATTTAAATGATCATGCATTGTATCTAGTTCCTCAATCTCGCTACATTTCCTTGCCGGCCATTCTTTCCCTGACATGATTTCCCTCTTTATTGTCTTGTGTATTGATCGATACTCCTCCCTGTTTTGCTTTTTTCGTATGCGTCTCTGGTCCATTATGGGTCAGGATCTCGTTTGTCATCCATTCCTTCATCTTCATCATCATCATCAATTGACCAATCGCGTTTACTGCTGGATATAGGTCTCTCGTAGCTTCCTCCATCTTTGCCGATCCTTTGCTGCCTCTATCCAGTTGGTCTTTATTCTTTTGATCTCGTCTGTCCATCTGGTTGATGGACGGCCTCTACCTCTGTATGCGTCTTGGCGCGGTCTTCACTCAAGTATCTTCTTTGTCCAACGATTTTCCGAAAGTCGCGTCACATGGCGTTGGTTCCTTTTTAAGGGTGTTATACGGGTAGCAGCGTCCGTCACTCTGGACATCTCCCTTAATGTTATATTGGCTTGTCTCTTAGCGATATACCTAACATCGACCTCTCCATTTTCCTCTGGGCGATACTTATTCTATTTGTAGTGTTTTTTTGTGAGGGTAAGTGTTTCAGCTCCGTATGTAAGCACCGGCAGCACGCACTGGTGGAATACTTTTCTTTTTAGGAACATTTTGAATCTCCGATTTAAAGATATTTCGAGACTTCATGACCAAGGTATTTATAAGAGCTTACTTGCTTTATGCTTACTCCGTCTATCTTGATTGCCTCACTCATAACAAGATTTGTCATGTATTGAGTTTTGTGAATGTTGATGGGTCTTGAGCCCCTTTTGCCGAAAATGGAGCCGTTAGTGACGGTGATGGCTCTTAGGGTTTTAAACCGTTCTACATTACCACACATGATCTACTGATCCTCTACCTCAACTAGCAAGAAAGCCCTACATACTATCCAAGTATTTCAACTGGTAAGAGTAGATTTAAAAACCAAGTGTACCTGCACTAACCTTAGGTAAGAACTAAAACACCATAGTAAATAAATGTGCCTAATTTTAATAATTCCTGTTGGTTTTACTTTGGTTTGATCACCGAAACAATATGAACATCAATAATTGCTATGATAATTGTCTCAATTTTAATATTATAGCTATATCTGTAACTTAAATTCAGTGGCGCCCAATTAGCAGGTCTAGCTTATCTAACTATACTAAGCTTCAACCCTTTTTATGTCATTTTCAACCATGACCTAGTTCTCCACCTACCCAAAGCTGCCGTTCGCATAGTATGTGACTTTGCTAACTTTTACCTTTTTTAAAATACGTCACATATTTATTTGGCGCCCAACGTGGGACCAAGGTAGTCATATTTCTTTGGAAATAAAATGGTATTTTACAGGTGATTTATGAAAGAATGAAAGGAAAACCAATAGGTTTTCTTTGTAAAAAAGAAAACGCTACAAGAGTTCGATGCCACCCTGACCTTCTGTAGCATTTGTTTTGCTTCGTCCATACTACCTGCGATAATTAAGATATCGTCGGCGAATCTCAGATTGTTTAGCTTTTCGCCATCCATGTTAATGCCCATGTCACCGAAGTTGGCCTGTTTGAACATATATTCCAGGAGGGTTGTGAACAACGAATAAAGTCCTGGGAATCAGCCTGCAGTCTAACACAAGCTTTTGCTCTTCGGTACACGTTTTTGATGACCTCGGTGTATTCATAATTGATACGGCAATCAGCAAGAGCCTGCAGCATTTTATGATGGTCTACTGTGTCGAATGCTTTTTCGTAGTCGACGAAAATTATGCAGAGGGGTTTATTATACTCGATACATTTTTCAATAAGGGACTTAGTCAAGTTCTGCATCCTGCAAGTAGTCACATGCAGATGGTCATTTGTGCCAAATCCAGCTTGCTCGCGGGGTTGATATAGGTCGAATTTATTTGTTAACCTCCTTCAAATGATTCTCATAAACAGCTTATCTAATACAGTAAACTAATGGGTAATAGTCGTCGGACGATTTTCCTCTGACTTTCCAGGCGGATATTCCACCAGGAAGTTTAGTCATAGGCCTGAAGGGCAGCTTTTGCCAGCCACTCGGCTGCCAATTCTATGTTAACAGGACTGTCAAAGGAGATGTTGATCGTATTCAGTTGTGTCTGGAGGGACTCCCGATACGAAGCCCAGTTTATGCTTCTAGGATCTTTAAAAGTGACCATAGGTCTGATACCTGTTTTTAGGTTAAACGTTATATGTTTGTGATCGGAGCAAGATTGCTCCGATGTCCAGTTGCAGATCTTATTTGAAATAAGTTTCGCGCTGATCGTGAGATCTAAAACTTCTTGTCTGTTGACAGTTACAAAAGTTGGGCTGTTGTCTGTATTGATAATTTTTCGGTCTACCCGTGTTATGTAGTTAAGTAGTGACTCACCCCTTATGTTAATGTTGCTGCTGCCCCACACCGTGTTGTGGGCATTTGCATCACATCCCAGTATTAGCTGGGTATTGCTTCTCTTGGCGTGGTCGACGAGTCTCCGCAATGCCTCAGAAGGAAGTTGTTCAGCTTTCGCATCTCCAGGGAGGTAGGCTGAGTAGATGATTACATCTGTCTTGTTGTTCTGTGTGGTTAGCGAGACACGTGCCGCTGCCACATCTCTAGTGAAGAGCTCTGTAAGTAAAAAGAATGGAAGGATTTCTGGAATCAGCATTCCCTGGAAGTGTACCGTTTATGGCACAAACACCCCTGTGTCATCCATTCTTCAGCACGGCACCACGCCTTGACTTGGGGGAGCTTATCGACCTGCCTTGTCTAGATCCAATGTTTTCAGTTTTGCAGCAGGAGCAGCTCTGGAAGCATGTGGCTCTTCACCACGAACATTGGTCTTGAACTAACGCTGTCCCAACCCAAGCTATGGATCATGATGCATGGACACGATGCAACAGCATTACCAACTACAAATACCTGGAAGGCCAATTTGAGACACACTGTTACAAAGAACACTGCATGCAGCATTTTATTAATTTTATTTGTTATATGAGAATTTAGAAAAAAAAACTACAGTTTTCTTGATACCAAATTAAAATTACGCTACTGGAACAATTATACAAATAATAAATATTTATCATGTCTTTTATCCTCTTAGTTCTGTCCCGATTCCTCTTCCTGTTGCTTTTCCTTCTCATTACGTATAATCCCGGTCGTATAGCTTTTTGATATCTGTGCGATTCACGAAAAGAGTCATTAAGGCGGGGGTCACAGTGAAAGAGGTCTTTCTTTACCGAGAGGTTTTTATAGCTAGAGATTTGTGGACTGGATTTTAAGCAGTCGGGATGGAATGAGCAAAGAATGCTCTAATTTACTAAATCGGGCGTAGAAAATATCATGAACCACCGCGGACGAGCGTTCCCGTTGTTATTTTTAAAGGGCTCTACTTGGCTCGAGTGACACCACACTGCAGGGTTGAAACGCATTTTGCAACAAAGGGTCAAATTTGAATAATAACAGACGTTATTAAACGATGTAAGCTGCAGGTGCCGCGTATGGATTCAAAGGTCCTTTTACTCCAGACGCTCCCTTAAGTACCGCGGCAATTATTCTAACTTTAGATGGTGATTCTTTCCAGGCCAAGAAGCTTGTAATTCCTGGAGACTTTGCCAGCAAAATAGAATAAAACACAAAAGATTGGCTTTACCCTGTCCGACCGCAAAATAAGTATCTTGATGAGGATAAACGATAAAGGCCCTTCCCAGGTGCCGATTTGGCTCCGTGCTCCGTTTTGCATAACAATTGCCACTTAAGCAGACTCTATCATCGCTTTTTCTTTTTTACTTTATTAACGGGGTATATTAGAAAGCACTCATAATGGAAACGACATTTTAATGGTTCCAGTCAAAGCCTTAATCTCGTCATGGTCTCTATAATATAAATGAATCTTTAGGCAACTTTCTTTTGTCAGAGCTTTATATTTCTTCGTGTAAAGGTATTGCTGTTTTTTCACATTAAGGCTGGCTTTACCCAACTTCTTTATTCTTAATTCCTTATTTCTAATTGTTATTTGCTAATTCTTAAGGAGTTAAAACCATGTTAATTAATGACACTGTTTATACAAGTTCCTAATTCTTAATTCTTAATTTTTTACTTTTAGCAATTATGCATTAAGAATTAAGAAAAATGTTGCATTGCGCATGTCCAGTCGACTGACATTTTGACGTTTGACGCGAATTTTTCATGCGGGTATTATATAACCTAAAATTTTGTGTTTTTTTTTATTGTTTGGTTCACCTCGGGTTAAAAATAAAATACGTGGCAATAATAATACATTTTTGTACAAATATGGATATTCAACAGCAAGATTCACTAATTGATTTGATGCAAATCTTTCCCCATTTCTGGGACAAAAAATATAAGGATGCCTTGCCATGCAACAATTCATAGCAGTCCATTGCGTCCATAATGGAGACAGATGGTAAGTACCTATATTAAAAATAATGTGTTAATGCATCCTCTTATGATATGGCACAGTTTAAAACTTGTCTATATTTGAAAGGCTTCTTTAATGTAATGAACAATAATTTTAATAGTAAATAGTAAACTTTTCAAGATCATTATTTATTTTTAATAGCTACTTTGCTCATAGGTTTTTTTTTTCAGTAAAGTCTTGCCAGGAAAACTGGGAATATCTTTCTTATCTTATCTATATACCATGAGGCTTGGCAGCAGCAAAGCAAGGATAGATACTTTTTGAAAAATTAGGATTCCTAGATAGAGTGCTGCAAACAAAAATGTGAGTATTTATAATTTTATCATTGCATTGGTATTAGAGTGGTTCATGGGTATTAGCATATTACTGATTACATGGATTTCCATATTGCTACTAGGAAGGTAACTACAAGAATTACTTGATTTTAGGAAATTGCTGAGGAAATTGACAAAACAATGGGCTAGTTCTACAAATAAGTTATTAACCCTCATTCGCACCGAAGTCATTTAAGCCTGGCTTAAATAACTTCGGTGAGTGATTTATCGCTTCTTTTGTTTTATAATTTAAAAAGAAAAATGTTTTTGTTGTGTTTATATATTTTTTTATTTATACAAAACTCTTGATTCTGATTTGCAGCTGATGTATCTAGTTTAAAAAAGGTTCATTTTGTAGCTTATTTGATTATTTTACTACTTATTAAAACTAATTATATGATTATTTTACGACCAAGTTTTTCTTTGAATAAAAGTTTTCATAAATATTACAAGAATCCCTTGTTGTGTTTTTATTGTTCTTATTAGTGAAACAGTGTCACATCAACGGTATTTACTCTGGCATTGATCCACGGTAAACATAACTTTCTTGCCAAGGAAAAGCTCCCATTGGTGAAATAAAGTACTCAGCCAAAATGTCACGTTGATTTTTTGCATGTTTTGAATGATTATTAGACCCTAGCCTAGAAACAGATTTTAAGCTACTGCCTTTTTCAGTCCAACTTCCTGGTTGTAGTTCTCCCAATTCATCCACATAATCTACGCACCCTGTGGGACAGTACTTTCTATCACTTCGGGGAAGGTCAATTTCACTATTTTGTAAGAAATTATGTAGAACAACTGTGGCCAGAGAGATTAACTCGCATGTTTCCACTTTTGCAACAATTGGTTTTTTTAAGATTCTCCACCTTTGTGTTAGAATGCCAAACGTACTTTCAATTGTCCTCCGAGCTCGACTGATTCTGTAATTGCAAATATTTCTCTTTTCTCCTAAATTAGATCCAGGGTAAGGCCTAATAATATTAGAATGCAACGGAAATGCCGCATCTGCCACTACAAAGTGAGACATTAAGATGTTAGTGCCTGGCAGACATTTTGGGGGTGGAATGCCAAGAGTTCCTTGCAGAAGTGCCATACCCATTCCACTGTTTTTGAAAACAGTGGAGTCATGGTTAGAACCTGCAGCCCCAATATCAACCATACTAAATCTATAATAGGCATCACATGACGCCATTAAAACCATGCTATGTGACTTTTTATAATTAAAGAATTCACTTCCTGCATTTGATGGAGCCTGCATCACTATGTGCTTCCCATCGATTGCACCTACACAGTTGGGAATGTTCCATCGATTTAGAAATCCTTTGCTGATATTTTCAAATAATTCTTGAATAGGTTCTGGCAATTGAGATGGAGACAGAGTGTTCCAAATAACTCCACAGGTTTCCACAATTATATTACGTGCTGTGGCTTTACCAACCCGATACCCCCAGGCGATTTCTTGCATTGAACATCCTTCTAAAACTACAAACAGGTAGATGCGATTGTTGAAAAGTTTTTTTTTTAATAAAAGTTATACTTACTGCAGTGTCATAATAAGTCGCTGTTCTGATGAAATATGCAATTTTTTTGGGTCTCGTTTTAGCTGAGAATGTAGTAAGGAATGCAAATATTCAAACTGGGCCCTAGTCATTCTTGTGTACTTAAAGAATTGCTCTTCATCCCATTCAGAGTGTAGCATATCTTTAATTAATGATGCAAAAAAACCATCTACCTTTCTGTTTCGGTTCATAGGGCGAAAACCAAATCGTCTAATTCTTTTTTTTGCAATAATAGTTATTATTGCCATTTTACATATATTGTGCAAAAAAAGCAACACGGATAAAGCCAGTGCCTTCTTCTGCCTACTGGTTATCTTCATTTTAAAATCTCCCAAAAGTTACAAATTTGGAGACTTTACTAACAAAAGGTTAAATTATAAACTTTTCCACTTCCCGCCTATTTTCTCCAGCTAAAGGGGAACGTCAACTGTCAATGTAGTGTTAGCAGTGTCAGTTGCCATATGCTTAATTTTTAAGAATTAGGAAATTGTATAAACCACGTTAAGAATAGACAATAGCAATTAAGAATTATCAATAAAGAATTAGCAATTAAGAATAAAGAAGTTGCATAAACCCAGCCTAAGTCTCCCAAATAAAATGTGAGTTTAAGGGTTAATTATATAATGATTCATATTCTAAGCAAATGTAGTAATATATTGTGTCCAAGATAAAAAGAACCAGTATGTGGAACACGTAAGTGATCAGATATAGGGATTTAGAAAAGATTCGTAATTAAACCTGACCCTCTACAACAAGTTAAAATTAAATTGATAAAAAATGCAATTTTCAAATTTTTATTATATACAGGGTGAGTCTTAAGTAAAGGTAGGTACACAGAGCATTGCGTCACAATTGCCTTAGTCCAACAGTTACTATTACCAAATATACAGGGGTCAAAGCTAAAAACCTATATTACTTTAAAACTTATATTATAAAATTTTTATTACGGTTCCTGCTTTTTCATTTTTTTAAAAAAATGAGTGGAATTCAACAAAAAATGTTAACTCGGTTTTCTCTATATAAGAAATTGAATGTTACAATTTGATTTGGTCTCAAAATGCAGAAAAATGCAATCTTAGTTATTTTTCGGTTAAATTCAATGTTTGGAGTTAAGATCAGTTGAGAAAAGATTGTAAAACGCCTTAAAACGTCTTAAAATGGTGTTGTAGCGGGATTAATATTTAATGAATCGAAAACAGGCTACAACATCTTACAATGGGATTTTATTCACCAAAAAATTTTTTTCAACAACATAACAAAACCGAAGAGGTCAAACCCTTTTCGTCAAGTGACAGTCATGACGTTTCTCCTTTCTTCGTAACCCTGTCGGTATCCGCAAAAGTTACAAAACACCTTATGCTTTTGAAAAGTTCACTGACAACAGGCACATGAATGAGTTTTACAGATTCTCATTCCTCTACGCCTTTCACTGCTTTCTTCTAATGAAGCTTTTGTGCTAGCATCTTCCAATGGCCCTGCGATGTCATCAGGTGATTGCATCACGTCAACCGTGTCCTCCTGGTTATCTGGTTTCACTCCAGTGTCAGACTCACCACTCAACTAGTTTGTCGACGAACTTCTCCATGGTGTAGTGGATCAAAGGTTTGTTTTGGTCTGCCTTTTCTTCGCAGAGGTCTTATCAGCTGCGTTGAGGACGTTTGATCTCCTTCTTGGATATATTTTCGCCAGCTTGACACATGATTTTCTCCTAATATCATGCCCGGATCGTCGACTTTGGCAAAGCTATATGTAGTAGAACTATTTTTTTTGCTACCACAATGTATGGTCCATCTCGTAGTGAAGCAAACTTAGAAATAAACATTTTCTTTGCGTTGCTGAAGGCATGTATCTCAACCAAAACTTCATCCTTTCTTCGATGTTAATCCACATAAAGTTTATTTCGGTCTTGATTTATCTGATGATGTTCCCGTGCATTTTGCAAAACTCGAGTTAGAGTTTGTAGAACAAAATTTTCATTGTTGATTATACTGCGCATGTTTTTTTGGATGTCATCAGGAGTTCGCATCTCTCGACCAAAAGTCATGTAGGCAGGGCTATAATTGGTCGCCTGACAAGTCGCCAAATTTAGTGCAAACCCTATCATTGGCAACACTGTATTCGTATGTAGATTGAGAGCGTGGTTTTCAATTTCTACAGGATTGGCTTCTGGGTGGTATGCTGGTATAAGTTTCTGTTCAAATCCCAGGCAATGATATCCTTCTGTCCACTTTTCGAACTCGATTTGGTTAGGATCTGGTGTCTCAAAACATTCAATTATTTTCTTCATTTCAGAATCATTTAGTTGGGCCTGACGTGTACCTAACGCATCTGCATGTGGCATATCCACACTAACTAAATCTATTTGGGTTTCTTCAATTGGGGCTCGCGACAGTGTATCTGCTACCTTATTGCACCGTCCAGGGACATATTCAATCCTTAAATCGTGCGACTGCAGTGTCAAAGACCATCTTGTTAATCTTCCTGTTAGCGACTTCAATGACAAAAGCCATCGTAGACGTCAGTTTTGATTACGATAGTTGAAGACTTCAGATTGCTGCCAAATTTCTCTATAGCCCATACAACTGCCAAGGCCTCTTTTTCGGTGGTTGCGTAGTTTTCTCAGCAGCAATCGGTTTGCATATTCGACAAGTTGTTCATTCATCCCCCATCACTCCCCCTGGAGTAGTATTGCCCCTATAGGGTAACTACTTGCATCAGTTCTCAAAATTTAAGGCTGTTTTGGGTCAGCTTGATGTAGAATTGGACCCTCAGTTAACAACATTTTAAGTGTGTGAAAAGCTTGTTCTTGATGTTCTTCCCACCTCCATTTGGCCTTCTTTCTAGTCAATTCAGTCAGTGGCTTAACAATTTCAGCAAAATTGCAGATAAACCTTCGAAATCATGAGCATGTCTGAAAAAATGTCAGCAGTTGTTTCATATTGGTAGGCTGCCTCATATCTCGGATAGCACTGACTATCAGGATTTGATATTATGCCATAAACAGTGATGACAGGTCTTAAACTATATAATTTCTCACTTGCACAAGGGCATTTGTCCCTGTTCAGGTGCAGTTTAAAGAGTTTCAAGAGGTCAAATGTCCTTTGAAGATCCGACAAGTGTGTCTCGAAGTTGGCTGATAAGATAATCAATTCATTCAGATAGGCCAAGATGGTCACCTCTTGGTTGGATAATTCTTTGGAATGTTGAGGCCGCATTCCTCAATCCGAATGGCATGACATTGTAACGGAATAATCCAAATGGAGTGATAAATGCTGTTTTGTCCCGATCTGCAAGTCTCACTCTAATCTGGTGATAGCCTAGATTGCCTTCTAAGGTACTAAACTCTAAACTAGGTCATTAAAATTAAGAAAATAAAAAAAAAACTTCTGACGATGAGCGCCGAGCCACAGAAACCCGAACTCTCTGAACATCAGCCATCTCACTCCAGTTTGTTTAGATATACTGCGTATACAATAGGGGGGGATACAATAGGGACCCAACTACGTATACAATATACCATGTGTTCATTAGAATCCGTCATCTAACCACCTACGAAATTCTTTTGTTATTTTGAAGCAGTCGTGAATTACTTCATAACAACACAAAATGACAACTAATAAGTAAGGTTGACGGACTCAAAGATGATTGGGAAGAGCCAATGTCAAATAGATGATGGCGAATCAAGTTACGACGTACCTTAAAAACCCTCCTCTATTCTCTCAAAAAATCATAGCCAACTAGATGACGTTTTATAAGGAACACCCATAGATACATGTCATATGTAAAAATGACAACTGACGTGAATACGTACAGTTTTGAGTGTTCTGACAGATCCCGGATGCCCGCAATTGTGCATCAGAACTGTGAACATTGTACTAGATTTGGGGCTGTGGGTACTAGAGTACTAAACGAGATGCAAAAGAACTAGATTTAGTACAATTGTACTAAGGGTGGCAACACTGGTGATAGCCTGATTTTAAATCGAGTGTGGTCATGAATGGTTGTGTTTTCTTTGCCATGCGCAATAAATCAAGCCTGGGCAACGGGTATCTATCGGGTTCTGTGATAGTGTTCAAACGCTGATAGTCAATACACAGCCTGGTTTCTCCGTTTTTCTTAGGTATAAGTACTACAGGTGATGCATATGCTGATTCGCACTCCTCGATATAATTCAGCTCCAGCAGCTTATCCAGTTGACCTCGAAGGATTTCTGTTTTTGACTCAGACATCCTATAGGGCGGTACAGAAACAGGTGTGCCATCCATAGGGTTACCACCTCTCCGGGTTTCACCCGGAGACTACGGTTTTTGATATAAAGTCTCCGGGCTCCGGATTACTTGGTATTTTCTCCGGAAATAATTATTTTTATGCCAGGAAATAGATAAATATTTGACAACACCGCAGCAACTTTAGTAAACTGAAGTGCGCCGTGAACCGTTTTTATTTGGGGAAACTCCTAATTTGCTGACCCATAAGAATTGCATTTATCACTGAAAACTTTGCTGACCCGTTAGAAATTTGCTGAACGGTACACAGGCTGATAGGTGAGATTGTCCTACACATTGTGTGTAAATTTCTTAAAAATCGGGCAGTAAATAATTTAGTTACAGCTCTGTAAAACCTTTAAAAGTGAGATTTATTTTCTGACCCGTTAGTTGAGAAATAAAAAATGTCAAAAATCGATAAAAAATCAGTCTCAGCGATCACTTTTCATACCGGTCTGCAAGAATTTCTGTAGGGTCAGCAAAAAATCTCACTTTTAAAGATTTGACAGGGCTATAACTAAGTTATCTTCTGCCCGATTTTTACAGAATTCACACATAATCTGAAGTACTGTCTCAGCTATTATCCTGTATACCGGTCAGCAAGAACTTCTAACGGGTCAGCAAAATTTTCTTATGGGTCAGCAAATTAGGGATACCCTTTATTTGGAAGCTGTTGCTATTGTTGCCAACCGTCCGTTATTTGAAAGGACAATACTTTATATTACGATATTGTACTTTGAGCTTTTATGAGTTGTGAAACAAGTCCACGTTTTTTTAAAACAAAATATCTGCTTTAAGAAATATTAATTCAATTAACATTTGATGATGAAAGAAATTCAAAACAATTGTTTCTAGCAAAAAGTGGGCGCGGCACCTCAAAAAATTTTGGCGCTATTTGTAGCTTCGTTACACAATCTCCGGGTTAAGTCTTCTTTAAAGGTGGTAACCTTAGCCATCCTTCAGCTTGATTTTATGCTCTGCAAAAGGAGTCGTCTCTCTATTAGGTTCAAATAAATCAGAGTTTTAAGTCAGCAAATGATTTGGCTGGCATTTGATTTTGCTGCTGCTCATTAAGAGTGGTTCCCTCATTAGGTGTTAAGCTCAGCTTAGATATTGTACAAGCATTAATTGTCATTTGTGGTAGTTTAGGCTTTACTAGCACAACATTTTGTTCAGGTAGAATATGTTTAAGCTCTACTCATAGCTAGAAGTATCCAATATTATGTTTTCTATATTGATAAGATCCATACCATTTGGTTTTAGCATTTGTATGCTCCTGGACTGAAACAAATATTGTCAAAATGTCTCTGTCTGCTATAGTCACCTTTACGTCAGTGAAAATACAAGCATTAACCATTCTTTCTTTCCCATCTGCTAGCACCATAAGCAAAGGCTGAGTTTCATAAGAGCATTGATTTGCTAAAAATATTTCTTTAAGTTATTTACTGGCAAGATTGGTTTTGTCTGCTGTGTCAATCATGGCATAACCAGTTGATCCGAATACAACCATTTGCATCATTGGTCGTTGCTGATTGCCTCGATCAAAGGATTGGCATAAATGTTCGGAAGGCAAAGATTGGGCAGAAGTCCTGCTTTCCCACACCCATAGCAACTCAAATTTGGTTGTCTTCTGGCTAACTTGGTGAAGAATTTGTTGTCGAAGTTTATTTACTTTGGCCAAATTGAAATATTTCAATTTCTTCAGTTTCTTGAGCGTACGTATTTTATTATTTAAAATAAAATTTAAAAAAAATATGTTAAAGCAATCTTCTTTCTATAATCTGAAATCTAAAGCCGCCTGCTTCCATGATTTTGACTTTTGAAACTTGGCACTACTTTTATCAAAACAATGTCATCCATGGTAGTTTTTAATTAGGTGATATTGGTAGTTTTTAATTAGATGATATTTAGGATTTTTTAGGAACATAATTAGGATATGTTTTGGTAATTTCTTCTTTGTGAAAGAAATTATTCTTGACAAAAAAGCAAAAACGTAAAAGCATAAGTATGTCGGCATGTTCTATAAAAAATATTGAAGTCACCACCATTGTTTCTAGACAAACTCACCGAACGAGGATAAGTGGCCATAATATACACACTCCAGATAATTCAGTCCAGATTAATGATTACCTACCGAAATCTTTCGTAGAAAACTTTCAACTAATACTTAGGGCAGATAAGTGTTTAAATCAACAAATATCCGTAATTAATTGATGGAAAGAGCCGATATCTCGCTTTATTCTCTACCGATAAGCTACTTGAAAGCATTTTTTCGTAATTGTCCTAAGGATTCTTCAAAGATAAGCTCCGATCGGTAGTCCATTACGTTAATCCGAAGGCCTGATTTGAGAAAACAATGAATTCGCATTATTTGTTAAAGGCAGGAACTGCTCTACAAAAAAAAAATATACAAAAAAAGAAAACATCAAAGATCGATAGTCATGTACTTTCTGTTATTGAATAAACTCCAGTATTAGCATAAACGATTACATCCGAAAAGAGGGACGATGCTTTTAATAGGGTTTTTAAATCGGTACGGTTTGCTGAACTTAAAAAGACGTAAATTCGTTGTGTCGGGATTTGGCGGGGCCTTAGGTAAGATGTATTTCTTGGCTTTCAATAAAGGGTGGAACATAAGGAATTAAAAATAAATGGAAACTTTTTCCATAAGTCCCGCTAGATTACAAATAATAAAAGCCCGGCTCGTATTGCGTTTAGAGTTTTAATGGTCTTATGCCACATCGCCCAAGAATTAGGCGCCATAGCTGAGGAAGTTACGGGGGTGGCTGTTTTAGTTTCGTATTTTTCTTTTAAAGTCTAAGAGTGTAATACCACTCCACATGTGAGTTTCTACTAAAGAAAAGATTCGAGTGAAACACTTATAAGCAATCTTAATTATCTAGACATTTCTATATTCACGCTGCACTATAGCAATATTAACGTTGCTCAATTCACCCTGTAGGAAAGAATCTCGAGAGAAAGATATTTATTCGTTTTTCCAAACAACCCCGTCCGAGACAATACCGAGCTAAGAACGGTCGTGATTTCGCTTTAATCCTCGTATAATGGTTCTGTAATTCTTCCAGCTTGGAAATGCCGAAGCAACTCTTTCCTTCAATGATCGCCACGCCTAATATATTCACAGACATCTTTCTCTAGGGATATAACGTTGGACCGATTACGTTTTTTCAACTCGTTAAATTTTGAGGGTTGTGAAATTATAAACTGGGGTTGAGTCAGTGCATTTCTTCGGTCAAAAGGCAGCAAATAGGCCATTACGTAAAATATATCGGACGATTAGAGGCACCTTTACGATATTTTTTAAGAAGCAAATCGGATTTTGTATAAATTGAATCAAAAATGATGAAGTATGAGGTGCACTGAACTGAAATCTTAGCAATTAGTTCTTTGAAAAGATACTTCGCCGTCTCAAAATGAACGGGGGTTTTTCAAGGTAGATCATTAGGAGGGTTTATCAGTGATTATTGAAGCCCTTTGATGTTATTTAAAAATATTAGTCTGCAGGTAGTGCTTGAACAAAGAAAACTAATGGAGAAATTCGTATAATCTCCTTTTATTATGTGAGAAGGACTTCAAAAGGAATAACTTGATTTAAAATTCTTAACTCTTCAATCGAAGGGACGTGGCCCGTCCGCCCTTGCCCGAAGTATCATGCCTAAAACTGAAGTCAACCCTTCATAAGATCCATTAGCTTCCAATAATAATGTCCGAAGTATCACAAAGAGCGATTCACCATCTAAGAGCCGGAGCGGGACTTATGCCTATGCAACAATTAGCTCCAAAGGCTAAGTATATTACTAAGTACTTACCTAAAGGCTTTAACTCTAAAACTCAATTTACACGTCTGTACTGCGTGCACACGGGACCAGATAACTCATTTAGCCGTCTTTTTGAGTTGAATTTCCAAAGAAAAGGTTTGATGGAAATTAAGTTAATTTTCTTCACCCCGATCCCCCGCCCCCTGCCACCCTCCTACCACCTCTTTCCTCATTCACGATTTTAATATATAAAACCGATTTTTCCTTTTGTTTGACTTCCAGATATTTTTTCCCAGTGATGATAAAAATGCTTCAGTTACATACAATTATTTTTGAATTGAGTCATCGATTATCATATGTACTGTTTAAACAGATATACATTAAAGCATTACTCCGCTAATCGATTGCTTATCGGGAATAAGATTCGTATTAACAATGAGTTCAAGTAAATAACTAATTGAAGATTATCGATTACGGACAAATGTTGCCACATGTAATAGAACTTAATACAAATCAATGCGTCAATAGATTTTTTGTAGAGCGATGAGAGAAAAAAAAATTGAATTTTTGGCTTTCATAATGAGCGATGAGGACTGGACTGTACTATTAATAAATCAACTAACACATGTAGTGATTATAGGAACAGAAAGAGAGTAGAAGCTCAAATAGTAGTTTAATGATTTCTAAAAATCAAAAAAGTTATATTCTTAGTTATTTTTATACTGTTGTGTCAGGTTTTATATTCTACAAATCTATTGAATCAGAGACAATCTATTTTAAATCGTTGTGCCTTGTCTTCCGTTGGTACTGTTTTGTATGTTAATGAGACACTTAGTAATTAATTATTCTAAAACTTTTAAAACCATAAAATTATGAACACGATCAAGATGTCGGTATCATGGCGAGGGCCTTTTCTCCACCTAGATAGCCTCGATCTGACGAATTTGGGCGCTGAGGATGGCTTACAGCGGAAACCGGTCGGCCAAAAGGATTTTAAATTAAACTTGCACGAAGTATACGAGCCTTTTCTTACACTTCAACTTTTTTTCTAAATGCCTCCAAAGCACATTCTAAAAGTACCTAAAAATCGAACATCGAAAGGGTCTACCTCCTAAACTATTGAACTTACGGGTCTTCCCTTCCCTAAGACTATTCCAAAGTTTTATATTGAAGAAATATTAATAGGTGGGGGAGGACTAATTATAAGATTTTATTAGTTTTTAGGTGTTTTATCATTATTTTTGTCGCAGGGGTCCTTGGTTTACTTTTGTTATTTTCACTACTATAATTAATGTTAGTAATAAATTGCTTATTAAAGCAATAAGGAGCTGAATATGGGGTCTATAAAAAATTTTTCGTCTGTATGAGAAGTAAAAAAAATCTTATCTAAATGAGGAAAGTTTAGAAGGTCTATATATTGTAAAAAAAATAAATGACATTGATAAAATGAATAATAAAATAATTTATGATGAAATCAATTTTATTTAAGATTTTTGATGTTTTTGTATTTTTTTACAGGTTTTTGTTTAATGGGGTGATGTGGGATAGTTTCATAATTTTTACTTTTTATTAAAATAAGGTTCGAAGAAAAGGTGGATCTTGTGGATTCGGGATAGATCTACTTTCTTATATATTAATTTGCTTGAGAATTTGGATTTGTGGTTTTATAATTTTAACAAGAGGTGAAGTAAACACATTGAAAATGTATAAGTTATTTACTTTTGTAGTTTATTTATTATTACTACGGATATTTTGAACATTTATTTCTTCCTCAAACCAACTTCCTCCTGAGGGGGTGCGGAGACTCGTCTACCACGCCAAGGGAAGCAATACCCAGCTAATTCTGGGATGTGATGCGAGTGCCCACCACACGGTGTGGGGCATTAACATAAGGGGTGAGTCACTACTTAACTACCTATCACAGGTAGACCTAAAAATTATCAACACAACCAACTTTTATAACTTCTTGTCTAGTTTTAGATCTCACGATTAGCACGAACTTTATTCAAATAAGATCTGCACTGGACAGTATCCACGGAGCAATTTTACTCCGATCACAAACATATAACGTTTAACCTAAAAACACGTATCAGACCTATGGTCACTTTTAAAGATCCTAAAAGCACAAACTGGGCTTCGTATCGGGAGTCCCTCCAGACACAACTAAATACGATCAACTTCTCCTTTGGCAGTCCTGTCAACATAGAGTTGGCAGCTGAGCGACTGGCAAAAGGTGCTCTTCAGGCCTATGAAGACCACTGTCCAACGAGAACAAAAAAAGACAACAGACAAACATCCTGGTGGAATAACCGCCTGGAAAGTCAGAGGAAAAACGTCCGACGACTCTTTAATAAAGCAAAAATAACGGGCGACTGGAACGTTAACAGACAAGCCCTAACTAACTACAACAAGCAGATCAGGGCTGCTAAAAGAGAGTTTTGGAGAAAGTTCTGTGGCGGGATTGAAGACCTGCCAACAGGAGCCCGAATCCATGGGATTCTCTCCAGGGAGCCGTGTCAGGAGCTTGAATGGATAAAACGATACTCGCAAGCTGTCATTTTCCGGGTAGCCGGCTGACAAATTTGGAGACTAACACAAAGCCCCTTGGGACAATTTAAATGACACAACAGGGCAGATTGGGAGCTCTCCAAAAAAGTGGTCAGACCAACCCTGCTAAAATCCACGATTATGGCTTTTCAACCATAGAAATCACCCGGGGAGGATGGAGTGTTCCCGGCACTACTACAACAGGGCCTGGATCAACTCGCACCTCTACTAACAAAGCTTTTCAAAGCCTTGCATGGAGCTTTATTCCAAACTGCTAGTCCAGAGTGAGGGTCGTCTACATACCAAAGATGAGATGTAGGGGAAAACATCCTAAATCGTTCAGGCAAATCAGTCTAAATTGGTTTCTGCTGAAAAGCTGCTAGACCTATACATAAGGGAGGGAGCGCTAACAACGTACTCCCTTAATACGGAACAGTATGCATAACAGAACTAGGACTCCACAACATGGTGGTGAAAATCCAAGATACTCTGGATTCAAAAGGTGTCGCAGTTGGTATTTTCATAGGCATCGAAGAGGCCTTTAATAATGCACCTACAGACTCCCTCCTCAGCGCCAGTAAAGCGAGACAGATCGAACCAACAAGAACGAAGTGATATCGCAACATGTGAGAAAGCAGACTGATCACTACATCATTAAACGATGACACTATCAGATTCATAACAGAGGGCGGAGTCCTGTCACCACTCCTGTGGTCCCTACTAGTGGACGACCTTCTGGCTACTTTGGAACTATGGGGAGTCGAGGCCCAAGTATACGCGCACGACATCACTATCCTTATGAGAAACCACCCATACTAACAAATCTCCAGCACGTTGCAAGAGGTGCTGGATGTTGGACACAGCTGGTGTTACAAACCCTAGGAAAACGGTGATTGTGCCATTTGCCCGAGGGAAGAGGCTGGACTTCGTGAAAGCGCCATCTTTGTTCGGGACGACAATCCCGTTTACCAACGAAGTAAAGTTTCTAGGAGTCATCCTGGACAAATTACTCACATGGACCCCACATGTGACTCGTACTGTTAGGAGGGCACAGCTCTCCCTTTGGTCGTGCAAGAACCTGTGCGGCAAATCATGGAGGATGGGACCCCAACAAACTATGTGGCGGTAATAAGACCGATAATCACGCATGGGGCCATAGTTTGGTATCGAAAGAGCAGACCGAGCTCCATCAAAGCTAAACTGTACTCTCTGCAAAGACAAATATGTCTCTGCATCCCCGCTGCGCGCTGCAGTGGAGGGACTGGGGTGGGGGTAGTGGTGGCGCGGAGTTTGCACTTACTTGAAGTATGTCGTAGATCTCGCTTCCAGTCTGCATTTAGAAACGTAATTTCCTCCTACCTGTTGAAATTGTTGTCCTGCTTAAAAATCTCAATGGCCTCTCTCTTTAGTTTCGGATAGAAACGCTGCGATTGATATCAGATATCCACCTGGTTGGAAAGGATGTCGTGACCTTCGGAGAGAGAGTGTTCTGCTACTGCTGACTTTTGTGTTCGTCCCAGCCTGCAACTCCTCTTGTGTTCCGTAATCCTCGTGTTGACACTGCATTTTGTAGTGCAAATGTATATCGAGCCACAGCTGCATGGAACTCGGTAAACTCCGGGTGCCGATAAGGGATCTCAGCGATCTTTGGCCGATCTCAAGCTCTGTTGAGTCTCTCGGAAAGTCACTACATCCTTTTCAACTAGGTGAATATCTTATATCAATCGCAGCGTTTCTATTCGAGACTAACGAGGGAGGCCATTGAGATCTTTAAACTCGACAACAATTTCAACAGGAAGGAGGAAATTACGTTTCTCTAAATGCAGACTGGAAGCGAGTTCTACGACATATTTCAGTGTGCCGAAACCCCGCGCCACCACTACCCCCACTCAACTCCCTCCACTGCAGCGCGACGGCAGGGGAATAAATACCACGGAGCTCACCACAGTCGAATCGGTCAACATCAGCACGGGAGAACACTTCGCCCACTGCCTCATCGCCTTTGATAATGTCTGCCGCAGCTGTAGACGAAACGCCAGGAAGAAATTCCATTAGACCACGGCTTCAAAGGCCGGAAAACATTTTAGATTTTATTTTGACCGGCCCTTCACAATCTTATATGCTTTAATAGTTTAAGAAAAAAAATTAATATGTAGAATTAAAGATAGATAGATTGAAGGTAGATTTTATTTTAGGCAATTTTTTATACTATTATTTTTAGCTGGATTAAAACTTTTTTTTTTTAGTTTAATTTTGGGGATGTGATTTTAGGGGGTGATGGAGAATGTCACAAAGAACAAAAAACCGTTGGATACATTCCGGTTGGTCCACTCGTTCTAAAGTTGCAGGCGGGCAAATTTGAAAATTGAGAAAGAAAGAGGGAATAGTCCCCCCTTTTTTTTATTCATGGTATTTTTTCTTTGCTGTTTTTAAACCGAATTAGGTGATTTCAATCTCCTATGAACGTAAAAAAAATATTAAGAGTGAAATTGGTTTCATAAGTAGACTTTTTTTCTAAAACCCTCCAACAGACATTCTGAAAGTACCCAAAAATCGACTACCGAAGGGATCTATCTTATAAACTATTAAACCTACGGACTTTCTTTGGTGGGAGCACGCGTTCTAAAGTTAGAAGGTCAAAATTGGAAATTAAGGTGGGTGAAAGAAGGTGGGTGATTTTCTTTGGTGGGAGCACTCGTTCTAAAGCTACAGGCGATTAAAATTGGAAATTGATAAAAAAGAGGGAATATACCCCCTTTGGTCAATTTCGCAAAAATGTTGGTAATTTTTTTGCGATGAACGTAACAAACCTAGTAAGAATGAAATTAGTCCCATAAGTGCCCTTTTTTCTAAATGCCTTCAAAGCACATTTTAAAAGTACCCAAAAATCGACTAGCGAAGTTGGTATCTCCCAAATTATTGAACTTATGGGACTCTTTTTGGTGAGAGGTAATCATAAAGAATAAAAAACCGTTAGATTCACTCCACTCGTTTTAAAGCCTGTAATAATTAAGCATACTGTTTATACGTTCCATAACACGTCAAAAAAAAATAAAACGACTGAATTATCTACACATTTACCTTATTAAATGAGAAAATTTCACAAAAAATTGAATATTGGCACACCCTGTTGTATACTAAAAATACAGGCTAAGTAATCAATGGAAATATCACCAGCCCATAAATTTTTGCTTATCGGAAGACAAGATATTATCGCTGATTATGATTTACATGCTTTCTCTTCTTACCTTCATTAATGAATATTTTATTACTACAAAGAGCCTTCTAAAGTAAATAAAAAACCAAGGGGGGTCTAAACGGTACGGACTTAATCTGAAACATATGCTAAAAGGCTAGAATTAAATATAAATTTGTGCTTTATCAGGTGAAGAAGTGTTATTCGGTTATTCACTATTAAGAACCCGTTTTTCGTAAGAAGGTGTAATCTGATATTTCTCGGTCTATATCGTGATAAAATATTGTTCGTCGTATGGTTTTACAAGAAAACAATAAAAGGATACCTTTTTAATGTGTACACTATTAAAGTGCTACGCACCTAACACCAAAATCATATGCAAACAAGATAAACCCATCTAAATTAGAAAGTAACTGTTACCTTAATTATGACAATTATGAAATTTTTTTAACACGATACATAACTTCCCAGGCGGGAAGGTGACGTCATTTTGACGTATTTTTTTTGTAAGCATTTGTGACCAATGACGTCATGAGATGACGTCGAAATAACGTCATAATGACGGGCGTATTATGACAGCGTTATTTGACAGCGTTATTATGACAGCGTTATTTTGCAACGTCAAACGACGTTACTTTGTGACGTCAAAATCACGTCACTTTGCGACATAAAAATGACGTTATTCTAGGTTATTTGCTACGAACGGTTTCTTTTCGGGGTTATGTATTTTTCCCTACCTGAAAGAGTTAAAAAACTTCTAGAATCCAAATTTTCTTAGTACCTTTTTGACTTTGACTTGGTGACAAGAAATAATAAGCTCTAAAAGTAACACAAATTTTAATAAAAATTGACTCTAGTAACAGTAAAATTTTAGCGCAAAAAAAAACAAAAAATATTTAAATGTTTTGCTTTTAGTAGGGTAAAATGGTTTAAAAATTTCTACTTAGCAATGGGAAATTTTTGTCTGAAAGTAACAGAAAATCTGAAAATTTTGCCTTCAATTGTTAGTCTAAACATAACACGAATATTTTAATTTTGATCTTGTATTTTGATCTTGTATTATTAAGTTATTTTGGTTTAAAACTAACTGAATTTTTTTAAAATTTTACCATAATAACAGGAAATCTTAGTCTAAATATAACACAAAGTTTTTGAATTTTGACTGTAGGAACACGAAATTGTTGTCCAAACGTAACAAAAAAATGATTTTTTTTTGAGTTAGTAACAAGAAATTTTGATCCGGAGGTAGCACGTAATTTTTAAGTTTTGACTTTAGTAAGACGAAAATTTAGTCTAAAGCGTAACACGAATTTTTTTATTTTTAACGTGATAACAAAAAATTTTTGGTCTAACAGTAACAAAAAATTTGGACATCAGTAACAGGAAATTTTAGTTTAAACGTAATACAAAAATAAAAAATTTTTGACTGTAGCAACACGAAATTTTAGTCTAAACGTGTCTCATAATTAAGGCATTTTTACTTAGTAACAAGAAATTTTGCATTTTTAAGTTTCAACTTTAGAGACGAAACTTTAAAGACGAAAATTTAGTCTAAAGGGTAAAACGGAATTTAAAAATTTCTACTTAGCAATGAGAAATTTTGGTCTGAAAGTAACACAAAAGCTCAAAACTTTGACTTGAATTGTTGGTCTAAACATAACATGAATTTTTTAAATTTTTATCTCGTAACAAGACATTTTGGGATAAAAGTTACAGAAAATTTTAAAAAATTTACCTTAGTAACAGGAAACTTTAGTCTAAACGTAACATATAATTTTTTAATTTTGTTTGTAGGAACACGAAATTGTAGTCTAAGCGTAACAGAAAATTTAAAAAAATTACTTCTTGGTAACAAGAAATTTTGATCCGAAGGTAGCATCAAATTTTTAAGTTTTGACTTAGTAAGACGAAAATTTAGTCTAAGGGGCACAACGGAATTTAAAAATTTCTACTTAGGAATGAGGAATTTTGGCCTGAAAGTGTCACAAAATCTCAAAATTTTGATTTGTATTGTTAGACTAAACATAACACAAATTTTTTTTAATTTTGATCTCCTAAGACATTTTGGTAAAGGCAGCAGAAAATTTAAACATTTTGACCTTAGTAACAGGAAATTTTAGTCTAAACGTAACACATAATTTTTGAATTTTGACTGTAGGAACACGAAATTGTAGTCTAAACGTAACACAAAATAAAAAAATTTGACTTAGTAACAAGAAATTTTGATCCGGAAGTAGCATCTAATTTTTAAGTTTTGATGTTTGTAAGACGAAAATTTAATCTAAAGCGTAAGACGAAATTTAAAACTGTTTGCTTGGCAACCAGATATTTTGGTCTAAAAGTAACTAAAAAAATTATTTTTACTTAAAATGTTAGTCCAAACGTATAACTAATTTTTTTAATTTTGACTTTGCAACGAAAAATTTTGTTCTAACAATTACACAAAATCAAAAACTTTCGACATTAGTAAAAGGAAATTTTAGTCTAAACGTAACACAACGGTTTTCAAATTATGACTGAATAACACGAAATTTTGGTCTAAGAAGAATAACGCAAAATTTTTAAATTTTGACTGTAAAAACACGAAATTGTACTCTAAACGTATCACAATTATATAAAAAAAATTGTTTAGTAAAATAAATTTTGTTCCGAAAGTAACATTTAACAATTTTTGCTTAAATGTAACATGAAATTTTTGGTCTGGAAGTAACATAAAGATCTTAACATTTTGACTTAAAATGTTCTAACGTAACACAAAATTGTTTAATTTTGACTTGGTAATAAGAAATTGTGGTATAAATGTAACACAAAATTTACAGATTTTTACTTTAGTAACGGGGAAATTTAATATGAGCATTACACGAAAATTTGGTCTAAGAGTTACAAAATTTCTCATAAGTTTGACTTGAAATTTTAATCTATAAAAAATTATTTAATTTTGATTTAGTAGCGAGAAATTGTGGGCTAAAAGTAACACAAAATTTAAAAATTCCGACTGTAGTAACAAAAAATTGTAGGCTGAACGTAATACGATTTTTTTAAATTTTGGCTTGGTAAGAAGAAATGCGTTGATCTAAAATTAACAGAAAATTAAAAAATTTTCAGTATGGTAACAGAAGTTTTTCGTCCAAATGTAACTCTAAACATAACATAAAATTAAAAAAATACAAGAAATTTTGATCCGAAAGTAACATGAAGTTTTGACTTTAGTAACGCAAAAGTTTAATCTAAACCGTAACACGAGGTTTTTAAATATTGACTTAGTAACAAGAAAATTTGGTCTAAAAATAACATGATATTTAAAAATTTTGACTTTAGTCGTGAGTTTAAACGTTTAGTGACGTGAAGCGGTTACATCCCAATTTTTAATATACAAAAAGAATAATTTTATCAATATTTTGTATATTTATATTAGAGTGTTTTGCCAAAGAAGCTAAAAATTTTATTTTATGATATTGTCATCAAATATATTGTTTTACTGCATATAAGTCAATTAAATATGTTAAGTGTATATGAAAAAAATTGAAATTTTAAAGTTTGTAGCAAAGCGCTTGGGGACCAATGTTTATTTAAACTTTTCGACATTTTTTTTAGGCATGGAATAAGAACACCCTGTTTAGTTGAGATTATTAATCGGTCATTGATATGAGTTCTTCTGTCGACAATGCCGTATACAGGGTGTTTTTTTTAAGAATAGCCATAGTAATTTCCATGCAATGAAGTTCGATGTTTTTTTTTTAAATGAGCCATAGCAAATTTTATAGTAAAATAACCTGAAAGGTAGACCATTATTGAGTATGCTGGTATTTTTCTATTGACATTTATTGTTTGACATGATGAGTTGTTATTGAACAACAAAAATTTACACATTAAAAGAAAATAAATTTATGTTTTCGCTATACTGCTCTGGGTCGAGTAGCAGGCCTAAAAAGAAATAGAAAAGAATACCAAGGCTCTTCATTCTGCAAAATTCATGTCAGACAGCAGCGTCAGTTTAAAAACACCACCCACCATTCTCAATAATGGTCTACCTTTCAGATTATTTTGCTATTGCTCAATTAAAAAAAAAAACAACGAACTTTATTGCATGGAAGTTCCTATGGCCCATCTTAAAAAAAAACACCCTGTATATTTTATTGGTTGGTATACTACGTGCAAAGCTCAATACAGTTCTGAGAGGCAGACCGATTGTGATCTCCAGATCATCATCAGCGCCAAATTTGTTGGACAACAGTCTCAGGAAGCATTAATTGCAAATACAAAATTCTTAAATTGTTTGAATAATTTTTAATTGTGTTTTGACTTGTGTGTGATTTGTAATTGAAGTTTTTTTTTTAAATGTCGTGTCTATCTAGTTTTAAGTGTAGATTTTCACCTCATTGTAAAACCGGAACGTCTCAAGGGGCAAAATTTCAAGGACAATGCTTTCTCCCCTTGGAATTTCATGTTAGGGGGGATAAAACTGCTCAAAAATTTGTTCTCCCTAAACATTGAAATTGACGTGTCCGAGTGATTTTTGAAGTACATACATTAACACATTTTATTATTTTTGTAAATAACAGGGCCCTTATTCTGCAATATCTTGCGACGTTGATTGGATCATTTTCAATGTCCAAAATTTTCATTGCCTTTTCACATTACTGCAGAATCAGGTCCCAGATGTGTTAATATTTTGCAACCCTTAATTCAAACGTCTGATAGAGTGACAAGTGGGTGTTTTTAGACATTGATTTGTTGAATAATCTCTCGGTATACTCTTAGCTGATTTTAACAAACCCGAGCAGTTGATACATTTTACCTCCATTCACAAGAGTCAATGAATGATTTTGTATCTATAAAGTGGCATGTTAATACCATATTCGTACTAGTTAATATACTACGAACGTCAATCTTTCCCCACGGATTAAAAGTGTAGCTTCTATTGACCTTTGGAAACCAAGATTAGGCGCACTGCTTGCTAATGCGCACATTCTTCTGCGCAAGACATATGCGGAAGACACGCCCACTAAACAAATAGTGTTTTCGGCCGGACGCCCTAGTGCGCTCTCGGAGTATTCTCATCGTTCTATTCGCAATGAGAAAACAAAGGATGCCGCAGCGCACAGAGCAGTCTACCGGACACTCTAGAAAAACAAAAGTTTGAGGTTAGGTCAACTCTGAGTACTTTTTGACATGAAAACAAAAATTGTAATAACGAAAGATCGAAGATTTGTTTTTTTGATTATAAGCTCGTATTTATTTGAAAACAAAATAGTGTAATAAGTAATAAATACTCATCGGGCGGCTTGCAACATTGCTTGGTGGTAGTGAAAATGGACTGTCCCGTCAAAGATCGCTTAGGTTCAAATACTTTGTCCTACAATAACACCAAGACTATCAAGTGTATTGTGTATTGATTTCTTGATACCTGACTTGTAAGCCAAAACAAGGAAAGGCGCCAATATTTTATAGAATGGTTAGACCTTTTCTGATCATGAAAATGGTGAGTATTGGGTCTTTTTGAGGTTTTATGATTATAATTAATTAAATTAAATTACATTATTATAATTATTATTATGGTTTTATTATCAATATCAACTGACTAATGTGTAAATGTTACGCGCGTACCCGCCAAAAAAAAACCTAAAAAGTTAGGTTAACAGCAAATGACGTTGAAAGCATTACGGCATTGTCATGTGTAAATTATATTCCGGAATAGAACAGAGGCTTATTTTAAATAAATTATGAGTTTTTAGTTTTTTCTTACACCACACCATGCTAATTTGCCAAGTTAACTAACAGCTCAAACATTTTTGAAGCTAAACATAATTCTTGGTATTTTTTATATTGATATAATACATTATTAGATATTTTATATTTCGGCGAAAACATAATAAAACATAAAGCTTGGCATCGTCGATTTTTCAAAATTAATGGGCGGAGCTTGCCAGCCGCGCATGCGCTTTTGTTGCCACTGAGCCGGACTTTTTCGGGCTGAACTTTTTAATGTTACGTTATAATTATATGTCAATTATTATTTATATGGTTAATACCCACGAGCTGACGGAAATAATTGCGAATTACATAGTCGTGTAATTAATAATACGGCCTAAATCAGCTCTGAGAATATGGGCAAATTTCCCCTGTATAAATCCACCTTAAACTTAATTTTCAGGTTTCATCTTTTACCAGGCTTCCTCGGATTTTTTATTAATCGCTTTTACAGCTAAGGCCATAACCAAAGGTATAATCGAAGCCATAAACACTTTAGATTATATCACATGCCTCGCGATGGAATTGAGCCTAAATGTATGTCAGCAAACTGCATGGATGGAAGAAGATTAAGATTAGCGTGTGTATGGATTTTTGACAAGAGAAAATTGTTCCTTTGAACTATTAAAGTCAAGACTATTATTATTTAATTAGACCCTACATTCGCTGATATATAGTTTTACTAAATTTATTAATTACACTTAGAAATTATATTGATTAGAGATTATAGTCATATTCAAGGTTCAATATCTCAAAAACGACCCACGAACAAGTTGGTAATTAGACTTTGCATCCATGCAGTCGAATCGTTTTAAAAAAAGGCCAACAAAAGAATATGAAACGCGGTTTCTGTCAGCGATGGTTAAGAGGATTATCCCAGAGATAGTCTGGGTTATAAGCATTTTTACCTGACTTTCGCTATCCATCAAAGTTAATAGTCGTAAACTGCGGATCCGGATCATCGCATTCAAGCCAAGCCGATTTAAATATACCAGCCGGTAAATAGGTTCGAGTTTTTTTACGTTCTATTTAAAAGAAACTGGTAGATTTTCAGATTAAGAGATTAAGTTGAGCTGGTATGAATTATGGGGCTATAAGCCGGGCTTAATCCGCCCGTTTCGTGTCGTGGCACTGGGAATAATCCTCAACGTACCTATGCATTAAGTTTTCGATAGAGAGAAAAATATTTTTAAACAACTTTGGAAGATGTGTCCTTAATTTAACATCCACATATGCAGAATCAACAAGATAAATCATCTAAATCTACTTCAGCCCTGATATTTTTCATATAATCATCTCACTTGGTTTACTTAAAATTTCACTATTTATTCACAAGATTATGTTATTACGTATCATACTGTTTAGCTACCGTAATACGTACAAGCAACCATTGTGGAAAAGTCATTTAGAACGGCATTATCTCAATTTGGTAATATTTGCTTAGGCTTTGAGAAATGGTTAAGATTTCAGCTAAAGTTCATTTTTGCTACATAATTGACTCCAATGGCGCCTGGTTTTATTAGTCCGCTATGCTTTATCATTACTGCGCCCTGATTCCCTGATGCTGAAAAAACTGTTATAAAGTAAGTTCCAACCTGTTGCATAGTTTACTATTTTTGCATGCATATTTAACTATTCGTTAGTTTAACTATTCGTTCTTATTGCATAATAAAATGAAATTTAATGGATACATAAAACGGATTGAAAACGGTTTGGAAACTCATTGTTCCAGAAACGCAGCATATGTTGGAAACGGGAACACAAAATAAACGGAATAACGGACAAATGGATGCGAAAATATGAAAGAACGTGTGATCCTCCAAAGGAGAACGTCAAATCTGGAGGGATGAATAATTTTCCTGAACCCTTTGTTGCCTGTGGGACATACCTTGCCGTCGAACCGCCTCTCTCCTGCGAGAAAACCCCGCCTACATATCTACTCATTTGGCGTCTGGACGCCAACGGGCGCAGGCGTCGGATTACCTTTTGAAACTTTCTTTAAGAATATATTTTCGTTAAACGATCGGGACGCTTAGTCCGCGGAACGAGGCAGAAAAACACTGGAAATGCGAGAGGGAGTGCGAGAGACTCTACGCGGAGATTTCACCGATTGATCCCGGTGTCGTAGGATCGGATTGAATCCCTCGGGCGGGATATCGGCAGGACGGCCATATTCATTAAGAAAAAGCGTCGGGTGATCGCTTTTAAAAAGCGTTAAACGTCTTGGCGTCTCACAGCGTTGCCAATTTTACCCCAAACTCCTAGGTCTGTATATGCTCGTTATCTATGTTAATTACCTCTGGAATGGAACTTTCATTTCGATTTTTTTTTTTAATTTTGAAATGATTTCGAACATGCCAGAAATTTATATCTCTAAACTTTCAGTTTTTCTGGCTTGATTACAAAAACCCAAAAAGTAGTTCAAACAAATGCCGAAAAAGATAACTGCGCATGCACCTCTTCGGTGTCAATTTCTGGAGCTTTCAACCACCTAATAGACTTTTCCTAATGGAGATCAGTTTTCGTGCTTCCGATTTATGTATATAGGACATGTTTTACTTCTCTGCTCTTTGTGGATATGGCTTTTAAAACGCATATATTCTAACATATACAGGATGGCTCTACGAAAAGGATCCACCCTGTTCTTTTTCTAACTAACTATCGAAAAGAATCCACCCCAAATTGCTGAAACACATCAATTCTTGTTTTTGGAGGAACAAATTTTTGGGAAAAAAAACAGCTAACCTGAACCTTCCAGTGATGGTAAGCATTGACCTTAAATTTAAATAGAAAGAGGAGTCGAGTGATACCTCGTTTTGAAGGTCTTATCAAGGTTTGTTCATTTGCAAAATTTCATGTCATTTGGTCAAGCCAATCCAAAATGGTGGCCAGTTAAACTTTGCAAATTTGTAAATTTAACAGGCTTTAATTTAAGTAATTTGATTTCGTTTTCATTCTCATGTCAGGTTAGGGGGTTGAAACGGCTCAAAAATGTATTTACTTCCCCTAAAAACTAGATTGTTCGAGCGACTTTCGATGTATATAGTCAGTTGGAAACAAAACGAGGTGGATCCTTTCGTTAGGACATCCTGTATATGTACACTAAAAATTGTTCGAACACGTGAACTTTGGTTTTTAAGGGAAATAAATACATTTTTGAACAGTTGAACCCTCATTTCGATGCGAATTAAGTCCTGTTAAATTTACAAATTTGTGAAGTTTAACCGGCCGCCATTTTGGATTAGAGATAAACCTTCAAAAAGAAGTATCACTCGACCCCTCTTTTCATTTCATTTAAAATTTTCAGTTTAATGCTTACCCCCCCCCCCCCCCCCTTTGAGGGTTCAGGTTAGGGAGTGAAAATTGATGCTCAAAAATTTATTCACCCTAAAAACTGCAGTTGAAAATCAAAACGGGGTGAATCCTTTTCGATGGGCCACCTTGTATATGTACGTAACACGTCAACTTTGGTGTTTAAGGGAAAGAGATACATTTTTGAACAGTTTCAACCCCCATTTCGATGCGAATCAAATCGTTTAAATTAAACCCTGTTCAATTCACAAATTTGTAAAGTTTAACCGGCCACCATTTGGATTCGTAAAAGACCTTCAAAAAGAAATGTCACTCGTCCCCTCTTTTCATTTAAAATTTTCAGGTTAATGCTTCCCCCCCCCCCCCTTGAGGGTGCAGGTTAGAGAGTCAAAATTGCTCAAAAATTTGTACACCCTAAAAAGTGCAGTGGAAATCAAAACGGGGTGAATCCTTTTTGATGGGCCACCCTGTATATGTACGTAACACGTCAACTTTGGTTTTTAAGGGAAAGAGATACATTTTTGAACAGTTTTAGCCCCCATTTCGATGCGAATCAAATCGTTTAAATTAAATCCTGTTAAATTTACAAATTTGTATAGTTTTACCGGCCGCCATTTCGTAGTAAAAGACCTTCAAAAAGAAGTAGCACTCGACCATTATTTTCATTTAAAATTTTAAGTTTATTGCTTACCCTCCTCCCCTTTGAGGGTTCAGTTCAGGGCGTTGAAATTGCTCAAAAATTTGTTCACCCTAAAAATTACAGTTGGAAATCAAAACGGGGTGGATCCTTTTCGATGGACCACCCTGTATATGTACATTGAAAATTGTTCGAACACGTCAACTTTGGTTTTTAAGGGAAAGAAATTTTAGAAATACATTTTTGAACAGGCCCCCATTTCGATGCGAATAGGATCGTTTAAATTAAATCCTGTTAAATTTACAAATTTGTAAAGTTTAACCGGCCGTTATTTTGGATTAGTGAGAGACATTCAAAAAGAAGTATCGCTCGACCCCTCTTTTCATTTAAAAGTTTAAAGTTAATGCTTACTCTCCTCCCCTTTGAGGGTTCAGGTCAGGAAGTCAAAATTGCTCAAACATTTGTTCACCCTAAAAACTGCAGTTGGAAATCAAAACGGGGTGGATCCTTTTCGATGGGCCACCCTGTATATGCACATTGAAAATTGTTCGAACACATCTACTTTGGTTTTTAAGGGAAACAAATACATTTCTGAACAGTTTTAGCCGCCATTTCGATGCGAATCAAATCTTTTAAATTAAATCCTGTTCAATTTAGAAATTTGTAAAGTTTAACCGGCCGCCATTTTGGATTAGAGAGAGAGACCTTCAAAAAGAAGTATCACTCGACACCTCTTTTCGTTTAAAATTTTAAGGTTAATGCTTACCCTCCCCCTCCCCTTGACGCTTCAGGTTAGGGAGTCGAAATTTTTCACCCTAAAAACTGCAGTTGGAAATCAAAACGGGGTGGATCCTTTTCGATGGGCCACCCTGTATATGTGCATTGAAAATTTTTCGAATACTTCAACGACGCGCATGCGCAATTAATCTCTTTCGAGTAACTACGCAGGCCGACCGTCAGCTTCACTTTCAGGACTTACATTGTTCTTATAGAATTTCCAATTATCTGGTTTTAATGTGGGGTAGCACGTGTGGAGACCTTGTTTTAAGGCTGGGGACACCTTTGATGACCTTCCCTCGCATCTTCGTCAGGTAGGTAGATTTCTCATTCTTCTTCAATTCTGAAACCCCCAAAAGATAATTTTTATTTTAATAATAGTTTAATAGAGAATGTATTAAAGGCGCATGAAAAACATTTGATTTAAGCAGAAAATGATTTATATTGGATTAGTTGACTCAATATTAATAATCATTTTCTGTCAAGTGCCAACGGGAGTATTCAATAAATATTCCAAAAACCATATTTGTTAAAACAGAATGTTTTCCTCTTCAAATATATATGGAATATTAATACACGCAACATGTGAACGAACATTTTCGCATAATTTTAGTAAGTGTAATATTTAACATAATAAATGGGTTATTAGCGATTGGATTGGAAAATTTAAAATTCAACTACCGGAAACTATTAAAACCACTGAATTTGTGCAAAAATGTTGTATTTTGCAAAAAAATGAGAAGCAAAATTTGAGTGAGAGAGAAATAAGATGAGAAATTTTTTTTTTCAATTTTTTTCTTTCTTCAAGCTTATTTAGTTTTTCATTAAATAGTCAAAATTGGCAACCCCGGAACTTTTCGGGGGTGGTGCGAATTCCGGAGCTGTCCGTTGCCACCACCGTCGCCGTTTCCTTCTCGATTCCGGTGGCTCCGGACTTGAAAACGCGCGCTCGCTCAGTATTCAGTATCGCTTTAACCGTCGGATAAGTGGTATTCGCGCGCCGCCAGTTCAGACCAAAAGTCACGTTGTCGACGTAATAGGAAATGTATGAGGACTCTTAAAATTTCTTGTGATAAATAAAAATTCGTATGATTTGAGAAATGGCAATGGACTTTCAGAGTGCCATGGAGACGTTCGCAGAGGCCTGGGTGGCTGCCAGCATCAAGGGGGCTCCCAGCTCTGAAGTTTCCACTCAAGTAAGTTTATTTTGTACATTTCTCTAACAATAATATATTTTTAGAGATTGTCGTCTAAACAATATATTTTTCCGGTAGCTCAAGAACCCAGCAATTCGAGATATTGTAATAATGTTTTGATGCTTTAGCAGGAAATTTTTGTGTGTTTTTATATATTTAATTAATATTTGTTTTATACCGCGACTTATCTTTCACAATGATACTTAATCACACTTGTGTCATGCGATAGTATTTAAGAAAAGGTTATATGTGACATCTTTAAGTTAATCCTAGATAGTTCGCGACATCCTAGCCCACATGCTTCCGAGAAGAACTTTTCGACGATTTGTTATCAATTAAATTATCAAATTTTTTTAATTCGGATTTGACCAATTAATAATGTCCGGCAATAGGGTATGTACTAATGCTTAATTTTTTTTATAAAAGATAAAAGGTTTTCATCAGAGTTTTGACCGTAAAATTTGAAGCCACCGCGGAGAAGGTAAAATATCGCTCAGGTAAAAATACTTTCATAAGGGGGCCTAATCTCTTTTAGGGCTATTTTTAATAGCAACATTTCAGTTTTTATAAGGGGCCAATTACTGAGGACGTGAAAAATGCAACTTGCATTTTGCCTCAGATCTTAATACCTTTTATCTAAGTAAGAAATTCGGAATTAAATATTATTTATTTTTGTTGCTAATAAATTATTTTTTGCCCATTCAGGAGAGGAGAAAAAAAGAAATTAAGGAAGTCAATAATAAAATTTACTCCCAGCTACAAAACTTGACAAATTTTTGTATAAACAGCCGGGAACAATATTGTAGACAAGAATAATTTTTGGCCAATATTATCAAAATTTTGGCAATGTCAAGAAGATTAATTGTCGTGATATCGTTTCCTTTTTTTCTTTACCTACTTTGCAATAAATTTATTTTGTGTTTACCAGTAAGAAATAACTGACTTCTCCTTGATTTGCATTAATTATAAATTAATTAAAATGACGGTTCAAAACTGAGGTGATAAAAACCATCCTGATCTCACTCTCCTTGTCTGATTTTAAATTAAGTAAGTGTTTTAAATACACATTAACACGCGTGTCTGTACTTTGCACGTATGTATATATACTAATATATTGTCTTAATTAGATAGCCAGCCGTAAACGCATACCTACTTAAAAATAATTATTGCTAATTATTGGAGGGCAATACGTTAAATGAATTACACTTTACTTGTTTTATGTTAACGATATTGTAAAAATGCTCGGAATTATTAAATATCAAATCAACATTCTTGCAGTGGGGGCTTTAGATTATTTTTGTAACTGTGTTCACACGAAATTTAAATGCATATATCAGCCTCTTCGTGACGCCCCTGGTTAGCGCTCATCAGAAGCAACACTTCTTGGTGTTAACTGCGAGTGCAATAGGTGTTGGATTTCTAATCATTCAATTAATGTGCATTCTGTTAATTAGTACTGTTTGATTAAAATCTTGTGATCAACTGTAAAATTTGTAATACTCGGTCATATTTTTCTTCCATGTCAATGATAATCATTTTCGAACTGCTGAAACGTCAATAGAGAATTCATCCGTACTTCACGTTAATACCGGATTGAGTTAATCCTAGGTTAGCCATCTATAAGCACGTTGTGTTATAAATGGAAATCGATGTATTTCACTTTGCGCTGAATCATCATTAAAGGATAATTTTGGATTTGTGTCCTGTCCACTTTTTTCCAGTAAATATTTATTTAGAATGCCAAATATGGTCATCGATCAATGCTATAAGCTTAGCTCTGAATATTTCTGATATTTCATTCTTTTCTTTTTTTATGGAGACGTACAAATGTTAAGTATGTGTATATCTTAAATGATATAGGATTGTTATAGGTCATTTAAATACACACATACTTGTTTCTCTAAAATTAGATGAGTTAGCCTAAACTGTGGTGTTAACAATCTATAACTAGTGATAGGTAGACTAATTGTTGCTATTTTGGTACGTTCTATATGTAGAATGTAATGAAGAAACTACTAGTTTTAACGACCTGGAAATTCCGAAACATGTACAATTATGGAGCATGCCTGTTCATATCAAAAAACTGGAATAATTTCCAGAGAATAATAATTGTTATGGTCGTTATTAATATGCTCACAGGTTTAAACTAATAGTTATACTATTAACGTCTTAGGACCGACAATAATTATTAACTATCCATTAGCACAAAATGGTATGGAAGTAATCATTCAAGGTTTCAAAAAAATAGCTTAAACTTTAAACCTTAGATCTTGGTACTTTACACTTAACTATATTATTTATAATATCGATATTTGACGTATGCACTACCTATGCGGATACCAATTATATATTATATGACACTGGATTTTTTTAGTTCTTGTTTACTTCGAAGCAATTACTTATATTATTAACACGACTTTAATGGAAAATAAGGCATTAATAATTATGCTCTTTAATAATCTATTTAATTGGTGACGTCAATGACAACTTAGCTAATTGTCATAATGATATGCGATGATAAAGTAAATCTGGGAAGGTTTTTATTATGGCCTAATTATCATTTTCAAGGAAAATTTTATACTAAAAGCGTGGATAATTGCAGGCTTTGAGAGATTGGTTAATAGTCAAAACAACTTTTTAAGAGTCGGCGGTTATGAATGAATTTTTTAGTTATAATTCAGTAATTTTGTTGTCACACGTGGAGAAATTAGCACAAAGTAGTAAACTTTCTCACCAAAAAAAAAATGAGAAAAGGCTAGTATCTTTTTATCAGGGTTTATCGATAGATTAAAAATGTCAAACCGTTTATTAATAAAAAGGAAAAAAAAAAAGCATATGGGACCAGTTAAAAAAAAAGTGGCTCCTCCTAGGACCTAGACAATTTTTTTTTATTTCTCCCGTTATGTCAAATTAACATTTTGTTCTAATGTTTACGGTTAATTTCATATTTACAAAAAAAAAGTAAATGCAAAATATTTAGTAATCTAGGATTAACTTGGATTTCAAGACACATTTTGAACGGGCACTAAATGGCTCTACCTTTCTTCCATTTAACCAACCCTGCAACTATTATTACTTTAAGATTCCAATGATGAATCATCTTAAAAGTTCCTACCCTGTATACAATGGGTTTTTTTTAACGCGCAACATAGGATTTTTCATGTTACATTTTCGGTCACATGTTGAGTGATGATCTATTAGCACCAAAGCTATGAAACTTGGCAAAATTAAAACTGAAGGTTCTAACTTTATCCGTACTGGCCAATTAGGTCTTGAAGATTTGGAATAATTCGTAAAAAGTAATTTATTTTCCAAAAAAATGTGTCCTTTTACTTTCCTCGTAACTATTATCATTTCATTTTGAGCAGGTGCCTACCAAGTCATGGTACCACTACCATGGTAACAAGACAAATTTACACATTTTTTTAAGTTTAATGCTTAAACCATTTCCATTTTTTTATATTCACGAATCTGGGACTTTTGGAAACTCAAGTGCAAAGAGTAAAAAATTAATAATTACACGAATAGTACAAGCTGTTTTATTCCTCTTGTTATAAAAGCTTAAAAATAATAGCGGCAAAACGTTCTAAATGCCAAAAGTTCCTGTCATTTTACCTGCATTTGACTTTTACCTGACATGCAAATTTGAATAACAATAGCTACGAGGAGAGAAAAAAGATACAATTTTTCAGAAAATAAATGCTGTTTTTCGCGTTATTCCAAATCTTTTGGACCTGGTCGGCCAATAGAGGTAAAGCTAACACCCCCAATTTTACTTACGTCAAGTTTCATCACTCAACAGGACATGAAAAATTTAACACGGAAAATCCTCTGTTGCGCGTTAAAAATAACGCACTGTATATGTATACGAGAGACACCCTGTCCATACATGGAGTCGTAGCATAAGTTTATGAAAGTTAGTCAAAGTATACGGTTTATCATCTGAAACTGATGCTTTTGATGAACTATAGCAAATAACTTATCTAAACCCAAGTAGCATTCTAAGCCATAATTTGGCGATTGTTCTGTAATCCTTGCGGCGACCATTTGGTTAAAAAAGCTGCCAAAAAAGCCAATCTATTACAAAATTATTACGGCACCTTGGCGAAAATGGGGAACTTTTATTTCGTCATTACTCGGCTTTTCTGACCAATGTAGGCCAGTAGTTTGGCCATATTTCAGCAAAAAAATGCTACATTTTATAGAGTTAATATCTAAAATTTGAGTGAAAAAAAAATAGCTTTTATGAAATGTTCCTAAATTTTGATATTTAGCAAACGAACTGTGCAGGGAGATTCAAAATGCCGACATGATATGACTGTTTTGAGTGGATATATTCTCAATAATTTGTCAACAAATTGTCGCAAATAATGAACTAAAATCTTAGTGCCAAGGCATATTTACTGTAAATGTAGAGGAGATAGTTGACAAAAATCAATAGGCCAAGGTATTTTTAATTATTTTGCGATCTATCATTTACACTAATAATAGAAAATAATTGATCTTAAATTAATTTTCTGATTTTTTACTTTCTCTACTACATGCGTTTTGACGACTCAATGTATCAAAGCGCTTTTATGTTAACACCAAAAATATTATATAATTCAATAGTTACATGGATATAATTTATTATTTTACAAATGGCTGCTAAATTAGAAAATTCAACAGTCTATAAGTAATGGCCGCCCGGTTATTGCAGATATTTATCGAGGCTACAACGATCGTCAAGAGGCTAGGAGCGACCGTTCCGTCAATAAAACTAATCAGTGGCCAAAAAAATAGCTATGTCGGCTATATCGTTTATTTTACATACTCTGACAGCTCTCAAGGAAGTAAAACGTAAAGTCATAAAGTAAAACATAAAGTTCATCATAAAGTAAATAATAAATATAAAAGTAAAATAATTATTTTAATTTTTGCTTTTTGAGTTTTAAACTTCCAGTTTTATTTACATATTACCAATTCCGTAGTAGATCATAGACTTATATGAAATACCTAGCATACTAAGGGTATAAAAGAAATCTCTCATTAATAAATTGACGTGACAACATTGTCCAAAAAAACATTTGGGTTAATCGATTTGTAAAATTCTAGTGTTATAGGCATTTTTAGGTACTACCTTTTACCCATGTTGACGGAAGTTACAGAAGAATGATAACGGTTTCTGGAGAGTTGCTGGAGTAGAATTCGATTTTGTTTAAGTTTAATAAGTTTTTAAATAAGCTTTGGCGTTTGGGTAAAGTTAAAGTTGCTACTTTATGACTATGTTATATCAATATTCCGTGGCTACATAAATTAGCTATTATTTCCAAATTTTGTAGTCATTTTAAGACAAGTTCTAGCTATATTTCTGATTAGTTCAGGTTAGTTCAGGTTAGTTTATTGAGGAAAAAATAACTTTTATTATATAAAAAACTCAGATAATGTACCAAACCTAACGACGTCAGGTTAGTGTTGTGTGTTTCAATATGAAACTCTCCAGGTCATCACTAGCCCTTAGGAGGGTTTTAAGATTGATTCCCATTATACGTTTGCTGCTAGATTTGGTGTGATCTATGAGGCCCATTTTATTATTCTTTATAAGATTGCTTTTGACAAATCTTTCAATTTACTCTATTTTGCTTAAGACTATTTCTCAGATACCTAAAACCTTTAAAACAAATTGAAATGACACCTTAGAAAGTCACAAAACCCAGCAAGACAAACGTGTCAAAAAAAGAACAAATTCTGTTTAATCTCAAGTTCCTAAACTTCATGTCCATACATGGAGTCGTAGCATAAGTTTGTGAAAGTTAGTCAAAGTACACGGTTTTTCAATTGAAACTGACGCTTTTGATGTGAACTAGCAAATAACTAATCCAAAGCGGCTAACCTTAACTAACCTGAAGTAACTCAAATTAACCCTTGATGCCGCTTGGCCACTTGGGACTAAATTCCAGACAAAAAGTTGATAACACAGCATGAGGGTTACCATCACTGGCAGCAGTGGAGGTTTCAGAAGAAAATGTTTTGAAAATATACAAATATTCATGTTTTCTAGTGATGAGATCTTCTTCTTCTTCTTCAAGTGCCATATCAGGTCCCCCTGACGTTGGCAATTACTTGGGCAAGTTTTTCTCGATTCTGCGCCAATCGAAATAGTTCCTCTGCGCTACGTATACCGGTCCATTCACGGATATTCCTCAGCCAGGAAGACTGTTTTCTTCCTATTCCTCTACGTCCTTCCACTTTTTCCATCATGATCAGTTGTAAGATTATGTATCGCTCTCGTCTGAAGACATGTCAAGATATGAGATTTTTTCTGCACTTAACTGTATTTAGTAGCAAACGTGTTGCGTCGGCCCTATTTAGTACCATTTCTTTGGTCTGCATAGCTGTCCAGGGTATTTTCAGCATTCGCCGGTGTAACCACATCTCAAACAGTTCTAACCGATTAACTGTAGTGGCCTTAATGGTCCAGATCTCTGCCCCATACAGCAATACCGACCATATGTAGGATTTTACCATTCTCTACCGTAATTTTCGATTCAGATTATCATTGCAGAATATTGGTTTCATTTTCCGGAATGCTGTTCGGGCTGTCTCTATTCTACATCTTATTTCTCTATCTGGATTTAGATGTTCGGTGATATAACATCCAAGCAGAGCTGTAATAAGTAATCAACTAAACTACTTTAAGTAGTAAGTAATAAGTAACCGTAATTTAAAATCTACTAAGAGTATTAAGTAAAATTATTGAACGGAAATACTTTTAAACAATAAGTAAAGTACTTAAATGAAAGCATTTGAAATATAAGTAATAAGTAACATTTCTGTTAAATATTTTAAGTAAAAAAATTTATTTCATTTATATTTAAGTAATCTGTATTACTTAAGTACTAAATTCACAAATAATAAAAAAAAACGAGTTTTTTGACAATAAACTTCAACTATATTCAAAATAATCTGGTAAGACTTCTATCCTTTTAGAAGCCATTTGAGGGTCGAAGTCTGGATCACTATCTTCCGAGTTTTCAAAAGGTTCAATATGTATATCAACATCATCAGTTGCTTTTGAGACGGGTATATTTTGCATTTCCATATCTAAACTGATATTTTTTTGAACAGATTGCTTGACTTTCTGAACGTTACAATCTCACAATTCCAATGTTCTGTATCTAGAATTTCATATAGGTTAACGGCTAAAAATGTAATATTTGTTTATTACTTGCTTAACTTACTGTTAGTAACTCACATTCTTAGTTTTCCTGTGCTTATTGTCGAGGAGAATGAGAATACACGCACATAACACAACACAATACACATACGAGGTGTTCATTATAAAACTTCACCTAGTTGGCTGTGAAATGTCAAAAGAAAAGGATGGAGAAACGAAAGTCCATTTACTTTGATTATGTCATCCTTTTCTGTCAAAATTTCATGGTCTGCTAGATGAAGTTTTATAATGAACACCCCGTACCTTTTATAATTTATAATCTAAAGGCAGTGCTTAGGGCATGTAAATAAGTCACATCACAAAACTTTCTTACTGGTTACTAGTTCCTATTTAACTAAGACAAAAATGTAGCAGTAGCAGGAGCAATAGGGAACAATAAGTAATTGTTTGACTTGGGGGCTAATTAGGCTCAACGTGTGGTAGTATAGGCATTGACTTCTCTCAGATTATTTTGATTTTTATTTTTAGTATCTATTTCTAAGATTATTTTCAGTACTAAATAAGTACTTATTAAGAGCACCTAAATAATTTTAGTACTTATAAGTAGATTTAATTACTTGAGTAGAATAAAAAACACCTTACAACACGATTTTGAAATAATAAGTAGGTTTGTATTACTTCTTGCAATAGCCAAATTTTTAAGTAATAAGTATAAGTAATTGTTTGAAAAATACTGATTATTTTACTTAAAGTAGATTTTAGTACTGAATATTCCAGCTCTGCATCCAAGGTATTTAAAGTGGGTATACTTAACGTGGGTACTCTATCTATATTTTTGGTACCGATCTGTAGTGCAGCATCAGGATGTGGTTGTCGACCGAAGACCATAAATTTTGTCTGGTTAATATTTATGTTGATCCTCATTTCTTGTCCTTCTGCGTTTACACAGTTTACTAGATGTTGCAGGTCTTCTAGTTTGTTACTCAGGATGACAGCGTCGTCAGCATATCGTATCGTATTTATATATTCTCCATTGATTTGTACTCCCATCTCTTGTTCTTGAGTACGCCGTTTAAAGATTTTATCTGAATAGCAATGGTGACAGTATGCAGCCCATGTCTGACGCCTCGTAGAATTTGGCTTTCTTCTGTGAGCTTTCCGTTTAGTCGTACTGCTGCTTTCTGTCTCCAGTATTAATTTTCGATAATTCTAACGTCCCTGCTGTCCACCTCCATGTTCCTTAAGATGTCTATAAGTTTTCTGTGTTGCACTCTGTCGAAGGCCTTCTCGTAATCAACGAAACACACAAAAACGTCTTTGCGCTGGTCACGGCATTTTTGTAGCAGCATGTTCAGAGCAAATAGTGCCTCAACGAGCAAATAGGATCTTATCCTCCCTTGAACAATCCTGAGAAAGACCTTCAAAGTGTGGCTCATAAGGCTTATTAGTCTATACTCACTGCATTGTTTTGCTCGTTGTTTTTTTGGAATTGGAATGAATACCAATTTCAGCCAATCTTCCGGTATGTTTCCAGTCGTGTACACCGCATTAAACAGTTTGACTAAGATTCCAATGTTTCCTCTTTGATCATTTATAACAGCGCCATTGGGATGTCATCAGGTCCGGTGGCTTTTTTGGTTTTTGCGTATTTTATTGCAAATAAAACCTCACTCTTGAGAATTCCTGGTCCTCCGTCTATATCAGCGTAGTCTTCGAAGTTGGATTCATTCGGTCTATTATCATCAAACAGCTCATTTATATATTTGAACCATGTTCCAATGATTTCTTTTTCATATAAGATATTTTTGCCTTCAGTGTCTACTAGCATATTAGTGGTATTTTTATTGTATAAACCTGCTACTTCTCTGACCTTTTTATACATATTGAAAGTGTGAGATACCGGAAAAAATTCGGAGACAAATGTCCAATGTGAAAAGGAAAAATTACTGTCATTGGGGAAAAATAGAATTTTTATTATATAAAAACTCAGAGAGCCCTTAGTGCCCCTAGGAGGGTTTTTCGTGAAATATCGTCAAACAGGCCAAACAGCTTTACCTTAAATTCAGTTTTTTTTTGCCAAATTTTTCAGTTTGATATTTATACGGCTCAGGGTTATTACAGTCACTAGATTAGGCAGTTTCCTTCTGTCTTCCTGATTAAACCATTTCATAGTAGCGCTTACCACTTTCGAAATATGGCCAAAGACGCAGAACAGTTTTTTCGAAAATTGGAGTCTTATTGCGAAATTTTTCTTATTTATATCTTAAAGGTCTATTATTATTTGAGTCACTAGATTGGAGACAAGTTGCATCCAGTTTCCTTCTGTCTTCGTGTTTAAACCGTTTCATAGTAGCGTTTACGACTTTTGAAATATGGTCAAAGACGCAAAACAGTTTTTTCGAAAATTGAAGTGTTATTGCGAATTTTTTCTTATTTATATCTTAAAGGTCTATTATTATTTGAGTCACTAGATTGGAGACAAGTTGCATCCAGTTTCCTTCTGTCTTCGTGTTTAAACCATTTCATAGTAGCGCTTACCACTTTCGAAATATGGCCAAAGACGCAGAACAGTTTTTTCGAAAATTGGAGTCCTATTGCGAAATTTTTCTTATTTATATCTTAAAGGTCTATTATTATTTGAGTCACTAGATTGGAGACAAGTTGCATCCAGTTTCCTTCTGTCTTCGTGTTTAAACCATTTCATAGTAGCGTTTACCACTTTTGAAATATGGTCAAAGACGCAAAACAGTTTTTTCGAAAATTGGAGTCCTATTGCGAAATTTTTCTTATTTATATCTTAAAGGTCTATTATTATTTGAGTCACTAGATTGGAGACAAGTTGCATCCAGTTTCCTTCTGTCTTCGTGTTTAAACCATTTCATAGTAGCGCTTACCACTTTTGAAATATGGTCAAAGACGCAAAACAGTTTTTTCGAAAATTGGAGTCCTATTGCGAAATTTTTCTTATTTATATCTTAAAGGTCTATTATTATTTGAGTCACTAGATTGGAGACAAGTTGCATCCAGTTTCCTTCTGTCTTCGTGTTTAAACCATTTCATAGTAGCGCTTACCACTTTCGAAATATGGCCAAAGACGCAGAACAGTTTTTTCGAAAATTGGAGTTCTATTGCGAAATTTTTCTTATTTATATCTTAAAGGTCTATTATTATTTGAGTCACTAGATTGGAGACAAGTTGCATCCAGTTTCCTTCTGTCTTCGTGTTTAAACCATTTCATAGTAGCGTTTACCACTTTTGAAATATGGTCAAGGCCGCAAAACAGTTTTTTCGAAAATTGGAGTCTTATTGCAAAATTTTTCTTATTAATGTCTGAAAGGTCTATTATTATTTGAGTCACTAGATTGGAGGCAAGTTGAATCCAGTTTCCTTCTGTCTTCGTGTTTAAACCATTTCATAGTAGCGCTTACCACTTTTGAAATATGATCAAAGACGCAAAACAGTTTTTTCGAAAATTGGAGTCTTATTGCGAAATTTTTCTTATTTATGTCTTAAAGGTCTATTATTATTTGAGTCACTAGATTGGAGACAAGTTGCATCCAGTTTCCTTCTGTCTTCGTGTTTAAACCATTTCATAGTAGCGCTTACCACTTTTGAAATATGGTCAAAGACGCAAAACAGTTTTTTCGAAAATTGGAGTCCTATTGCGAAATTTTTCTTATTTATATCTTAAAGGTCTATTATTATTTGAGTCACTAGATTGGAGACAAGTTGCATCCAGTTTCCTTCTGTCTTCGTGTTTAAACCATTTCATAGTAGCGCTTACCACTTTCGAAATATGGCCAAAGACGCAGAACAGTTTTTTCGAAAATTGGAGTTCTATTGCGAAATTTTTCTTATTTATATCTTAAAGGTCTATTATTATTTGAGTCACTAGATTGGAGACAAGTTGCATCCAGTTTCCTTCTGTCTTCGTGTTTAAACCATTTCATAGTAGCGCTTACCACTTTTGAAATATGGTCAAGGCCGCAAAACAGTTTTTTCGAAAATTGGAGTCTTATTGCAAAATTTTTCTTATTAATGTCTGAAAGGTCTATTATTATTTGAGTCACTAGATTGGAGGCAAGTTGAATCCAGTTTCCTTCTGTCTTCGTGTTTAAACCATTTCATAGTAGCGCTTACCACTTTTTAAATATGATCAAAGACGCAAAACAGTTTTTTCGAAAATTGGAGTCTTATTGCGAAATTTTTCTTATTTATGTCTTAAAGGTCTATTATTATTTGAGTCACTAGATTGGAGACAAGTTGCATCCAGTTTCCTTCTGTCTTCGTGTTTAAACCATTTCATTACTAGCCTAGCCCTTACCACTTTTGAAATATGGTCAAAGACGCGAAACAGTTTTTTCGAAAATTGGAATTTTTTTGCGAAATTTTTTGGATTTATATCTATAAGGTTTAGCGTTACTGGAATCACTAGAATAGAAACAAGTTGCATCCGGTTTCCTTCTGTCTTCGTGTTTAAACCATTTTATAGTAGCGCTTACCACTTTTGAAATATGGTCAAAGACGCAAAACAGTTTTTTTGATAATTGGAGTTTTTTTGCGAAATTTTTCGGATTTATATCTATAAGGTTTAGCGTTACTGGAATCACTAGATTGGAAACAAGTTGCATCCGGTTTCCTTCTGTCTTCCTATTTAAATCATTTAATAGTTCATTGGAGTTTTTTTGCGAAATTATCCGGATTTTGGTCAATTTATATCGATAAGGTTTAGCGTTATTGGAGTTACTAGATTGGAAGCAAGTTGCATCCAGATTCCTTCTGTCTTCGTGTTTAAACCATTTCATAGTAGCGCTTACCACTTTTGAAATATCGTCAAAGACGCAAAACAGTTTTTTCGAAAATTGGGGTGTTTTTGCGCAATTTTTCGGATTTTTATCTATACGGTTTAGCGTTACTGGAATCACTAGATTAGAAACAAGTTGCATCCAGTTTCCTTCTGTCTTCCTGTTTAAGCCATTTCATAGTAGCGCTTACCACTTTTGAAATATCGTCAAAGACGCAAAACAGTTTTTTCGAAAATTGGAGATTTTTTGCGCAATTTTCCGGATTTTTATCTATAGGGTTTAGCGTTACTGGAATCACTAGATTGGAAACAAGTTGCATCCAGTTTCCTTCTGTCTTCCTGTTTAAACCACTTCATAGTAGCGCCTACCACTTTTGAAATATGGTCAAAAACGCAAAACAGTTTTTTCGACAATTGGAGTTTTTTGCGAAATTTTTCGGATTTATATCTATAAGGTTTAGCATTATTGCAGTCAATAGATTGAAGACAAGTGGCAACCATTTTCTTTCTGTCTTTATGTTTAAACCATTTTACGGTAACGCTTACCACTTTTGAAATATTGTCAAACACGAAAATCAGTTTCCCATAAATTCGAATTTTTTGCAAAACATTTTAGTTTCTTATTTATTCGGTTCAGAACTAGGTACTAGACTTACTAGATTAGTGGTAAGTTGCTACCGGTTGTCCTCTATATTACGGTATAAATCAGACCGTAAAAGCGGTTAACATTTTTTACATCATACAAGACGCAAAACAGTTTTTCAAAAAATTGGAGTTTTTTTGCGAAATCTTAGAATATTAAAGGTTTATCATTATTGGAGTCACTAGAATAGAGACACTAGATTAAGCAGTTTCCTTCTGTCTTTGTTTTTCCCATCAGCAGCCCTTAGGAGGGTTTTAAGATTCAGTCCAATTATACGTTTGCTGCTAGATTTGATGCGAAAATGAGATCAGAAAAAATCTTATTTTTGAAGTTTGCTTTTGCCAAATCTTACAATTTACTCTATTTTGCTTAAGAATATTTCTCAGACACCTAAAACCTTCAAAACAAATTGAGATGACACCTCAGCAAGTCAGAAAACACAGCAATTCAAACGTGTCGAAAAAAGGACAAATTATGTTTCCCAAGCATAAAAGAAAGCTATTTTCTCGTTATATTGTCATCTTTCTACAATAACATCTAAGATGTCCTCTCAATATATCAATTACGAAAAATACTGGAAGCTTAAATACTTACGCTGTTGTGCCATTTTCGTAATTCCTACATCGTCAAATCATGAAAATTGATTTGAGGTCGGTTTTTAGGTTGAAGGGTGATAACCAATTTATGCTTCGACCGCAAAGGTTTGGATAAATAACATGAATATCAAAATAAAAATATAAATATTGTTTCTGATTGTAACTGTGAGTCCAGTAGCAAATTTCTTTATCACAAAAATTAGGAAATCTCGTCGAGTACTAATCAAAATATAAAAAATTAGGTCAAACTGCTGGGAAGTTGTCTTAATCTTCCGATAAAAGTCGAAATAATTGGCTTTACTTAAATTTATCTACGAGATTCTAAGTCGTTATTAATAGTAATAAATTAAAATCTAAAACGACCAATGAATGACATTTGTATTGATAAAAAGATGCATAGTAGTTTAAGTTTTATCATTTTTATGGTATAATCCCCATAATTATTATCCTTGTATGTTGTAAGTTACAATAAAAAGCAGCTGGCTTATCATCTTTTAGCAACATTAACTAGTTTTTTGTTTTAAAACCTAAAACCATATGACTCACCCATTTGCTCAAAACTTACACTCCATCAGCAATATTGTTTTCTTCTTCTAAGAAGCACCTACATGAAAACTGATTGACCCTAAGGAATTTACACAAAATAGACAGCATTATTATTGTAAATATAGAACAATGTAATTGTGCAGTGTCAAAACAAGCGCCGAAATATGTGGCAAATTTCGTATGAGATTCTAAGAAATCGAAAAGGTGACACTAATACTTTTGATTAGCTCAGACATTTGATACTTGCAATTTACAGTAGCAATAAGTAGCCATGTAATACTTTTTCAAACAAGCTATAATGTTTAGGTTAACTGTAGAATTTGGTATTCTTTGATCAATTACAAAAGACCGGCATATGAAGTCTTAAAAGTCCATTACTGAACGATTCAGTAGGAATAAATAAAATTCTCAATTTTAATATCACTACTCGAACGAAATTTCGAAATGATTACAGTATAATCCATTTAATCGGCGTTTCAAGTGTTTTCTCAGATTTTATTTTCTTTGTACGTCGCCCATTTTGTTGATTTAAATTATAAGACCGCTATCGAAAATAAATAAACACGATCTACAAGCCGCATGTTTATCCGAGATTAATGAAATACACCGCCGTATTACTTTTTTCTATCGATAAATTTTGATAAGGGACATTTGAATAAGTGTATTCATACAGTGAATTAGGTTTTGTCCAATTTTTAACATATCATTATGTATAATTGTTATATGTCTACGCAATTACGATAACACGTTCCCAGATAAGACAAAGATTATTTTTCAAATCCCTCCTTTTGCTGACCGCATTTGAAAAAGAATGAAAACGAAAAGATAATCTTGTTACCTATTTAGTAATTGACTTAATATTTGTCGCAATACAACACAAAGCTCCTTCTTTTACACGTGGACTAATCCCGTATTTCAGAATTAATTTTGTAAAAATATTAAATAAAATGGGATATTGAAAATTTAGGTATACAGTACGCAAATATTACGCAATAAATAGTAAATTTTTTGTACGGAAAATTGGCTAAAGCAAATTAGGAAATATTGTATATCCGTGTATTATAAAGAGTGGAAATTTGTGATTACAACATATGTGTTTATAAATCCAATTATAAAATAAATTTACTAAAATACTAAAAATCGAATTATGCCGAGAGTTAATTGAGTTTACAGGGGATTTGCCGACAAATGTGGATCCAGTGGTTTTGTTTTTTTGCAGTTGTTTTTTCTCTTAAACCCGGTTGCACCAATCGCTTACAAATAGTAACTGAAAAGAAAATAATTATGTATATCGTAGATAATAAGTGCAACAAAGTATCTAGCATGATGTGCGCTATAGTAGCCTCGTGGATTACAAAAAAAATTGCATGTGTTCGTAGCGATCATAACTACTTATTAAATGTCGAAATAATATTTTAAATAGAAATCCCTTGTCAGTAAAACCCACAGGAAATTATTTAAATTTTAAACCAGAGTAATTCCATTTAGGGTTGGTTAAATCAGACCAATAGAATCAAACAAAAATGGTTGTTCAATTTCTCCGCTAATCCTTTAACAGATATGTATAATTCATCTGATTCCAATATAATTAAAAATGCATAATTAAAAGCATAGTTCAAGATTATTTATTCTAGTTCAATAAATCAATGGCGTATTGGCATAGCAGAATTTAGAAAAGCGTTGGGTAAACAGAGGGTGCTTATCTGGGTATTATCTCACACCATATACGTTTTGGGTTATTTGTATAATTTCGTAAAAAATTAAAAATATATAAAATTAAAACATGAATAAGTTTTGGGCTCTTACACCTTGTAGTAATTCCCAAAATGTTCATCATCATGCTTCTCACAAACACTTTAGATTCAGTATGGCAATGTTACCAAGTTACCATAAATTTGTGATTTTAAGGGGGGGCTGTACAATTATGGTGTAACTAAAATCGCATTCCTGTCCAGTAAATATCATTTGTAAAAGTTGACTGAAGCAATACAGTTCTTATGGGCCAGTTGAATTAAACAACTCCTGGGAAGCCTAATTTAACTAACCGTCAATTATTATTTTCGTTAAAAGATATCTCCCTTCAAGTGTGGCCATCCTGTATGAGGCAAGTTCTAAACTCCGTGATTACTAACAGAATAATTTATTTCCATAAAAAGAATCACCCTGTACAGGCTCCACACGACGATCACAATTCGCAATATATAGAAAACGATTTGTATTGTAAACATTGGTAAAAACGTTTCGGCTTAACGCGCAAAAATCCGGATTAGTTTACGAAATTAGTCCACATTAAGATAAACTGTTTATATATGCCGGTTTAGGACAAAACCCTTTGCATTTAATCGGAAAGAGTGAATGAATACATGCATCAAACTGCATGGTCAGCTGGTTAATGACGTCCGGTTTGTGCCACCTGTATACTGTCGTTCAACCCCCTCAAGTAATAAGAATTCCCATAAACTTGTCTCACCCATACAATTAAGGGCAATCGACGTGTGGTTAACTGTTAAATTTTGAATATGTAAGAAAACATGTGTGTGGAATCATAGGATAATTTTAGGGGCCGGTTGAGGGGCTCTATTTAACCACTTTACCACCAATGTTTAATAAATTGATGATAATAAGTAACTCTGAAGCCTTAATTATTAAACCTTTGCTCTGAATTGAATTTTTATTCAGAAAATTAAAGTTTTTCCTTTAAAAGTATCTTTCAATGATGAGTTTCTATGACCCGAGTCGATCAGAGCCAAAGTCCACTGCTGTTTTGACATTGCGTTTGCCTGTAACGTATTCTAAGGTCCTTTGGGTGGTAAAAACGAAATAGGGCTCTAAAGGTCAAAAAATTTGTTAGAATTTACTCTTGTAACATCTCGAGTGTCAGCAGTGATCTTTATTTAGTGCGTACTGTGAGTATAAGTAGAAAAACAAACAGTAATTTTTAAATTGACTGTACTTTACCGGTCATGACATCTGGCTCGAAGGACCAAAATGTTTAAGCCTGCTGAAATTTGATAATTAACGAATTACCAAAAAGTTCGTAAAAAAGGTACCTGTCAAGTTTAGTTTGAAGCGTTAATCTATTAGCTTTTTGACCTGCAGTAGTGGTCCCTTTCAATCATGTCATGTGACTAAGTGTGGGAAAACAAATTGGTTTATTTTTAAGTAGATTGTAGTTCGCTGTACATTACAATTCGGAATAACCAAGACGTATGCATTTTGGACGGTTGGATTCACTCTGATCGGTCGAGGCGTTCTCAAGTTACAGGCGGTCAAAATTGAGAATTGAGAAAAAAGTCATGATATCATACCTTTGGACTTTTTGCTGTTTTTGATCGGAATGGCACGCTCGCAATCCCCTATGAATGTAACAAACTCAATTCAAATGAAAGTAACCTCTAAAGAGTTTTTTTTTAAAAATGGTCCAAAAACGCGATTCTAAAAGTGCCTAAAAATCGACCATCGAAGGGGTCTATCTCCGAAAATATTGCACCTACGGAACTTCCGATATTGGGAGGTGAAAGAGGACATCAAGGAGAGGAAAAAACAGTTTGATTCACTCCGATCGGTAGAGGCGTTCGCAAGTTACAAGCAGTCAAAGTTGAGAATTGAGAAAAAACTACCCTTTGGACATTTTAAAAAAAAAATCGGGAAATTTTTTTGCTGTTGTTGATCGAAATGGCACGATTGCTATTCCCTAAAAATGTAACAAACTCGATTCGAATGAAGGTAACCTCCCGTTCCCTCCGATTCCAAGAGTGCCTAAAAATCGACCACCGAAGGGGTTTACCTCCGAAAATATTGCACCTACGGAACTCCCAATAGCGGGAGGTGAAAGAGGACATCAAGGAGAGGAAAAAACAGTTGGACTCACTCCAATCGGTCAAGCCGTTTTCAAGTTACACGTGGTCAAAGTTGAGAATTGAGAGAAAAGTCGTAATAATCCTTTGAACATTTTCAAAAAAAAAAATCGGTAAAATTTTATTGTTGTTTTTCATCGAAATGCCACGCTTGCGATTCCCTAAGAATGAAAACAAACTCGATTCGAATGAAGGTAACCTCGTCGACCTCAAAATCGACCACCGAAGGGGTCTATCTCCGGAAATATTGCACCTACGGAACTTCCGATGGTGGGAGGTGAAAGAAGACATCAAGAAGAGGAAAAAACAGTTGGACTCACTCCAATCGGTCAAGCCGTTTTCAAGTTACAGGTGGTTAAATTTGAGAATCGAGAAAAAAGTCGTAATAACCCCCCTTTGGACATTTTCCAAAAAAAATCGGGAAAATTTTTTGCTGTTTTTGATCGCAATGCCATGCTTGCAATTCCCTAAGAATGTAACAAACTCGATTCGAATGAAGGTAACCTCTTTAGAGGTTTTTTAAAAATGGTCCAAAAACCCGATTCCAAGAGTGCCTAAAAATCGACCACCGAAGGGGTTTACCTCCGAAAATATTGCACCTACGGAACTTCTGATATTGGGAGGTGAAAGAAGACATCAAGAAGAGGAAAAAACAGTTGGACTCACTCCAATCGGTCAAGCCGTTTTCAAGTTACAGGTGGTTAAATTTGAGAATCGAGAAAAAGTCGTAATAACCCCTCTTTGGACATTTTCAAAAAAAAATCGGGAAAATTTTTTGCTGTTGTTGATCGAAATGGCACAATTGCTATTCCCTAAGAATGTAACAAACTCGATTCGAATGAAGGTAACCTCTTTAGAGGTTTTTTTTAAAAATGGTCCAAAAACCCGATTCCAAGAGTGCCTAAAAATCGACCACCGAAGGGGTTTACCTCCGAAAATATTGCACCTACGGAACTTCTGATGGTGGGAGGTGAAAGAGGACATCAAGAAGAGGAAAAAACAGTTGGACTCGCTCCAATCGGTCAAGCCGTTTTCAAGTTACAGGTGGTCAAAGTTGAGAATTGAGAAAAAAGTCGTAATAACCCTTTGAACATTTTCAAAAAAAGATTTAGTAAAATTTTTTTGCTGTTTTTCATCGAAATGGCACGCTTGCAATTCCCTAAGAATGAAAACAAACTCGATTCGAATGAAGGTAACCTCGTCGACCTCAAAATCGACCACCGAAGGGGTCTATCTCCGGAAATATTGCACCTACGGAACTTCCGATGGTGGGAGGTGAAAGAAGACATCAAGAAGAGAAAAAAACGAAGTTGTTACTGACTTTCTCAGTCAGTAGGTGACAGCGGAAATTAACCGTTGTCTAGAAAACATGGAATTTCCGCTGAATTTTTAAAAAAATTACTTTTCGCTTCTGTGAAAATGTCTCCTCTGATATCAAAATTTAACAAAAAAGTGAGCGTGTCACCTCCTGCCGCCCCCCCCCCCCCCCCCCAATTCACAGAAGGCTAGATCCACCCCTGCCCCGATGGTATTAAAATGTATATTCTTATTGCAGAACATCCACTTCGTGCCCTCACTGTTTCAATGGCAGCGGTATTTGTATTCAACTATGACCAAATTCGTATTTAATAGTTTTATTCCGTGATGATTAACCCTATAACATATCCTATTAGTTTATCCGGTGGAGCCGAATAATCGCTACCTATAAAACTAAACACTTCCTAAATTATCTGCTTTCTGCCGTTTTTAGCTACGCACACAGTAAAACGTATTCTAGATAATTGATAAATTCGTTGATGAGGCCGCATCGTGGACACTAAAAAAATACACATGGCAGTGTTCAGATAAGGTCCTCATTCTATAAATAAATTTTATTCGTTAAGTATTGTACTAATACCTCTAAAAAAATAAACAAGGCACTCTGGTGGTTGAAGTTGAGGGCGTATAAACTACTTAAAAGGTTTTCTCTCAAGAAGAGGGGTGATCGGCTCTATTCTCGAAATGATAAGACCAATGCCTAACCCTCTCATTTTATATCCTTAGAGACCCCCTTTTTATTTCGTACGACCCGGCAAGATATAAGAAGATCTGCATGACTCATAATTCGTTTAATCCCTATATAACAAGCATTTGTATGCCCGTTTTTTAAGCCTTAAGTATTCTTAGTCTTTGAAATTATTAACTAAGCTGATCAAGAGCAACTCGTCGTATTTGTATTATAAAAATAATCTTCATACAGTCGTCCCCTGCGTGGAGGTATACTTCTCCAGATTAAGTGTGTTGTATAGACGTTAAAGCAAACAACGTTTATTATGGCTTTTGTTTTGAATGCTAATTAAGTAACTTTATTAAGCTTTTTCGAGGGATCAAGTAATGCTGGTATTAGGGGAAAACAATGGATAATATTTTTGGAAGCCCCAAGATAAACTTTTGGGGCAAAAAATATCTTAATCTGCAGCTGAATTATTTATAATGGCCCTAAAGTTTGTTTCGCTTTAAATTACAACTATATCCACGAGTTTTAAATCTTGCTAAGCTATTTACGTAAATCCCAACTATACATGACTGTAAATCAGAAGCTATGAAGAAACTTGATGATATGTAAATTAAACCTGATACTTATTCAGGTACGATTAAAAAAAGGGGTTTATAAACAGTGCCACCCAATTCAACAGTTCCAACAAAACCATTTTTTAATAATGGATATTAATGCGCACATAAAGAGCCATGATTTATAAAATAAAATAAATTATATATCAGGATTATCCGTAGTTTGTATTATGCTTCCTGTGAGTGGGATTACCACTATTTCCGCAAGCCTGATATCATTCATGCTCCAGTAAAACGCACAGATTTAAAATGTTTGTGTGTGTATGTACGTATTTGTTGGATTCTATAATAAATAATAATTATTTAGCCTGACATTTGAGTTGAGTATTTTTGTGTGCTGGAATTTAACTTTATTATGTAAATACCGCAATAGGATTATTTTAGTAGTTAATAATCTCTGATATTTATATAGTTAAGGCAAAAAAAAAATTAACTTTTAGGATCAAAATTTAAATGTGTTTAAAAGAGTGTTCTCTACCATGATTGATTTTTAATATCTTTCATCAATGCATATTGTTAAGATAATGCACTGGTCGCAGCGGGGCGAATGATTGCGAAATAAATTTAAAATTGGGCATTAAAATCCACATGTAGATAAAAGGTAAACGGTAATCCATTATAACTAGCCAAATGTTAATAATAATTTCAACTTTTGTAATGGCTTTTTAATTACTAAAATAATTTTATATTCTATATTTTAAATGTATTTTATTAATTCAGTGCCCAAATCTGGTCCCGATATTATAACATTAAAATGAAAAATCAGTGATTACGGAATATTAAAATTATGAAAGGTTTATTGAAATGCGGTATTTACAAGTATTTTAACATTTCATTGAACACGGATGTTTCATCCATTAATCGTAAAATGAAATATTTATCATTTCTTGCTATTTCAGTTGTCTAAATAATGTCACCAGACTATACGCGTTTTGTGTTTAGACACTTTTGGTCCACATTTCTTAACTTGTGTATAATATAACAGTAGCAGATACATGTTTTCTAATCAGCAAAAACAATTACCAAGCAACTGGTTGTTTCCCAAACTAATCCCTCTTCTACTGTTTCATCGTATTTCGCTTTATCTAAGACTTTATTTTAGAAAAGATTAACTTTTACTGCGTGCAAACAGACATTAGCCGCGACACCATCAAATAATTTTACTTAATCCAATCTTCTACAACCGTATCTTTTCGTAAACCTGTCTATATGTATTTTCGAGGGTTAGATTTTTAATCTATATGCCTGAAGCAAATAATTATTTTCATTATTCTATATTGTTAATTGTTACACTAAAATGGATGAAGGTTAAAAAGATTATAAAAGTCTTCGACGTCGGGTGAGATTTTTGGAAAGTGATAACTCATTGTGTGTTAGGTTAATGTTTTTAATTTAAACTCGAAAAGTGGGAGAAGACGTCTCATTAGAGTTTTTTTTATAAATAAAGAGTACTGCAAATACTGACCTGTCCTATAAAGAAAATTAAATTTACAGGGTGATTCAAAAGTAAACGTAAACGAGTAGCTTTCGAGTAAACGTAAAAAGAAAGTTCATATCGACATGGGTCCAGGAACGCTTTGTTAGCGAGTAGCTTTAAATATTGAATGATAAAAACTGTTTTTATTTTATTGATGCTCCTAGAGGAACTGGAACTGAATGAAATTTGGTTGATGATTAGGGTAGATACTATGTAGAATTTAAAATTAAAATATCATCATGATGACTTTTTGCTAAGGGTGGGTTTACAGGGGAGAAGGTTTAGGGTGTTTTTTAATGATAATATTGGTTATAGTGGTCAGCAGGTTTAGAACAATAAAACACCCTTTTAACAAGGGTGTTCATTGTCCTAAACTTGCTAACTACCATGACTCTAAGTGCTTAAGGACGCGAATCACCATCACAATGATAATACTGTTGGTGGTCACTTATTTCAAATTTAATGTTAATAATCGGAAATTTTTAGTAAAAGAAGGTATTATTATCCCCCAATGTCTAAACTCAACCGTTTCTGAGATATTGAACTGCAACAATAATGCACTTTTAAAAATGTTTTGTTTCGGGATACGGGTTCCAATAATTTATCGTCAATTACCTACACACTTTTATTTACTTTTAACTATTACAACACGACTAAAACACAATTAATTACTCTCTACTAACAATTCGCACTGTTCGCTTGTCCACTTATTTACTACACTGTATTAACCATTCGATCCCATCTCGCGCGGCTCGCTGGTTTATATACCCGGCCTGAACACACTCTCGTACTTTCGAGAACGAAAGCGACTGTTCCCGGTTGTCGTTTATTCTAGATGGGTTCCCGGGGTCCCGGTCGGCGCTCGGCGTTGCCGCAAAGATATCCTCACTCAATTTTGCTATGGTTAATGCTGCAACCTGCTAAAAACTTGTTTTCGTTTTTTGATGTTGTCAAACTAGCCCAGGTTTTGTGAATATTAGAGAGAGTAACATTCACATTATGTATGAGAGGGCTTTTGTAAATTGCGAAGAAGCAAAACGTTTTTATTCGAAGGCATTTCCTAACAAACACATCCCACACCGTTCTGTTTTTCTATGAGTGGATTATGTTTTATGCGAAACAGGTACTTTTTACCTCTCCAATAATTACGGATCTTATAGGATTTGACAAACTAAAAACTGTTGGAAGGCCAAGGAATGCCAAAACTACAGCAGCAGAAGAACCAAGTATTAGAAGATCCGTCTGTCAGCACTTATATTATTACAAACCAAGACGGCTTGTCTTAGCCAACAGTATGGAGAATTTTGCACGAACAAGTGCTATACCCATATAACGTTCAACGAGATCAGATGTTACAGGAGAGAGACTTCCAACATCGCGTTTTGTGATTGGTTTGAACATGCAGCCGATCTCCGATTTGAATGGAAAGTTTTATTTGCCGACGACCAGCTTTACTAGAGAAGCAATTTTTAATTTCCATAATCATCACGTTTGGGCGGAAGAAAATCCACACCATACAGCAGTTGAGCTTGAACGTCTTAGTGATTATTTAATAGGGCCGCAACGATCTTTAAATAGTCAAAACTACACCCATTTCTTACAAAATGAATTACCACAGTTACTTGAAAATCTACCACAAAAATGAATATGACGGTGCTTCCCCACATTTTAGTCTAATTGCTAGACATCATTTGAACAATGTGTATGGGCACCATTAGAAAGGTCCTGGAGTCCAACACCCTGGCCATCACGATTTCCTGATCTGAATCCTTTCGATTTCTACTTATGGAGACACTTTAAAGAAATTGTTTGTTTCGGGTCTGTAAATACTATTTGTTGTTCTCAGGCAAAGAATAGAAAAAGATTTTGAGAGTATTAGAAATAACCCCTTCATTTTATAAAATGTGAATCTAAATTTAGTAAGAAGGTTAACAGTATGTTGTGAAGCCAACGGAACTCATTTCGAAATTACTGCCTAAAAAAAATCCGTATCAGTGGTATTCCGGTGAATGGAGTGGTTTTTCTTTCCTCTTCTAGTGTAACTATTTCCACCTTCTTTTCCTTGTCCATTTTTTCTTTTTTCTTTCTCATTGTTGTTTCCCTTTTCACATTTTTCTTTATCTCTGCCATGTTTTGTTTTGTTCAACTTTTTGCTCTTTGTTTTTTTTTTCAATGATATATATTGGGCTATATATTGGATTTGTTTGGGTTATAATTCCTTTGAGGTAGTTTCGGCCCCAAAATTGAACTTTTTCAACGAATAAACAATTTTAATGGAAACCGATTTGCATTGTGGCCCAAAACTACGTTTTTTAAATTAATACTTTCTAATTTATCACTGTTTTGGCTCTAAATAGAATTCCTCCGACGAGCCAAAAATCAATTTTTATTGAGAAAATTTTGGTCCGAAAAGAAAACTCTTTTTTGCGAAGTTCTTAAAACTTTTAGACGATTATGGCCCCAATATAGAAATATTTTATACATATACCTCTACCTAACTCTTACCTTTGGACTTATTTGTTTCTATAATTTCCTGATTTTCTCAGGTCATTGACTAAAATTTTCCCGTTCTTCATGTTTCGTTAAATTTGTTGTTCTTTTCTTTTTTAGTCGATCTAAATTAGACTTTTCGTTGTGTTTCGTCCGTTCAAGGTTTTTGTTTTTACCTAAAATTGAACTTTTCCAACGAATGTAAATTTATTTCCATTGTGACAGCTTTGGCACAAAACTGGGTCCTTTAACTATTGATGACTCCTGTTTTTTTTATACCCAATTTAGAAGTTCTACAGCGAGGCCATAATCGATGTTTATTGGGAGAATTATGGTCCCAAAAGAGACTTATTTTTAGCAAATTTTTGAACCCACATTTAGACCTGATGGTGAGTGTAGCTGTCATGTTGGAACCAAAACCTCTTATTAATCGTGAAATTTCTTCGAATAGCTAATTACACATTTATACAATAACAATCAATAACCTTAGGCATTCAAATTTTCAGGTAATTCTACTGATTCTACAGTTCCAGTTCCTTTAAAGGCTTCACTCAAATAAAAATTTGATTGTTTTTATTAGTCAATATTACAGAGCTGTCGCTCGAAAACAAAGCGATTATGGCCTCATGTTAATACGAATTTTTTAAGTCAAAAATTACGCCTCTTAAACGTTTACTTTTGAATCACCCTGTATACATACAGCGTACAAGATACATATATATAAATCCAGAGCCGTTAATTTTATCTATTAGATAAATCTGAACACGAATTCGTCTTCATTTGCGGGTCTCTTAATCTGGGTTAATTGAGGTCAAACAACATACGAATTCCTGAATGTACTGTGTGATTTGCTGGCTGCCAGGGAATGGAGGGAAATTATATATTTGACCTTGTTATCAGAAAGCTCTGTTGCACAGGGTCAGTTAATCAGGAGTCGTTTCTCTTTTAGAACCAAGCCCTGGCTCTAACCAGAAACAGCAAAACGCCACCCTCATCGACTACTGGCAGGACGAGCAGAGATTCCGTGGAGCGTGACTCAACACCTGCCCCAGTGCCCTCGTCAACCCCTTTGGAAAATACTGTATCTCCCCATTCAGTAAAAGAAGAATCTTCATCAGGTAAATATCAACATTAATAAATATAAGCGATATAACGTATTACAACAACTTGAACTATAATTTTTTTGCATTCACAAGAGAGATTCGCTCGATCTTTATTGCCAACAAAAGAATTAAAATCCCGACTTAAATCCTCTCCATTTCTTTTTGACGTACTGTAACTAAGCCCTAGTCTCTTTGGGTACGTTAAGCCGCGATTAAGGATCAGAGGAACCGCTAATCCTTCGATATGACGGGGTCACACGCTGCTTTGGCCTCTGAATGCGACTCGAAACCTGTTTAACTCTTAACTTATATTTAATCTTCATAATACAGGATGTAAGGAGTTTCTTGGCAAAAGCCTTCTTAAATTTTTCAGACACTAGTAGGTTGGATTTATGCATAAGTATTTAGGCGACAATAAGGCAGAATTGGCACCAAGCTCCGGATGTCTTAAAGAGAGGCATCAATGCTGCTGCTCTGTATATTGTAAACATCCTGCAAAGTGATTAATTCGGATGAGGATATAGATTTGGGCTATTGGTGCGTGTTATCGGAGAGACACACTCAATACCAATCTCGCTTATACCTAGTAATGGCAAAGAATAAGTTATTAAAGCTTATGCCTATAGATTGACCACTCTGCTTTGAAAGGTTTGAATATTTACTCGCAATTAAGGATTAGCGGTAGAATATTTAATGACGGCGTGATTATTTTTGCAAGTGAATTCAACAGGAGCGGGAACTGATCCAGAAAGCATTGGTAGGCCAGTTAAAGCTGGATTAGGCTTTAAAGGTAGGGAATTAGAGAAAGCCGGGATTAGAGGGCCATGGCCTCTCTCCTGCTCGCTCTCTGTCTGCTTTGAGAAGGGAACTCGAGGATTAAGCCTTGCTATGGATTAACATTCACAAGGGATCAGATACAGAAAAATTGAAACTTGAATATGCGGCCCTCAAATATAATTTTAAGCGCATTAAAGCTTCTTGGGACGCTACACGGGGAGATTGCCAAGAACGTATAAAGGGTGCAGGGTGCTCGCCTAATATGCAAATGTTACCTCGAGACTATTTGAAAGTGAAGGATGTGGAAATTACAAGATAAATCACAATCCTCTGCCCTCCTATCATTTGAAAAATGACTTAATTCATTATCTCCCATAAAACTTAATCAAGAGATCTGCATTTTTGAGTTGAAAACATTAGCGGATAGAAGATTCTTATTCCTTACAAAAAGAAACAAAAGGCTGCATTAAAGTAAGCGGATTTTTCGGCAACAAGCCATATAAATTAATAAGCAGGTTAGCGATAAAAAGCAATGTAAAGCAAAGCACACCATCGGGCCTGCTACTTAATTATTTCTTTGATCGTTCTGGTCCGTAAGTTTAAGAAAAGTTGCTACGACTTTAAGAAGCCCCACCAAAAATTATCCTATAACCGTTCATTTTGCATCATTAAACTGACATCTTACTCCTCTATATTTCAATAGAACAGAGTTCTTCATAGATTTTATAGATATTTACATTCTTTTTAGTTCGTGTGCCCCATTGATCTGCAGTATCTCACTACGTAATTACTTAAAAAGGAAATTAATAATTAATTAAAAAAACGTGGCGATAGGTACAATTATTACATCAATATGCCTCTACTTATCTATTTATTTAGTTTCCTTTACAAGTAATATACAATTATTTCCTTAGTTTTTAATTGCTAAGAAAGCAAATATTCCATTATAGTCGCACACCTACGTGTTTAATTATTCTTGATGACACGATTATCTGGGAAATTTACTAAGAATTGCTAGAACACATACGTGGATATTCAAACTCATAAATTTTTGAAAGTGACTCTAATTTCCAATAAATAGGTACCCAATGGTATACCTACACGCGAGTGGCAAACGTAAGTGAAATATTAGATGAATATGCGGTATAGTACTATGTGAACTAAGGGATAATTTTTAGTTGAACAAGGTTCGTCAGACATTATCTACTGCTAATAGGTAACACTTGTTTATGCTAATTAATTTAGTAAAAAAACTGTTTACGTCAATGTCCGTATTGTCATCTTGCATGCGTGTCAACCACATTATTAAACGTACTGGTACTTATATAGAAGTAATGAATCTTTAACCAAGTTAGCAGTTGTAAATGTACTGGGGCAAAAAAAAACATTATTTTATTATCATAAGGCTTCTCGAAATGATAAACCCAATTCTACGACTCTTCCCAAAAATGAGAGCATAATTAATTAATCTCTGACACATCTTAATGAACAGGCAAAGGTCAAATTATTATGAAGCAACTGATTTAAGAGATAAATCTGAGGCAATTTGAGCATTAAAGCCTACCTGTCAGATGATCTCTTTCCACTTCCTGCCAGGGGCGTAGCGTATAACACGCGCGTACAATGAGAGAAAACAGTTGCACAGAATCCTGAGAAAACTCAAGTTGTATATCGGGATCCGATAAATTGTGTGTTGATTTAGTTAATTACTAAACATAATCCCTCTAACTACAAAATCCTCATGAATGCCAGTCGTTCAAAATCGTGGCCAAGCAGAGTTCAATACGAACAATAGATGATTCAGACAGGGACGGGTTTTGGATGTTTTTCCATTGAATCCAAATTGAATATTAATCTGACTGTCATTGTATATCAAAATGTATTTTCTTTTTATAAATTAGAAGAGTAAACCATTTATATCTGCAATATTTGACCGTTGCCGAATATTTAGTTTTAGTGAAATATTTTCAAAAAGTTGCCAACTTAGACCAACCTTCTTCCATGGTACGGGGGGTGAGTTCTTGAGTGGTTCTTTGATGGGTGGGTGAACTATGAAAGGACCATAACCCAAAAATGTCCTCTCCTCCCTTCAAAAAACGACACACGTTTAAACGTTGTAACTATACAGGATGTCATAAATAACAGGACGCATTGAGGAGGTCAAAATAATGGGTAGACTTCATATAATAGTTATTTATGTATTAAGAGCGAAAACTATAACTTTTTTGCTCGGAGAGTGAAGTTTGCCACTCGAGAGCAAAAAAGTTACTTTTTGCTCGTAATGCATACAACGGTTTTTCTGCAAACGATCAATTTCAAATAATGTGAATAACAACTGAGCATAACTGAAGACACAATCTGAAAATTTAAAGTGACAATGACGTTTTAATTATTTGGTTGAGTGGTGGTAGTTGCTATTGCTGCTTTTTTTGTTTGCAGTCCTGGGCAACTCGCGGAAAAGTAAACTCACATTGATCCTCAAAAATGGTTAGGTTTTCGTTTGTCTAATGAAAGCGTAAAATGCGTCATTATTTGACGTTTGTAGAAAAAAAAATTATATCTCGCTGAATACAGGGCATCAAATTTAAGATTTTTAAAATGAAATTTAAATATAACAAAAAGCAGTTAATTTAATTATTAAAACTTGTCTTTCCATTCGTTGCTTTCATCAAGAAAATGTGATTGTTGCCATCGCAACATTTAAACTTTGATGTCCGTATCGGTAATCAAGCGAGATAGGATTTTTTATATGAAATTTACGCGGTATTTTGACGTCCTATGCTTGCTATTATTTATGACATCACTTTTCAGGACACTCTGTGTATTCTTCTATAGTATTTGCCCACCTTTTCTTCCCTAGATGCTGATTTTGCCCTTTAGAGACTTTATTCCTCCATAATCTTTTCCTCTGTTTTATTTTCCTGTTTTTTTTACTACTTTTTTTTTCGTTTCAGTTTGGCTGTTTTCCTGGCATTTTCGGTTCCTTGTGTCATTTACTGTTTTGCTTATTCACAAACTTGCCCCAAAAGTTTGTTCACATGTTTTGTTTTGTTCTGTTCGATTTGTTTAAATTGATCTTTTTTTTCCGTCTTGTTTTTTTTTAATTTTTCTTTTTTCATTTTCTTTCATATTTATTAATCCTCGTGTCAATCGTCCTCTTTTCTAATTTTGTATTTCGGTTATTCTTTAGTTTATATAGTTACGTCTGAACGTGCGTCGTTCTTGCACACTAGGCGTATTATACGGGGGGGGGGGGGGGGGGTAGTTCTTGGATTATGGTCTGACATGACTGATGATTAGTCACTTCACACTCACACATCACACACACGTGTTTTGTGGTAAGCCGCCCCTTTTCCCTTTCTTTTTATAATTTATATGGTATTTATTAATTACCTTTAATTTTATCTATAATTGTTTTTTTTTTAAACTTTTATCTAACATTCTTAGAGCCTATCCTCTGTGGATGTTGGTTATCACATTGGTCCAAATTACTCTATTCACTGCCGTTCTCAATAGAGCTGTCGATGTCATTCCACTCCATGTTCGTAAGTTTCGCAGCCACGTTCGTCTTCGTCCTGCTGACCTTCGGCCTTCTATTTTTTCCTGTAGAATGAATTGAAGAAGGTGGTATTTTTCATTTCCGGATTGGATATGTCCGACGTATTCCAATTTCTTGCGTTTGACGTATTGCAGGTATTCTAGTTGTCCATCGATGCGTTGCAATACCGTATCGTCTGACACGTGGTGGGTCCATGAGATCTGGTTAATCATAATTAATGTCTGTTGCAGTTATTTTACTGACGAAGATGCCATAAAGCATCGAAACGTCTAGAAGTAACAGAAGCTTGGGAAAAAGACATTTTTTCTTCCGCACCACATCAGAACTCTAACTTAAGAACTACCCCCACCCTCGTATTATTTAGCACCTTGGATTTAAATATTCTAATAGCTTTTAATTCGTTTTTTTTTACTTAGGTTTTATCTCGTCCTATGACATTTGAGTTTTTTTTTTTTTGTCCTTGTTTTGGAAAACTTTCATTAAGTTACATGCTTTAAATTTAAATTGTTATTTCCCTTTTTAAACCCTTTGGATGTATTAATATTAGAACCAATTTCTTATTTCTGTTTATTAGTCTAATTTTTGTTAAATAGGAATTAAAGTTGGTGTTACATGTTATGCTCTTATGCATTGTAATAAGTACCTATCCAGTTATGAACTAATAAGCTATCTGATTGACTTTTTTTTTAAACAACGATTTTAAAAGACTCTGATTTTTAAACAAGAAGATTTATTGTTACAAAATTAAAAAAAAAAAATATGTATACAAATTTTACATTTTGTGTTATTTAATATTGATAAAAATTATACTAATCTAACCAAACCATGTAGCTAGGGTACACATTTTATTTGTGGTTTTTATACCCACTTTTACATAAGAATTTTGAATCCTTTCTGAAGTTTACACTCCAGATTTGACGTTTAGTGCATTGTTTATCTGTCAAAATCTTTCGTTTATCTTCAAACTAAAGTATAAACTGAACTTGTAAAAAGTCGCCCTTAGTCTGTTTCCGAATACTATCGTGACTTACGGTAAATTATAGGAAATTCGTACCAAAGAATAAATTACCAATGATTTGCCTTACTAGAAAAAGTCCTTTTGTTCCAAGTTGCTAAAATGTACTGTAAGCGAGAAAACTCAAATTACAATTGTTTTAGTTTTTTTCTTTGCTTAATTACACAGTTTCCTGTGTAAATTAAAATCACCACCATTCCTTCGGCCTTCTGATATAATGTCTTAGGGTTTTATCAAAGTTTTCCTTTGACGCCACCGAGATTCCAAACACAACATAATGGATGCAAAAGTTGCCTTACTAGCAGGAGGAGTAGCCTTACTGAGGAGAGTAACTACTGTCTAACTATTGCAAGTTTAGTTGTAGGGGAAATGTTTCAGAATTATTATTAAAACAACTGAATCCTGTCCTGAAATATTAGCACGTGTCGTAAGAATAGGGTTTATCGGATTGCGGATGACGGCCATGGGGCCAAATCCGGCCGGGAGTGTGGAATAAAGCTCACGGCCTGTTTGTCTAGACTGGTAAAGAAAAGATGAAAGAGCCATTCGAAGAGATAAGCACGCACCGGTGGATTAGGTCAGTTATAAGGCAGAAGACTCATTTCGCCATAGACACTGGTTCCTAAAAAAAATTGACCTCATTAGTCATTAAACTTAAATCATAAACCACCCTCCCCTTAAATACAAAATTAGTCTTATGAATCCAAGAAGCCGCAGGGCTTTTGATAAGTTCAATAATGGATCCTTAATGAAGTAAGCGTAAGAATTTGAAGGACACAAAACCCCTGAAACGCGCCATATTTTACGTGAAAAGGAAATAAGGAAGCCTCCGCTGGATGGCTCCATTAACTGTCATCTGTTCACTCCGCTATCAATTGATCTGTCTGTCTGTCTTTCTTATCACTTTGTTACTTTTCCGTTTTACACGTTCGTATTAAATTCGTTGCGAGTTAGGCCACCACCAGTAGCGCAACAAACGTTCGTAAAATAATTTTACAAATCAACAACAGGAAACCTGAGAAATCCAGCTCTAAATATAGAATCGATTTATTCGTTTGAGGCTTTAGAAGTAAATCTATAAAATAAATTGGAGATATTGGCCATCGACATTTGCAATCACAAATTGAAATATTCGTAATCAGTTACAAAGCATAATATTCCGCTGGGGCATGATTTAAAAAGCCAGAAGGTAATTAAGTGACTTTTGGAAATGCGGATTCTGGTAATGCATTTAAAAGTGGATTATTTCATTTTCTTTTTGACTATAGGAAAATGTTACCAAACGAAAAAAATAGTATTGAAGCCTTGAAGGACGAAGTGAGGAGATAATGATCTCTCCTGAGCTAAATTGTACGTGTCATTTTAGCGTAATTATGTTATACGCCAATGATAAAAGGACAACTGTTCAGGTAACATGCAAATATAGTTTGGCATAACAACAATAATCCGGAAGAAGAGGTGCTTTAAGAATGGGGTTAGGAAAGTTTGCTTTCCGAATTAATCTTGTATAGATGAAGCTTACCTCGGACACAGTAGTTATTATAGTTGGTCTTATTATTTAATAAGGTTGCAATATTGATCAGTGGAGCTGGAACAAAGGACCGGAAGGCAATATGAGCCCCAGTTAAGACGGTGGTCAGCCCTGCTGGATTAGAGCCAGTGGGATTAGCGGCTAGTGGACTATAGAGCGAGCGGTGAGCCGTGGGATTAGGTCTTGGTCCGGATCCCTGAGATTTGCCGGACGGAGTTGTTGTAGTCACTTTCCAGGTCCGGGCCCTTAAAGGGCTTTTCTAACCCTTATTTATCAATCGTCCCCTAATTAATTTAATAAAATTTTCATGAACTGCGTTCACGCAATATTTTGTGGTAGATGTTTAACAACACGAGTGCGTTCCATCTAAACATATAACGAGACTACCAAGTATAAAAAAAAATCCTGACACACGTCAACTTATTTTTCGAAGGGGGCATCTTGACTATAAGAATTGAATATGTCACTCTGACAAGTGACTTGTCATTCTGACAAGTCAGCACTATTCATGTCAATAATTTCAAGTGGGAAGAGGCCTCGCTAGAAGGCTATTTTGATTGCCTTACAGTGATGTATTTTTTTCGGACATGACTGAATTGAAAAAATGTTCAAAAGCAGAATAAAATACAAACACATTTTTTTTAAGATTAAAATCGATTTTATTTTATTAAATGCTCGAATTGCTGCCTATTGACAGCTTAACAATGGTATAAGCGAGCTTCAAATTCTGCTTTGACTTTTTAATTTAATTAATTAAAATAATTAAATTTAAATATCCCCTTAAAAAAAGTCTATCGGAGCCAGGTCGGGCGATCCGGGTGGCCACTCCACTGTTCTCCTTCTGCAAACGTGAGATCCAGAAATTGCCGAACTGATGCAACAATATGCTTAATTTTTTAGAGATGTAATTTATGTTTTTGCAAAATTCTATAAAAATTTGTTCTGATTACTCCCTGATTCCTGATATAGTTTAGTAAGAGACTATTAACTTTTCCAATAAATGAACGTGGCCTACAACTGCAACATTCTCACGTTTGTTTAAAGATGGTAGACAATGATGTACTATTAAGCGAAACATCTTGGACTTCCATTGTCTTTATTGAGTTTTTTACACGACGTTTCGAGCAGTGGAATCTCTGCTCGTTTTCAAGTGAAACTGAGCATTAACCTCGAGGCTACTTGCTTATGTACTAACACAGCTCCTATTGGCCGGATCGTCGTCACCGTCGCGCGTCAAGCGACCAGCACTTGTCCGCCGTATACACGGATGCCATACCACAGAGACGTCGCAACTTGGTTTACTAAAGACGCCCTCATTGTTTCCAATGAAGTCTGCTTCCTTGAACTTTCGTTTCTTCCAGTGCTGTTCCCTATGCACAATTTTGACTTCCGACCACTTAATATTATGGTGTTCGGACCAAGCGTGCTCTGCAATTCCCCATTTTGATGTTTCAACCGGTGATAGTGATTAATCCATCGGAATCCCATCCTCCTGCTCAAAAAACTGATCTCTAATCTAAAAGTATGAGCCTTTGAGGCAGCAGGGAATAGGTCCATCACCCCCTCCACAGTCAGCGATGATATTCTCTCCTTAAAAGATGCATCAGCCCTCAGCCTCACCTCGACGATATTCAACGACTCCTCCAACGGCACGTTGGTGTAAAGACCTTCTACATCGAAATTCACAAATGTGTCCCTATCACCCAATTCTAAGTCCTTAAGAATACTAACAAAGTGTTCAGAATTTTGTACAAAGGAGGTTGTTTTTCCAACAAAAGGTTGGATGATTTGAAGGAGAAATCTACTTAGAACTTATTGGCGAGTCTCTAGAGCTTCAGTAGCTCCTAGTAGCTTCAGGAATGTGACGTTCATGTTTTTTTAGGGCTCTGCAGATTTTTCCTTCAACTCTTTAAGTCGGGTCATTAGGTATTATTTTATATTTACCTTTCGTCAGAATCTCCTGTATCTGCTCGTCATACTGTGTGGCTTCCATGACGACGATCGCATTTCCTTTGTGAGCTGGAAGGATCTTGACCTTCTGCAGTTTCCTCATGGCTAACTCCTCTTCTTTTGTGATATTTCTCTGTGGGTGTTGTGGTTTGTCCAATAGTGTTCTGACTTTCCACTTGAGTTCCTCTCTCTCTCTGGCCCCTGAAGTGTCGTTGATTCTACAGCACTTATTATATCAAGCACTGGAGTTGACTTTGGAGCAATTGCAAAGTTCAATCCTTTGCTCAGCAGTTTTTCTTCAGTGGAACTCAAGATGGTCGATGATATGTTGACTATTTTCCTCTGGCCTTGCTGGTGGTGGTCGATTGTTGTCTCCTTTGTTTGAAGCTTCATTGTGCTTTTTGGCCAGCTTCTCTTTCAGTTTGATGCATGAATTATCTATTGTCTGGAAAATGAGTGTGTGGTCTTCCTCCAGTGTAAATTCCTTGATTTCTTCAAGTATCCTATGTAAGATATCGTCCAGGAGCTGTTATTTTTTCATCTCTGGTAGCTGATTTGGGACCGAATAAGTCCATGGCTGGCCCTGTCCAGAATGCGGCAAGCTCGACCGCCAGGGATTGGTGATTTTAAACGAAACCCCACTGGAATGATGTGGCAGTCCCTCGCTGTGCAAAGGCATGACGTACATAGGAGAAACCAAGCATCTAAGAGTTCAGAAACACAGAACTGATACGATAAGAGGAGAAATATCAAAATCGGGAATTGCAGAGCACGCTTGTTCTGAACACCATAACATTAAGTGGTCGGAAGCCAAAATTATGCATAGGGAACAGCACTAGAAGAAACGAAAGTTTAAGGAAGCAGTCTTCATTGGAAACAATGAGGGCGCCTTTAGTAAACCAAGTTGCGACGTCTTTTCGGTATGGCATCCGTTGATACTGCGGACAAGTGCTGGTCGCTTGACGCGCGACGGTGGCGACCATCCAGCCAATAGGAATGATGGGCGTGGTTAGCTGTGTTAGAACATAAGCAAGTAGCCTCGAGCTTAATGCTCAGTTTGATTTGAAAACGAGCAGAGATTCCACTGCTCGAAAGGTCGTGTAAAAAAACTCAATAAAGACAATGGAAGTCCAAGATGTTTCGCTTAATTGCAACATTCTCATTACTCACAATTTTAGAGCGATTTTTTTTTAGTTCTCCACAGAACCAATTTCCGAGAATTGTTTTATTAATTCTGTTACGTTCTTATGTCGAACGTTATATTAATGCTAGTTCCATATAGTTCCTATAGTTCCATTGGCTGTTGAAGTGTGTAAACTATGTCTTTGAATAGGAATTTTCAAGCTGTAATTTCTAGCAAAATAAAGCTGTTAAATTAACAGAAAGTTTGTTAATTAGAAATTATAACAAGAAATTGCATACATGAGCAGGTTTTGACTCCATTCATATTACTAAAGAATTTTGGCTTTTATCTAAGACTTTGGGCCATCTCAAGACATTAGCAGACCACCAAAGAAACAGATTCATACACCCATTCAAATAAAATCGATGTCAAACTTAATAAAAATGTGTTTATACTTTATCCTGTTATTGAACATTTTTTTCAAAAATCAATAAGTCAATTCCTAAAAATCCTACATCACCGTGTTGGTAATCAAAATACCTTTCTAGCGAAGTACTGCTCGACCTCTGTTCCCATTTGAAACTATTGACATGAATAGTTTTGAGTTGTCAGAATGACAGTGACGTTTTGAATTCTTAGGTCAAAAGAGAAAAATAAGTTGACGTCTGTAACTTGGTAGTTCTCAATGTCTCAACTGTATACTAAATTCCATGACAATTTGATACATTCTGGAGCTAAGAAACTCGGCTGGAACACTCCTGCTTATCGTCATTCCTATTCGGTAGTTCCGGTCCTGAAGACGCGGCTCGCAGCATCTGCATTGTCGTCCGAACTGGTCTTAATAAAAGGAAAATAAGTCGACCGACTTACAATACCTTAGAGGCCTTTGTTTGGCAGGGTGTGGGGCCTAAGCTCTCAACTAATCCTGAGAAGCGCCCGACCCCCGCCTTAGGCTAAAGCTCTGTAATATGCAGAAACCTTCTTAACCTAACAAGATTAGCATAGACAGGGCAGGCTAAAGGATCTAATTCCTCGCGTGGGTTTATTAGTTGATGTTGGGGACTTGCTACTGTCGTCTTCATGCCACTTCCACTTGCCTTCTAGGATGTCGCGGTTGCGCTTATCGCTGCTCTAACCTAGTTATAACTACTTGCACTTCCTGCTCTTCAAAACTGAAGTCCATGTAACCAATTTCTTAAAAGAATATTAATCTTCCTGCTTTACAAGATTCATAAAAAATACAAAGAAATGCAATAAAAACCTAGTTTCTCTGCATTCTGATCTGGTCAAATTAATATTAAGGTTTGTTACACAGTATAGATAGAAGAATAGAAATTTTCGGCTCATTTAACAAACGCGTGATGTGCTTTAAGCTGTAAGTAACGTGTAGAAGGTAACATTTAATTAGCGGTTTTAAACCAGGCTAACATAACTTTGTACTAAGATTATAGCACAGAAATGTCTTAATTAGAGCGTATGTTTGATGGGGATAAAATTGAAGAATAAAACTGACTCGGACGTCACTGGTATAGAGTTAGGAGCCGCAAGATTTAAAATAGGTCCGCCGCAAGTCTTGCTAAAACAAGGCCAAAGCGACTTACACAACACGGCTTATTTCTATCCATTTTCTTATTAGCTTAAAACTTGTTAGTCCAAAGTTTTAATTCTGGCAACTTAGAAAGAGTTGACAGTCGGTAACAATGAAGCAAGGGGCTCCCATATAGTTTTAAGGGTCTTCGAACCCGCAATACTGTTTACTACAAGCCCTGCCTCTGCTCTGTTCTCGCACTAATACGATTTCATGGAGGATTTGTGATACGGATTTAAAACGGATGGGAGCAGATCTTTAAGATTTTAAAGCGTTCTCGTGTACTGAATGAGCGGTTGAAATATCTTTGTTTTAAAACGGATCAAAACTACATTGTATACTCATAATTTATGGAAAGAGATAACAGATTAAAAAATAATGAGTATATACCAACAAAGTAATTGTTCTTAACATTAATTAAAATACCCCATTTAAAGTGCCAATTACATCCTAATTGCATGTTTATCCTTTCGAGCTCTTCTGTCAATCTGCTTAAGATTGAGATCAAAACTCACGAAATAATCCGCATATAACTTCCGAAGATATGAAACACGCAATACTTATTTTTTATACCTGCAGAATCGCCAAAGAAAATAACAGAAACTCAAAGCCACAATAGACACGAAGCTCGCCAAGTTTTGAAACAAGACCCTGTTGACAGTCAATATAAGCAGAAAATAATAAAGCATAAGCTTACGGTTTACTATAAGCAGGTATCGGATAAAATATATAGAGCCGGGCTGCCACTTAATACAGGAAAGGTTTCCGAAGAGGAAATCGCGACCACTGGATTCCACAGGATCAACGAGAAAAGCAGATAAACGTTTTGGGATTTGCCAGGCCTCTCTGGACACGATTATCTCCGAATGCCGCAGATTCGCTTGTTCAAGCTGATATATTCATTAGTAGTATGTCAAATATATTGGTTTTGGATTACAGGCATATGCCGGAAAATTAGGGACTCATAAGCGCATAATGAGTCGATGGCTGTTCCATATTTTAGTGCCGCTCTAGGAATTAAAGGCAGTGTCATTAATCCAGCTTAAAAAATACATTTTGTAATTGCTCATTCAAATGATATTAATGGTCATTATCGTTCTAGACGAATTTTAGATTCAAGCTAAAAATATAGTAAATAGACAAAAATTATCACTTTAGTACCTATTTGAAGGAAAGTGCTTAAACCAAAAAATATCTTGATTACTTACATTTATTTACTGCAAAAATATAAGTACTATGCAGGGTGTGCTGAAACTACTGCTAAATGCTGCGCTTACGTATAATTTTTTTCAGAATCAGAAGTACAAAAATCAAAAGGACAATTAGCAGGGTAAGAAAAGTTCAAGGAGGTGAATTTTTGCTATATATATTATTTTAATAATGAAATTTATAACACATAAATGCAAAATAATTACACATAAATGTAAGAATAATAGTTTCAAAAATAAGATAGTCACTAGGCCAACGTTGCCATTAATACGTCTGAAGAACAAGATTAGACAACGCGAAATAAGGAATAAGGACCCAAATAGAAGTAAACCTTAAAACGAGAAATAAAGAATAAATAAAACACAGCAATAAAACGAAACTCTATTATTATTTTTATTCACCATTGTTCATAAACCACATCTTGTTCACCAAATAAAGATGTTGATTTCCTCTATTTACAGTTATTATGATTTTTATATACGATTGTTCACAAATTTATTATCAAATCGCGTTATTAACGTTATAACGCGCGTAGAATCTAGGAAATAAAGCGTGTGCAAACCTAGCTTTATATGAACTTTTCGACTTTTTTTTGGGTCGTATAATGTGCTGTTAAAGTCTAATTTCGGAACACCACAGCTAGATCTAATTAACGATTAATCAGAGTTAGAACAAGACACAAAAAATACATTAGGAATATATTTTGTTTCAGGAAAATCCATCCCAGTCCACTGCATAGTCGAAGCCATTTCCGTGCTCGAAGACAACCGCTTCCATCAAGGCGTATGGAGGCGAAGGCCCATGGTCGAAACCGACACCTACGTGATCATCCCCGTAGGAACCCCGTTCCACAATCTGGTGCAGGCAGCCCTCTTTCGCCTGGGTTATTCTTCAGAAAGTGCTGCCGCGGCCAAGGGATCGGTACTAATAAAAAACTGGAAAGCCCTGAATTTTGACCAGATTTCTGACAATCCTTTGGTCACTGTAGGGGACATATTGAGTGAATTGTCTACGGTGGCCACCCTCAGGATCCAGGTATTTCGTGGGAAGCCGGGATCGTTGAGCGACGTTAAGGATAAGCTGTTGAGATATTTGCTGTTGCAGTCTCATGGGATTTTGTTGTCTTCTGGATGTCCATTAGATGAGGTATTTAATTTGCGTTTCGTATTGTATTGTTTTTAGTGCAGGTGTCAATCTATAAATTTTTTTCCCATGGAATACCAAAATGTAACTATTCCTAAACCGATAATTAATTCGCATTTGCTTCCACCTATGAATATTTATAAAGTTAATAGTGTTATTAGAAGAGAAGTGTAATTTTCTAATTTTACAAAAAAAAATCATTAACTAACGATTAAGTTGTTTAAATGGTTTTAATCCGACGTGTTAAGTGCCTATGCCCGTTTGATCGTCTATTAATTAAATATTATTATACAAAAGTCAGGAAAAAGGTTAAGATATTGTAGATGTAGCTCATTAGGAGAAACACAAATATCTGGAAGCAGTGTAGATAAAAAATTAATATTTTTCTCAAGAGCTCCGTTATTAATCAACCTGGCCAACTGTCTCGGAGGCATTTATTTTGTTCCGTGCATTATTTTCTTTCCGTAACGGCTTAAGATAAGCTGCCATACAAACGAAATAAAGCTACGAGTTAAGTTAAGCTGATTGAAGATTTATGGCTTAACTCTAAATAAAAACGCGGATTTCCGGCTATATGGCGTATCGTACCTCAACTTGAAATTCTATTTGGCTCAAATTTAAAAACTTCAAAATATAAAACTTTCGATTCAGCTAGTTAACATGAAGATTTTAATTCATTACACTCGATTATGACTAACACTTACATAAATATCAGTTAAAATATTGCATAGACAGATGAATGCACATTAAGTAATGCATTCAGTTTCGAACACAACAATTCAATAGCACTTTTTAGGAGATATTGATGTGCTTTAGAGGTAGTTGGTAACCACACAAGAAGTGATTATGTATGTAGGTGCCACATACCTTTCTATACCAATTTAAAACGAGCTTACATACCTATAAACACTACTTAAAGAGAGATTGTAATCTTGAAGAGTATTTCTTTTACACTTGTAGGAGCAATAGCGTGATGAAGGATAGTGAGCAGTTGCAAAATAAAAAGATCTTGTTCTTCAGTCTTCAAGACATGTAATTAAATCGACACATCGTTATAATTGAATAACCACAGTTTAATGCCGAGCTTCCGTAAGCAGGCGATATTCAATCGCATTAAGCTAAAGGCCAATTAATACCATATAATTTCATATTCTCTGAAGTAATAACAACTTTTTGAATATGTATAAGAGGAGATTTAGTGTAAAAACGCATCAAGAGATCGAACTCCAGATATTTAATATTCGTTTTAATTGCTTCTAATAGATGTTAAAAAAAGAAAAGTTTAACGACATAAACGAAATTTATGTTATTTATTCCCTCATAAATTACTCACAAAAAACTAGAAGCCCAACACTATCACACATGTAATACGATAGTAATTAACTAATTTACCCACCAAAAGACAGAAAATAGCCTCCTAAAACGTCCAAAATTCCTGTAAAATTTTTATGTCTGTATATATTATTCTTATGTTAATTTGATGTTAGTCGTGATACGAGATCCACCGCATTACGATTCGTTAAATCTGATGCTTAAGACAATGCCTTCCTTCAACGTTCTCATATAGGACATACAGGACCGTATCAAAACTTCTGCCCTTATTCATGTCAAACGGATAAAAACTTTTTCACACAACTAAACATCGTTACCTATCTCAACTCTTGTATTTTTATGCTAAAATAAATTCTTTATCTATACTAAATAATACCTCTATCAAAGGAAATGTTACAGCTACCGTCCTGAATTTAACAAGGTTATGAATTACATCTTAAGAATTAGACGGCAACGAATGTATTAAGGGTGCAGAGAATAGCAGTAACCTCGCTTTTAATAAGATTATGTAGCATTATTTCAGGGAATTAATAAGATCAAAATCCTTCTGCATGGCACAGAACACGCCAGCTTGATCTCCGAAACCCTACCTCGCGATTAAAACGTCGTTTATTCTGTTTTTCAATCGTAAGAATAAAACAGGAAAATACAAACCGCGAATTCGGGAAGGGGTATTAGGTTGAATTTACTCATTTTGAATAATATGTGTTCTTGGCGATTTAAATTTAGGGTTTTGTCTTCAAAATTCAAATTATCTATCAATTCAAGAAATTGTGTTGCTCATCACTATTCTATTTTATTTCCAGATGGTCCTGTCGCAAATTTGTCGAAGCGGTATAGCCTCAGCGAACTATCCAGAAATACCAGAAGAAACCAGAAGAAAGTTTGATCTTTGGTGGTCAACGCAAGTTAACTCGCAATTGCCACCTAGCAGGTCACAGTTTATTCCAACATATCCAACCCAGTATTCGGTACCTTCCCAGCCGACGCCTCCAATAGATCGTACAATGACCGAGTCCCATCCTGCCATGCAGACAGTTCACAGTCAATTTCCTACCCAGAAAACTCGGATGAGAACCAGCTTCGATCCGGAACTTGAGTTACCAAAATTGCAAAGATGGTTTAATGAGAATCAGCACCCAAGTCGGCAGCAAATCCAACAATACGTGAAGGAACTTAACAATCTTGAATCTAGACGAGGCAGGAAGCCTCTTGATATCAACAATGTTGTTTACTGGTTTAAAAACGCTCGTGCAGCTCAAAAGAGGGCGGAAGTGAGAAATATTAATCCCAGCCTGCATATCTCTGTTAATGGATTCACTAGTCCAAGCCCAACAAATGGAGGGTTCCTAATGGGGGATGGTTATTTAAGCTCAGAAAGATTATCTGATCCGCGATTAAAGAACAGCATTTCAAGGAGGGGCCCTCAAAACTCTCACACTTCAGACGAATTTTCGAATGTTGGATCTGATATGGAAGACGATGATTTGGGTGAAGATCAGTCTCCAAGCCCTTCAGTTCCTTTGTCCTTGACTACCAACAGGAAGTCTGATTCCAGAGGAGGCAGTCCTAAAACAGTAACGTCAGCAGCTTCACCGACTCCAGATATTCAAGTAGGTAAATGACAGTAAAGCTCGAGTTGCATCTGAGTTGTGTTTTCATATATTGAAGAAATTGTTAAAAACGTTGTTCTTAAAGCATCATATGCGGCCCTAGCTTTTTCTATTGTTCTAAGTCTAAGTAACAGAAGAGACTAATTTGCGTAATTATTTTGTTCCAGATTGAGAACTGCAAGGAAGAACCGAAAGAAGAGCCTGTAAATTACTCATCCGGCGACCACATCAATAACAATAAAGTCATTTACAAAGATGAAACAGATAGAGAAACTGAAGATGAGAGCAAAAGTCACTATGACGACACAACAAGGTCCCCAAGTAGGTCAATTCCCCACAGACTATCTCCTGATATGAATAATCATCTGATGCAAAGAAGTCACGAAAGTTTGGAACAAATGGCTGCCTCAGGTTTTCCTTTGGTACCAAGTACCATGTTTAGTCACAACATTATGTACATGAGCCAGTATATCCCTAGTCTTGCCCACTCAGTACCTTCAAGTTGCTCCGGCGCCTTAAATATGTCAAGCTTGACAGTTGACGAGCGACGAAAAAGGAACAGAACTTTTATAGATCCTGTTACAGAGGTACCGCGGTTAGAACAGTGGTTCTCACTTAATACACATCCCTCTCATAACTTAATTATTAAATACACCGAGGAATTGAACTGCATGGCCTATAGGCAAAAATTTCCTCGTTTGGAACCAAAGAACGTGCAATTCTGGTTTAAGAACAGAAGGGCCAAATGCAAGAGATTGAAGATGTCTCTGTACGATGGCCAACCCGGCCAGTACCACCACCACAGTGATCGAGACTAAAGTTTTGTTGAAGGTGTCGACAGGCTTTTCAATAAAAACAAACTTAAATAGTATAATTATTATGGAGAGCCTGTAAACCCGTTTTGTTTTATCCCAACGTGAGATTTTTACCAAATTTTTTAATAATATATATCTCTAGACAATAATTTAAACTAGTTTTTGATGCCAGTCTCAGTTTCCATGTTAAAGTTATAAGCCATATGTTGATTCCTATGTAGACTGTTATAACACGGTGAGTTATGTTGATTTTGTTATCATAGACGTAGTTAGAGGATATTTTTGGGGTAGAAGGGGAGGGGAGGTCTGCTAATCTATAAAATGTCAACAATTTTCAGTGCTAAAAACCAGATTTAAACTTATTAATTAGATTTTTATATAAAGTTTTTAGAAGCCATTTTTCTTGCAAAAAAAAGACATTTTCTTGTAAAAATTATTAGAGCAAATTTGGTACCTATTGTTTTTGCCCTGAAACGATGAACTAACTTGTATATTATAGTCCGTTTTTTGTCTAACACGTAATACAATTTCGTCGTAAGCTCTTCGTCTAAGGAAAAAATAGAGAACAATAAAATCTCCTAGGAGGCTAGTTCTGTTGGACACAATAATCGGACATTGTTAACACACCAAATATAAAATTGATGGTAATAAAATTGGAGACTATATTGAGAAAATAGTATACTATACTATTCTCTCGAGCAACTTGTGCCACTCGCTTGTGGGCTCAAACGTTACCCTCGAGAGAAGTAAAAATAGCGGGTGTAGGACAGAAATAACTACTTCACATTTGTGAAAGAGCCAACGTTTCGACCTTTATTGAGGTCTTCCTCAGGGCTTTTTCAATACCTCAATAAAGGTCGAAACGTTGGCTCTTTCACAAATGTGAAGTAGTTATTTCTGTCCTACACCCGCTATTTTTACTTCTATCGACCTGATTAAAGGACGCAAAACGTATATGATGTTACCCTCGAGAATAACGACTCTCATTAAATGCGAGTTGAATACTATACTTTATCCACGACCAAGATTCTGGGTTTTATCAAATATGATAGGTTATAGTTGCCACAAAGATAATTCACAATTTTAAAACTACGATCACGACTGGTTTCGCTAATCGACGGCGCGACGTTTGATGCGTCAGAGAGATGAGTGTATAGTCGCCCGCGCATGTTCATTTCAATGCTACGAGGGTGCACGCAAAATTACTTCATTTTATGGCCTATTTTTATTTTTAAGTATTTTTCAATGAAAAGTAAATTTTGTAGTGAAAAAGAGACACTGTAACCTACATTTGTCTCAATACATCCTAACAGAAGATCCACTTGTGAAAAATGTTCATTATTCACAAGTGATTGAAGTTTAGCATTAATCTTGAAAATGCACAAGAATAATGTGATTATTATAGTATGGTCGTGGATAAAAATTATTAATATTAGTCATAAAAGGGCGGAGGGCACCAGCAGGACCACTTTTGTCAACTTTATTTCTATAGACACAAACATGGCCATACGTCGCAGAACACGCTCTGTTTCCGAAATGTCAAAACATTTCTCTCTTTCTACATTACGACTTCTAATAAAGTTATCTCTATTGTAGCAACCTTTTTGATTGGCCCGGTGAGAGAAAGATAAAACATTGGAGTTCTCGACGAAGAGAAAGATAGGCTAAACGAATTACGTCGTTGATTATTTTGGCAACAAGTGTTATCGTCATGTTGGTGTCTACTAATAGATGGTTTCTGGTGTGAGTCCACATATTGAAAATTAAGAGAAAGAAATATTTTGACCCGAAACCTGCTTCTGAACGCTTTTACGAAAAATTATGTTATGATTTAATTTTATTCAACATACGCTTACCTGCGGTGCCAACAAAATATTCCAAATTTGCAAAGCTGGAATTGCCGGTTCAAGCGCCATCTCTTGACCGCTCTTTTCAGTCCTGGGTAGAATAAGCCAGGCTCCGAACCTGGTACCTTTCAGCAACTGAACCTGCTGTAACCAAAAGAATAGCAATATTACAAGACCTTAAAGACACGTGTTATATACTATTTCCACCTTAGTACTTTAACAAGTTAAACAAGATTGCTTTTATATCTCATTATTAACACCAAAAATTGCCGGAACCGCTTTAAGTTCCGAAATAAGTGTAATACACTGACAAAAGATAACTTACCCCTAAAACAGCCCTTCTGATACATTTTAAAGGATATTTTATTAGAATGGGACATTATTTTCGCTAAAAATAGCCACATTTGGAAGACTCGTTATGATGTTGTTTACGACGAGATACTTTGAATTTTGTTTCAGTTTAGGGCTTGCGCCGGAGTGACCTGCTTTGCGTTGGCGCACTGATAGATTTTATTCTCTAGTATTCATTTTCCTATCGGTGGTTAATACATATTATGAACCTACAGCGCTTGCTCATAGACAACGTGTGACGGCTCTAGAGCGCTTTGAGAGTATTTCCATCCTTTGTTTCCTCATTAAGAGGGTAAGGCTGGGAATGCTCTGGAGCATCCACCCGCTATTATTAGGCAATGAAATCTCTCGCTTATTAATGGTAGGCAACCAACAATGCATACAAGAGCGGTAAATTCAAAATGTGATAAAGGGCTATTACTATATACCTGCTAACTACGGCTATGATTATTATGTGTAAAAATTAACAATAATTACATTAAAATACATATTTGTCTAATTAATTGTAGAGGAAATAGGTCTTCATATGTGCTAAATTTAATTTTAGGGTTTTAAGGTAGTGTCCCCGTTGCTCAATTTGTATTTATTTGTTGCTTAAGCACAATTTGTTATGCACAATTTTCTGGAGGGATTTGATATTTGCTTGCACTGAACTTTGATACTTTACTAAATACCAAAGATTATTAAACATATTATATAATAACATTTCCTCTAGATGTACGCATATGAGAATATATTTTATTAATTTATTCTTCAACTTATATTTTTAGTTCTTGGTCAGCTGAAAGCTGCAGTGTATTACAAGGCAATATGAACCTCAGAATTTTTAAAGAATATATCGATGTAGTTAACACAGTCAATGAGATTTGTATTTTTAATATGAGGGAAGTGAAAACTGGTTCTTTAAAAAAAATCCGCAAATACAGCTTCAAGTCAGCTTTATGTACTTAAATACTTTGTAAATAATACATGTATATTTAAACAGGAGATCATGTGAGAAGTTTTATTTTCAAAATTGAATTTTTATTCGGACAAAGACCCAATTTAAATTCACTGCCCTCTTAGGCATAAATGAATAATATTTCTCATATGAACCGGTTTTTAGCAACCTGTTATATATCCGATATATCAAAAATATTATCTTAGGTGTTAATGTATTTGTGAATAAAGTGATGTGTGATACGCCGTAAGATCATTTTTGTTACTTTGTTTTGTTTCTAAGTTTAATGTTACTTAGTGTAAAAAATAAATTATAGGTTTAAGTTTTGATGGTGTTTTACTGCTTTGCTCCTACTACCACAATGCGGAAAAAATGCAGTTAAAGAAAAATAGCAATAGAAATTTTAACAACAGTTTATGTATCACACGAAAAGCTGCTGTGTAACGCTGATGCAAAGTCGTTCATCGTTGATTATCCGGGTGGTTGTCGGCGAGAATCCGGAGTTTTGCTGGCGAATATGCAGATCTTTTCCAGGTATATGCCGGCATGTCCCCAAAGAGTCGCTGTCGACGATATTAATAAAGTTAGGTGAAGATCGTAAGGGGGCTAACAGTCAAGACTGATTTTTCGCTTAAAGTTTAGCGGCGCCTAATGCGCGACGGCAAATACCCTACAGTTTCCATTTCCGAAAATTCTGGAAAGAAATATCTGACAAAATTGGACCAAAGTTGTTCTTACTTATATATTGTTACGGGATACGGGTTCCAACAATTGATCGTCAATTAACTACACACTTTTATTTACTTTTAACTATTACAACACGATTAAAATAGAATTACTCTCTACTAACAATTCGCACTGTTCGCTTGTCCGCTTATTTCGCCTATTTACTACACTGCACTATCGCGCACGGCTCGCTGGTTTATATACCCGGCCTGAACACACTCTCGTACTTTCGAAAACGGAGGCGACTGTTCTCGGTTCTCGTTTATTCTAGATGGGTTCCCGGGGTCGCGGTCTGCGCTCGGCGCTACCGCTTCGGCCCGTGGACCGACGGTCGGGCCTAACAATATAAAAAAATCTTGTTTGTTTACAACAATATATTAATAGTTATTATTTTCGATACCGTAAAATGTTAATAAAACCAAATTTGCTTTGAGACTTGGAAATAACCAGCGTTAATTGTGTTCACTGTGTAACCTACTTTCTTTGTGACTGTACCATTAGGAGTAGCTTGCCAGCTTTTCAATGTTTTATAATCTTCTTGTTCTTTTTGTTAACAGTTGCTAAGGAAATGTTGCAAAAAAACAGTATTGTTTTAATTTAAAATTCTGTTCTAAACCGTTTAAATAAATAAATAAGAAAACATGATGCAGCTTAAATAATGAATATTAATCACGCTGCACTGACATTCGTAGATAAAAGACTACTCTTAGGGAAGAATTTCAGTGGGCTTCTCAGGTCTACAGCTGTAATGAGGTTTTGTTGAATTTTCTTTTAATTTCCGAACACCCTTTAATTGGTACTTGTAATAACCCAACTTTTAATCCAAGAAAAACTCTCTGTCTTACATATATATTTTTGTAAATGGCTTTAAAGCCCAAATTAATGAAGTAAAAATAGTAACTTTGCTTACACAATTCTAATTAGTGGTCTTTTCAATTAGTACTTTACTTAGAACAAAGTTAAAACTTAGCATTTTCAAAAAAGGATTTTTTTTTCCAAGCGAACTAAAAGTACGTTATTTGTTTTCTCCATACGCACACCTAAAGTGGGCTTTCTAAGCCTGATACCAAAAAAGTAGCAAAAAAGTCCTAGGCAGTAAAAGTAAAGTCAAAAGTCTCCGCTACTGTCGTGGTGGCGCAGTTGTACATAAATGATTGTCAATATTGTAAGTTATGAAAACTTTTAAACACTAGCTACTAGATGGCACTACAGCAGTTGAATAAAAAGAGTAATCAGAGCTCTTGGTGCGAAGGTTCATCCATCTTATGTTTCAGTTTTTGATGCAAATTCTTAGTTGATTTCGCGGATTTCGACTGGTTAGTAGTTGTAGGTTTTAGTTTTGTAATATATAAGGTGTTTGATTTAATTAATCAAAGTCATCGCTGGTGGCGCATCTATAAACGATTTTCATTCACCAAAACCATTTGAGCACTAGATGGCACCAGATAAATCAGTCTGAGTGTACCTATTGCCATCTTTATATTCTTAATGGGAAAAATCTTAAGGATGAGAATACTCGCAGAACGCTCTAGTCAAAATCACATATCTTCTCGAATTTTCGGTTCGTCTGTTACATGTCATGCGCTTCATCATATTTATTTGTCATTGTGATTGTTATTAATTTAGTATTAATAATGGTGCTACATATTTTTATTTTACCGTAATTTACCTACACCTAAACCATCTAAACCATTGATTATGATTTAATACCAACAAAAAAAATTGAACATTGAAAACCACCGTTCTAAGACGTTCTTATTTTACAAATAAATACACCAATACTTGGGTAAGTACCTAGACTCTTGTAAAGAAACGGATGCAAGTAAATTACAAAACTGAATCACAATAGACATCCTATTTCATGCATGCTTGAAAAAAATAGTATATGTTACTCGGAAAAGGCCTTTTTCTATGACCCTGTAAAAATAGACAACTTTCGTCATACCTTGCCCTAGCCGAAAACGTAACTTTCGTCTCTAGTGAGAGAAAATCCCATAACGTTAACTTTTGTCTCTAGTGACGAAAGTAAGTTGTTCTAATTTCGCCTGTATATCGCCAATTAAATGCGATTTAACTCGTGTAATCTTATAAAACAGCATGGAAAATGGCGATATCATATAAAAACATGTATATTTGGCCTGCCCGGACCTCAGAAAAGTGAATCAAAGTGTTGAAATTTGACCAAACTGAATTCATTGACAGTCGAGGTGTCATGTTGACAATGACGCGCCTTAATTTTTCAGAGAAATACTTCATAGAGATTGTTGTTAAAGTTAATGAAGACTTAATGTTAGCATGGCCGAAGAAAAAATATAGTGTTTTACTCGTGAAAAAAGCATTTCCTATCGCCCGAGAACAGAAACTGTTCTCTTGCGAGAAAAAATGCTATTTTCGTCGCTCATTAAACAATATACTATTTTGTGCTTCGCCCAGTTGCAGGCCTCAGCTTCGCTTCGGCAGTCAATCTCTGAGCTCAGCACAAAAAGACTCACTTTTACTCCTAGTGACATAATCTACTATTTTTATCAAACGGACTAAAAGTACGTCATTTGTTCTCTCCATACGCACACCTAAAGTGGGCTTTCTAATCCTGAGACCAAAAAAAGTAGCAAAAAAAGTCCTAGGCAGTAAAAGTAAAGTCAAATGTCACCGCTATTGTCATGGTGGCGCATATATAAACCATCTTATTGCCATCTTTACATTCTTGTTGAAAAAACAAAGGATAGGAATACTCTCAGAGCGCTCGAGAGCACCACCCGAAACCGTTTTTAGTCGAAATCGCAGAGGTTCTCGAATTCTGTTAAATGTCGTTAGTTGTCATCATATTTATCTGTCAATGTCATTTTTATTAATTTAGTATTAATAATAATGCTATAAATTTTTAGTTTACCATAATTTACCTCAACCATCTAAACCATTGGTTATGATTTAATACCATTAAAACCATTGAACATTGAACACCACCGTTCTAACACATTCTATTTATATACACCACTAATTGGGTAAGTACCTAGACCTGCTTAAAGAGGATGAAAGAAAATTGCAACACTGAATCACTCTGAAATAGACTTTCCTGCATGCTTGAAAAAAAAAATAGTATATGTTACGCGGAGTAAAAGGTCTTTTTGTGCTTCGCCCAGTTGCAGGCCTCAGCTTCGCTTCGGCCGTCAATCTCTGGGCTCAGCACAAAAAGACCCACTTTTACTCCTAGTGACATAATCTACTATTATTTAATTTTCACTGTCACTGTTAACTTTCGTTGTTCTTACAATGATCACTTGACCCAGTTACACGCATGAAGTCTCAAATGAAGTTGACGATAATCAATATATATTAAAGAATATCCAATGTGATTTAACTATAGAGGAAAGCTAGAATATATCTATATAAGCCTAGGATACAGTCGAATTCAAAGCCTAAGGCACCGTTTTTGTAAGTGGATTTCTCCAAAACCGTACTTTGCACTCAGTTCGGATAAGCCCTTTAGAGACTCTATCCAAAGTCAATAGCTGAAATGATTTTAATTTTAAATCACTCTCGTTCCAATATTCGATAAGGGGCTTGTTTCGCTAATTTTATTCCAAATTATGATGCTAATCTCGGTCTTAACATTTAGTTTCTTTTAATGTCTGTCTGAGTTCTGTTGTGATAAAGGTCTTGTACCCAGTCAGCGAGGGGTTTCTTACATAATTCATGCAAGTATGATATTCACTTTCTTAAGGTTAAACGAACCAGAAAGGAATTTTCGATGTAAACCTAGCCAAGACCATTATTGCTTTATCACCACGCTAACTCCCGAGCCAAAACTCCTAGATGGGAGATGGAAATTGAATAAGCCAACTTAGAATGGACGTGACAGTATATTTTTTATCTTTAATTTAGCAGGGAGCTGATAAGTAGCTCTCGCCAGGAAGAGCTGGAGAATATGCGCTTCTTGGTCGTAAGATTACGCTTTCGTATCAGTATTTATTATTCATAAGCGGCGGAAAACGAGAAATACTACTATAACGCATGATAAAGGGCTTTTAAATGGAGTCCGCTGAGATCATCTTCTTGCACCTTGCGCTTTTATTGCCTGTTTCGGGGTTTTTAGCCCTGTTCAGTGCTGTTTGGGGAGTACTTAGTCTTCGAAGTTGCCTGCCTCGGGATTAAGACAATCACTTTGTTTCTAGGTCACTCCTTCCTTTGTGCTTCCGAGTTGAATTTATGAGAAAAATGCTATGAATCATGCGATTTAATTCCAGTATTATATTGGCGCTCGTAGATAATTCTCATGCAGTTACCTGAGAGAGCAAATGCACGAGTACATCTCAATATACAATGTTGTGGGTCTATTCAGAGTGTTTAAATCAGCGGAAACACCTTGGAGAGTGCAAATTAATCTCGTACCCGAGGAACAAAAATATTTCCTCTTATACTTAAGTGATGTCATGCAAATGACGGGATTAGATCATAATGTATCAACGACGAGAGATCAAATCTTGAACTCTCATACATTTCGTTGTGTTAAACTGAGGGTTTTAATCGAGTAGAAAAATTGAATCTTCTTTACGATTTCAGGGGTGGAAATTAAAGCCATCCCCTCGTTTATGTTGCTTGCATTCACAGCATTTATTATATCGTATTTACGGGAAAATATTCCATGTTCTATGTAACAGAGAACATCCTTGCGTGATGAATACATCTCGCCCCCTCCACTTTATCTTTTAATTGAAATACCTACCTTATTATGAAACAGGGATAAGACCTGTGTCTAACTTTAGGGGTTAGCGGCGACCATTTTAAATGGACAACATTATCTAACGACAAAACTGACAGATTATCAAGCCTGCCAGTTGTTTCCTGTAAACTGGAAACTTGCTTGCGTTGACGTAAACGCTTTGTGGCATACCCCAATTGTCACCTCCGTATCAGATCTAACGAATTGAGACATCTGAAAGACATTCCAAACACTATTTCAAACTCTCTTCTGATAGCGCGAATGTAGCACAAATCTAACTCCCTTTTAAATGTATTTTATGTTTCAAGTGCCGAGCACTGCTGCAACAGCTAATTTAGGGGTGAATTCAGGGTCTGTAAATTCTGGCTTCGGTTAGAGGAAAACTTGTTTTAGATTGCACAGTTTGGGCCATTCAATTTTGAAAAATGATGAGGTAATTTGGGTCCTGTATTTTATACTAGAGGAGTCGAGGCGAAAATTTATGTAGTAAACAATTAAGGGGTAGTGATAGTAGGCAACGTTTCGTTTAATTATCCCCCATCAGGGCTGAGTAATAAAAACTAGCGGAATATCAAAAAGTGTTTGATTCCGTTAAAGTTTTTAAGCCAAAATAATGTCAAAAAATATTTAATTATATATAATTCCTGGTTTATATCTCTCAATTAAGAAATTAAACATCACTTAAATTCCCACTAAAATTAAAAATGTACGTTATCGCATAACCCTGATTTAAGTTTAGTGTAAATTAAAAGTAAAAACATATAAATACACTTTTAACTTTGATAAATGAAATGGAATGAAAGGACGGTTGCTTTTTCCAATAGCAGACTTGCGGCCATTTTTCTCTGCATGTTATATCAACATTCAAAAAAATCCATCTTATTCAGAGTATTCAGAACTATTTATAACTCGATTAGAACGATTTAAAAAAGTATTAAAAATTTGATTTATACGAATTGTTTAAATCGATTTGGACGAGCTATTATTAGTTTTAGAAAGGCACAGAAGTTGTACATAATGTTACACTGAATAAAATGGGCTAATCATATTTCTTCTGACAGCTGTCATTTTTGAATTACGATATAACCTAGAGAGAAAATTGGACATAATTCCGCTATTTTGAAAAGCAACCATTCACTAATTGATATCAATTTAAAGCCAGCGAAAGTACCTTTTTAAATAATTTATTTCTTTTGTGTTTTGCATTAAAAAAGTAGGTTTATATCGTAATTTAGAAATAGCAGCTGTCAGAAAAAAATTGAGAAGCTCAGCTTTTTCAGGCTAAAATTGTCTCCAACTTTCGTGTCGCATATTTATCGTTCATACAGCAAAAAAATAATGTAAGGAATAAATATTTGACCAATAAAATAAGACAATAAGATACATATCATGCGTCCCCGTTCTATTGACATTTGACATGTTAGCCGGGGGCATTCGCACGTTTTCGAATACAAATGAGATAAGAAGTGAAGAGTTGCTGAACTCCTTATTTTTTTTTATTCCTATTTTATTTGGTGTATAGGCGCTTATATGGTAAGACATAAAACCATCTCTTATTTCTTATTTTATCTCACTCGTCATTTTAGTTGCGTTTAAATCCATTATAAGTCGAGTTCCAAAGAAAATATTTCAAGTTGGCAAAGCTAAAGCTTTAGATCCGGGCCAGAGACCTTGTATTAGATACTGGACACCAATTTGGCCATACGTCGCAGAATAGACTCATTTTCCAAAAGGTCCGACATTCTATTTTCTTTGTTGTAATTAGCGTCCTTAAGTTATAAGTTGTTGGTGAAGTTAGCGGGATTAGGACAAATAATGCACCTCTTCTTTATTTGAAAATGGCCGACGTTTCGACTATTTATTTAGTCTTCATCAGGGTTATTCTCACTTAGAGAGGGTAGTCAGTTAAAGTACGATTTAAGATAGTTACGGTAGCAAACTCCATTCGATTGTTCGGTGACCCTGGTATCCTAGGCTCGACAAAACACACATCCGCTAAATAAATAGTCGAAACGTCGGCCATTTTCAAATAAAGAAGAGGTGCATTATTTGTCCTAATCCCGCTAACTTCACCAACAAATTCTATTTCTACCCATCTCTTTCTACATTACGATGTTTGATAAGGTGGTCTCTCAAGGGGTTAACAATTGAGAAATTTGTTATTCATTTATCACATTTGTCGGACTTTTTTTAGACCAGTTAAGATTACATTTGCTTATATCAAATGTAATAAATGTCAGCAAATGTAATTCAAATGTGTCAAATGTTGAGCAAATGTGTTCAATACTGGGCGAATGTTCAAATAGTTAATCAATTCAGGATTCGGGACAACCCCATAGCAATAACGTAATATTTATATGGTCATATGTATAATGTATGTAATGCATAAGTGTGCTGTGCAATAATTGAGAAATGGATCAAAAATTAGATAAATTTAATATATTGGGGCACTTTTGACAAAATATCCAATGTATTCACACATTTGCCAAACATTTGTCACATTTATCAGACATTTGAAACATTTGCTCAATGTTTGACTAACATTTTGTCACCAACATGTGCAACATTTAGACACATTTGTCTAAATATTTGACTCATTTGCCAAACGATTGACGCATTTGTCTAACAGCGTTTCGGGTGGCCGCTCTCGACCACTTTGAGACTATTCTCATCCTTACATTCTTATTGAGAAAACAAAGGATAGAAATACTCTAGAGCTGTCGCCCAAAAACGCTGCAACATTTCCCAATTTGATCTATTGTACTGTATTGTATTTTATTTAATGTGAGTGGACTTATACAGTTTTACACCACATTTGCTGAGCGGTTACCCCCTAGTTGTCTCCCTTGTAGCACTCTTATTTCTTGTGGCCTGGTACCAAGGCACAAATAAAATATTGGAGTTTCTTTATGAGGAAATGAGATAAGTTAAAAGAACTACATGCTATGTCTTGGCACCAAGTTGTATCGCCTTGTTGGTGTAATAATAATAAGGTCTCTGGGGCATTATTCTTATCTATTCACTTTCACTTTCACTCTTTCCTATAGAATAAGCGTTCTGATCCACTGCCACCTAGACTATAAGGCCGTGAAGCAGAAGCTGTGATGTCACAGTCGTGGTCCAAGGTCACCATTTGAAATGAATGGATTTCAAATGATTTCGTGTATATTTTCCGGGATGAATGTGAATGTGAATTTTGTTTTTATGAACATTAGTGGACTTTAGGAAACGCATTAAAGTTTGTGCTAAATTCGGAACTATGCAATTTAGTGTTTAAAAACTGTGAAAATGCCTTACCGGTGCTGTGTCGGGGTGCAACACAAACTTAAAGAATGGACCTAAAAAATCGGGTTTTTGGTTTCCCAGTGATGAAGATTTTAACAGAAAATGGATTAGAGCCATTAAAAGAGAAGATTTCGTGCCTGGAGAACATAGTAGGGTACATTTATACATAAATAAGAGACAAGAATTTTAGAGAAAGTTAGGTTATCATCCCTCAGATTTCATTTATAAACAAAGCATGAATTCCATGAACTTTGTAGAAAGCTGGTGTTTTAGGTATGTGAGGTGCATTTTCGCAAGAATGAAGTACAGAAAAAGTTTATTTTTTATAATGAAGAAACAGATCAGACTTTGCAAGCGATGTCAACATTTTTGTCTCCTGTAACATTCATTCATAGTTTTGTTAAGTCTTTTTTACACTCTTTTACAGTCTCAAGCTGCTGTTGCCTAGGCTGTGGCTATGCAGCTATTGCTACTTAATATCGTATACTTAAAATATACTCAGCATTATTGAGTGACTAATGTTGCCTTGGATACATTGTTGTATAAACTATACCTTCTAAATAAAAAAGTATGTTTCTTGAATTAACTGTTTTATTTTTGATTGCTAAGGGCCAAATGTTGTAATAATCAAAACATGTTTTATTTGTGTGGGTTTATCTAACTTCTTAGTTGTAGTCATAATAATTGTATTCTCAATTTTCACCAATTACAACCCATGTAAACAAAATATCCATGGCAAGGCTTGTTATATGGGTTGTAATGGATGAAAATTAGGAATATGATTACAACTATGACTAATAATAAGTTGAATAACCCGGGATTTACTACAATGAAAAGTTGTTGGCAATTTAATCTTACACAATTACCTATAAATAGAAAAGGAAAACAACTTCCTGCCGATTACAACATTTTGCACTTCCAACACATCACTGCATACAGTTTCTATTACTTTGAGTCCTTGCTGTTACTACACACACTAGAACTCAAATCCTCTTGGAAATAGGCTCGATACATCTCTGTTTGTGGAAGTAAGTAGGTACTTTCTGGACACTGCCACTTTCCAACTACTATGGTGTTTCTACCATTTTGACTGTGAAGACCTCACTAAAGAACTTCTATGCAGGACATCAAGTTTTTGGTATAAATGGTAGGTAGGTATATGATGATCTCTTGCTGATTCCTTTAAGAAAAGTAAAAGTTAAAAGATAATGTAATTCCTAAAGATAATTCCTAAATTTTTAACAGAAATATGAAGTTTACTGAGTTTGATCTTAGGGTGACTTTTACATGTTCAAGTAAAACTTCAGATTGAAGATAAAACTCCAGATATAACCTACATTGCATTGTTTATCTGTCAGGTAAACAATGCAATGTACATCAAGTCTGGTGTTTTATCTTCAATCTGAAGTTTTACTGGAACTTGTAAAAGTCGCCCTTAGTCATGTGTACATTTACACCACGTGGACCAAATTAGACCAAGGAACAAATTGAGTAGGTACCTAATCAACTTGAATAAAAGTTTGTCAAAGAACAGCTGTTTTAGTTATAAATGGAAGCTTTTATAACTAATATATACCCATTTCGGAAACTGCAATCCAATTCCAGAATCCAATTTGGGGCTAAAGTGTTTATACCATAAAAAAGACCTGTTTGATCTACCTCCTTTACTCTGGACCAAATATTTGATCCCCAGTGTTTACACCATTAAGAAAGTACTAGTGACATCATTTGATACTTGGACCAAATGTTTGGTCCATGCAGTGTACCTAAACGAGTAAATGTAATACAAGGTCTCTATAGGAATATGTTGAGAGCAAATAAATCTGTTTATGTAACAATTTTTGAAATTTGTAACGGGGTGTTACATAAAGGAGCTAGGGTTTTGTATAAAAGAATATAAATGATTAGAAACTCTTTTTGCATCTTTGCTCTGGGTGAAAAACTCTTGGGAAAAAAAGCTACATTCTTAATAGGTATATATTAAAAAGTTAAATGGAACCCTCTATTGGCAAGTTTACTATACTAGTTCATAGACTTCAGTCTGGCCTTTTTCAAATTCAGGAATCAGGATTAGTCACTGAGGGTTAACCTAACTTTTTTTATCAATCTATGTAGGTACTCTATTTTAACTTACCTTACTATTTTCTTCAGATATAGATTATCTTACATCAATTTTTTCTTCACACCCTCATTCCTTTGAAACCAAAAAACGGATTTGCTAGACCTGTTTACAATGATTTCGCACCGTGACACCCAACCACGTTTGAGAAATTTTCAACACTTTTAAAGCACTTGTTGTTAGTCTAAATGCAGCACTAGCTGCAAGAAATGTCCTAAAGTCCGGCACAATTTATAAAAACAAAATTATGAGTACAAAATGAACAATATTAGTGGCAAAGTCGGAAAAAGTCCATACAATTCAAATGGTCTCACACTAATGACCTTGGACCACGACTGTGACGTCACAGCTTCTGCTTCACGGCCTTATGGTCTAGGTGGCAGTGTCTGATCTCTACGGCCGCCATTTTGTCATTTTTAGTTTAAGTTCGTGCGTCTGCGTATAAAATAGGGGAAATATACAAATCTCCAAAGAATCTTTGAACCTCTTGCTGGTATAACCAATGGGATGCCTTAAATATTCTCATTTCATCAGTATTTTATGGTTAACTAATTAACAAAGCCCATTTTATATTTATCTTGTTATTAGATCATAAATAATCGGAATGCGGCAACTTGGCATGGCGTCTAGTTTGACGTTTGACACAAACACATATTTTATACCCAGTAACAAATCTAAACATCTACAAACTATAACTTACATTAAAACAACTCTTCTCATACATCCTGAAAGCATCTTTGACTTGTTTTCATCATTATTTTCACAAAAAAATATTCACATTTGGACGACTGTCAAAGGGTTAAACGCGGCGTTGTTTAAGTTGTTTGGAGCTTGCGCGGGAGCGGACCGGTTTGCTCCACTGGCGCTTATTAATATCAGGCAACCAACAATACGCGGGGTAAATAGAAGCGCGGTAAATTCCAAATATTTTTAGATACATTAAGTTATTTTATAATAACAACAATGTAGCAAACAATCTGTTTTTTAAATAGATCTTATGTTTGAAATGCCGAGTACTAATGCAAGAGCTAATCAAGCATAAGGCATATCGAATGAACTTTGAGGAAAAATCCCGTTTGTTAGAGTCGACACCGAAGAGACCTAAAATGCTATTAAGCAACGAATTTCGTGTCGAAAGTAATAAGCGCTAACACCCCTTCGATCAACATAACTTGTTGATTACCTATCATAGTGATAAAATTGAGGGATTTTCCTGATATATGGGCACTTTGATGCAATGTAAATCCAGAAACAGGTTCTTATAGAAATTTATATTCACCCCTTCGAAAAATATCATTACTTAGATTTATCCCAATAAACCATTAAGCAATATTCTAATGTCTCAACCATTGTCTTTATATTCATAGTCTATCAATGATTGGTTAGTGCATATACCCATTACTAGATGGCGAGTATGCCTCAGTGTTGCCAAGTCAAGGTTTTTATCCTTAGATCTAAGGATTTTTAGGAACGTTCAGGAATTTAGGAGGATTTCGTAAAATCTATAAGAATCTGAGGATTTTTTTTACAATGACGACTTATTTTGCGATGATCTTCACATACTGGGCGGTTTTGGCGATATTCCAAAATACATTTTCTTCATTTACATATTTGGTTGCATAGGGGGAATTTCAGGCAGATTTCTAATTTCTACATTCTCTACGTCAACCTGTCCTGTCAAAAGTCAAATTATTGAAAAGTCACTTTGTCACGTCACCTCCCCCTCCCCCTCCCTCGTTAGGAGAAAAGTAGTTTATGTTGGTTGCAATAAATTTGTTTGAATTTCTGAGGTAAAAATTCTTTTAATAAAGAAAATCTCTGTAAGCAAGAACTACACCATTATAACTATTGTCCTCTAGACGCCGCTTTTTCTATTTTTTCTTTTAAGTTGACAATTGGGTGACTTGGGCGATATTCTAAGAGCGATATTTGCGATTTCCACCGAAGAATACTGGCAACCCTGTGTTGTTACTCGTTACTGTCGTTCGTATTTCGAAAATTGAAAAATATTTGTAAAAATTTTGCAAAAAATGGGCGTTGCAGCGTAGCAGCTAAAAGAATTTTCGCCTGTGGCGCAATTTTTTTTTCGCGTTTTCTTTTATTTTACTGAACATATTTCAATCATTCAATCTAAGGAATTCTAAGGACAAATCCTGCTTCCACTAAAGATTTTTTCACATCACATGTTGGCAACACTGGTATGCCCATGTGTGCTGACCAATCACTGCCAATGACGTAAGAGTTTCAGCGTATTTCCCCTTTTTTTTTCAGTGGTGGGAGGGCACTGGGTAGGGGAGTACGTTAAAGATAAAGATGAAGTAATAATATAATCTCCAGTGAAAAGAGAGATAATCACTGAAACGACGTGTGATGAGAAACGAAGTTATATGTAGGGTTGTTGTGATGTGAATAGACTTTCCTTATCAGAGAATTCTTTTATTTTCTTATGATGATAACAAAGACAACAAACCGACAATACCTCTGCCCTCTGGTCATATACGCATCCCATTCCTAAACATAAATTTGTAAAATATTGTGTTATGTCACTTTGACATTTTTAGATTTGATCCGGCTTCCAATAGCTGCAAACAGTGCAAACTTTAAAGTATTTAGCGCTCCCAGAATATATTATCGGGAATCAAAATTTGAGTAGAAAACTGGCTCCATTCAGTGTGTTTATCAGTGTCTTCAGTGTGTGACTTTCAGTGAATGTAAAAGTATCTGCCGTTTTCCCAGTTTTCTCCTCTCTTGGTTGTTAACTGCTAAAGACTAGACTTTAAACTTCATATTATATTAATTCAATACATTGATTTTAAAAAAAAAGTAAGTGAAGTTCGTAATGGCCATACCGCAATTTTCACAACACAAATTTTTCACGCTCATGCAATTTTTGCTGTTTGACCTATACAACTAAACTGTAGCGTAGAAGCCAAGTTTGGGAGTGTTTATATACTTTCAAAAGCCAGAAAGTGTGGTTGCAAAACTTTCGGGCTCAATGATGGCTTCTCTAATGCTTCCTGGTCTGAAGCCTAGAGAAAATGCGGATTCTATGAGGCTAAAAATTAACTCACCATTTACACAATAGAATTGTTTTTATTTTGGCGTTTAGACAGATAGGTAGTTACACACAGTATACACACTAAACATCGTTAGACATTTTTTCTTTTTAATATATCTATTGCTATTGCAGACATGGCTACATCTACGCAAAAGTGTTCATACTTTGCATGTTTAAAATCTCAGCGGAACACTCCTCGACAGCACAAATTAAATTTCCAGTTAAGGATCCTCAACACCTTGAAAAATGGATTCTGTATTCAGGTAATGAAATATTTTCTTCATTATTATATTATGGAATTGTTTCTCAGAATGTTTTTTTATTAGTAATACAAAAGGATAAAACAGAGCAAAATAGCAGGGGGTTATTTCACCAGTACTCTGTCAAATAATTTAATAATCAAAACAATAATTTAAGAAAAAGTATAATCTTACTTTAGAAGAAATTTTACGTTACTAAAAATAAAATTATAATAAATATGTAATATAAAATATGTAAGTACCTAATGGAATCCATTTGACTTTATTTTCAGGTAGAACAGATATGTTAGATATTCCACATAAAAAACTTGCTCGGATATTCATATCATTGTGAAGACCATTTTGAGAAAAAGTTCTTCCTCTCATTGAAGTTGTTGCAAGTTGCCGTACCAACGCGCTATGAACCTAGCCAAGCTTCTGCATCTAATTCGCATAACAGGTTATATCCAAGAGCTCAACATAACAGTCCCGAAGAAAACATAAAATCCTACTTGTATTTTTAATAATATATAATAATTATTTTATGAAACTTTTGAATTGAAAAGCAAAAATTAATAAACAGCAATTCATAATTCTATAGAAAACTGATAATTATTGGAATTTAGAATACTAATAATGATACACTGGAATTATTTAGAATATGTACCCTGCGACCAGTTAAGTCCTTCAAATACTACGAAAGATTGGTCTTCGCCATTCTATCAACAAATCGAACCCGACCAAAATTAGGTAGACGTGGAGAAAACAACCAATTTCCCTTTCCTCGTTTCAATACTGATTGTGGCCACATCTATTGGTTTCTCCTGGAAGCTCATTGAACAACTATATCTTTGGGGTCTATAAATTCTATAAAAGAAAATAAAGTCTATAAATTCCTCTGTAAAGCGTGGACTAGACTAGCGTACATCGCAAATCCAGATCAGATCCTTAAAACCCGGAGCGGTGATCCGATTAACTCGTCATGGCACGTCTTCCCAATCTCGGTAATGATAAAAACGGTAATAAAAATTAGGGATAATAGGGAAGAGGAGAGCCGAAAGGCAAAAATTCATTTCCAGCCACCGGATTTTGCCGATAACCCGACGCTGGTGTATACGGAGATAAGCAGAATTGAGGGAATAAAATTATAATCGTCACCTGATGACAGGGTTTCAATTTAACTGAATTTAACGCCAATTTAGTGGAACGCCTTTTCGGATAATGAAATGGAATGATTTTATTTTGAGAGGTTCTGTTAATAAATCAATTCACGATTGCCAGGCAAGAGACCAAGATACTAACGTAACAGGAAATTAGCTTGTCTTCTTTTTTAATGAAAACACCTCAGCCTGCTTCAGGACATTTCACCACTAACCTGAAAGAATATTTTCTTTCAATCCAGATTTTTTTCTATTCATATTTTGTGGGCTGGATAGCGATATGGCAATGGTAAAGATCACGGAACATACTGGATGATGTGCGGTTACTTTGAGGGGACTTCGTGGAGAAAGTTAATCTTCAGTTAAGCTTAAATGACTTATGTAGTATGAGATTAAAGTCAAGAAAGCGTGTGAGGCAAATAAAGTCCAAAAAAAGCAGTATATCACCTGGGATAAGGCCGGGGTGATTACGAGGTATCGTGCGGAGGCAGCAACGCGGAGCCAGATTAGAACTCCTAGTTGGCGGCCCGCGAAATGCTGATCGCCATGATAAACGGTTATTGAGTTAAATAAACAGTGTACGGCGAAGAGCTCGTAACTTATAAATATCTATCCTGTTTCCCTTGCTTTGGACTTAGGCTTGATATATGGCGGTATAGCTAAAAGGATTATACACCTACTCCTTTCTTCTTCATAAGTTTGCTTGGCCGTTTCTCTCCAAGTCGGTATCGTTCGGCGTTAGGATATCTTAATAAGATTCATGAAAGGGCGCCATATTTTATATTGTCCCTATCCCGGGGTAATTCCTTTTGAGCGGCTTCGGGTCTCCGCTATTAACTGGTTCATACTTTGGTGTTTGCCTCAGGAGATAACAGCTTTGGGAGAATCAACATTATTTTTGAATTTTGAACAGAATTTTTTTTATATTTTAATTAATTATATCGCAATACATACAACTATAAACAATGCTGGTTTTTAACGGAACGTTTCATTCACCATTTTGTCTAGATTCGAATTCATGGCTTCCTCACTATTTATGTTATTGTAATACTTATAAATACATGACGTTTTAAAACGGTGTTAATGAGAAAAATATGAGAGACTAGAGATATCTCAGTGTTATTGAAGAGTTTCCTAATAATTTACTATAATTAAAATCTTCCATATCCCCAAGCTACTTAACACTGTTTAAGGGAGATTGGAGCAGATTCGTACAGGTTTTTTCACATTTACTTATTTTGTCATCAGTTAATAATTAAGATATTATTGAAGAAGTATGGTCACTTTGATAAGTTTTAACATTTTTTTGAAAAAAATATTTCTAATTTTTACAAAAACTACTAAAACTAATGGTAACAGAAAAACTGTAGGTCTTACAGAAGGCAAGCTTAAGCTGTCACTGTTAAATAGATCAACAAAGACAAAAGCTCTATCGTTCAATAATTACAAATTTGAAGTGTCCGGAGGTGCCTCATGTCCGAACTTGCCCCACTCTACCCTATATTTCTTTTTCGAGTTTGACGTCATCCTCCTATTCATACAGTGATTACAGGACCGTAAGATAATAGCTCTTATCACAGCAAGTTTCATAACGGACACATTGTGTGTAGGTACATTGTTTGTGTATAAATTCACTTTAGTTCCGTTGACCCTGCCTCATCTACAATTGATAGAATAACTTTATTGACAACATCAGCCCGATTATTATTTTAAATATTATAGAAACTATTTAGATGATCATTAGGTAGGTAACGAAATAATTATTAAATAACTAACTAGGCAGATGTAAAGTGGCCACGAGGTTCTCTAGACTTGAATCTATTGGATTATCTTATGGAGTTATCTTAATAAGTCCTTGATTTACACGACATCTGTAAATAACACGTTTTAAATGATCCTTGAGATAATGAGGAAATTATGCAAAGAACATATCTCAAGTTTCATTCTTCCAATTAATTTTTGCAGGCTAGTAAATAATTGTAACTTTGTGTTGGCTTTCCTGATAAGGAAAGCTGTGAATATTTAGATAACTCCTAAATCTTTGAGGCGAAAAGTTCATTTTTTACTACTTACTTTTGGGTGAAGCCTCAGACACTTTTGAGCTCGATTCGTTCGTTGTTGGAGAAGGAATTTCGCACTACTCACAGTAAAATTACTGCGAATAACAATTTACCCTAGAAAGGGCTCCGACGAATCGACCTGGTTGACGTTTCGGCAACTTGTCTGCTGCCTTCTTCAGAACTATCTAAAAAATAAAACTTTAGAAACTATGAATTACAAAAAATTATACCTATTAATGTGTTTGGTCTTTGAGTATTTGTGTGTGATATTCTGAAAATTGCTTTTTGCTTTTGACATGAAAATGTCATTTGATAAGAATTGTCATTATTACGAAAGGTACGTTTAAAATGTTTGGTTAATGTATTGTTATCCGAACGCCAGTGAGGATTATAAAGCCGAGCCAACGGAGACATTTTGGTTGTAGATATTTGGTATTTTTTTGGTTCTATCGCTTATAACTCTGAAACTGCTCGTTTGACCGGATTTTGAAGTATTGCGCGTATGTACAGAAATGAACGGGCTTTCCAAAAATGTGGTCGATTTTGTTGCACGTGCGGGGGGGGGGGGGGCTGACCAGTGGCGTACCAAAGTCAAAAATGCGTTTTTTTCACAACCCAAAGGTCTAGCGTCTTTACCGTAACTTTAACTTAACTTTTGAAGTCTAATTCCGATAAGTTAAATAGAAAAATGTATAAAAATTCGCAAAGTTGGGACGGTTTTTCTAAAAATTTTTTGCAATGGTCAACTTTTCGGCCTTCTGGACCCCTTTAGTTAGACGACTGGCCCAATAACTATGGTACCAGGGGAAAGGGCATATCCTTGGCCACTTTTAATCCTATCTCGCCAAAGGCGTCACTTTAATACAGAGTGGTCAAAAAAATGTCCAAAGACAATTAAGGAAAAGTGTCCAAAATTTGAAGGTAGTTTTTTGCGATTTTTACGAAAACTATGGAACGGTCCGGCTTCGGTGGTATCTGGGCAACTAGAAGAAGTGGAGAGAAAAAAAAAATCAGTTGTTAGTTTTGGTCTAGCTCTTATACCGGGTGAGTTACAAAAGTTTTTCTGTGCCGCATTTTTTGTCATTTTTGGTGTACTTTTCTCACATTTCACCCTGTAGATTCCACATTTTTGCAGCAAAAAATCTGAAATAATTCAGGCAGATAGTACACACATGGACCCTTGATCGTGCCAAGAATCAAGGTCCTAGCTTTGAAATTGAAATTTTGACCAATTTTTAAACTTTAAATTTCAAATTGCCACTTTGAGGTATATTTCTGCCCAGACCGTGCATCTAATACAATGGCTTTCTATCTCAGGGGATACCTTGGAATGTTTTCTTTTTGGGACTTGGGAACCACTTTTCGTTGAGACGTCGCGAAATGGCCTTAATTGAATTTCGAAACGAAAGATGCAGATTTTTGCAAATTTTGGCCTCAAAGTCCCGAATGCTTCCGAAGATCGCCACTTAACTAGTTAATCGGAACCATTCGGAATAGGCTCCGCCCACTGAACGTCAACTGACAGCTAAGATTTTCCGAAATGTAAACATTAACTTTAAAGCTTCAGACTAAGGAAAGTCGGCGGAAAACCGTGGAAAACTGTCTGGCCGGGGAAAATTTGAACATTTCTAGGAAGATTATTGGCAAAATGCCCGGTCCTCGAGGTCGTTTTCACAAAGACTGGTCGATTTGAAAATTTCATGTCGGGATTCATTTTTCGCTGATGACGTCACGGGGTTCTCGCCCAGACAGTGGCGGTTACAAATTCGGGCAAAAATGTATTTTTTCGATTTTTCGGCAGACATGGGCGTAGTTATATTTGTTTTTTGCCATTTCTTCCGTTTTCCCATAAGAAATACATTGTGCAATGCTTTTTAAATGGGACAAAATTGATTTCGTCATAAATAAAAGATGGAGGCGAAAAAAAATGGCCTCCGTAGACAGGGTAATTAAAAAATGGGGATATCTCTGAAACGAATAAAGTTAGGGAGCTGAAATTTGGTACCATGGTTCATTAGGGAATGGACTGCAAGTTGCCATGGGTCGAAACCTTCGTCATGGTACCAAACCCATGGGTACCGTTAACGAAATTTTGCATACAAGTTTTCAGGCTTTTGCACGTGTATTTCCCATAAGAAATACATTGTGCAATGCTTTTTAAATGGGACAATATTGATTTGGTCATAAAAAAAGATGGAGGCGAAAAAAAAATGGCCGCCGTAGACAGGGTAATTAAAAAATGGGGATATCTCTGAGACGAATAAAGTTAGAGAGCTGAAATTTGGTACCATGGTTCATTAGGGAATGGACTGCAAGTTGCCATGGGTGGAAGCCTTCGTCATGGTACCAAACCCATGGGTACCATTAACGAAATTTTGCATTCAAGTTTTCACGCTTTTGCACGTGTATTTCCCATAAGAAAAACGTTGGGCAATGCGTATTATATGGATGGAATGTAGATTACGTCATATTTGGGGTACCATTAATAAATGTGTGTGTCATACTACAAAGTAATAATGGTACATGGTTCAAATTTGGATGGTAGGTACCTATGGGGGTATCATAAATTGTGATATAGCTGACTCAGCTATCATAGCTACAGTAGCTGAGTACCGTTGATAATTAGAGAACTGCTAATGATACATGGTTCAAACTTGGATGCTGGGTGCCCATTGAGGTACCCTGAATGGTAATATAGCTCACATAGCTATATGTAGCTGACTGTAGCTAGGTTATAGCTGTTTTATGAACCGATGGTGATATCGACTTGAAAATCGAATGTTAGGTTATCCTTATGTAAAATTCGCTAAAAATGACATTTCCAAAAATCCAAGATGGCCGCCTGAAAAGTTTTGGTTTTAAAGCGATATCTCTGGAACGGTTTGCGCTAGAAAGCTGAAATTTGGTATGTGGCCATTTTATGGGACGGGCTAGAGGTCTCTGAGGTCCAGAACCTTGCCGCGGGTACCGAAGGTTCCATTTTGGAAACTTTTTTATTAAAATGACAGTTTTTTGCTACAACTTACTTACTGTTGCTAAAGGGCGCCGAAACCAAATATATCCGACGTTTCGACTTTACCTATGCCTACTATACGCCATCATCAGGGTATTCCCTTTTATTACAAATATTGCTTTATAAATGTGCCACGCCCAAACAATCAGTTTTTTGTATATGACTGACACAATAGCTTTAACGAAGCCCATTCGACTGGCACTAACTGCTCGGTTTTACCGTTTCTGGGTTCCGAGATTTAACTGATTAAATTTTTCATTGATAGGGGTAGAGTGACTTTTGCCATTTTATAGCAAAGCCATTTACGTTAATAGAACAACGGTGACTCAATTAAGTGTGAGTCGGCTCAAATACTGCTCAAAACGTTAATTACTCTTTTGCTAAGTTTAATAACAGTCTCATGGGAAGTGAAAAACTAATAAAGTTTTGTAAAAATTACCTAATATTTTTATTTGATCGAACATTACGTCAACAAAATTAAAAACCTTGAACGACAAATTAAGCAGGTATTTTGTGCTCAAGAATGCTCTATTCATGGGTGTCAATAGCATCGTTATACCATGTTTAGTTTTCGAATTATATAGATGTAAGTATTAAAATGTCGATAAAAAGTGGAAAAGTTACGTTTTTGGCGCCATTTTGAAGGGGAAGGAAACTACTGAAAATTCCGAAATTGCAATTTTTTTACATATTTTTGTCCCCTCTTTCATTTGAGACTATTTTTGATAAAATCTATGACAATCGATTTCGGTCGAAAATTTTCACGACCTACCTACCCCCTTTGAAAATTTTGAAATTTTTACATTTTTCTGTTTATCTTGGAAACGGTAAGGTTTTTCGATATGCCGGTTAATATGATGTATGAAGAGGTCATCAAGGGCTATCAGATATCCTGTATCAGAAAGAAGCTGGCTTTCACGGTTTTTGAGAAAATTAAAAAAAGTGCAAAATTTGTACCCTATTTTTGGGCCACCCGTGCTCAGTTACTGTTCTAGTCAGAGCTTCGAACATGGGCTCTACGTGTAGCCCTATTCTTCTACTTCCTTAGCTGTTCTTATACATTTTTTGATAAATCTTCATCGAAACGAGATATTAGCTGTTAAAGGCAGCAATGCACGATTTTTATCTCAAAATTTAGTTTTTTGGGCCGGTTTGAGAGCCCCATATGTTTAACATAGAATTTTCTATATGTGTCATTTAAATCTATAGTAATCGATTTTATTTGTTACTTCGAGTCGGTTTTTAGTGAATAGGACGTTGATTTCTGTTTTAGATAGTATAGGGTGTCTCAAAAAATGATGCATGAAGCTAATATATGCTAATAATGCAGAAAAGGTCCATAAGCAGTGTGTATTTTACATACAAAGGATGGATTATTAAGTACGTAGACCAGCCAGAATAAAATGTTAGATATAGGCGATGAAAGCGTTATTAAAACTTAGTAATGAAAGCAATTTTAATTATTCAAAGAGTATGGTGTTATCAGATATTAGTAATATTTACTGCAGAACTTTTCCTTCGCCATTTTATCCACAAATTGTTAAAAAACACTAAAATTATTCTACTTTTTGGGCTCCTCTTATAGCTTTTGGGATAAATCCTCGTTAAAACGCGATATAAGCTATTGAAGGCTGAAATTCACGATTTTTATCTAAAACTTTAGGGTTTTGAGCCAGTTGGGGAGAGTCTCATATACTTAATATAGAAATATCGACTTTACCCATATAAATCAATAGTAATCGATTTTATTCGTAGGTTCTAGTAGTCGTATAAATAGGGCATATATTTACGTTTTGGATAGTATAGAGTGTCCCAAAAAAGTGTTGTAACCTAGAATTTTAGGATTTTGTCATGTAAATTGATATCTGTTAATTTATTGCGTAAGCTCCAGTAGTTTTATGATAAATAGAGCGTTGATTTCTGTTTTAAATAGTATACGGTGTCCCAAATAATGCTGCAACATTTAACTTTAGTTTTTTTTGTTTAACAATACTTTTTTGTAGGTTTTATTCCTTTATTATAAATAGTGCCTTTGGTTTCTGATTTAGATACTATAGGGTGACCCAAAAATTGACAAATATTACATTTTTAGGAACATCTAAAGCTAGAAAACTGAAATTTCAATTGTAGATTCTGTTCACAATCACAAACAACATGTCATAAATGGCAACTTTGATATGGGTACTCGTGGTGCCATTTTATATCTTTTTATGAATTTTAGCACGTTTTTTACCTGTTTACATATTACTTAATATGAAATAAGGTATTTGAGACGTTTTGACATTTCAGTTACTTTTAGGTATCTTCAGGTTCTTTGTTAATAATTTTACGGCAATTTGGGCTACTTTGCCCACAGCGTTCGGATTTCCTAAACTATGGGCGCCCCGCGCGCATGGTCTTACCCTACAAAACTTCAAAAGTATAATGTGAAAGTTAATATTAATTTATATGTAAGTTACCATTTTGAACTTCTTGTTCTAACATAGGTAACCATGTGTTATCTATGTATGCTGAACAAGAAGCCACACAATGATCTTTGTTAAGTAAAATATATGCACTTTCTTTGATTTTACGCTTCTTTGATAATGGTTCTTTGGATACGATACTAGTATCGTTCCATTTTACTCTATGACCATTATCAAAGGCGTGTTGGCATATATTTGACTTTTCAAAATCTCTGTTTTTTATGTAATTTTGAAGTTCTTTTATTCTCTTTTTTAGAGGTCTAGAAGTTTCGCCTATATAAAATTTCTCGCATTCGCAAGGAATTTTATATATAACGTTTTTTGTGTATTCGTTTTCATTGTGTGGTATAGTTTTTGTCAGTTGTGCACGTAATGTATTTTGTGTTCTAAAAACTGTTCTCATATTGTATTTGTTACCTAATCGTTTAATTTTGTCTGATAACCCTTGGATATATGGTATAAAAAAGTTTGTAATATGTTTATTTTGATTTTGCCTTATATTTGGCAGTTCGAATTGATTAAAGCATTTATTAATGAAATAACCTGGATAATTGTTTTTACGTAAAACATTTTTTATATGTTTCTTTTCAATTTCCAAATTATTATCATTACAAATGATTTTTGCGCGATCAAATAGACTCTTTACAACTCCTTTTTTTTACCATAATAGGGTGATTTGAGTTGTAGTTTAAGTATCGATCTGTATGTGTTGGTGTGCGATAAACAAAAGTTTCAAATCTGTCTAAATCTTTTTTTATCAGTATGTCTAAAAATGGAAGTGTTTGATTGTGTTCTTTTTCAATTGTAAATTTTATAGTGGGTTCTTGTGAATTTATGTGATTGAGAAAGGTGTCTAAATGATTATTACCAAACTGATATATTGAAAAAACATCAACAATATATCTCCACCAAATTAAAGGTTTAAAATTATAATTATAAACATTATTTGATTCAAAATTTTCCATAAATAAATTACTAAGTACAGGAGACAATGGTGAACCCATTGCCATACCTGTATTTTGTTGGTAATAATCATATTTGTATTGAAAATAGGTTGTGTTAACGCATAGTGTTAGTAATTCCATAATTGAATTTATGTTTAGTTTAGTGCGTTCTCTAAGCTTGATGTCATTTTCAAGTTTATTTTTTACAATAATTAAAGTTTTATCGACAGGTACATTAGTAAACAAACTAGAAACATCAAAACTTACCAGTGTGTGATTTGGGTTTATATCTATATCTTTTAGTTTTTCTAAAAAATTACTAGAGTTTTTAATGTATGATTCTGTGTTTCCTACTAAAGGATTTAATATCTCTAATAAAAATCTAGATAGTGGATGTGTTGGTGAGTTAATGCTATTGACAATAGGTCTAAGAGGAATGTTGTTTTTATGTATTTTTGGAACACCGTAAAAGTGAGGTGTTTTACTGTTGTGTGGTGTTAATTTGAATCTTTCTCTATCAGTGAAATTGTTTTTGTGTTTTTTTAAAGTGGTGTAAATTTGTCTTTCTATTTTTTCAGTTGGATCTTTGTTAAGTTTTGTGTAATTACCATCGTTTAAAAGGCTCTCAATTTTTTGTTCATAAGTAATACAGTTCATTATAACTGTAGCGTTACCTTTATCTGCTGGAAGAATTTTAATATTATTATCTTTTTTTAAAAAATTGAGTGCCTTTCGAAAAAAAAAACAGAGATTTTGAAAAGTCAAATATATGCCAACACGCCTTTGATAATGGTCATAGAGTAAAATGGAACGATACTAGTATCGTATCCAAAGAACCATTATCAGAGAAGCGTAAAATCAAAGAAAGTGCATATATTTTACTTAACAAAGATCATTGTGTGGTTTCTTGTTCAGCATACATAGATAACACATGGTTACCTATGTTAGAACAAGAAGTTCAAAATGGTAACTTACATATAAATTAATAATAACATTCACATTATACCTATTTTACACGTAGATAGAACAAATCATATTAGGTACTAAACAATACATTAACCAAACATTTTAAACGTACCTTTCGTAATAATGACAATTCTTATCAAATGACTTATCATGATAATTTTCAGAATATCACACACAAATACTCAAAGACCAAACACATTAATAAGTATAATTTTTTGTAATTCATAGTTTCTAAACCTTTATTTTTTAGATAGTTCTGAAGAAGGCAGCAGACAAGTTGCCGAAACGTCAACCAGGTCGATTCGTCCGAGCCCTTTCTAGGGTAAATTGTTATTCGCAGTAATTTTACTGTGAGTAGTGCAAAATTCCTTCTCCAACAACGAACGAATCGAGCCTAAAAGTGTATGAGGCTTCACCCAAAAGTAAGTAGTAAAAACTGTGAATATTTGTATTTAATAACGGAAACAAAATTAAGTCTTTTTGTAATGGTCAGTTTCAGGGCCTGTCAGACCTCCTTAGTTAGAATCTTTGCCCAACAAGAGTCGCACCGACGAAAAGGGCACAATCTTGGGCATTTTTTATCCTATCCACCCCAAACTGTCACTTTGAATATATCAAGTGCAAAAAGTGTCAAAAATTTAAAGAGATGTTTTGCTATTTTTACGGAAAGTATAGGGCTGCCAGGTTTTGCTTGTACAGGGTGTCCCAACAAGCTATTTCTAGAAATTACTCATCCTAGGACTTCAAAAGAAAAAAATAATAATACATTTTGTCAAGAGAAATTGCTGGAAATTTATTTCATCTCTCTAAAGTTTGTTGCCAGGGGAAATTACACTACTACTACTAATGTGTATGTTTCAGCCTTTAAGCCGCGAACTCACGGTCTCAAATTTGTGGACCTACTCTTTACACTTCATTCTGGTGCTGATAACCTGCGAAGTACAGAGCAATATGGGCTGCTTCTCGAACTGAGAACCATTTGCCATGCAGTATTAGATCTAATACGCTGGTGGATGTCGCTTGTAGAGCTCGGTCTCGGTCTGGAATTTTCACTTCATTCTCGGTCTCGGTCTCGGTCTCGTGCATCGAGACCGAGACCGAGACTCGCGTAATCTCGGTCTTGGTCTCGAAGAAAAAAGGTAGTACCTCATTGTTCTTTTTTTTTTGACATGTGTAAACTTGTAGTAAGCATGAATAAATTCGTTTGTTTGTTTGTTTATATTATTGCATATTTAAAATCGCCTCGACAAGAGCTTTTAAAAAAACCAAAAATATTTTTTAAATGTTTTTTATTTTAATTTTTTATTTTTAATATAGTGACCAAACTACTATATGCAGATGGAAATTAGGTGCGCCACTGGATGCTACGTTACAAAAACTACTAGAAAGCATTCTTACTTTTCATGAAACTAAAAAGACAAACAAGTTTCCAAAATGTCAAATCTCCGAAATCACCCTGTATCTCAAAAACCAAATGGTTATGGGAAATTCTGCTGGCGCCATCTTTAATTTCACCAGAATGTAGCATACTGCCGCGAAAACCTCAATCCTTTACCTTTAAAAGTAAGGCAGGATCCCATTTAGAAGTGCCAAAAATGGGATACCCTATATATTCTTGGGTCCGGTTTTCAAGCGAAATTTCCTGGTGTGATTGAAGTAGTGTCCTTTTGTTCTTTAGAATGGATATCCGAATTTAAAATTTTCACAGTATGTGCCCTCGGTCAGAAGCATTATTTTAACCCAGTATTTAATACCCAGTCAATCGGTTTCTATGACATTTTTCTAGAGGGTAGTGTCCTTTAGAATGGACATCCGAATCTGAAATTTTAATGGTGTATGCCCCGGGTAAGGAGCATTATTTGTGCCATGTTTAGTGTAAATCTGATCAGAATAAATACCCAGTCAATCCGTTTTTATCAAATTTTTCTAGAGGGTAGTGTCCTTTACAACGGACATCCGAGTCTGAAATTTTAACAGTGTATGCCCCGGGCGAGAAGCATCAGTTGTGCTAAGTTTAGTGTAAATCTGATTAGAATACATACCCGTAAATCGGTTTTTATCAAATTTTTCTAGAGGGTAGTGTCTTTTAGGGTGGACATCCGAATCTGAAATTTTAACAGTGTATGCTCCTCTTCAGGATCCTTATTTGTGCCAGGTTTGGGGTAAATCTGATCAGAATAAATACCCAGTCAATCGGTTTTTATCAGATTCTTCGAGAGGGTAGTGTCCTTTTGTCCTTTAGAATGGACATCCAAATCAGAAATTTTAAAATTATATGCTCCGGTTCAGTAGCATTATTTGTGCCAAGTTTGGTGCAAATCTGATCAGAATAAATACCCAGTCAATCAGTTTTTATCAAATTTTTCTGAAGGGTAGTGTCCTTTAGAAAGGACATCCGAATCTGAAATTTTAACAGTGTATGCTCCGGGTCAGGAGCATCATTTGTGTCCAAGTTTGGTGTAAATCTGATTAGAATAAATACCCAGTTAATCGTTTTTTTTCTGGTTAATAAATTAGACACTTCCCTAATATCTTGCAAACGAATGATGTTGTTCGAGACCGAGACTCTCGAGAGTCTCGATTGACAGTATCGGTTTCGGTCTCGGTTTGGCAGATCGAGACCAAGACAGTCTCGGTCTCGGTCTCGAAGTCGATATTAATGTCTCGGTCTCGGTCTCGGTCTCGTACGAGACAGAGACCGAGACCGAGACTTCTCTCGTGGTCTCGTGAAGCTCTAGTCGCTTGCTGCTGCTCTGTACAACTTCTCACCGCTCTTGTGTAGCTTTTTGGCTTTAAGCCGCGAACTCACGGTCTCCAATTTGTCGACCAGCCAAAGCTGTACTGATGAGGGGTAGACATCGAAACTAATATACAGATGGGTTGATCGACCAATTGGTGACCACCTACTCTTTACACTTCGTTCTGGTTCCTATAACTTTGAAGGTACATAGCAATATATGTGCTGCTTCTCGAACTGAGAGTCATCTGATATGCAGTATTAGATCTAATAGGCTGGTGGATGTCGCCTGCTTCTGCTCTGTACATATCACCGCTCTTGTGTAGCTTTTTGGCTTTAAGCCGCGAAGTCACAGTCTCTACTTTGTCGAGCAGCCAAAGCTGTAGGTACTGATGAGGGGTACACCTCGAAACTAGTATATAGATGGGATGATCGACAAATTGGTGACCACCTACTCTTTACTAATACTATTATAGCAAATTTTATATAAGATAGATAGATAGTCTATAAGACTATCTAAAGTGTTTTCCGGGCTATAAAGCCGTAGTCCAATGGAATTGCTTCCTGACGTTTCGTCTACAGCTGCGGCCAACCTTATCAAAGGCGATGAGGCAATGGGCGAAGTGATCTCCCGTCCTTCCCGACATTGACTGATTCGACTGTGCTGAGCTCCGTGGTATTTATTCCCCCAACGTCGCGCTGCAGTGGAGGGACTGGGGTGGGTGTAGTGGTGGTGCAGGGATCAGTGACACATTAGTAAATGGGGCGTCCCATCGAGATGGACATCCTATACAGGATTTTCCAACCCTTAATAAGAATCAATATCTGATTTCTTTTATTTTGGTTTCTAGTTATATGTGATTTTTTTTGTGCCATTTTTCTTCGTATCACTTTTTTGGGAATATTATTGAAGAGTTGACCACCCCGGCCCCACCACTGCGACGCAACGGCGGCGGTACGGATACCACGGAGCGTGCTACAGTCGAATCAGTCATCGTCGGGAAGCAAGGGAGATCACTTCGCCCACTGCCTCATCGCCTTTGATAATGTCTTCCGCAGTAGTAGACGAAACGTCAGGAAGCAATTCCATTGGACCACGGCTTTATAGCCCGGAAAACACTTTGGATAGTATTATTGAAGAGTTATTAATCAATATTATACAAGGAATAATTTCACATATCTTTTCCTAACTTATTTGTCGCATAACAATTGTGTAGCTGCAGAAAACGTGTACAGCAATTGAAGAAGATAGCCAACACATGGGTTTTCTAGATTTGAACACGAAGGAGTACCGCTTATTTACGAAAAACCAGAGAAAACTTGCCACATTGAAGTGTCAGTACCCAAATCCACTGTCTGCTTTATTTTAGATAAGAGTGGTATTAAACTTGGAATTTGTATAGGACTTTAAACCAGGCGGGAAACTGGGAAGGAGCCTATTCTGTGAATCATATAGCAGGCAGTGAGATAACGATAATAATATTCCGTTCAAAATAATTTGGTCAGACTAAAACAAGATAACTAACAACGGAATTTTTAATAGGTGTATTGCTCAAAACATGTAGTGCGGAATTCTTAGAACAAGCAAACTGGAATCTTTTATGTACCACAGCTCTTTAATGACCTTTAACCTAATTCTTACTGGGAAACTAAATATTTAAAAAAGTTTAAATAATTTTCTCATAGCCATTCGAAAAGCCGTGCTTAAGTATTTTTCAAACTACTTGATTTTTTAGGTACTTGAATGAAAACCTTGACTTTACTTCATATTTACTAATGTACAAACATTTTGGTTTCAGCAAGATGGTGCCCTTACACACAATGATAGGTAGGGGATTTATCAAGTCAAGTAGCATGACAATTTTAAGAAATTAGATTGTATTTTGACCGGCCGTGAGAGCCTTCACAATCTTAGTTTGAGTTAAATCAAATCATTTACTGACAAAAGAACTCAACCTGATTTTTTTTTGCCAAAAACTACGGAAACTAGTCACCAAAATACATAAACCAACTACTATTACAATTATTACTATTCTATTTAGGATCATTTTCACTTTATTTAACCGGTAATGTAGGCTTTGCAACTCTCAGATTTTCATGAATATTTCCAGTGGTAGAGAAGATACAGTCCTGGTTTCACATTACTATAGAATGGCAAATTTCCTAAAAAATGGTTATCTAGATACATATAATTGCGTTTAATTTTTTTCGAAATAATTCGAAAAAAAAGCAAGAATTATGAAACAACGCTCTTGACCATCGTGAGTGAATATGAAATGGGGTCTTTTTGCAGCCACACGTAATTGTGTAAAACCGTTCTTTAAAATAACAGAAATATGAATTCTCTCTCTTGAAATATTCGATTTTTATTCGAACAAAGTTTAGCAAAACTCTACCATGTTATCTGAAACGATAAAGTAAGAAGTTGAAGGGAAATGTTGTTCGTAGTGAATGGGAGATTATATTTATGGTGTTTTTGATATACCTTACATAGGCAAATTTCGGAGTTTATACAAAATTTGTTACAATTGTGGTAAAACACCCGCTAGCGGCAGATTTGGAGAGCGATCAAAACAAATTTCCAGCATTACTATAATTTTTTTTTCTTTCTATATCCTACGATGTATTGTTTTGTAGAAAAAGCCGCTTACCTCGCTTATTGGGACACTCTGAACATACAAAGTTGGGTGACGCAAGAAAAATTAAAACCCAGGTGTCAGTTTTATCTAGCTCTTATACCAAGCGTCCCACAAAAGTTTGTATGTTTCACATTTTTTTTTTAAATTTGGGAGTAGTTTTATCACATTTCACCCTGTAGACTCCACATTTCACAAGGGTGACAAAACACACCATAAAACAAACCTCCAGCTATTATTAACCTTACGGATTAGGGTGAATATGATCCTATTTGACACCGGCAACCTACGGTTTATAGAGCATTATAAAGACATTTTAAAAAAAGTAATCACAATGCTAAGTGTCAATCTTAGGACCATATAAAAAATGTCTTCACTTTCAGCATGAAAGGTATAACGGCGGCTTTCCCCTCCCGTGATATACGGATGAAACTCTAACTTATCCCCTCGGCAATTTAAATTATGATTTTAATTGGGATAATCGGATTGGTCTTATTATCAGGATTCCAAACCTTAATACCTTCTTAAAGCAGTTCATATCATCAAAGAAGTGAAAGACGGCAATATATCTGGGCGTTCTGTTATGTTATATAAAACATCCTAAGCAATATAAATCTATATTTACGGAGATATAATTTCTGAGCTTATTAGAGAACAAACGTAATTATACTTTAAAGCAAGGTATATTTAGCGATTATTCTTGTATTGGTAACAAGGCCTTTGATTTTGCTTTTCCACCTCCGTTAACCTTTTGGTTTTAACTTCAAGTTTCTCAAAGTATAAAATTAATGACGACTTTCTTGCTTTGATGCAGAAATTTCAGATTTGAACCCTTATAGTGAAAAAGCATTGTTCTTACCTCTCACAGCTATTCATACTCCAACTCAATTAAATAAGAACGAAAAATAATCCCTATTCACTAATCCTGGAGCGATTTATTAGAAGGATGCGAATCTTGTAATTCCCTTTTGCACCCTATTGAACTAATTACTCACTAATTAGGATTTGCTGGATTATTTAATAGTTGGTGTCCTATAAATCGATACTTTCGTCTTGGAAGTCTAAGGAGTAGTCCCAACGATAATCCGACCATCACATAAATATGATCAAGTGTGAAGCCAGGGCTGGAAGTATTAAGCCCAAGCTTCTAGTTTGCCATGTCCCAAGAGAGCAGCTGAGATGTTGGGCTAAAAACGATCGGCCGATAAAGTTACGGGTATCGAGCAACTTACCTATAAGTTCCGTATCGTATTTGAATTTCTAATATATCACCATACCAACCCAGAAATATCCAAATAAAAAAATAATCCTCATATCTGCCTAAAGCTAGCCATTCGCATTGTGAAATACGATACTGGAAATAATCATAACAGAATTCTTGTTGTCCGCTTGACTGGATGACTTCCTATTTTAACTGGAAGGTCCAGGATTTAGCCTTTTCGGTCAATATGGGATTTAGAGAATTTAAATTTGCTGATTCTGATATACTGCAAATTGCCTGAAGAGCGCTCGGGGAAGATTTCCCTATTTTTAAGCAGTTATTACTCTAGTTTTTGAGAGAGTAATTCTTTAATCTTACTAACAGAAAACTTTACCGAAAGATTTCTAAATGTGGCAATAATTCGATGGAGAAGTTATCCGAAATGCGAACAGAAAAGAACGCTGATAACCCATCCTTTGCTCCGGGTTTATTAAATGAAATAAGACGTATACGTTGTTATCGGCTGGGAGTGGCAAGCGTTGGGCCACTTTGGCAGCTTTCATTTTTGAGAATTAATTTCCTGTTGGCATTCTTTAAAAAGGGGAGACAAGCACAGTGCATTTGTGACTTCGAGCCAGCTAACCGCACATTGTTTGCGGCGAAGCTAATAAGAAAAACTCTAACTGCTTTTGCCAGATTCACTTTACCAGGGACGTTCTTAAAATACTTGCTTTCACTTTAAACAAATTATTTATATAAAACTCATTTATAATTCAATATTTATTGTTAATAACGGCATATCATAAGCGCCACAGTTATGAGTGATAATTAGATGTCATCACAATTTCAAAAACGAATGTGAGTATCTTTTTGAATCGCTCCGGTATTGAAATACTCATCAAAAATATATCTAGTGAAGCAAAATTTAATTAAAATTCAATCAGAACGCCGTTGGCATTTATCACAGTGTTATCTCTTCGGGTTCTGCCTAAGAAAACATTTTAAATAGTAAATTGTCAGCATCTGCACTGCCTCCTATGAAATTATGTGTCTTAAATGGAAGAAAATCAACACATTTAGAAGATAAAGCCGAGACATCTCGCGTGCTTTTTGGACGGTTGGCCGTTATTTGACGTTCCGTCTGTCATATTTTATTGCTGCCGTTCGCTTATCAACGATAAACTTGGAAATTTTATTGCGTATTACGAGTTTAAATTTTTCTTCTTAAATGCCAGGGGCGCAATCAGGCCAGATATTATGTATCTATTTCAGATTCCACTGCGCCAGGCTCGTAATTGAGAGAGAGGGATTGAGGTCTTAAATGTTCTGGTGTCATTAGGTTAACCTTTTTGCATTGGCGTAGTATTGGTGAGTAATGACACGAATTAATTATCTTGTCATAAAAGTACCGATATTTAAACAAATCTAATATAAATATTATTTATTATTTATTTATTTATTAGCAACAGCAATATAGGTGCGAAATCTCGGCCATCTGTCTGTGGGAAGAGACAACATCGACGGTTCACTTTACGATTTGTCTCACATACCCTTTGTAGAAGAACCAGCCGTCGTCTGATGGCGCCACTTGCACATATACACATCGCCTTGGGCAAGAAAAAAAACCAAGTTTCTCGAACTCCATTTTCTGTCACGTTTGAGGTATACCGTACTGATGAGCTCCAATAAGAGCGAAACCGGTCTATGTTGACCTCTACCTGAGAGAAAATTGAGTTTGATACTCTGCTAGACGTCGCCCCCAGATAATATAAGTGCGAAATCTCGGCCATCTGTCTGTGGGAAGTGACAATTTCGGAGGAAATCTGCTTTGGTTCCGTTTACGATTTGTCTCACATACCCTTTGTGGAAGAACCAGCCATCGTCTGATAGCGCCACTTGCACATTATTTATTTAGGTCAACAAAAACCGCCATTTCAAGTCTCTTATACCCTGATAAGCTTCGATTTTATGACCCACTAGATAATTGGCAAAAACCAAACTAATTATTGGTTCTACCATAATGGCTATATTTATATTTTATTTGTTTATTTTTATTGAATTTTATGCATTTTTAGGTTCCTAAAAGCGTGCCTGCAGTTGTCTCTGTAGCTCAGATCCGAGATCACCCGGACTGCCCGCCTCTGAAGTTGAAAAACTCTAGCAGAGCAAGGCAAACCCCCCCCCCCCCACCAGGATCCTATATGACACAGAATGAATAACCGCAAAGTAAGCAGCTTTCACTGTTCTAAGGCCAACGCAGTCCTTCAGAGCCCGGAGAAGAAACACTCCAGCACGAAGCCTGCCCGAGAGAGCATCAACTTGTGTACCAAACGTAAGCCTCGAATCCATGTTTATACCCAGAAACAAAACTTCAAACATCCGAAAGATCCCCATCATCAACATGTCTCATTGCAAACACGATATTCTGGTTCGTTCCGCATTAAGAAGCACCCGGTTCGAACAGAACCAGGCTCCTGCGAGAGAACAGGCCTCCTGCATACTAGAAAGAACTCCACACAGCGAGGGGCCAGAAAAGGACAAGGTGGTGTCATCCGCAAAGAATGTAAAATTCACACCCGATACAGCTCTCGGAAAATCGTTGATATAAATTAGAAATAGTAAGGGCCAGTATAGGAACACTCCAGCACGAAGCCTGCCGAAGGCAGAATCAACATGTGTCCCAAATATAAGCCTCGAGTCCATATTTATACCCAGAAACAAAACCTCATCCGAAAGATCCCCATCATTCACATGTCTCGTTGCAAACACGATGTTCGGGTCCTTTCCCACATTAAGAAGCCGCCGGTTCGAACAGAACCAGGTTCCTGCGAGAGAACAGGTCTCCTGCATACTAGAAAGAACTCCACACAGCGAGGGGCCTGAAAAGGGCAAGGTGGTGTCATCCGCAAAGAGAGTAACATTCACACCCGGTACAGCTCTCGGAGGATCATTGATGTAAATTAGAACCTTAGTTTACGATCCCCTGGCAGAAGCCATAGCACTCCAGCTTTCCTGTAAGTATTTTGTGTGAGACGCAATCAAATGCCTTGGACAAGTCACACAGCATTGATGTAAGCCAAGTTTTCAAATGAGCTGTATATCTGATTTAGTAGAGTCAACACTGCCTGAGTAGTATCTTTGCCCCCACGAAAACCAAATTGACCATCAAAGAACAGACTATTCCGTTCATGGTAGTCAGCCATACCGGCGGTGATTGCTCTTTCAAAGATTTTGAATAGTATGGGTCTCTAGATGGAAACATCAGAAATGTCGCCCTTTTTGAAGATAGGAGCAACTATAACTTGTTTTCAGCATTCAGGAAAGCAGGTTTAATTTTTCAGTTTTTAAAATTATTTATAACGCCTCATAATTCGATATAAGTAAGCTCATTAAACTGAAAGGAAGTTTGGACACCCTGAAGACCATCCAAAGGATCGGTATCAGATGGAGGTATGCAATCAGAAATAGTTTGACTAACGGCAGAACAATATTCATTGAAGGTATCCGTGGGATATTATGAGCAATACGATGTTGCACTAAATTATTCCTTTGAGAATTTAGTAGTTCAGTCTATTCTGTAGTCTAAACTGTTGTCCAGTCTAAACCCGTTGTACATCTGCCTGTTGTACTCGGTCTTGTATTGTTTAGCATTATCAGCCAATAATTGATGCCGATCAAGGACAGCACGCAGCTCATCATCAAACCAGTCAAAGCAGGGAGCGCTATTTTTTTGAACTCGGTATGTTTTCTCAGGGGGCGTTGGGGTTGTGCTGTAGAGGTAGTACCTTTCATCAAGGATGGTCGTGCTCAGTGGTATAACCGGTGAGTAGTCGGCGATGACTGGTCCTCACAGGGCACCCAATTCTCACTTATGGCTCCATCGTGCCACACCCCGGGCAACTGCATCGACCTGCAGGCTAAACTAAGTGAGGATAGCCAGATATGGTGAAAAATTCGCAGCGTCTGACCCAAAATGGGCGGCTGCAAACGGCGTCTGTTCCCATAGTGGGCGGCTGACTCAGACACTCACCAACACGCCCGGCCAGCGTGGTGTTTTAAGGCTAAAATCCCGTAAATTAAAGAGACGAAAAGGATACGGCCCTCAGTCCCCGGCGGATAGCTGGTTCCCAGCCAAGGTGGCGGCTGGATCAAACAGAGATCAGAGGGTGCTAAGAATCACCGGGTAGGACCAGGCCACCAAGGACGAAGAAAACTATATATTGCGACGTATAATACAAGAACGCTTTTGCAAGACCAGAAAATCCTTGAATTGGAGGAAGAGCTTAGCAGAATACACTGGGATATAGTGGGTCTTAGCGAAATTCGCCGAAGAGGAGAACAACAGCTCAGGCTAAAATCAGGAAGCGCGCTCTACTTTAGAGGAAATGAGGACAGATCAGAGGGAGGAGTTGGTTTTATAATACATAAGAGACATATTAAGAATATTGAACACCTTGAGAGTGTAAGCCCTAGAGTTTGCTTATTAGTACTGAAGTTAAACCAAAGATACAGCATTAAGATTATTCAAGTCTATGCACCTACATCCACCTATTCCGATGAAGATTTAGAGATCTTCTATGAAGACATTGCCAGGGCAATGTCCAAGGTCCCAACACATTTTACAGTGGTAGTTGGAGATTTTAATGCTAAACTCGGAAGAAAGCAGGATGAGAGTGAATTCTCCCTTGGACAGTATGGGATAGGAGAAAGAAACGATAGAGGAAACTTTCTGCTGCAGTTTCTCTTAGAACACCGCCTAAATGCTATGAATACCTTCTTTAAGAAACCGGAACAACGGAAATGGACCTGGGCTAGCCCTGATGGGAACACGAGAAATGAAATAGATTTCATCATTACAGACAAGAAGCAAATCATACAAGATGTAACAGTACTCAACCGTGTATCAGTGGGAAGCGATCATAGAATGGTGAGAGCAACAATAACGTTGAACTTAAGGAAAGAGAGAAGAAAGCTCCAAAACACAAAAAATAAGAAATGGAATACAGTTGCAAACAAAGAAGAGTATCAAAGAACCATAGCTGAAAAATTGGGAAATATAGACACAAAGGATGTAGAAGACTTGAATGACACAATACTGAAATCGTTACGAGAAGCTCAGCAAATACATTGTACCCAAAGGAGTGATAAAGAAGAAAGACTATCGGGGAACACCCGCCACCTTATGAAACAAAGGCGAGAAATGATACACAAACAATCAATCAACAGAGACCAGTTGAGAATATTGAATAGGAATATATCGAGAGCCGCACGGAAAGATATCAGAGATTACAACACAAGATGGGTAACGAGGGTCATAGAGGAAAACAAGAGCATGAAAGTACTCAGAAATAAACTCGCTTTGGGGAGGACAGAAATCATTAAACTGGAAAACGCAGATGGACAAATAGTCACAAATAAACAAGAGATTCTAGAAACTGTGAAAGATTTCTATGCAAATTTATATTGCAATAATGAACAGCCGAGATGCACAGAGGACATCCCTCGAGTTTTAAACCAGGGATCGGAGGAAATGCCTGACATAACAGAGGAGGAAGTCCTAAAATCAATGTCGGAAATGAAAAACAATAAGGCTCCAGGTGATGACGACATCGTGATTGAGGCAGTTAGGGAACGTGGAGAACAACTGTTAAAGGCCATCACAAAATTATTCAACAAATGTCTTGTGGAAACCACAACAGCTACAAAATGGAACAATGCAATCATAATCATCATGCATAAGAAGGGCAACATTGCCGACCTGAAGAACTATAGACCAATTAGCCTGCTTTCTCATCTCTATAAATTGTTCACCAAAATTCTAACTAAGCGTCTAACATCGAAATTGGACTTCTACCAGCCTACAGAACAGGCAGGTTTCCGATCCGGATACGGAACAAACGACCATCTGCAAGTTATTAAGACATTGATCGAGAAGTCCGTTGAATACAACAAGCCACTCGTGTTAATATTTGTGGACTACGAAAAGGCGTTTGATTCCATCAAGCACAGCGAGATGTTTAAAGCGCTTGCCGACTGCCGAGTAGACCACAGATACTCTGCTATACTGCAACATATATACGAAAATGCAACAGCGAGCGTAAGACTCCATGAAGAGACAGATAGATTCAGAGTGCAGTGCGGTGTACGACAGGGCGACACAATCTCCCCTAGACTGTTTACCACTTTGTTGGAGTATATGTTCAAGAGTGTCGAGTTGGAGAATATGGGTATAAATAGTAACGGTGAAAATCTCAGTCACCTTCGGTTCGCTGACGATATTGTACTGATTTCAGATAGCTTGGATAAGGCAGAGAAACTGCTTATGAGACTAACATCTGCTTCACATAAAGCTGGGCTTAAAATCAATCCATCGAAAACAAATTTCATGACAAATCTAGTCCCAAGCCGAAACTACTTAGTAGAAGGAAAAGAAATTTTCCAAGTTACATCCTACAGATATCTGGGCCATGATATTACGATTGGCAGGGACAATCAAACCTGCGAAATCAAAAGAAGGATAGGACTAACGTGGGCCGCCTATGGGAAGCTGAAGCACATTTTCAAGTCCGAAACCCCCATATGCCTTAAGCGGAAAGTGTTTGATCAGTGTGTTCTGCCGGTTCTGACTTATGGTTCGGAGACCTTAACTCTAACACGAAAATCGGTAAATAAAGTAAGAGTGGCCCAGCGAGCCATGGAACGCTCCATGTTGGGAGTCACGCTGAGAGACAGGATTCCGAATGATCGGATGCGCCAGAGAACAGGGGTTACCGATGCAATCCAGCGAATAACATATTTAAAGTGGAACTGGGCTGGACATGTCGCAAGAATGACCAACGAAAGATGGACCAAAAAGATCATAGAGTGGAGACCTAGGCAGGATGCGTTCAGGAACAGAGGTCGTCCGCCGACCCGGTGGACGGATGACATAAAAAGAATAACACCAAATTGGATCCAGGATGCCCAAGATCGGAACAGATGGAGATCGTTAACGGAGGCCTATGTTCAGCAGTGGACGAGACAGGCTGTTTGATGATGATGATGATGATGATGTTTTCTCAGGAGGTCTTTCGCAAGTATTCTCTCCTCAGCCTGCAATCTGAGGAGAGAATACTTGTGAAATGACTAAATTTTGTATCCGGAAGTAGAGTATCGTCATCAACAAAATCAAAAGTCTGGGACTCAATAATGACAGAAAACTTCTACAAGCCAACCCGGGTGACCGGCCTAAAAGTGCTTTTTAACTGCCCCATGGGCTTCCCAACAGGTCGCTCAATGCCCACGATTTAAGCCAAATGAGCTGACAAGTGGGGATCAACAAGGGCCCACTTGAAATCCCCAATACCAAAGTTTATCCAGGCAGGAGTTGCCACGAGTAGGCTGTAATGGTGTTTACCTTAGAGTCTCAAGCATAGTCCATATCTCTCAAGCATGACATTATATTAAATTGTACTTTTCTAAATACACCCTAACAATTAATGTAGCAGAAAACCTCACTTTTAAAGTTACTAACGGGGACAGACGTCAGTATAAATACGAAAATTGTACTTGAATTCTCTTTCACCCCGGTCAACGAATGCAATTATGCAGACATCAGCCAATGATATCGAGCGATCCAGACCATTAATCCGCCGCGAAACTGTACAATCAATAGGAAAATCAGCAGACGCATACCCACGTCCTCGTTATCTAGAGTAATAAAAGCTGTGGTCTGAACTATTTTCAGATTTTATTGCTACGGCTTTCTTTGATTAAGAATACATTCAACATGTAATGTGCATTTTCCTTACAACATTTCGGTATGCTTGACTTAAAAAAAGAAATTTGAAAGAGTAATATCAATCAAACAATTTAAATATCACAGTTTTTTAAATTATGCATTTTAATTATGTTAATTAAGTTTAATTAGTATCTAACCTGAACTAATGTTTTTATTCATCTGCTCACGGTTAATAATACCCGCTCGGGTGTCGTGCAACCCTTGAACTCTCGCTACAACAAAGACATATTTCAATACAAGTTAACTTTTTATGTATTTAGTATCTAATTTATTACACTAATAAGAATAAAGTTATTGCAAAAATGTGTCAAAAACGCGTTTATTTACATAACAGCACAAGCGAAAGGATATTGAAGCAAAGTGTTAATAAACTCTCTCCGTCGGGGAAGCTTTTAACGAAGGGATGAGCCGGGAAAGCAACAGGTTATCTCGTTTGAGGGAATAGAGGGATAAACAGTGGAAACCGTCCTGTCGCTAGTGTAAAAAGATTAATTTTCCGAAAACCGTATATAGAGGATAGCGTGGACTTTAAAGACTTCTAATTGGCCATTAAGGGTTATTTTGTGCTCGAGGCGCCGCTGAAAGTGGTGTGTATGTGGTCAGATAGGCGACCCCACCGCCTTGCCGCAACTGCTAAGTATCCAGGCCTCTCTACTTAATTAGTTGAAAGCGGAGTTCCCTTTGGTCTTCGACTTATAAAGATCTATTGATGCATGAGCATTATTAATTCTATCTAACTCAGATTCGAACGGAGACCGCATCCAAGTTTTACTTACCAAATAGGATAAAGCTACAAAGTGAATTGAATTGGTAACTTAATTTTGTCGGGACATCTTCCGTAATTACTTTAATCATAACTTTACCTGGACTTGAGTAAAGTAAAGGAAAGAGTAATGATATCGTTACAATGTTTGAGTAAATATCCTTTTAACAAGTATTTCATCTGAGGAGAATATGGATACGTTTGCATCCCCAAATCCCACTCTTAAATAATCCCCATGTTTAGACTGTACTCAATATATGGCCAGATCTTTGGTAACAAGGCTAAAAGGAAGTCGAGGATTTACGTAAAAGCGTATCTCTCTCTCGGTGTTCGGTGATCTCTCATCCAGGATGACAAGGAGTTGAGAGGCTTTTCAAATAACTTCAATTGAACCGCAAATATACCTCGGTTTTGTACACTTTGTCGAATTTATTTATTTTTCCTTTATATGTCTGGATCATGTTGTTTATTATTATTTTATGTCTGAAGGTAGGTACCATAAAATAAAAGTAAGCCCATTAAAAGAGCGTAAATAAGTTTTTCCTGTATAGAATATATCATAATAATTTCGGGTAAACTGCAAGCGGGGGATCTGCAGGAACGTTCGCAAGCCCAACAATATAATTCCAAGAAGGCAGTAAATCTCAACTTTTAGGAGTGTGCGACTCGGTAAAGAGAGAAAAGCACGAAAGGAAGGGGATTAAAGATCAGTAATCTTATAGGTTAGATGAATTATGGCGGTATTTCCCGGTTCCATTTCGCTTCCCGAGCCACCTTTTCAAAAATCCTTTATGTTTGCCGAGAAATTGCCGTTTAGTTGCTCGAGATTATGGAGACGAAATTAATTAAGATTCTATAGCCCATGTATCTTCGGATTTCGATGCCAGGTGCCGGTATAGACGTAGTCCCGAGACAACATAGTCTTACGCGAGGGCCTGCTTATGATTTATCTCAGCCACTTATTGCGCCCTACTTATTAAGTGTACTTTACTGATTAACTCAATTCCTTCCAGGTTAATGCTTATCAAAAACATTTATATTGCTCTTGCTAATTTATTATTTGGGACATAAATTTTAATTACCCTTTGAGCATATTTAATCACTTTCATATCGCCCCCTGCTCATAAAAAGGGGGTACATATCCAAAGTAACAAACAGTTGTGTGAAGTTCTACCTATCTATGCACTTTATGTTTTTAGCAAATAATTAATTTTGTCCTCTTTGTTTGATTAATTGTAATTAATTAAAACAACTTAGTTAATAAGGTGGAGGCTTGAGATCGAGGACAGATCCTATAATTCTATAGATTCTATATTGAGACACAAAGTATCAGAGAGAGCAGGATATGAACGCAACAATCATAATAACAGTGAAATTAGTCGTATAAGTGGACTTTTTTCTAAATGCCTCCAAGTCACATTCTAAAAGTACGTAAAAATCGACCACCAAAGGGCTCGGTGGTCGACTATTCTCCCAAAATATTGATCCTACGGGACTTACTTAACGGTGAAAAGACTTCGAAAGGAACAAAATACTATTGGATTTACTCCAGTTGGTCCATTGTTTGTAAAGCTACAGGCAGCTCAATGGAAGTTGAAAAAAAAAATAGTAAATACCCTCCCCCTTTGGTCAATTTCAAAAAAATTATGATAAATTTTTTGGCTGTTTTTGATCGGAATAACACAAACATAATAAGGGTGAAATCAGTCCCAAAAAGTTTTTTTTTTGTAAATGCATCCAAAACACACTTTAAAAGTACCCTAAAATCAACCACAGAAAGGGTCTATCTCCAAATCTTTTGAACCTACAAGGCTTTCTTTGATGGAAGGTGAAAGAGCACATCAAAAAGAACATTATATTCGCTATAATCGGTTCACTCGTTCTAAACTTACAGGCAGTCCAAGTTGGAATTTGAAAAAAAGAGGGTACCTATTCTCCCCCATTGGGTCAATTTCGGAAAAATAATGGATTTATTATTTGCTATTTTTAAAAGAAGTGAGGCGATTTCAATCCTCTATGAACGTAAAAAAACATAATATAATTGAAATTAGTCTCATAAGTGGACTTTTTACGAACTGCCTCCAAAGCACATTTTAAAAGTACCTAGAAATCGACCACCGAAGATGTCTATCTTCCAACCTTTTGAACCAACGGGACTTTCTTAGGTGGGAAGTGAAAGAGGACATCAAACAAAACAAAAGAACGTTGGATTCACTATAATCGATCCACTCGTTCTAAAGTTACAGGCAGTCCAATTTGGAATTGAAAAAAAGAGTTCCTATTTTCCCCCATTGGGTCAATTTCAGAAAAATAATGGAATTTTTTTTTGGTATTTTTAAAAGGAGTGATGCGATTTCAAATCTATATGAACGTAGAAAAAACATAATATAATTGAAATTAGTCTCATAAGTGGACTTTTTTCAAACTGCCTCCAAAGCACATTTTAAAAGTACCTAGAAATTGACCACCGAAGGTGTCTATCTTCCAAACTTAGGGACCTACGGGACTTTCTTTGGTGGGAAGTGAAAAAGGACATCAAATAGAACAAAAGAACGTTGGATTCACTATAATCGGTCCACTCGTTCTAAAGTTACAGGCAGTCCAATTTGGAATTGAAAAAAAAGAGGGTACCTATTCTCCCCCATTGGGTCAATTTCGGAAAAAGTAATGGAATTCTTTTTTTGCTATTATTAAAAGGAGTGAGGCGACTTCAATCCTCTATGAACGTAAAAAAAAAAAACATAATAAGATTGAAATTAGTCTCATAAGTGGACTTTTTTCGAACTTCCGGCAAAACATATTTTAAAAGTACCTAGAGATCGACCACGGAAGGTGTCTACCTTCCAAACTTAGGAACCTACGGGACTTTCTTTGGTGGGAAGTGAAAGAGGATATCAAATATAACAAAAGAACGTTGGAATCACTATAATCGGTCCACTCGTTCTAAAGTTACAGGCAGTCCAATTTGGAATTGAAAAAAAGAGTTCCTATTCTCCCCCATTGGGTCAATTTCAGAAAAAAAATGGTTTTTTTTTGCTATTTTTAAAAGGAGTGAGGCGATTTCAATCCTCTATGAACGTAAAAAAAAACATAATAAGATTGAAATTAGTCTCATAAGTGGACTTTTTTCGAACTACCTGCAACGCACATTTTAAAAGTACCTAAAAATCGACCACTTTTCAACTTTAACCAAACTTTTCATCTCGACGCTGCGCGTCTCGATAAACTATCAAATCTCTCGACAGTAATGAACGACTTCCCACCCCGGTATGTAATATACAATTTTTCTATTTTTAAAAGGAGTGAAGGGATTTCAATCCTCTATGAACGTAAAAAAAAAACGTAATAAGATTGAAATTATTCTCATGAGTGGACTTTTTTCGTACTGCCTCCAAAGCACATTTTAAAACTAGTGGTGGGAAGTGAAAAAGGACATCAAATAGCACAAAAAACCGTTGGATTCAGTTCAATCGGTCCACTCGTTCTAAAGTTACAGGCAGTCCAAGTTGGAATTTGAAAAAAAGAGGGTACCTATTGGGTCAATTGACCCCATTGGGACAATTCCGCAAAAATAATGGATTTTTTTTTTTACTATTTTTAAAAGGAGTGAGGGGATTTCAATCCTCTATGAACGTAAAAAAAAGTAATAAGATTGAAATTAGTCTTATAAGTGGACTTTTTTCGAACTGCCTCCAAAGGACATTTTAAAAGTACCTAAGAATCGACCACCGAAGGTGTCTATCTGCCAAGCTTTTGAAGAGGGGAAGTGAAAGAGGACATTAAATAGAACAAAAGACCGTTTGATTCACTCCAATCCGTCCACTCGTTCTAAAGTTACAAGCGCTCAAATTTGGAAGTTGAGAAAGAAAAGGTATACCCTTTTGGTCTATTTTGGTCCCCTTTGGTCTATTTTGAAAAAACGACGGTAACTTTTTTTTGGTTTTTTTGATTGGAATGAGGCGATTTCAATCCTCTACGAGCGTAACAAACATAATAAGATCGAGATTAGTCACATAAGTGGACTCTCTTCTTAATGTCTCCAAAGCACATTTTAGAAGTACCTAAAAATCGACCACTGAAAGGGTGTAGCTCACCCACTTTTGAAACTACGAGACTTTCTTTGGTAATATTACCACATGTCTCAAAAGATTAAATAAATACGATTTTTTTTATTTATCCCAGTTTTGTTGAGTTCAAATAGACTGAAAAAACGGAAGGTAAAAATTTCTTACAAGGAATCGATAACTACTTTAAAATTCTAGATCCATTCAGTTATATGACCCCAAACATAGGTACATTATTGAGTCAGTACAAATCATCAAAAATACTACACAAAACACTACCTATTTATTCTTTACACCCCATTTACTTCATATTCTTGCTGTCATGGTGAATAAACGGTCTTCATTTACCTACTAAAATCTTATTCCCTTTCTTAAGGTAGGTATATTGACCTTTAACCTTGACTGTTGTATCTGTGAACAGTGGCAACAATGCCTCCACCTGATACCGAACGTCGCTTACAGGAAGTGGAGGAATGTTTTGTGTAACTGTAGGACTTTAACGGACAGGGACAGTGAGATCGACAGAGAGGTGGACGACGAACCAAAGAACAATCTGGAACAAACTGTGATGCAGAAAGACATTGAGTCTTCTCCATGCGAAGCTGTGATAACGGAGGCTGAAAATCGAGAACAGTCTCATACCAGCTACCAACGTAAACCCAACCCAGGCCGACCATCCCCTCACTCCACGTTCTCTATACAAAATATATATTTAAGTATCTCCTGATGTTATAGTAAAACAATACTCAAGTAAGCTTTAATCTTTTAATAACCAAAAGAACCCCATACACAACACATACATTATTGAGTCAGTATAACTAATCAAAAATACTACACAAAACACTACTTTATGGCCCAATTTACTTTATATTCTTGCTATCATGGTGAATAAAATTTCTTCATTTACCTACTAAAACTTTATTTCCTTTCTTAAGGTAGGTATGTTGACCTTTAACCTTGACTAATAGGTATAAACGTGGACTAACTAGATATTTTGAATTATAGAACCCATTGACATCATTAACAAATACAGGAACTTCTTCCTCCATAAATTCTAGAATATTTTTATTTGGGTATACAGTTAAATGAGTTAAATGAAAGCAATATGGTTTATTCTTGTAATGTCTTTTGTTTGATATACTATAACATAAACCAAAAAGTAGTACTATATAAGAATACCTCTGATACTCCCTGATTTAGTAAAAATTAATTAACTTCATAGGGGTGAATTTTCTGAAGAAACTGTTTACATCTGAAAATAGCGGTTTGGCTATCCCTGTTCCACTATGACAATTATTAAACAATTTTATAAAAAACAGCATTTCTTTAATTCCATAATAACAATATTGCTGTTTGTACCTATAAATAATATGAAAAAAATCAAGTAAACTGTGACAGTTATTAAAGTAAATGCTATAAAATTGGCTCCCTGAAATAGCATAAATCTCAGTAAATAAACCACTACAAATGTCGATAACGACCGTATATATTATTTGTTTAAACATACTTCAATTAATATTAATAATTTATCAGGTTATCGGCATTTTGAATTTAGCCGGCATTTCTCGCCAATGGCGGCTTTACATTTTTACGGTTCCTAGTGACCGTCGGCCAATCAGAGTGAGACAACACAATGGCTGACGCATGAGCGTTGCCATAAAACCGCGGCCACGTACAAATCACTTCATTTCATTCCTCATTTTGACAGTTCGCAAAAATTCCTTGAAAAGTGATCAAGCCGGCCTGAAATTAGTTTTTCAAAAGAAAAGAGGCAAACATGTACCTTTTAAAACTACTTGCGGTGCTATATGTGGCTTCCTGTGCCTTGGCAAAAGAAGAAGATGTCTTGGAATTCGGAGACAGCGACTTTGACTCCAAAATTGCTGAGCATGAGACTGCCCTTGTCATGTTTTATGCCCCATGGTAAGTTGTTGCTTAATTTCGAGCCTTTCAGCCCTGTATTGAAGAGCTGCTCAACTTCCATGAATGTAAAAACTGATCAGGTGAAACTCCTTCAAAACTATTTTAAAAATATAGGTTATAATCAGGGGTGTGCTTCCATTTGAGGTTCTTGTCCAGTTCTATTCTCGGTTCCTGTAATAACTGTATATTTGGTACAGGAACTTAGCAGAGTTACATGTGAAGAATTTCCATTGTTAATTGCAATCCCAAGTATGTAGGTTTCCATGTAGGTATTATTGAGAGCCATACAGACCAATCAGAGCTTAGGTCAGATTCTTGGTTTCCATGACAATCAGTCTGATGGAAAAGTTTACAGATTATTAATAATTGGGATCTATTGAATTGTATTGTATTTAATGTGAGTGGACTTGTACAGTCCTCCACCGTGACCTGCGATCTATTGTGGCTCACTTGAAGTGTTCCTAGCAAAGTTTGTGGTAACTCCACAGTCTGCTAGTTGTCAACCATTATGCCCAGATCCTCATCGAAATTTGCATCTTGAGGTTCAATGTGTAGGTTCCGCCGACCACAGCAGCTGAGAAGTTTAGTCAGCGAACCCTGAAAATCGGCACCTGATTGGCCAATTTCAGGGTTTGCTGACAAAACTACTCAGCTGCTGCCGTCGGCGGAACTTAAGCAATGATTGTGTTTCCCAACAGTGAGTATCTTGATCTGGCAATAGCTGGGCAGTCACATAGAACGTGCTCAACTGTCTTGTGATCCTACAAGCACAGCCAACACTTTATCTCTTTGAACAGTCCGAGTTTGTGCATGTGAGATCTTAGGTAGCTATGTCCTGTGGACAGTGCAATGGCCACTCTTATTTGTCTATTATTTAGTCTGAGGAATGTTTGGGCTTTTGCACTCCCTGTTCCTGTGATAAATTTTTTGGAGTGTCATAATTTGGGTAGGTTCTCCCACCAGTCCTGGGACTTGGCATTGCTCCATTTCTGGAGTTCAGCCTTGACCAGAAAGTATGGAACTCCCAGTGCCAGCTCCAGGCCTACGAATGCAGAGTCCACTACCCTCCTAGCTAGAGAGTTGGCCCTCTCATTGCCTGCATGATGGCCCATGATCCATACCGGTGTGACGCTGTTCTCCTAAGATAGGGTGTTCAGAGTCCTGTGGCAGTTCCAAACAGTTCTGGAATTGCAGTGCAAAGACATAAGCATTAGAAACACTGCCCGACTATCCGCAGATCTTTATTGATCTATTGTGTCCTCTATTTATTGATCTATTTGACATGCTTTCCTCTCATCAATCAACTGAGAGGAGAGCAAAAATTAAGCTTTACCTGAAGTTAAACAAAGTTTTTGACACATAGCTGATAAAGGTGTAGGGGAAATTGGCAGAATTGCGACAAGGTAGCAATAATACAACTACCTCTTTGTCAACATTTTGTTTAATTGTACTTGAACATCATCAGGACTGTGATTAAAAAATAAAACATGAACAATGGAAAACACACCACAATGAAGTACAAACCTCAAGATAATATCCTAAAATTTATATACCTATTATGACTAGAATAGGTATATAAATTTAGTAAACTGTGCAATTAAAATTAAAATTAAAATAGCAAACAACAGAGTATGTAAAAGTTACACTCAACCCAAATATTTACCAACTGCATGACATTGCAATGCCTTATTAATTGAAAATTTAACAAAAGTAGTTGAAGAGCATTTAGAGTTATCAAAGTGAATTTATAGAGCTTGTTGTCATAACAATAATGCATTTCTATCTGCAAGTTTACAAAAAGATAGATTTGATCATTCAATTTAGAATAGACAAAATGTTAATACTTCATTCTCAGTTACAAAGGCAAAAAAACTCAAGTTCAGAATTTCAACCTCACCTTGAGTTTAAACAGAACATGTTTATAGGTACTCACATAAAAACATGTAGAGACTGTTTTGCGTATATAAATGTAGTTGGATAGTTAGCAGGTAGAGGACAAGATAACTCTCAATCTTCTATTGAAGAATGCCAACGTTTCAGCTAAGTTTACATTTTCTTCAAAGACTATGTTCTATCAAGAAAGATAGTCAATCTGTGTTATGTTTGAATAGTCCATCTAGACCTGGGACAGAGACTTTTCTTAGGCTGAATGAACATTATACTGCTTCAATAGTAGGTTGGGTTAGTAGTTAAAAATCAACCTACACATTTGAAAAAGTTTCCTTTTAATCACTAAATGCTAAAAAATACACAAAAATATCTATTTTTCTAAAAAAAAAAAAATTATATATTGTTATTTCTGATATGGCAATATTGATTGTTAGGCTTTTTCTTTCTCTTCAATTAGGTGTGGTCATTGTAAACGTCTAAAACCGGAATACGCAAAAGCAGCTGAAGACCTCATTCGTAACGACCCCCCTGTAGCCCTAGTCAAGGTTGATTGTACTGAGGCTGGTAAAGAAACTTGTAACAAGAACTCAGTCAGTGGATACCCCACTCTCAAGATCTTCCGAAATGGAGAGTACTCTCAAGATTACAACGGGCCCAGAGAGGCAAATGGTAAGATTACCCCTGCTTTAGGGCTGAATTTTTTGTTTTATTTATTTTTTTTTTAAAAGGCATTGTTAAGTACATGAAGTCACAAGTTGGGCCAGCTTCAAGAGAGCTTAAATCACTTGCTGACTTGGAAAAATTGCGGGCAACAGAGAAGGAGTCTGTGGTGGTTGGTTTCTTCGAAAAAGAATCGGAGCTTAAAGCTGCCTTCTTGCAACTTGCCAACAAATTGAGAGAAAAAGTGCAGTTTGCGCATTCCTCTTTCAAAGAAGTCCTGGACAAACAAGGCTTGACGTAAGTTGTTTTCGTGAATTAATGATACAGCTCATTAATTTTGCAATTACTTTAGTGATGGAGTCGTTCTTTTCCGCCCACCCCACTTGAAGAATAAATTTGAACCTGAATCAGTGACATACTCTGGTCCTGCTGAAACTGCTGACTTGAATGATTTTGTTACCAAAAACTTGTAAGTGTTTTTTAATCTAATTAAAGATAACCTTAGAGTGTTATTTTTGTCTCACACTTTAACCGTTACATTGATTGTTTTTAGCTATGGATTGGTGGGTGTACGCAAATCTGACAACCAGCGGGAGTTCAGCAAGCCATTGGTCGTTGTTTATTATGGTGTTGACTATGTTAAGAACCCCAAGGGAACCAACTACTGGCGTAACAGAGTTTTGAAGGTTAGCCAAGTGAAGATTATTCATTAAATTGAAAACTTATTTGTTTTTTTTTATCGTTTTAGGTAGCCAAAGGATTTGAAGGCCGCGCCACTTTCACTATTGCCGCCAACGATGAATTCACTCACGAACTGAATGAATTCGGCATCGAATTCGCCCAAAGTGACAAACCGAGAGTTGCTGCCCGAGACTCTAATGATAAGAAATATGTACTCCAGGAGGAATTTTCGTATGTCTTTTAGTGGTTGTTTAAACGCGTCGGTTAATATACAGTTTTCTATTATAGCGTGGATGCTTTGGAGGCCTTTGTAAATGACTTGCTGGATGGAAACTTGGAGCCTTATATTAAGTCTGAACCTATCCCAGAAACTCAGGAAGGACCAGTTACTGTGGCAGTAGCCAAGAATTTCGACGAGGTTGTGATTAACAATGGAAAGGACACATTGATTGAATTTTATGCTCCGTGGTGCGGACATTGCAAGAAATTGGCTCCAGCTTATGATGAAGTAGCAGAGAAGGTAATTTTTCTATAGTTTGTAAATTCTAGAGCGTGTCCACTTAAGTTGTAAGTCAAATCCCTTCTAAACTTATTAATATTTTCCTTGTTTCAGCTTAAAGACGAAAATGTCGCCATAGTTAAAATGGACGCAACTGCCAATGATGTCAAGGGTCAATTTGAAGTCAGGGGTTTCCCCACCATTTACTGGGCTCCAAGAGACCAGAAGGACACTCCTGTAAGATACGATGTAAGTACATTTTGTTTACGTGATTAACGTTGCCATATCCATCTTGAACGCTTCTGTACTTTTGAATATAGACAAACTAAAAACGTTTTTTAATTTGTCTATAGGGAGGTCGGGAAGTTGACGACTTCATCAAATACATTGCGAAAGAAGCAACCGATGAACTGAAGGGCTGGGACAGAAGCGGAAACCCGAAAGCTGATAAGACTGAATTGTAGGTTGTTAAGGAGTTCTAGTATTTTTGTATTTTTCAATACCCACAATCAAATGGGATTTTCACTGTAAGGAGGTTTTTCTTTTTTTGTTTTAAAAACGTTACTTTAACATCCATGGTTTCCTAGACTTAAAAATCGAAGAGTTTTTGTATTTTTATAGTTAAAATAAAAATTGTCAAATTATAATTTTTGGTTAGTTTCGTTAATATAACTTTTCATCAAAGCAATACAAGAGACATACAATTTTGATTCTACTAATAGCCCACGTATTTTTACACTTAACTATTTAAAAAGACATTCAAATCGAAATGCCTATATGTAGAGTAACTTGTAGATTCGAAATGGTATGAACTATGTATTTAAGGTTTATGTTGTGATGTTAATAGTTAATTTAATAAATAAATTGCTTTTATACATTCGTTTGTTTTATTTCTTGTTAAAGACAGAGATCTTTAATTACTAGACACTGCTGTGCAAACTGAATTCCTGCTTTACATACTGCTCTATCTACGCTATTTTCGAAGTTTTTAGAGTTTAGGAAAGTTTTTTGGTTTTCTGAATAAACCGGTCCCAGCCAATAAACCACATCTCGCTGCATTATTTTTATTTTTGTCAGAGAGTTAGTTTTGGGACAAGCACTTTCTATTATTTCTGGGGATTTCCAGTCATGAAACTCTACAATATTAGCGATCGCCGACACTTTATTTAACCGGCGCTAGTTTTTTTAGGGTGCCAACAAATGCCTATATTTCCCTAAAAGTAGTCCCGTTTTTTGGCCTGAAGTCCACCATTTATAAGGTGCTCATGACGTAATTTGATCGTCAGAGCAAGGAATAGGGATAGGTAGGTATTTACCAGTAAGAAGAGGCAGTGCAAAAGAGAAACCAACTAGAGAGAGATGAATTGGGGCTCCCGTTTAAAGTGATTTTAGACCAATCAGATATTACGTGTGCAATGATGCCAGATCGGACACGTCAGCGTCTTAATTCAGCTAGGTCGCTTGAATAAAATGTTTACATATGTACCTAATGTCTAAGAAGGAAACTCCTAATTTGCTGACCCATAAGAAATGCACTTATTACCGAAAACTTTGCTGACCCGTTAGAGATTCCAGCTGACCAGTACGCAGGGTGACAGTTGAGAATGTCCTACACATTGTATGTGAATTTCGTAAAAATCGGGCAGAAAATAACTTAAGTACATCCCTGTAAAAACCTTCAAAGTGATATTCTTTTGGTGACCCATTAGAAATTCTTACTGACCTGTATGCGGGATGATAGCTGAGAGTGTCCTACACAATGCTTGTGAATTTCGTAAAAATCGGGCAGAAAATAACTTACGTACAGCCCTGTAAAAACTTTCAAAGTGCTATTTTTGTACTCACACGTTAGAAATTCCTCTTCAACAGTATGCAGAGTAATAGCTGAGACTGTCCTACACATTGCGTGTAAATTTTGGAAAAATCGGGCAAAAACTTACCTAAATACACCGCAGTAAAAACCTTCAAAGTACTATTTTTGAACTGACCCGTTATAAATTCTTGCTGAACAGTATGCTGTGTAATAGCTGAGACTGTCCTACACATTTCTTGTGAATTTTGGAAAAGTCGGACAGAAAATAACCTAAGTACAGCCCTGTAAAAACTTTCAAAGTGCTATTTTTGTACTGACGCGTTATAAATTCTTGCTCAAAAGTATGCAGAGTAATAACTGAGACTGGCCTACACATTGCGTGTGAATTTTGGAAAAATCGGACAAAAACTAACCTAAGTACAGCCCTGTAAAAACATTCAAAGTGCTATTTTTGTACTGACATGTTATAAATTCTTGCTCAAAAGTATGCAGTGCAGTAGCTGAGACTGTCCTACACATTTCGTGTGAATTTTGGAAAAATCGGGCAAAAACTAACTTAAGTACAGCCCTGTAAAACTTTCAAAGTGCTATTTTCGTACTAACCCGTTATAAATTCTTGATCAATAGTATGCAGTGTAATAGCTGAGACTATCTAATATGGTCCAATACGAAATCACCCAAAAAAACCTTGTATTCAGCAATGGCTTAATACCAAAAAACCAAATTTTAAAAATGTTTTCACTTTATTGAAGTTTTTAGTTAATGGAAACTTGAAATGACTGGCTGTTTAAGAATGGGGAGTTTAGGGGCGGGTTACAATTAAAAACTTTTGTATATTTTATAAATATATAAAAAAATAAAACATTTTTTTTTTTCAAAAAAAGGCAAATTATATGAACAAGCGATTTTCTTTGTTTCCTGTACACAGGTGCGTGTTGAGTTTGCCCATTGAGTTGTCAAACACCCTGTATATAGAATTGAAATATCCAAGTTAATGGCGAGTTAATGCCAAATGTCGTACAAATACTATCTGTACTATTTCTCTCGCTCTAAGCCGTTGTAGTTCTGAGACACCATGCATATTAGACTGAAAAAAGCTGGGTAATATTAAATAACTGTTAGTAATTTAGAAATTTTTCTATTAATACTGTATTATAATAAGAGTTAATATTGCCAATTAAATTCAAATTTATGTTATTTTCAAAACAAATTTATTTTCCGAACCAATAATTTCGGTTAATTTATAATAAAATATGACTAATTTGTTTGAGTTACCACATAAATTTAATATTCACATGTACTGCGAGTAGTTTTTCTGAAATAAACTTTTGTTATACCGTGGGAGCACACGGTCTTCTGTATAAAAATTGAAAAAAAACAAAAATTTTGCCAACGTTTCGACCTTTATTTTTAGGTCTTCCTCAGGGCTTTTTCAGTCAGTGAAGAATGTCACCAAAGCTTATACTTATGTCTAATAATGTTTTGTTTCGTTGGCCCGTGTGTTTGTTGCTTGTCTTTTACGTGCACCGTCTGGATTTTAACTAAGAAGTTAAACTAAGAATAGTAAAGCATAAATACTTCGGGATTTAGTAGATTTTTGTTCTGGTGATAGGATATAGTTACTTTTATTAAAGCCCTATAAGCAGAATTGGTGCTGGATTTAGTAGATTTTCGTTCAGGTGCTAGGATATAATTACTCTTATTACAGCCCTATAAGCAAAATTGCCGTTGATTGGGTAGCCTAAAGTAAAGCATAAATCCTTAGGGATTTAGTAGATTTTCGTTCAGATGCTAGGATGTAATTACTCTTATTATAGCCCTACACTGAAAAAAATTGGCTGCCTTTTTACAAGAAAAGTAATGCTTTTAGTGCGACCATAACATTTGAGGTAACATTGCAAAAACTTCGTAAATTGACACAGCAATTGTAAATCAGTTTACATGTGCATTGTAAAATTAAGGATGTATTGTAAAACTAGTTCTACATAATTTTTGTAAAATGCGTGGAAGGTTTACATCAAAGGAGTAATATTACTCGAGTAAAATTACAAAATAATTATAGTTTTGCATATTAATATTACGATTTATTTAATTCTACGTTGTAAATTTACCAAATGTTTATGTAATAATACATTTCCTTGTAAAATCCCAATGTAATTTTCCTAAATATGTTGTAGAATTACATAATTATACGATTTTTTAGAGCATGGATTGAGTGTAAATAAATTAAAATGTAAGTAAAAAGTAATCTATGAACAATGGGTGCTGCGTCCGCAAAATGCTTATTTTCTGCGTATGCAAGGTGACCGTTTTTCGAGTTTAACCGTGGGGTTCTCGGTTATTTGAAGAGATACGAAGAAGGTTAAATTAGTGCAAAGTTTCACAATTAGAAGTCTACAAATATGACCTTTTCAAATTTCGAAATTTCTGAGAGGTTTGTGAAATATTGGCAAAAAAATCGAAATTTTGACAAACGTTTTTATTTTTTTAGTCTTAATTAAAGAGATAATTAAAAATAAGTGGCACTTCTACATAAACACTTTTTGCTCTTTTCAAAGTGGTATTTTCAAATTTAAAATCCGACTTTTCGTATCTCTAAATTAGGACTAGAAAAAATAAAACCTTTTTTTAACAATTTCGATTTTTTGCGATAATTTTCGAAATCAGTCGAATTTTTGTAATTTAAAAACGTCATGTGCAACTTCTAATTGTGCAACTTTACCCTAATTTAACCTTTTTCGTATCTCTTGATCCCCATGATGGGCTAAGATCCCCATGGTTAAACTCGAAAAACGGTCACTCTGCATATAGGTATGTAATTGTATTAAAGGCATAAAAGCCATAATAAAATAATTTCTACGCATTTGTCTGAGAAAAAAAAGGAACTTAACAAAAACCTCAGCAATTTTAACGAATCCAGATATTTTAAACAAATCACAACTTATACCACAGTGTCGATGAAAACAAAGCGGAGTATTTAAAAACCATAATAGAATGTCTTGGCACTTTTCAAGTTTAACAAAATATAACTGTATATAACTTATACGGAAGTTAATTTGTTTAATAATGAAATCACTTTTCTCCTAGACGCATTTTTCTTTCTTGATTTTGTGCCCTCGTCGGGATGAATTTTCAAAACATATCTTTGAAAAAATTCAAACATACAACAGGCTTCTTTGGTTCGCCTAAAGTGACAACTGCAGTCCAAATAAGAGTATTAAATTTTTTATCGAACCTCGACTCAAATGGAATAATGGTAGATCAACAGATTTTTTAATGTATTATCTTCTGAACTTTATAATGTTGCAGTTATTGTTGAGTAATTTAAATAATAAAGTAAAATTGTAAACTAATTGAAAGTGTAGTTGTTTCATTTCGGAGACACAAGGGCAAAGAATAGTTTGCGCTTCCAAAAATTACTGTACTTACAAAAATACAATTTTTTGTTTTGCTTGAAATAGGCAATTTATCGCCAAAATGGCGGTGGCGCCAGAACATAATTTTTCACCTAAAACCCGAAAAAAAAATTAGGATTTCAAGTAACAAGGAAATGCGAAGGGGTAAATTTCTGTATGGAAAGGTCCAATTTGCTTTAAAGTAGTAAGTTGGGTCAAAAGTCGAGCTATATCTGCGGAGGTCATCAGATGCATTTCCTGCCCAGGAAGAGGTTTTGGAACAAGGTAAGTAATTGCTCCAGGTTTCTGGGTGGTTTTGTCATCAAATAATGCACTTTAGCAAAGATTAATTTAAAAATAGGTTATAGGTACCTAATGACCTACCATGTACATAATTCCTGAATTGAATAATAGTGAATACATCAATGTTGTATTAAGAAACTAATTATATGCGAGAAATATTGAATATTGCTTAGTTCAAAAAAATTTTGATCCACCCCTGGATATCTAATAAATTCCAACCTTAGAAAAAACCATTGATGTAAAGGCAGAAATTTTCCAAGCTGAAATTTTCCGAAATCGGTAAAATTTCCTTCCTTGGAAAGGAACTCCCTACACTTTACATTACCTAGCACAAAAGAACGTCAAAAGTCAATGCGTACGTTCCGCCGACGGCAGCAGAAATTTAGTCAGCGAACGCTGAAAATCGGCACCTGATTGGTCAATTTCAGAGTTCGCTGACTAAACTTCTCAGCTGCTGCCGTCGGCGGAACGTACGCATTGCTATCATTTGACATTGTTGGCCCTTCGTTCGCATTACTCTAAATTCAGAAAGTCCTCGAAAAATTCTCGCATCAATTCAAAGCTCCCGTTTCGCGGAAGGATATCTCCGAAATGGAACGTTTTTGCTTGAATTGGCAACACTGTAAGCCGGACTTCTTTTATCCTATCTCTTTCGTCATAAAGAAACTCCGATACCTGCCGATCTCTGCTTGGCACCGGGTCATAAGAGAGACAACTTTATCAGAATACCATGACCGCTAAGAGGCACAGAAGAGCGCTTGAAATTTTAAGTCACCTAAGTCCAATGGCTCCACTAGATGTCACCGCATGTAAGACCACTGCTAAAAATGTAATTTTGTTTTGAAAAGATGCATCTTTTGGATGACTTCTTATTTTTTTTATTTTATTAAATAGTTGTCAGAGTTTTTATCATCTTTACGCTTAAAATTTATCGATGTGAAAAACATGGTAGGTTACTATATACGTTAGGTGATCTAGGTACCACAGGGCTACAGGATGGTAAATGCGTGGTTTTTCCTTTACAAACAAAAAAAACTTGAAGGGCCTAAGCAGGTATCCAGATGCGAAGAATTTCCTTGCCATCTAACTACCGACACATAAAATTTTGTTCAATTATCTCAAGTGATTTGGCAGTTATTAATAAACTTTAACTTTGCGAATAAAACTTTTTGAAGCCCCACTCATTGGTGAAAGGATAACTCCAACTTTGAAATCAAGCTTTAGAACTACTGTTTATTTCATAGTTTAGATTTAAAATTAAGAAGTGATTGCAAAATAAAAAAAGTCTGAAACGCTGAACAAACCTTTTGAAGTTCTTAGATCTCAAAGAGAGTAGGACAAAAATGACTCTCATAATATCTGTGTAACTCTATCTGTTTAACATAAGATTAACGAGATAAGAAAATAATACAACACGAATATACTGGACGTCTTTTATTAAACGACAATTTTTTAAATAAACTTGCAATTAAAATAATACTTATATATTTTACATTACGGAGAAATGAAAACTTCAATGCGTGACATTATTAGATTAAACGTAAAACAAAACGCTTTTTTTGAGAATTAATTTCATCTATAGAAGCTCGATGAACACGCTAACTTATGATTTTGAGAAGCATCGATTGCAGTAAGCATTCTCCGCTTCTACAGCAACCAATATAATACCGTACGAAAAGTACTAGAAAATTATCATACCATTGCTTATAAGTAATGATCACGAATGTACGGGGTTTACAATTCCTTTTCGATTTTGATCAGTTCAGCAATACCATCGTACATCTCCTTGACAGCTTCGAATTCAGTAAGGCCCATGCGCCTCTTGTTGGAAATGTCATAGATGCCACCCTCAGCTTCGGTGTGCTCACCACGGGTACCACGGACTTGCAAGTTGTATTTGGCAGCCACCTCTTCAAGCTTGGCTTTGTTGGCGGCTAGTTTTGGTACCTTAATGTGTACCGAAGCACGTACAGTAGTACCTAAGTTGGTTGGGCAGAAAGTGAGGAATCCAAGCCTGTCATGGTGAGAGAAGGGAATACGTTTCTCAATGTCGTTGACAGCAGTGACGAGGCGACGGTAGACTTGTCCCAAGTCACCACCCATTTGCATAGAAATGATACGCAAGTGATCTTCCTCGTTGCACCAGACCAAGAATGTTTTGTTTTCGTTATGGAAGATACCACGTCCACTGGGCCAGAAACGGCAAGCGTTGGCAGCTTGCAAGAACCTGTCACCTTCCTTGAACAAGAAGTGATCGTCAATCAATTTCTGCTGGACCTCTTTGCTCATTCCGGTCAATGGGAAGAAAGTTCCCTTCAATTCTCCTTCAAGACCAGACAAGGTGCTCGACACCTTCTGTTCCATCTCTTTGTACTGCTCCTCGGTTAAGCAGGGGTTGAAAGGATACCCCTCCAAAGACCTGCCGCATCTTACACGGGTGGACACGACGAATTCGTTGTTGGGGTCCAGATTGCCGAACACGCTGACATCACCCCAGTTCTTAGGTGGGTGCTTGTCATTCCTGCCGAAGCCCTTGTGGTAGTCTTCGATGATGGGGTCAAAGAGGTCGGAGAATACTGTGTAAGCTTCAGCATCAGGGGCGTAGATACCGATACCAGAGTCAAGATTCTCGATACCTGAAAAGAGGTTAGATAAATTTGTCATTTATTTAAACTCACTTATTATAGGAACGCTATAAATATTAATGGATATATATGGAGAAGCTACTGCTATCGGTTGTTTAGTGGTAATACTAGTAATGAAACAAACGCTGCCGGTTTGGAAGGCTTCCAGAAATAACCGGACATACTTAGAACTGAAGTAGAGAGAGCTATTAAAAAAACTAAAAAATAGAAAGGCTCCTGGAGTGGATGCTATAACAGCTGAAGTAGTAAAGGCAATGGGTGAGATTGGAAGAAATCTGGCAGACCGGCAAATGGCCGAATGAGTGGTGCCAGTCCACCTTTGTCCCAATTTACAAGAAGGGGTCGCCATTAGAGTGTGGAAACTATAGAACAATAGCATTAATTCCGCATGTCAGCAAAACATTTCTAACCATTCTCAATGAGCGTCTAAAACCATTCCTTCTACCACAAATATCTGATGAACAAACAGGATTTGTACCGAGAAAGGACACTAAAGAACAAATTTTAAACGTCCGTCAACTAGAGATGTACCTATGCTTTGTTGATTATTCAAAGGCTTTTGATACTATCGCTTGGGAGTCGCTATGGACTATTCTTCTATATTAGTCACAAAAATTAGTCAATCAATTTTGAGGTATTTTGGACACATCTCTAGACAAACAGACTCGAGGGAAAGGCTAATCGTGGAAGGAAGGGTTGAAGGGAAACGACCACGTGGGCGATCACCAAAGCGATGGGTGGTCCAAGTCAAACACATGGTTGGCTATAGTCTGCCGGATGCAGCACAACTGGCACAGAATAGAACTGCCTGGAAAGAGACAATCAAGAGAATCAATACATGATGCCACCAAGCTCTCTCGAGGGCAAAGGACTGAGGAGGAGGATAAATATTAATTAGACCTTGGCGCCTTGGGTTTTAAAAAGTGTGCCCTTACCTGATTGGATACAGTCCAAGAGAGTAGATCCAAAAGAAGTTTTCTTGTTTTTGAGAGCGTCGAAGACGTTCCTGGTGAGGTATTTTTTCAAGAGGGACTTCGAATCGGAAGATTCAAGCTTCTTGAAGCCAGCTTCAAGTTTGTCAAGGACTGCGGCGTCAACCATTGTGTCTTTTCTGAAAGCAAAACAAAAATCTTACAATTATAAAGAAATAGCTAAAATTAGTTAAAAATTCTTGACTACTTTCAGTTGGCAAGAGATAGAAACTCGATTAAATAGAGGAAGAAGTGACTTAATTAAAAAAGATTTTTGGTTAATTATAAAAATGGATAAAATCCAATAAAACTTTATTATTTGCTTTTTATCTTTCAGAGAGCAAGCATTAAAATTACCATCATTTTTTTATTTTTATTATTAAATAAGGGTTTAATCTTTTAATAAAAGAGCATTATGCATGGAAGGATTAATTTTTAAATTGAAAGAACCTGAAAGATATCCAGTAAACAACTCAATACAATTACTGTATCCAAGTGCCTTGCAAACCCCCCTATTAAATTATGTATAGAGTTGCTGTTAACTATAAGTCAAAAGACAGTATTTGAATTATTTTTCCGATAATCTTGAAATGAAACTAACAAATTCATTAATCAGATTCGCTCGATTTTTACTAAAAATTAAAAACTCATTTCCAAGATTGTAGCTAATTTAACTTTAACTAAGTAGTTATATCGTTGTAGAATATTTGGGTTTAATAGGGGAGGATCCATGAATATTTTATTTCAATAAGGCTACTATTTTTAGGAGCGCAGACCCTGGAAACAAATTTTCCTATAAGCAAGGTCTGTAATTTTCGCCCCCTTAAAAAATAATGGGCGTCTTTTCGTGCAAACGCGGCCTCCCCCTAGAAAAAAAACATCTTAAAATGATCATCAAATAGAAACTGATGTCCTGAATATTTTATAGAATAATGCAAAAGTTGGGGTTTAAAAGTTTTCCTCGGAAACGCTTTTCAATTTAATGCATTTTGTTCCTGAAAACTTTGCCATTACGGATTATTACCGCATAGGCATAGGAGCGCTTTATCATTACTATTAAAAAATTAAAAGACATACATACATTTATACTGGGTGATACTTAAGAGAAAAGAATGACTAAAAGTTACGCACACAAAAAAAATCACACCAAATATACAACAACAAATAAGTAATAAGTAAACAGAAAAATAAAATCTAATGAACACATAAATGAAAAAGACATGTTTTTACATTAGACAAAAATATTGAAAAATACATGCTATTTCTTGTACTTGTTAAACTTTTGGCAAGTTAAAATACGGTTATTGGAGTGAAAGCCGGCCGCGACCGGTTGTACCTTCATCATCAGTAAGACAAGAAAATAAAAGCAATCAAGATGCATACTTCAGATAGATAGCCAAGAGACAGGTAACACAACATATAGAGAAGCTTCCACATAATTCCAGGCGCGTCCCATGATGGACATCGTGCTATTGACCCATGCATCAGACATCAACAGGAATTGTACAAACCCGGTTTCATCCTCTTTTTTTTGTTCTTTAGCGGTATTTTCCTTCGAGGCGCACCCTCCCATTTTTGATTAAAAAATCTAACTAGCTATATGAAAAACACTGAAACAACACTATAACTAAATGGATGGAAAAACTATATCCTTCATGGGGTTGTGACGACGCCCTTAAACCTAAGGCGCTGGGGTTTAAAAACACCCTGTTACCGCCTGAACCCGACTTTCGTTTGACTAAATCGAACTTTCGCACACGGGGCGCAGTTTTCTGGAAATCGATAGACGCATTTTCGGCGCGTGTCGTCGACCAATAGGAAACTTCTCTGATTGACAACTGTTCCGAATCTGCCCGAATTGACCGCCCCTGTACGTCCGCACACCACGCTACCCTTTTATCACCGAGAGGGATGTTAATTTAGCCCAAAATTAATCAAGTACTTTTTAGACCAACCCCGTACCACTGCCACTAATCAAATGTTATGTAAACTTTCCGAACCACCTTTTTAGTCTTTTCGTTTTAGCCTGATTAGGTGCATAGGGATTTGAACAGGGATAAGCTAGATAACAGCTAAGCATTTGAATACAGTATATTAAAAAGGATTTTTCTTTATCTTTTAAAGGTTTTTATTGGCAGGTGTTAAGTCGTATATTCGAATTTTGGCACGGATTATTAGCGCGCCTTATGTGATTGCTGAATTGATGCCCGCAATAGAAATTTTTATTATTTCCTCTCAGACAAGATCCCCATAAAATCATCATAAAATTGTATATAACATTGCAATTCGCATTGCAACATTGCAAGAATTTTTTTGTATTTCCTCTCGCACTAAGATCCCGATAAATTATGAACACGGTTGTTTCATGAAATTTGTACATAACATTTATACAATTACCCCGATAGTGGTATAAAGTTTCTTTATACACTTTGTTCCTATTGAAAACTATTGAATACGTACAGGAGCTATTAATTCAACGCTAGCGTATAGACTTAAAAAGTACAAAATCGATTAAAATAAATTTGAAGGCAGAAGTTATATAAAAGCGTTGTCTGAACTCGTATTATTTTATGGCTTCTTTCAATTTCGAATTTATAGCACCCTATGTAGTAAATGTTTTAAAAAAAATTAGGTTTTAAAATAGGACTTTCGACAAATCAACCCCGAAGAACACGCACCGAAGGACACACAAACACCTGACTACTTAATAATTCTAGTACTAACATAAGTAAGTGTTACTTAACTCTGATCACACTCAGTCAGTTCACACTCTTTCCAATCCAACTACCTGGAAAATGATTAAATCTGACAAGTTGAGCACTACGACATATCGTAAACCTATAACAACAGGCAAACAACTTATACCTGATAAAATTTTTCAAATTGCTCATATTTTAAAAAAAAATTGCGATAATAATACTTTGAGAATGTGAGGTTTTGATGCGTTATCATCAGACAAATTTTATAACGACAATCAAAGTAAAAGCCCAAAGTTTACTTTGCTAATTGCTTGTTGAAAGTTGTGTAATCACAGGACAACTTTTGACTCGAGAGCTTTTATCAAATGGTATCCCCCATTTTTGTGAGGTATTTTTGCGACATGAACACACGGTATAAACTACACAAAAGAAGGTTATATATATGGACCGCAACACAGCAAACAAGACCAAACAAAAAAAAAACAACGATGGATGACTGAAGAGATCCTGGAACTCGTGGAAGAAAGACGAAAATGCAAAAACAACACAGATGAATATAAGAACGTTACAAAAGGAAATAAAGAACAAAATCAAGAATGCAAAAGAAAAGTTAATGGCGGATGGATGCAAGGAAATGGAAGAACTGGAGTGAAGACATGATACCTTTAACATGTACAAAAAGGTCAGAGAGGTAGCTAGTCTGTTTAACAAAAGAGCCCCTAGTATCTTGGTGGACAACGCAGGCAAAACCATTATAGACGAGGAAGTTGCAGGATGCTTGGACTGGTCACTGTTGAGCACCACTTTCTTAACACAATCAAGTGTCTCCACTCTAAATATTTTCTACAGGATATTAGAACGTGGCGAAAACCAACATTATCACTTCAAACTATTTCCAACTATACAGTAAAATATAAGTGGTCTGGTATGGTGGCGGTAGCACTTAGTTTCTCCCTTAACGTTAATGCGTCTCCCACGTGGCCTTCATTAGATATTATAACGTTCCATCCACTTTCAAGTTTTTTATTTTTGCTTAGGCGTCTAGATAAGAAAAACATGTGATTACCACTATGAAAATATAATACAAAGTGTGTGTTTTCTATTTTGTAGTGTTTAATATTATGGTAAATACGTGACTCCCTGCGTGGCCGTATAAGTTGTTGTAACTATAGTGCTGCTTGGGCCATTAGATCATCTGAATTGGGCATCAAGTTGAATTCATCATAAATACATATTTGGATCAGTTTCTAGAATGGTGAAAGCTAAAAGCGACTCACTAGACATTTTGAGTTATAGTCGTTGTTGTAAGATGTGTTTAATTTATTGGTGTTGGGAGGATGCTTGATGGTAAACTGCTTAAATTCCAATCCGTGACTCATCAGGGGTTATGCAGGATGAGGCAATAGATATAGTAGTAGTATAGGTAATAGACTTGAGATAATAGCTTTGTGAAATTCTTTCCACTGCACTAACTATGACTAAAGATTGATGAGTCTGGTTTGTCAAGCCACCTTGTCTTGAGAGATAACCCCCCCTCATTAGCGTTGACCGCCTCACTGCCCGAATTGGTTTTGTCTTCTTCCCATAAAGGTTTTTTCGGAAGTTTTGTTGTCTGCTATAGACGTGGAAGGGTGTCTTTCGTCCAATGCGGCAGGTTGTACTAAAGCCATTTGATTGTCGAACGTATTCTTGATTCTCTCTAGGTGAGTTCTTGCGGGTAATGTCGGTTGAAGCAGGGCTTCGCAATACTGCAGCAAGGCTACCTTCCTGGATGACACCCATGTGTCATCCATTCCTGCACGGTGCTACACCTTGACTTGATGAAGTTTTTTTTCACCTGTCTTGTCCTGATCAAATGTTTTGTGAAGTCTGGACAGTGAAAGCTGCCACAATCAACCTTCTTGAAGCATTTGAAATAGACGGACGGATGCTGGATACATAGACGGATGCTAAGAATACCATGGATGGCTTTGCAAAGAAATGAAGCAGTCTTAGACAGGGCAAATACAGTTCGTGAACTTTTGACAATAGTTAAATGCCGGAACCTAGCATACCTCGGCCATGTCATACCGGATCCTACAGCTTGTAATGAAGGGCAAAGTAGAAAGCCGCAGGGGCGTAGGAAGAAAACAAATTTCCTGGTTAAAGAACCGCCGGGAATGGACATAGCGTCGAACAATTGTTTAGAGTGGCTGAAGACAGGGATCAGCTCGCCATAGTGATTGCCAACGTCAGGGAGACCTGACAGGGCACAATAAGAATAATATTTTTGCGATGGTGACGTAACCTGAGAAAACAACCATACATTATATTTATTTACAAACCTATCATGAGAAATTACTACTCACTACAAAACTCTCTCATAACAAGTAGTAATTTAATAATAATGTTTCCTGCGTAGAGCCCTAACGACCATCATAATACAAGATCAGCAGTAGATATGAAAGTCATTTGCAGACATGAAAAATACAGAAAATCCTATCGAACACATAACAGCTTTGTGTTATCGAAGACCTGATAAATGTATTAAGGCGAGTAAGGCTTATATAATGCTTTTATTGATTGAATTAGCTGATTTTAAGGACAATTGTATGACGCACCAACCTCGCGCTATAGCGTTACAAAATATGTATATAATCCCCCTTATTTCATTATAATTTATGCCTAAACCAGGGTGCAAATAAATGCCTTAAGTCAAATAATTTTTTGTTGAAAGTAACACAAAGTAATTTTTACTGTTTAAATGTGGAAAAACGAGCGGAAATGAAAAATATGTATATGCACCTGGTATTTTGTTAAATAGGTAATTGACAAAAGCTAAAATTTACCAAAAAAAACCAACCTTTTTTGTGTGTAGAGGATCAGTCTAGAGTGGCGATATATAGTTACAAGAAAATCTCTTCGTGTGAAATAAGATATAGCTACTCTTAGAGGCGTGGGAAATCATTAATAAATGGTTCACTGAGTGTCTACTCAATAACAAACAAGGGTCTACTTATGCGTAACAAATTTCCCATATTTAAAATTAAAATTGAACTACCTTTTTAATATTTAGTACGCCTAATTCATAAGAAAATGCCAAATAACTTTTATAATCGAAATAACTAGACAAAAAAATATCTGCCCCAAAAACTTATTTATTTACACCCTGTGAATTGCAAAAACAAAGCTCAAAAAGTCACACCCCATACTGCCAAGTATCAAAAGTTTTAGAGGGGTAGTAACTCCAGTTCTCCATCATGCAGCTTACTCGGTTTACATCAACGATTTGTATGTAATATGCGATAGGCAATAGGTGCACATTTGCAAGTATACAATGCTTGTTAAAACATGATCGATGAAGGGAGAAGCCACCCCTCACGAGTGCTATTGTTGGTCATTGTTTCATGTTTCAAATTGCTAAATAAATCGATAGGGGGGAGAGAGCTGCAATGGTAAGTCATTGTCTAGGGCAATGCATTGTTGGATCGAAGAGTCGAAGGTCTATTTGGTTCAATTTTTAATGTAGTTTTTCTTAACATCTTGCAAGCAAACGGAAGATAATTAATTAGCCCCTTGATGGCTGCCTCAAGAGACAAATGTTTACAGTACAGCTGCTAACTATAGAAGTTGATGCACTTTAAGTTATTTTCCTCGGACTGCATAATGGCTGCACCAGGAACTTTTTATTTTCTATTTTTAAAGCATTAAATATAGGATAGGATGATGCACCCAATGCTTTCTCCGACTTGGCAGTAGGTACCTATACGACTGTTTCCTATAAAACTATTTCTTATAATTTGAGTTTTAGCTTTGGGATAAAGACAAAAAATTCCGTCTAGCGAAGCAATTATATATAAAAAAAAACTGGATATAAGGTATAATGAGTTAATTTAAATGCTGTTCAGGTCTGCCTGACTAAACCTGCTAAACGTGTGAAAATTGTTACATAAAGTCTAATTGTAAACTTAAACAAAGTAGGTGACAAGCATTGTCGGGATTTTAACATTTGCATCCTGACGTGAATGAATGTTTATTTGGATATAAGTGGGTAAAATATATTGTGCATCATGCACGCGCACGGTTAATTACCACAAAAAGCCTAAAAAAAATCGTCTGGGTAGGTATTAATTAGTGACGAGCGCCTTGTATTAGATACAGAGAATGAGCAGTGGAAAATATTACAACTCACAAGTATAAAAAGTAGGATTCATTGTAATTTAATTAAAAATTTGTTGGCAAAAATTGCATGACAATTGTGAGCTCTTGACATGTATCGCCATTTATTTATCCCACTTCCCGGTTGCGTGATTTCAATTTGCAGTAGACTTTTGAATGGCGGTATTTTTAATTCGACAAGATTTGGCAATTTGAAGAATCAAGCCAGGCATCTTATGCTGAGATTTACACGACAGATGGTGGAAATGGGTTTGAAAGCTCTATCAACAATTTAGATGGAAACATAAGAAAATAAAATCTTTTTATATCATACGAGTTTAGTAAAAATTGGAAATACGCGCCCGGGTCGGGGGCTGACACTTAATGACAAGAAAATTGACGTGTGTTTCGAATATTGTATGTGCTTAACTGATATTTTTTTCAAAAATTACTTCAAAAGTCGCTAATTCACTGTTATTCATACTAGAAATTGTTCACTGACCAACAGACTCCCCTCTGGTGGTACTGAAAATACTGAAATGTGCTTACAACAGTGGACTGGAAATTGCAAGTGGGTCTATTGAGATGGGCGCAATATCATAAGAAGTTCTGTTGCTGCAGTTACATTTCAGGTACGAAACTTTACTTTCACCTATTCATTTACCTTGATTGCTTTTCGTTGGTTCGAAACTCACAACTTCCACAACTAATTAATAAAAAATACAAAAACAAATATTACACAGCACTTGTTTGGCAAAACAGTACTTATGAATCAAAGACGACTCGACGACTACAGACAATAGAGGGAGAGGGGTATAGAAGTACGTAATGCCTAATGGATGATCACTTATAGCGTTTTCGGGTGGCGATGCTGGGGCGCTCTGAGAGTAAGTATTTACATTTACATCCTTTGTTTTCTCAAGCGGAACTGATTGATGTGAATGCTTTCATTAATCCGCCCTAGGGCCGCCACCCGAAAGCTAGTACAAATTTTGAGTGGAGAGCAAACTTATAGCGTATTCCATTGGTAAAATTAGTGCTGCACCAGAGCAAATATTGCACACCATTGGTGAAGTTAGTGCAAGTTCGGGCGTTCCATCGGGAAACGAGTGCCTCACTTTTTGCACTTAGTGCGGCCAACTCCGCTTTATATTTTTCTAATAAGTAACTTTAATAAAATAAACGGGAAATTAATGCCGTATCGGCAATTCTCTCTTCCAGCTCAATACAGTGAAGAAAAGTATTTGCCTCTTTTGGAAACAAAAAAGTTTTTGACCCAACTATTTTTTGTGAAAAATTTTATTGATCATTAATTATAATGGCGATCAGGTAGATCAGTAAATATTTAGTGAGTTTGGATAATACTTTTCCTGAACCTATAATACCCTAATTTCAGTTTCAATTTTATCGTTTATTTTAAATTTTATTGCAATATCACCCATTTTTCTTTAATTGTAGAATGCTTTAGAAGTTAGTTAGTACCCAACAAAGAAAACGGGTACGACTTTTAATTTTTCCACAATTAACATTAAGATATTTCCAGGTCATGAAATCGGTGTCCATTGACTTTGCACTTTTAATACACTGAGAAAGAGCGAGTGCAGCCCTCGTGCGATTCTAGTGCAGCACTAATTTTACCAATGGAATACGTTATTAATGACAATTGACAAGACAATTGACGTGTGTTTGGAAAATATTGTACACTGCTTATGCTTAACTGATTTTTTTTCAAAAATTACTTCAAAAAATGGCTAATTCAATGTTATTCATACTAGAAATTGTTCACTGACCAACAGACTCCTCTCTGGTGGTACTAAAAATACTAAAGTGTACTTACAACAGTGGACTGGAAATTGCAAATGGATCTATTCAGATGGACGCAAGTTTAGAACTTCTGTTGCTGCAGTTATATTTCAGGTACGAAACTTTACTTTCACCTATTTATTTACCTTGATATCGCTTTTCGTTGGTTCAAAACTCACAACTTCCACAACTAATTGATAAAAAGTACAGAAGCAAATATTACACGGCACTTGTCTATAGAAGAGGGTGTATAGAGGTAATGACTAAAAGAATGATTACTTCTAGCGTTTTCGGGTGGCGGCGTTGAGCCGCTCTGAGAATATTTCCATCCTTTGTTTTCTCAAGCAGAACTGATTGATGTGAATACTTTCATTAATCCGCCCTAGGGCCGCTACCCGAAAACGCTAGTTCAAATTTTGAGAGCAAACTTATTAATCAAATTACCGATGGGGGCGCTGCAAAATAAACAAATATGGCGTAAAAACGAGAAACATGAAATGACTTTTTGTTAAATTTTAAGTTTTTTTTTCTACCTTAAGTCATATTCACTATGTGTTGCATGTTTTAAGACACTGTATGTTTAAATTACGTCCTTAGTTAACTATAACTTTAAGTGCCACCGCGGTTCCTCTCAAACTGTTTCTTGAAAGCAGTCGAACATTATGTTGTTTTCTTTTTAATATCTTGTGATTGTGAAATTGCTGAGAAAAGGTAAGTTTCATGCAAAGTGTATCTGTTTTCAATTCTATCCCATAATTGGGATGTAGCCCCCGTTCCCCAAAGCAGTTATTTTGGGGGAAAATTCATATTACCGGTTATTTGAGCTTATGTCTTTGCCACCCAAATGGCGCCTAGATTTTTTTATAGGCCACACTGCAACATATCAAATCTGACCTATGACATACTTTTGTTTGTTGTATATTGTTTTAATTTATTTTAAAAAAATGTTAAAAAGAAAGGAAGCTGCAAAAGTACATTTTTTCTCATTTATATGAAAAAAGTAAATCAGATCTACTATTTTTTTTTTAAGAAAAAAAACGCTTAAACTTAAAGTGTACCAAAACCGTTTAACCTTTTTAAACATACCTAAAATAACTTTTTTTTTTTATTATTATCGAATCAGGTGAGGTTTTAAAATAGGTTAAAGTTTTCATTTCGATACATGGGTATATTATGTATCACACTGTCAAAAAAAATCATCTTTAGGATCCAACTTTTAAAGCTTTTGTTACAAAATCCAAATAATTACTTTCCTATTAATTCATTCTGTTTAACCCTGATGCTGAATATGGTTCCAAAATACCAGTAACTACCACTGGTGCATAAATCATCAAATCAAAATCATCGGCGTCTCTTGCAGGATGTAAATTAAGGTGTTGCCGCAGTTGACATTGAGTTGGGAAATTACACATTACAGTCAAATGAGCTTCTGATGGTGACTAATTTCTCTGACTAATTTACCGCACTAGTGGAAAGTACTGATGTTTTAAAACCCTGTTGGTAGTCGTAAAAGAATGTTTTATTTGCCATAGTGTTAGATTTGGAATATTTGCCTTGGTTTAAATTCCATTACCTCACTCACAGAATCATTACCTCTAAACTCTAAAAAAAAACAATTAATATTTATTTTAATTAAGGTCAGTGAGCACAACAAAATACCTTGGACATAGGCAAATAATGGTATATTATATTAAATCACAATTTATGTATTTTGCAATTAATCATTTTTTTAGTCACCAAGACCAATGAAATGCATAATATTGAACAGCTCATATTCAAAGAAAGTGACTAAACCATTCTGAATGTCTGTGGGCACTTATTAATATTTATTGCTTAGTATCCTGTTTATTTATGAGCAAACCCTCAACAATTAGGCATTTCCTATGTACCAGAAGTGTCATTAACCTATTGCACCGTTATAGATTTAGCAACATTTTTATGCCTGAATGCCACTTAGGTGCAACGTCTGAAGCAATAGGGCCTAACATGGCAAAAACCGACTTCGTTGGAAACTGCAACCATACGTATAAATCACGTTCTATCTGCGATATCATCATCATCATGTTTTTCACATTGGTAATGAATTTTGTTGTTTCTGCAGTTCTAATACAAACAAGTACATATCTAAACGACTAGTACTGTTCTATTGGTTTATTATTGAATGATCATATCAACAGGCTTGAGTTTAGTCACGTAGCACACCTTCCTACCTTTGATGATAAAAACCTGATTAGGATGACTAACAACAAAACTGTGAAATGTAATATTTAATGTAATTAGTAATGGCTGTCTGAACTAGAACAAACGGACATGTCTCGAACTGTACATTAAGTCGAAGGAAGTCCGCGTGAATCACTCTTGAATTAACATTTAATTGAATAATTGAGGAGCATATTGAAGCGATGGTGGCAATTTCAATTGACCGCCCCCGAGCCGCTGCTAGCGCAGTTTACTGATGCCGGTCCGAAGTTACGTAAGGAAAATTCGATTTTTCAAGTTCATACTTCCTATGCGGCGCGTTCCGAAAATATCATCAATATTAGCATATGAGAGAGGTTTTATGAATGATTTTATGAGGGAAAGTGTACAAAAAAAGTAAACTTAAGGAGGCACCACATGTTGATCCTTATTTTCTATTGAAATGTTTATAACAAAAGGCAAATTTAACTTAATTAAGTTGTTTAAATTGGCTAAAGTGTCGCAAACATGTGTGGTGTTAAGCTCACTTATTTGCTGAGAAAAAATAATTTTTGCAAATTAGGAGTTAAAAAATGCAATTTAAAACATCAGCTGTTAGGTACTTACATTTCGCGTGTAAGCAAAACAAAAAACCGACTGAAAATGCGTGGAACTGTAACAGCAAACACTCCGTACCTTATATTGTTCCTTTCGAACTATATTAGAAACACGCGCCACCAGGATTGAACTCACTGTGACTCTGAGTAGGAGAACTCTGTGTAGATGAGCTCCTGGTGTAACCCCACTCTACGCTATGACGTAAGGTGCATTTAACCAATCCACAAAATTTACGTATCCTATTCGAACTCGAAAATCTAAATGGTCTAGATTTTTTTTGCCCGTAGGGTTGGGTGCTACCGAAGGAATTATTTTTACTTTCTGCAGGTTCCCAGGACCGGGACGCTTTTCACGTTGGTGGGCCCGGGATTCCAAAATTGTATTGTTATCTTAGATAATCGCGCTTTGGCTTATTGATGCTAACGTCAGGGTTTATCTATGAAATAATATTTGGCTTTACGATAGGAGCCTGTTTGTCTAATGACTAGTTTTATACTTTGAAAAATTGCATTGAGAGGTTCTTTGCGGTTTAAATTAATTAAAATTTTAATTGTGTAATTAATTTCAGTGTTGTATTAAGATTTTAGATATAACATTGTTTTATCAAGCTTCAAAATGGGCAAACCTGCCCCAATTTAATATGTCAGTTAATGTCTTAATTCCAAACTCGAAGGCCTAATCGCAACGCTTTTGCCACCCACCAAGTGCTACTACCAGTTTTACTACTAATATCTTCATTAATAATTTATCTTTGGATTTTTTTTTTCAAAATTTCAAATTTGTCTTGATCCTACATTTTATATAACACGTACCGACTTTAGATTTTCTTCCATTCTGCTTATTGCTTATTTAAAAAAAAAATTTTGACCTCATTATTAGGTGGTTTCAAGAGCTTCATCCCCCATCTACTATGTCTTGAATTTCAATTCTGGTTAAAGCCCAGATAAGAAACACTGAAATATAATTCTATAGGTCAAAAATAACCCATTTTTCGGTCTTAGGACCCCTTCCATCGATTTTTTCAATAATTAGTTTCTTTCTCAATAATTCACACAAATATCGGTGACCATGAAATTTCGTTACAAGCAGATAACAAAGTTTTGGTGGTGGAAACTGGAAAGGGAACGCAGAAAATACCCCTTCAACTTATTGATCGTTGGATCCTAGCCAAATCTACAAAACGTTTTATTATTATCATTATTTTTAAGTTAGAGCTTTTAGCTATAACACACCTATATATTGGCTTGAATTGAATTTCAAATATCTGAAGCCTAAACCGTGTTTATGAGTTAATGGAAAATGCATTTGTAAAGGTTCGTTCCGATAGTAAAGAAAATTAGTTTGAGAACGTATATTTTCACGCTGCAACAATGAATCAGGGAAAATATTCGAGAGGCAATTTGATAGGAAAATAGATTGATTGCATAGGTCAGTGATAAAAAGGCAGAAGTAAATTGCGCCTAAAGGGGCAATGTTATGTAGTAGAAATCAGTAATTTTGTAATGATTATCTATAGGAAGTTATTCAACGTGCGCTAAATACGATATCTCCCAATCGCTCGTTGTTATTTTCAAGATCCAGCCAAGTTTTCAATAGATTTTAAAATTAGATATTTCTGGCTCTTGTTTCCATGCAAAGATCTGAACAGGTTAATATATTCTATCGATCTGATAAGTAATTATGTACATATAGATAAACAGTGTTTGAAATCATCACATGATGCGTTTATGGAAATATATAGAGGGTTTTTAATAAGTAGATATTTAATTGAACTTGTGATTTCAGGTGTAACATTGTACATAATTATTGGAATCACTGATAATACGAATTCCGAGTAGTTCAACTCTTGAAATATTTCTGTCATTATTTGAATAGGTACAAAATACAAGCGTCAGATTTTTGAAGTGGAGTTGAACTTCAGCCAAGGAGCAATTTGCAGCTACCAGTGCATGTCTAATTCAATTCCTAATTTATTTTAACGGTATTAATTAGTTTTCTTATTGGATCAGCTTTTATCTTTTATTTTACAAGTGCCTAAAAATTGACCTCCGAAAGGGTCTATCTCCGGAAAGATTGCACCTACGGAACTTCCGATGATGGGAGGTGAAAGAGGACATCAAGAAGAGGACAACACAGTTGGATTCACTCTAATCGGTCCGTCTCATTCTCAATCCAGGCGTTCTCAAGTTAAAGGCGGTCAAAGTTGAAAATTGAGAAAAAAGTCGTAATACCCCCCCTTTGGAGATTTTCAAAAAACTTTAGGATTTTTTTTTTGCTGTTTTTGATCGGAATGGCACGTTTGCAATCCCCTGAGAACATAACTAACTCAATTGAAATGAAATTAACCTCTAAAGAGGTTTTTTTAAAAATGGTCCAAAAACGCGATTCTAAAAGTGCCTAAAAATTGACCTCCGAAGGGGTCTATCTCCGGAAATATTGCACCTACGGAACTTCCGATGGTGGGAGGTGAAAGAGGACATCAAGAAGAGGACCACACAGTTGGATTCACTCTAATCGGTCCAGGCGTTCTCAAGTTACATGCCGTCAAAGTTGAGAATTGAGAAAAAAGTCGTAATACTCCACCATTTGGAGATTTTCAAAAAAAAATCGGAAATGTTTTTTTGCTGTTTTTGATCGGAATGGCACGTTTGCAATCCCCTGAGAACATAACTAACTCAATTGAAATGAAATTAACCTCTAAAGAGGTTTTTTTAAAAATGGTCCAAAAACGCGATTCTAAAAGTGCCTAAAAATCGACTTCCGAAGGGGTCTAACTCCGGAAAGATTGCACCTACGGAACTTCCGATGATGGGAGGTGAAAGAGGACAGCAAGAAGAGGACAACACAGTTGGATTCACTCTAATCGGTCCAGGCGTTCTCAAGTTAAAGGCGGTCAAAGTTGAAAATTGAGAAAAAAGTCGTAATACCCCCCTTTGGAGATTTTCAAAAAACTTTAGGATTTTTTTTTGCTGTTTTTGATCGGAATGGCACGTTTGCAATCCCCTGAGAACATAACTAACTCAATTGAAATGAAATTAACCTCTAAAGAGGTTTTTTTAAAAATGGTCCAAAAACGCGGTTCTAAAAGTGCCTAAAAATCGACTTCCGAAGGGGTCTAATTCCGGAAATATTGCACCTACGGAACTTCCGATGATGGGAGGTGAAAGAGGACATCAAGAAGAGGACAACACAGTTGGATTCACTATAATCGGTCCAGGCGTTCTCAAGTTACATGCCGTCAAAGTTGAGAATTGAGAAAAAAGTCGTAATACCCTTTGGAGATTTAAAAAAAAAATCGGAAATGTTTTTTTGCTGTTTTTGATCGGAATGGCACGTTTGCAATCCCCTGAAAACATAACTAACTCAATTGAAATGAAATTAACCTCTAAAGAGGTTTTTTTAAAAATGGTTTAAAAACGCGATTCTAAAAGTGCCTAAAAATCGACCTCCGAAGGGGTCTATCTCCGGAAATATTGCACCTACAGAACTTCCGATGGTGGGAGGTGAAAGAGGACTTCAAGAGGAGGACAACACAGTTGGATTCACTCTAATCGGTCCAGGCGTTCTCAAGTTACAGGCGGTCAAAATTGAGAATTGAGAAAAAAGTCGTAATACCCCCCCCCCCCCCCCTTTGGAGATTTTCAAAAACATTTTGGAATTTTTTTTTGCTGTTTTTGATCGGAATGGCACGTTTGCAATTCCCTGAGAACATAACTAACTCAATTGAAATGAAATTAACCTCTAAAGAGGCTTTTTTTTTAAAATGGTCCAAAAAACGCGATTCTAAAAGTGCCTAAAAATCGACTTCCGAAGGGGTCTATTTCCGGAAATATTGCACCTACGGAGCTTCCGATGATGGGAGGTGAAAGAGGACATCAAGAAGAGGACAACACAGTTGGATTCACTCTAATCGGTCCAGGCGTTCTCAAGTTACATGCCGTCAAAGTTGAGAATTGAGAAAAAAGTCGTAATACCCCACCCTTTGGAGATTTTCAAAAAAAAATCGGAAATGTTTTTTTGCTGTTTTTGATCGGAATGGCACGTTTGCAATCCCCTGAGAACATAACTAACTCAATTGAAATGAAATTAACCTCTAATGAGGTTTTTTTAAAAATGGTCCAAAAACGCGATTCTAAAAGTGCCTAAAAATCGACTTCCGAAGGGGTCTATTTCCGGAAATATTGCACCTACGGAGCTTCCGATGGTGGGAGGTGAAAGAGGACATCAAGAAGAGGACAACACAGTTGGATTCACTCTAATCGGTCCAGGCGTTCTCAAGTTACAGGCGGTCACAATTGAGAATTGAGAAAAAAGTCGTAATACCCCCCCCCCCCCCCTTTGGAGATTTTCAAAAACATTTTGGAAATTTTTTTTTTGCTGTTTTTGATCGGAATGGCACGTTTGCAATTCCCTGAGAACATAACTAACTCAATTGAAATGAAATTAACCTCTAAAGAGGTTTTTTTTTTAAATGGTCCAAAAAACGCGATTCTAAAAGTGCCTAAAAATCGTCTTCCGAAGGGGTCTAACTCCGGAAAGATTGCACCTACGGAACTTCCGATGGTGGTAGGAGGTGAAATAGGACGTTAAGAAGAGGAAAAAACAGTTGGATTTACTCCGATCGGTCGAGGCGTTCTAACTTGAGAACGGTCAGTGAAGTTGTTACTGACTTTCTCAACGTGGAATTTCCGCTGAAATGTTTTGAAAATTACACTCCTCTTGTGGGAAAATTTATGCATTCGTCAAAATTTAACAAAAAGTGGGCGTGGCACCTCAAAAAAATGTTGCGCTATTTTTTTCACTCCCCCCCCCTCCCCTCCACAAAAGGCTAGATCCGCCACTGGACACCCTCCATAGTATACTGGGTGCTTAAAGTCTCTCTCCACTCTAACGCTGATTGATATATTTAAAATCATCATATAGTCATATATTTAAAAAAACAGCGTTCAGTCTCCTTTTGAGCCCACATTTTTATGTTAGAAAGTACCATTTCACTCCGTAAAATAAAATACAACCTAAATTCAAAACCTGTATCTAAATTCGATTCTTAGGTAACTAATTTAAAAGGGGGAGAAATTTTAGACGCGTACTCTATATGTAAACAGTTTTCAAGATTATTTTCATTTTTCTCAACTTAAGTACCTATTCGTTTCCCATACTGAACTGACGTTAATTATTTTATGAGATTTGTTAGACTTGGGTTTTTTTTTCTAGGAATTGTTCGACTTATTGTGCTCTTGCTGATCGAACTTTGCATTATCTACCACCAATAAACAAATTATAACCAATAAACAAAATTAGTGCTAGTTCTCTTAAGTCATTAGTGAACTCATTCTAGTAAAAGTATATCTCTATTTTCGAAGTATGTACATACATTCATTTTTTTAAAAGTTGAATAATTTGAATGCCAAGGTTTTAAATCAGGAAACTGGCCAAAAAATCTGTAAATTTAGATTGTGTGATAACATCTTGACACATAACTACTGTTCTATAGGTAGGTCGTACGTTAACATTTAATCTTTCATTGATGCACTGCAATAATTACTATTCAGTAACATTTATCTGCGATATTTACAGTAAATATTTTTTGCAAAGAAAAAAAATAAATTAAGTACCTACCTATACATAAAAAGTGTTTTGTTTGAGCTTTCCTTGAGTAATGTGTAGTGCCGAACATGATTAAAGTCATCTCTTATTCATTTTAAGCCTCTTATTATTTTTAGAAAAAATAATTAAGTTTAACGTTAACAGAAATGTTTAAGTTGGCAAATTTCCTCGGTTATGGGGCTTTGTACTAAAATTAGATCCTGATAAACAGGTGTTGGGAGGAAACTATAGAGAGATATCTTACAGGAATATTGTTCTAAATTTCCAACATCACGAGTTCATATAAAAGCATTAGAAATGAAATTTTAATCGATCGAGTCTAACCGACAAAGGAATTAAAAAAAAACAAGTATTACTGGGAATTGCATGGCAAAAATAGTTGATGAATTGCAAATTGTTAAGAGGCTTGCAACAGGAAGTGCAATTTTTGCATGGGCGTGATTAATCAGCTATATCAGTTTACAGAAAACAAATCTCATAATCTTTTATAGGCACTAAAATAGAAAAATGTTAAACAAATTGTTCTTTTTATTGTACTTAATAGAAACTTTAGTTTGATATTCATCCTACTACACACATAGAAAGGGTAATTATTTGAATTGTTTTTATTCATTTAATATGTTTTTGAATCAGATTAGAAGAAAAAAATACTTGGGTAGGTACTTCTCAGGTACCCTTGTCGGTTTCTAACGAAACGTGATGGTTAAAATTACCTGATTAGAACAGCAGCTGCCTGCTACAATGCACGTAGTCACTGTCACCGAAACGTTTGTTAAAAATTGTTAAGTTTTTTTGCCTATTTTACAACCATATATGATTATTTATAAATCTTTTTTTTTTAATTACACTAAAATGTTATATAGCAATGAAATTCAGGAGACGACTAACGCACCGCTACCGCAGTTACCTATAAGAACCACGTCATGCGAGAACCATTATTTGCTTCAAAAGAAGAGTGCCTTTAAGCATAACAGAACAATGATGATGTTATAAAACCGGCTCGATACGAGTTGCCTCTCTTTTTAACTTAATTTATTGAAGAAGGATACATGGAAATATATCCAATGTCCAATATAATATTAATCACTTGCATTATTTCAAACAAAAGATCAACCTAAGTGCATGACATGTATATACTGTTTTTCCCATATAAATTTAAGAAAAGGATTTTCTTATTTTAGTGGTATGGTTACGAAACATTTTCCTGTATCTTTTAATCACTTCATCAAATTTATATTCTCCCTTAAACTGAATTTTTGTTGCCAAGCAGCTTACTTATGAATTTTCATCAGCGTTATAAAATATCAGCTAACAGAGTGTTCACCCCTCATTTTAATTAAATTCGTTACTAAGCCACCCTCGGCATAACTGCCCCCGTCTGCAAAACCAAGGCCAGGCTACAAACCTGTCCACGTAGGTACGCTTTTATTAGTAATTTTTAATTGAAAATAATATGAGCTGCCCATAGAACAAAGGAAATAACTTACCTTTGAGAGGATTGCTCACCATCATAACCATCTTCTCGGTAAAGAGGGGCAATGGTCATTTTTAATAGATTGTTAATGTAATTATATTTGCACTAAGTAGGTACCTATATTGCGTTTAACGCCTAACTAATTCACTGAAGACAAATTTCGTATAGAAAATAGGCACTTGCTCAAAGTGGTATAAAAAAGAGGTAACATAAATAGTTTTTAAGATAAGGAAATGGTATAGGTAGTAAGTAGAAACCAATAAGGTGATTCGAAAACTGGAATTTACTAACGAAAAATGCAGGTTATTCGGACTCCAAAATAAATATTAGCTTTTAAGAAAATAAATGTCTGTCTAACTCGTGACGTTCATCCTCATAAAAGAGACTCCTAGAAACCCATCGATCGTAATAATGCGGAAAATTTGTATATTTCATTCCATTCAGATCAGAAACATGTTTCATAACCAGCCAGCTGGCGGAATACGCTATAGGCCAAAAATATGCATTGCCAGTATATTCCCAGGAAATTTATTTTGGTCATTTTGACAGTTACTTGTAGAAACCTAAACGTACGATTGATGATGTCATAAAATTGCGTGACCAGTGTTATTTTTGGCAATTAACTATTACATTATACTTACTATATAATAAATATCCAGAAATGTTCATCAATATGCAATTCTTTTGAAGAAAATGGGCTGTTGAGCAGTAATATTGCTTCCAGCCCCTGTTGGTCCCAAAGTAAGCAATATTAACCCAGGTGCCGTCATATGCTGACGGATTCCCATCATTACAAGCTTCCGTTTTCACACCATTAATTTAAAAAAAATCTCATGTGATCCCTTACATAATACTGTTTTTCTGCCAATCAGGAAAATTTGGCAAAAACACACGTTTGCTGTTTATTTCAGCGCTCCATATCCCAGACATTTTAGTGTGAATGAGCTAAGATTTTATTCTCCAAAATAGATGTGATATCAAATAGGTGTGTTTCCAGTTTTCATTTCATTTTGATTAAACCCTTATTGACGCCTCATTATTGAAACGATCTTACAGATGGATCAATCAATCAATTTACTCCGGTTTTCATTTATTGTTTCCCACAATTTAAAACCGAAGGTTATTTTTTCCTAATTTATTTTATTGTTCATTGCTATTCACCTTTTTTGCGCAACAAAACCATCATTTGATAGGTGGGTACTAATGCAAGTGGTAAGAGGTAGGTACCTACCAACAGCGAATGCAATTTTGTTTTGTTCTATTTAACTATCCTCTAAACATCACGCCTATTTTATACGCAGTCATCTGTGAATATCCGTTAATTAACTATTTTTAACGGTTTGTCTCCAAATTGTCTAGTTATTTCAGTGTTAATTCAAAAACATCGTTTATCTTAATAAGTATATTACGCCCCAGAAGACATAGCGCGTATTATAATAATCGAAATCAAACATATTTAATCAGTTAAAAATATGCTAATTTTCACTTCCTTTTAAGTTTTTGATTCGATTTTTTTAGTAGAGAAACGTTTCTCTATACACAGGACAACTGGCATCAAATCAATAACGTTTCCTCTGTGATTGGGTAGCAAGCATTTTAATTCAATACTTCTACTTAGAGCGGGAAATTTTAAAAATTATAAAAAAAAACACGTTTTTTCAGGGTTTTATTAACATTTCAACTATCCAAGAGTGTCTAACTAGACCCATAAATATTTAACCTCCAAAGTAGGTAAAAAATATTTCCTCAACAAGCAAACACTGCTTATATAATTTAAGTTTAAGCAACGTTTTTCGAAGGCACTTTAAAAGAGTTTAACAATAAAAATATCTATTATTGATACAAAATGTTAACAACTATCTCTTCTCTTCATTCATAAAAGAAAGTTATAACAAAGTAATCACAGAGCTCATCATTTATACGGACTCAGTCCGAATGGTACCTACCTACCAAAAACTCATCAAGCACGAAAAACAACAAATAAAGTAACAAAAATATTAACTCAAAGTAAATTATTAAGTCGCTTTCTCCCTGTCGATAAACTCATTGACACTTTTAGCAACAGGCTTCCTCTGGGGAGTAACCAGGACAGAGTTTTCCTCTTCCTCGGGCTCACTACTTTCCTCACTCTCATCGTCGTATTCAATGTCATCAAAAGCTTCAGCTCTAATCGGGTGAGGAGAAGGAGAACGTGGAGGTTTCGGTGGAGGCTCAATTTTCTGGGGTGGAGGGCTGGGTAATTCGGAAGATTTTGGTTTTGAAACAGGGGTCTGAGGTTTCTGTGAGGGCGGTGGAGGTCTTGCTTGAGGTTGTGGGGAAGGAGGGCTCGCGGGGACTTGGGGAGAAGGGGTACGTGAGGATTTCGGTGGCTCAACTACAGGTATCCTGGACGGTGGTTCGTTCTTTTTGGGTGGTAGCGGGCATACTACCGCTGTTTCTTTGGCTCCTGGTGCCTTTTTTGAGCATAATTTGTCCCAGATTGTGTTTCTTGAAAGTAAAATAAAAAAAAAACAGAAAATAAAACATGGCGTAAAATAAAAACAACTTATACTATAATACTAATTAAACCATTAAATCAGTTATTGCTGTGGAAACCTAGGATGTGTCTACTGCACTAGCAGCTATTTTTAGGAAAGAAGTATTTTCAGGGTAACGTGTGCATCATTAATAAGAAATGCATTTGGTGTGGTGTCATCCTACACGTAGAAACAACTTATTTTTAAGACAGTTCGTTGACACTGCTTAATTATACAGACTATAGTGTTTAAGCAAAGACAACTGCTTTGATAAACAAGAAGAAAAATCACGAAGTTATAATTGGTAAATGTTGTTGCTTGAGGTATATCTAACTTATTAAAACTCTTAATCTCATCTTGATTGGATTGGAAGTTTGTTATTGACTTATTATTTTAAATATTGACGTCTTGCATGTTGACAGGTTCCTATTGCTGCGAGTTTTCAAGACTTACATCTAAGTTGATTCATGCCGTGTTCAAATATACCAGGATCACCGACGTATTTCTTAAATGAGATAATCGGTTGGGTGATTTTGAACATATTTCACCATTAATACTATTATATAAAAAAAGGTCATGCATGCATTTCAAAATATCTTCCTTTTTCTGAATATTTGCGACATTCTACGCGAATAGAATGCATAACACTTTGTATAATAGTATATACGATTAAATATATTAATAATTACCCTTCCTGCAACTTCCTGTCCAATAAACATCGCTCAACTAAACAGTTTCTATAAGCCAAATAGGTAAATTCAAGGAACAAACCTGGTGTAGCACAGAAATATTCGATGGAAATTTTTCGTTCACCATATTATTCAGGATTGTAATGATTTTTTTTATTTCTCTGTTTATTAGAACCACTTGCATATTTTATGGCTCACGCTGTTACAAGTGGCAAATCTTTGCTCATCTTAACACCCCAAAGTCCCACATTGTGTCATGAGCTACTTGAGCTAACAAGCTCCTTCACCATTTGGTTTATAGACAATAGTGACAATAGATGTATATAGACAATGATACTATTAAAAGGTATATAAAAATAGCAGGTAAATAATGAATGCAACATATTTTTATTTTCATTCTACCTTATCGATTTTTGATCTCTAATGCATAAATGGCTCTAAGAAAACTACATGCATCTAATAATTCAATAAGGGTTGTACCTACCTAACTACCCTAATTCCAGAAGGTAAGCACCTATACCTAGACTGAGTTTTGATCCTAACTTACGTTACTATTATTAGACTTACCTGTATTCTTTATAAGACAGCACTGTATACCACAAAGTGAACATATTTTTTGATTGACAATAATCAGGGTAACTTGCAAAACTTGCGGTTCTGCGAAGCAGCAACACTGTTGCGTAGGTGGTAATGGGCACTTCCTAAAAAAAACATTACTTTAAATTTTTGAATTTATTTTTAAACTGCAATTATTAGGTAATAATAAGAGTAAATTCTTGACAAAAGCAAGTTTAAATTTTAATTTAAAAAAATTAGACAAATGTTTAACAGAAAAATATATAGGTATAGTAGAATGTAGAATACCTGCAGGATTATTTGCATAAAATTTGCAGGGTTTAAGCATGACCTAATATAAATAACTCTATTACTCACTCAGGGTACCTCCAGGTCTATAATTAAAATTTTGAGAAAAAGCGCTCACCACAGCAGGAAATATGTCGAAATCCTTATTGCGGAATTTTAATGGTCAAGACCGTGCGTTATCGAATTTACCAGCCACCCAAAAACTGTGTCAGTAAGCACACGCGATAAGTTACCCTTTATTGTCCTTTCAGGATCGGCAGGATATTTTCAGCAAACAGCTGAAATAATTTCGCACGTAAGGCAATACGTTATACACTCTATTGTATGGCGTGTTGCATAATTTTACGAGACAGAACCGGTTTGGTTAGATAGCTTTATCATTGTCTAAACTATTAGGCTCAACTAAGGTATGAGAGAGAAGGCTGTTCCTGCAAAATATCCCATGTGTGCGTGTGAGCAGACGTTGTTGTGGCAACGTTTCGATTAAATATAAGCAGCAATATTGCAAAAAATTATCGATATTCCGAAACAGTGGCATATCGTAGATTTGTAAATACCAGGTCTAATAGATACAACAGAAATGAGAAAATTTGGTTTTCTTAGGAACGGATGTAATAATAAGATTGACATATTAGTCCATAAAGTGGCGTTTTTTTTTTAAAGAAAACGAGACAAAATATGGTTAGACACTAGGCCAAAAATCGACCATCGTACAAATAAAGGTGTGTCACGCCTATCTTATAGATAGGATTAGCTGTGATTGCTAGATAGAATTGGATTGTCCATATGACTGCTCTTATTCATAGCTCGTAGCAAGAAGTTTGCAAATGCTGCAATAGCCTATACTTATCCATTCACTAAACTGTTAAGAAAACCGAAGATATTCCTGTAGGAGTAGAGATTTTTTGTTAGTTATCACTTTAGTGCTGTAAAGTGCTCTTTCTTGTATCATGGGATAAAGGGGCTCAACCCCGTGATAGAGTAACTATTAAAGGTAGGAAATTGCGCATTTGGGCCATGTCCGGCGGATTGCCTACATCACTGGGGTTAAAACAAAAATTTATTGATAAAATGGCGAAGGACACTTTGCGCTGCTAGTTTAACTACTCAAATCTGGCAACCTCCCTTCCAACCCAATATTGAAAATTGTTCCCTTTTCTAAATTTTAGGAACCCTTTTTGTTCTGTCTTGTGCCTCACAAGAACTAAACAAAGGATGGGAATACTTTCAGACTCTCATAGCGCTTTAGAGCCACCACCCTAAAACGCTATAAGTAAACCTAGAGTAAAGTTTATCTCGCATTAATGAGTAATATTTCACGCTACTTCGCACCGGGGAAAGTGTGAAAAACGTTTAAATTAGCTAATAAATTCACCATTTGCTGATAGGTTATATTCCCCCTATGTTTTCGTTCGAGCCATCCACATGATTATGCCTACGTTCCAGTGTATTGCTGGTGGCATAACTCAACAAGTTTCTGATTGGTCTTATTTCAAATTACAACTTCCAATTTGAATTTGTTCTTGTTCGGTTTGGTTCTCTGTTGTTTTACTTGTGATTATATTCATTTATTGTGCAAAGAATTTACTCATTTCAATAATTTGGGGGTTTTTAGGGTTGATATCTGGCGGTGGAGTTCCAGGCAGTGATGGGACGAATATTGGAGACAAAAATATTCCGAAAAATCAAGGAACAATTGCAGGTTTACCAACACCAACACAGGACATCAGGAATCAGGAACCGTTTACTATGTTGAATTAAAAAGAAAACTCGTCGCTAATGAGGTAAATACTACTCCTATACTTATTATCTATACCCTTAGCACATTCCCCATTCGCATGTTGATAGCAAGTTGTGTTCATTTGCGTCCGCCATTTTCGAATAAGAGTAGGTACCCCAGACCCCAGAAATTGAGCGCATGCTAAAGGGAATTTCTGCTGGAATCTAATTGTGTTTGGTTTGGTACTTTGATTTGGTTCGCTTTCTCTTCTTCTCATAACGATAGATAAGGATAAAACATACCAAATGGGATGTGTAATCCCATTTAATTTTTGGATCAGTTCCAGCTGATCCGATTCCGGTTTGGTATCTGTTCTGCAAAGCAGTTACTGATCCGAGTCCGAGTCCATTTCTTATAGGTATTTTCATGTTGCGGCCTGGGCCTCTGGGTAATAGGAATCGCTAACGCTACACAAATTTTGTCGATAAAATTATGTTGAAATTGAATTGATTTTCTACGAGTAGTTGGTATTTGTTGACGTCCTCATCTAAGCGTGTAGTCATATTTTTATGATGACTATTGGTGATTTATTTATTGCAAATTCTCGCGACGTATTATAGTAATTTATTTAGTTTTATAACGATTTTATTTGATATTGTTATTGGTAAAATAAGCAGTGAACACAAAATGAAATTTAGAAATATGTAGAGATTTCTTTTTAGGGCACTTTTAGAACTTATTGATAGAAATAAAATTATTAGTATTGTCAAAGTTCCACTGATCCTTAGGCGGAACTCGGTTCCAAGGATCCTACCCATCACTAAAACATACTTACCACTACCGATAATTTGGGCTCTCAAACGCGATTGTTACCTGGTACCTACGCCAGCTGAAAGCGCCTTGAAACAGTTTTTTTTTTGTGGGGGCGCGACCCCGGGGTGAAAAATCTTCTCGATAAGATGCCGGACAGCCCCGCACTGCTGTCTTGGCCCTCGTGCCAGACCCTATCGAACGTACGCTCTACATCCAGCAGAACTAATCCAGAGTTCGGTTTGGAGTCAGTCGTCAGGACCTGCAATTCTGCCGAATGCAGCCCCCCAAAACCGTATTGTTACTCCTCAGAATAACAGGTTCCACGACCTTCCCAGCCCCGCACAGTAATGTGATGAGGTAGTTCTGGTAGTCTATCCTTTCCCCGCTTGTTCAGCATTATCACCACTTCCTGTTTCCACCTTGCTGATCAGGACAGGCTGCACCCTTCCTAGTCAGGATTTTCAGCACCTTGTTGGAGATGCCGTCCAGTGTCCCGGAGCCTTACGTTCCACAGGGGTCCTCAGTGTGTCCCTGACTTCCCTGTGGGTGACCGGGTCAATCTGGTCAACCGGGCCCTGCTGACCCCTGGGGTCCTCGCGCCTCAGGTGCCGGACGGTTCTCTCAACCGCCAGGATGTGATCTTCATCATCGTCAGGGTTATCATTTAGCCTACACTCTCTTTCGAGTGTTTGGCCAAATGCTTCCGCCTTGTCCTCATCGCTGTACGCCATACCTTTTACGCTGTGCTGCGGTGGTATGGCGTTTTTCTCACGCCTGAGGCTTTTCTGCCTCAGGCGTTTTCATCTGACCAAAGCTGATGCCCACGACGACGAAGATTGCATCCATCTCCGTGTCTTGGACCCCCAGGCAATGATGCACGATGTCGTCTCTCACCAGTATGGCCACCCCTCTGTTATTGGGGTTCCTTTTGTCGTAACGGTATGTTGCTGTACCCCGGAAGTTTATGCGAACGGGGCTGCCAATCTTGGTTTCCTGAAGAGCCAGAACTTCCGGCTCTCTTTCCGCCAAGAGGAGCTCCACTTCGCACTTCCTGGCGAGCAGCCCGTTAACGTTCCAGGACATAATGATGAGCGACTCTGGATGTCTAGCAGCCATCACCGTAGTGGAGTGCCTCGCGAATCCATCCTCCTAAGCAGTTTTTCAGATTGGCTTCGATGGCCTTGATGAGGCCATCGTCCTTCTGAGGGCTTTTGCCCTTTGTGGCTTTCGGGTTTACGCTTGGCTTTTGGTCCGACGTTTTACCCTTCGCCTTCTTCCTCTGCTTGGGAGTTTTGGCTTTCGCTTGCGCGCCTTTTGGGGCTTTGGGGCACCCCAGCCAGTTGGCGGGGTGGTATTCTGCCCCACAAAGTACGCACTTCGCGTTGCGGGTCCTGTCCGCGGATTTCGCGAGCGTGCACTCGTGACCCGCGTGGTTTCCCGCGCTCTTCACACATCGCTCTTCATGATGGCATTTGGACTGCCCATGGTCACATCGCTGGCAGCGGTGACATTGGGTGGACAATGCTTTTTTCTTCTGTTGTTCAACATTAACAGAAAGACCAAGGAGTCTTTCTACTTTAAAAATTATGGTATCTGAGCTCTTGGCCAAAACTTGAGCCAGTTGTGCCTTGGTCTTTCTGTTATGCATTCTGAACAGGTCTGCTGTTACGCTTTTCTCAAAAAGTTCGGCCTTTACAGCTTTGAGGTCCTCGTCGTCAAGCAGGCCTCTGATGACTGCATAGGTACATTTGTGCTTCGGCAGAGTGTAGGTATCGAACCGACGCTCCACGGAGGACAGCACACGGACCACCTTCTTGTAGTCCTCTGCCGTCTCAGGCGCCAGTCTGAAGCTCTCTTTGGTGAGAGTGGCCTTCTTAATTTTGATGCCTGCAACTTGGAGCTGACCGACAGCTCAACCCACTTTTGCAGGCCTTCCATTACCACGGGAGGCATCCTTTGGGCCTTTGCTGCCTCTGCAAAGGTCCTAGGCCTTGTCTCCCGTGTTTCCGGTCCATCTAGCTCCATCCCGCTGACAGGGTAGAGCACGGTCCGCCTTTTGGCCTTCTCGCTACTCGGTCCTGCCTCCGCGGGGAGTTCGGTGGCCTTTGTTTTCCCACCTGCCCCTACCGCCGTCCTAACCTCCACAGGCTTCCCTGCAGCAGTCTTCTTGACTGCCCCAGAATAGCCTGCGGGCTTGTCGCTTAATTTACCACCACCTAGCTTGTTCCCAGCTTAAAACAGTTAAAAACTTAGAATAGGATATATAGTACGACGTATCAACACAATTTGTACTCTTTTACAACTGGGCCCGAGGGTCAAGTTTTAACTCATTAAGTTTGAACTTTTCTACGTAATTTAATTGCTGTTAAAGTGACATTTGATAAACCAACTCGGCTCAATCCCGATTCCCAATTACTAAACTTGCAAATTCTTTTAATATTTGTGTTTTTTTCTTCCTTTCAAGTCAAGTGTCACCTGGTTGAATGATCTATTACAACTCACAACCCTTGGTCTCACGAAAATTTAACATTATAAGTATAAACGATTTACTTATTATTGACATCAAGTAGGCGTTGGATATCTGACTTTGACATTTTTATCATATCTTCTCAACTTGTGCTGAAAGGAGATAAGACATAAAAACATGGGGATTCAAAGGTAACTAGATGTCAAAAATAAGTAAATGAGTTATAGAAAAAAAAACGTAGTAACAGGTATTAATAATTTGCCAGGACTACCAAGGATTTAAATAATAAAACTGACTATAAATGGAAACTCTATTTATCCTCAGGTCCTTCAAACCTTAAATTTATAACTTTGTCTAGATACTTATATTGTTCATAAAGTACTTTTCACTACCTTATTTTTGCCAATAAACTAAAACTACAACAAACCTTGTCTCAATAAAAGTTTTAACCCTAATCTATAGGATAGGATGAAACTACCTCGACCAAAATTATTTGTAGATATATATGTATTGCACTTAGAATATAGAAAGTGTAGTAGGTCATTAGCCCATAACAAATATGATTATGGTACACTGTACACATGTGAAGAAAATGTGTTTTTTGTATTTTTGTGTAAAACTGATATGTTAGAAAAACTCAACACATCACCTATAAAAAAATTACGTATCACAAACAAAAATAAGAGTTTGTACTTCTAAAAAAAGTAAAACAAAAGAAATAAATATGTATATAGAAAAACAAGTAAAGAGTTAAATAAACAAAAACATCACGATAAAGCAGTACGTATTTGAATTAGTTAAGGGTATAACCATCATAGTAAAAAAAATTTAATTAAATACTTAAATTATTTGTTAAATCTTATTTCATGGAAATAATAAATGCCCCAAACAGAAAGACTGGAGGAAGAACAAGATTATTCACTAAACACAAAAAATTAACAAAAAGGTATACTTATTAGCAGCCTGATTTAGTACGGTTGATTTTAAGTAGATGAAGACCCACTTCCCTAAGTCTATGACCTATTATAGATAACATAAATTTTAGTCTTAACTCTATTATCTAAAACTACAACTGATATGCATCACAGATTCTAAATACTTCTATACAAAACCTCTTATTTACAACTTTGTATGCTTCACAGTGTCTGTCCAGTAGTTTTGAATAGTCATAGCTTCCAGGCTATTCAAGAATGAATCATTATCAAGACTGTACATTTCTTCAGAATTATCCTAAAATATGAAAAACAAATAGAACATCCATCAACAGAGATATAAACATAATCATGCTGCATTTCTTAAAGGTGGGGCTATAGCAGTGCAACACATGTGCGCTAAATAGACAAACCTTTAAATATACAACTGCTTACTCTTACTGAAGCATCATCGATGTATCCACTAGAATCGGGATTGCTACATCTGTCATTAAGTACTTGTGGCCTATTGAAGCCTTGGTTTCGGTATATGAAGAAACTCACACCACATATAATACCAACAATTACTATACATCCAAGGGTTATACCAGTTATTCCTGCTGCTGACAGATTCCCGGTAGCGTCGTCGATATTCAGATCATCTTCTATGCCTATAGATTAAGGAAGAGTTACAAAAGTCTGTAATCACTAAATAAAGGAAACTCACCAATTCTTTCTGACTGCTGAACAAAACTTTGATTATATATGTCTTCTCCGAGGAATGTACCATTTTCAGTGTGATTGCTCGGAGTGATGTCTTTATGTCTATTGGAAATAAATCCAGTGAAGCTTCCATTCAGACTTTCAGAAACATTTTGGTTTATCACAGGTAAATCTCTATTGGTGTTGTTAATCCACTCACTTTCATTATCACTTAATGTAACATTTAAAGGGATAACATCCAGTTTTCTTGAAAGTGGCAATTTAGAAACAGACTCATTTCTTGCATACTGAGTAATATTCCTCAAAATCACTACACTAGAATTTCTGGGCGGAATCGAAGTAATGTTAACCTCTGGGTTATTTGTCCCATGCTGAGTGGTGGTATTTGTGGGGGGCAGTACTACAGTCGAAAAATTGGAATGTAAGGTTGTCAGCAGTGAGTGGCCCACGATAACTGTAACAATAGAACAGGAATAATTATAAGGTGAACCCCTTATTTAGTAAACAAACACATACAAATTATAATTACTAAAACCATTGTTGATGATTACAAGCGGTTTTCACACTGAAATTACTGACGCATTAACATTTTTTTTCACAGATCAACCTATACGGTTACAACTAAATTAGGAATGGAAAGTAGTCTGCATGCTTCCTAATGAGTAAATTTGTTTTGAAAACAATGTTTACTTAGTCGCAAATAGAATTTCCTTATTTTCAATTTTGTATTGATTTTTGCAACAGGTGAATATACCATCGTCGGTAGGTTCAAGGATAGGCACACAAGCAATAAATTTCATTTAGGAAAATGATTAAATTGGTATATAAGGAATAATAATAAAGTGCCTGTCCGGTGTAATTATTAAATTATTAATTGGAGATGTGATTGAAATAAGTCCATAAAAGGGGTGAATATAGATAAATGTTGAAGTGTCTAAGTAGATATCATTCAGTTATTATTGACATCAAATAGGCATTGGAAATCTGACTGACATTTTTATCATACCTTCTCAACATGTGCGGAAAGAACCTATGTATATAAAAAAAAGAAAACTTCAAAGGTAATGAGATGGCAAAAATAAGTGAATGAGTAATAGATAAGGGTGATTTGGGATGGACCCCCTATTGTAACTCCTATATGGCTTATAAAATAGGTAGATTTGCAAGCTGTCTATGTTTTCCTGAGTATTTGCAATAAGTCAAGATGAACACAAATAGTTTCTTACTAAACCGTATTTTTGGCCCAGCTGTGTGGCCAAGTTAAAATTACCATATGACATATAATTTGTTGTTTTGTCATGGCATAATAGGGATATGAAAATACAAATTCAACCCTGCCACTTGACTTTCATTAAGGTACTCCAGTACACCACTAATAGTGACTGTTTATTTGTGTATATCTTATGCTTGGCACTACAGGTGATTATTTTGATGTTGTTGAGGTTTCATTGGTGTCATTGCTGTGTCAAATATTTTACAGGTTACATAGGTACAAAAATAGCATTCTATTAGTAGCACGTTTTAAGGAATGTCAAATTTGCATTAAAAAATATTTAAAAAATTTTGCAATTATTCATGGCAGGGCTGCATTTCTGTTTCCATATCTCAATAATGATTCATAAACCTTGTTACAGCTAAATGATAAGGGGATAGTCATGCAAACTTCTATTGATAATAGTTTTTATTACCTATTATTTAACCAACAGAATTGCTTTTCTTTATTATGAATTCAACAAAGAAAACTCAGATTGGAAAAGAAATAAAAAATTTTGTTCATACCTATGATAAAAATGCTAATATCATTTCAGTTAAAAAAAGTAGATATTAATAACCAAGATTGTTAAAACCTGCTTAACTTCAAGGCAATATGCAATTCACAACACACATTGGGTACCTATTAATAATCTTTAACCATATTTTGAGCCAAATTTACCAAAAAAAAAAAAAAATGTGAACTGCTTTCCTTTAATAATTTTTTTCTCTATCTTTCAGTCTAGCATTTTTTGGTGAATACCTATAGTATTTCAATCATTTGCTGTGCAGGCTTCTGCTTTATATACTACATTATGTCACCTGGAACCTACATCTAAATGAAAGAAATAGAATAATTAAGTTTTAAGGCACCTATAACTATAGACAAGTAGAAAAAAAAACATATCCAAACCACATATCAGGTGATAGTTGTTTAGTGGACAAGTAAAATGAATTTACTCATGCATGGAGCAGTCAATAAAGGAGTCATATAATTGAAACTGTAATTGCTGCAATTAAATAAATAACTAGGGTCTTGTAATGAGATAGTAAAAAACTCTTGTTTGGTAGGTACCTGTATAATATACCTGTAAGTAGGTACACAGTGACTAATATTTCTCATTTCAAGGTTACTCATATAAAACCACTTGTAACCTTATCTACTGTATACAAAGACATGTAAACAATATAAAAATTACTCACAATCCCAAAGAGGAAAAAAAATGAAAGCTGAATCATATTATTGTCTCTGAAACACATTGATGATGTAACTGGAAAGTGGATCATGTCTGTTTTGGGTAATGCAAATTACCAAAACAGTGCTGCTTTTTATTATGTATTTTTTTGTACAGATAACTATTTGGTTACATAAAGCACATTCAGTGAAGATGAGAATCTGTATAAAACCTGTAGGTTTTTATGCTTCATTTAGAGCATTTCTATTTTAATTAAATAATAATGCATTACTTATGTGAAAAAGAGGTCAGTTTAATTAGAACATTTTTTTAATTTGCCATAGGCATAGGCATACTGGAATAATTAGTAACTACCTCCTGAGCTTCATCTAAACCACAGTAAAGTAAAAGCTTTAATTATTACAGCATCATTATAAAATTTATGTAGGTGGTGGTGATTTATCTTTTAAGTTAATACATATCCTAGTTAAAATAAGAGTATCCAAAGCTCACTTCTTACCACAAAAATGTCCATTGAAGAACAATGTTATCCAAAACCAATGCATCCACCAATAGTGTGTCATGATTTTAGGACCATTAGATTCTGAAATTAAAAGGAAATTATGTAACAAAACCGCAACTATCTTCTGGCTCAAAACAAAAACTACACAATACAAATACTCTTTGAGCAAGACCAAGAAATATAAAAATTGTTTTAAGTTATTTTTGGAATCAAGAAAAAAACGAAACTTAATTACCTGTGACTCAAAAAACCGAGTTAATTATTAACACGTTCGCTCCTATGCCATAGAAACATTGTTAACTCGAATTAAATGAATTTTGCAAAATGTCCTGCGTCTACTCAATGAAAACGAAAAAGTCTTTTGTTGTGGACACGCGCGTCGCGCATACCACAACCACAGATCACAACTCTTGACGAAAATGAAATGACAATAGAAATAGAAAAGTTCACCAAATTGATGGCGTTTTTGGGTGACGGACCCGGGGGTTTTTAAAATATTCCCATCCTTTGTTTTCACAATCAGAATTGAAGGATAGGCATTATCTCAGAGCGGCCACTCGAAATTGCTTTAACCAATGTTTTTCCTTCACCAAAGTGTCAAAAATATTAAATCATGTCACTCTGAACAATTGGTTTGACGGATCAGGTATAGACTATCTTTGTCTTTTCGTTGGTAGCTCATCGGTTGAAGAGAGAGTGAGAGATAAATATGGGACATTTCATGAATTGATGTATGTAGGATTGCGTATATTTCAGGAAACAGCCAATTATTGGACGTCGTTTCATTGTTGCCACGGTACTTCCTTGTGTAGTGTTGCCACGATTTCTCTAGTAATAAACGACTATTGGACTGCAAACTGCAAATTTGTAGTTTTTGAAGGATATGAATACCTAATTTTTGTTTGGTCAAATTATAGAACTCTTTTCTCTTTCAGTAAGCATGGTAAACCTTCTGCGATTCTTCTTCTGGACCTGCTACGTATATCAGGTGTAGTCCGGAGCCGACCTGGTGTAACGCAAATATGGCAGGAAAATGCAGAAAAATTTATATTAGCTTTTCACAAAAGTATAGCATCTCGTCAGCCTTAGAAAATTTACTCCGTCGTTGTGCGTCAATCTTCTTGACATGAGCCAAAGGGAGGTGGATAGAGGAAAAAGGAACTTATATTTCTGTTGACTACTTATGCGCCACTAACATGGCTTAAAATCCTGAATGGCCAATAGAGACAATTTTTTACGGTAAGTATTATAGTGTAGTATAATTTTATAAAATTTGTTATTTATCATATTGTTGAGACCTTGTTATCTTTTTGCCGAAGACAACTGATCAAACCCACAATAGGTAAAGATGGCGGAACGAAAGGTTGAAGGATTGTATAGAGAGAAGAGCGAGATCGGTGGGGAAAAGATCTTTGGAGAGTAGTTCAGGAAATAATTTCTTTATTCTGGTGTGTGTGGTAAACCATCTCTGTATGATTCATGAGCCCGTTTTATAATCAGGATTATCAGGACATTTCGGAAACTTTTCCTATTGTCGCAATTGCGTAATTTCCTAGCCCAGTCAATTAAGACATAGATTGCTCGAATTTACATTCAGAGGATGAGAAATTAAAAGCTCTATCTGATGAGAGAATAAAATTTTAATTTCAATTAACAATATTCGCGAAATCGCTTTAATTACTAAACTATTGTTCGGGTCACGCACAGGTCTGAAATTCATTCAAGGGCCATAAGCCATTAAAAAGGGCGCCTTTGCCGGTTAAAGAAGAAGGGCAATTGTAGGGTTTCAGATTTTATGGCCGGAATTCCAAAGAAATTATGAAAGTGCCTGTCCAAAAACTAACAAAAGAAATGCTCTTCGACGAAAATTAACAATATTGCAACCATATGTGCATTTAGAGCCTCATGGGGCTGGTTTATTCAGAAAACCGAAAAAACAGAAAAACTTCCATAAATTTAAAGCTTAAAAGCCTTGAAAAATAGCGAACAGAGTTGCCACGTCGCCACACATAAACTCACATGCAGATAGGTCAGTTTGCACAACAGACTGCAAATTGGAAATTTTGTAATTTTTGAAGGACGTGAATATATTGAATATGAAATACCTAATTTTTGTTTTGTCAAATCAAAGAACTCTTTTCTCTTTCAGTGGGCGTGGAAACCGACCCGGCTCACAAAAGTACAGCATCTCGTTAGCATTGGAAAATTTACTTCGTCGTTGCCCGTCAATCTTCTTGACATGAGCCAAAGGGAGGTGAATAGAGGAAAAATTAACTTATATGCCTGTTGACTACTTATGTATAGAGATAATTTTTTACGGTAAGAAAATTTCCAAAATTTGTTATTTATCATATTATTAACCCCGTGTTATTTTTTTTCCGAAGACAATTAATCAAACCCACAATAGGTAAATATGGCGGAACGAAAGGTTGAAGGAATGTATAGAGATAAGAAGAGCGCTATCGGTGGTGAAAAGACGTTTGGAGAGCAGTTCAGGAAATAATTTCTTTATTCTGGTGAGTGTGGTAAACAATCTCTGTATGATTCGTGAGCTTATTTTATAATCAGGAGTATCAGGACATTTCGGAAACTTTCCTATTTATAATAGTTTCTAGATTTGCCCATCTCTAATTCAAAACTTAGAGATTTCCCGATATTTAATTCTTTCGATAACAATAGGTATAAATCCATGATTAGCTCCACAATTTTCTGAACATTGGCCGTATAAAATAGTGAACTGGAAACGCCAGAAAATGAGAACATCCCTAAGTTGTCTACAATTTCGGGCTCTCTTATGCAACCAGCAATTCTAGAAATAAGACAGGAGTTGACATCGATAACGTAGAGATATTTTGCGGTTTTGGTCGATATCGATGTTGGGGTCCTAAACGCAAAGCAAAGGTGACGTGACGTGTGTCAGATCGGTAATCAGTGTCATTAGAAACGTATCATGGCATGGTTATGTATGTTATATTGCATTCTGTGATCAATTTAAGTAAGTTCTCAGGTAAGTACTTATCATTGGCTGCTTCTCGCATTTATAGGTTTTCCTTATCACTTATTGATAAGATTTTTGTTGTCAAAATCAAGTAATACGCGCGGGATTTTTTAAAGTACGAATGAGATCCACATGCATGCAGGAAGTTCAATATAATATCCTTATTTTTGGATGTCAAGGCTGACCATTAATTTAAATTTGTTTAAATTCGTATACAATTTATTAATATGCATCTCTAATTTTTCTAAAAATAGTCACGTAATATAATGTTTTATCTACGCATTAAAATTGCCCTGGGAAAGTCCACTAACCACATATTATAAGGCTTCTCTCATTTTGAAAGCAGGACTTTCCCTAAAATTTATTTTCTTTCTTTTATAGGATAACTATATTTTTTCAATAGTTCAATATTATTTGTTATTTGTTGTTTTGAACAATTTTAAGAGTTTGTCCTACATGATCAAGTGCACCTATTTAAAAACTATTTGTATGGAATAAATTATTTCCATGGTTCCACTACTATGTGTTTATTTGTTTTACATGTTCAAACATCAACACAATAAACTTATTCAGAATTGTCTTTATCATTCTATAACAATTACCTAGTTGATAATAATTTATGCTGCCTGTTGCATAGATAAACCTGATTAAAGGTACATAATAGGTATTTAAACATAATAGGTAATATTAAGCCCATTTTTTTAGGGACTTACTTTAGGAATGAAAAAAGTTTATATGTCCATGGCTAAAGCAGGTTTTATTTAAAACTAAGCATTTGTTGATTGAATTCAATTATTTCTGTAACCCTTCAAATTCTTATAGGACAAATACTTGTTTTTTTCCTCTTTTAATCAATTAAATATGTGTGATTTAAAAATATTAACTAACCCTGGAATAAAGTATATCTTATTATATTAACTTTTTTTTGTTTATGTCTGCATATAAAAACTTTTTATTCAATAATAAGGTTAATGATTATTTGCAAAAGACAATAAAGAATACTCCACCTTGACCAATTTTTACAAATTTAGATTAACAACTTCTGAACAAGCCATGTTCATTACCTTTAGTAGGTACCTGTGTGAAAGGATCAAGTTTTTTTGTAGGTACCCTAAATCCATATGCATGTGTATGCAGTCTTTCAGTAAATTGTCATTCAACAACCTTGATTTGAACTGGGACGACGAGATTTCAAACGATATGAAACGTAAATGATCAGAACCTGTTCCCAAAAATAAAACAAGATTTTTTAGGAATTTTTCATTACCTAATTCAGATCCTGAGCTAAGTGTTACCTTAAGCATGCCTCATTACCAAGATATTTCATTAAAGATGCGAAATAACGGTTGAATTATGTATGTTTTCTACTAAGCACCCTTAGTCTCATCTCAGTTGGCACCAGTAGGTACATTTCATGGTTTATGCAATAATTATTATTAATATTATGTTGTGTTAAAAAAGAAATCTAACAGGATTATGAGGAAATAACGCATCTAGCTGCATTCCTTAATAATAATGCTTAAACTAATCTTTAATGTTTAGTTTTTTTTAAATTGGGCAAAAACGACAGTTTTTTAGAAAACAATTAAATAAAACAAATCAGGACATGTTTTAATGGTTGAATACGATTCACGGTTTATTGCTCAACTTTACCACACATGTTGAAGTTCTTAGTAGGAGAATTTAAAGTTCAAACCATCATTTGCTGTTAATGCCTTGTTAATTTGAGAATTTCACACTTGAAACGAAGAAATGAAATTACGGATCCATGCGGCACATGTCGCCATGTGTGTTAAGCCGAAACGTGCTTACAACATACAGGGCCCTGGGCACCTATTTAGGCTTTAATAAACTGTCCATTCTCTTTGGTTTGGTGCTAGTAGCGCCGGACCATGACTCCTACTCCTGGGAAGTAGACACACTTCATTGGGCTCTCTTTGTTGCGATCCCTCCTTCTTATTTCTTTTCGAACTTGATTAAAAATTCCTTGAGATAAAATACAAAGCCGGCAGAATTCCTTTGAAATTCGTTGCAGGATTTTCCAGGATGCGAAATCCAATTTCTTGATTCAATTACGTGCCGATAAACCTGCCTGGGGTAAGATGAAATGGAATTCTTGGACTGGGCTTGATGTAGTTGAGTGCTTTCCAGGTACCTATTCATTCATTTATCGCAGTAAATAACACATTAAGTAACCTATATTTTAAATGTACATATATGGTTTATCAGTCAAAGTCTGGGTTATTTCCTTTCGTCGTTGTAACATCATCTGAGTATAGTTTTCGGACTATACCTATATTTTACTATATCCTGATTTGTTGTAGGTTCATTGACTGGAGATCAAATAATGCTTATTAGTTACCACTGTTGCTAATACCCTTAGGGAGATTTTTTTAATCGTTGTGAAACAAGTTATTTATATATTTTCAGGTTCAAGCCTGTTGCACTGTTATAACACATGTTAACAACATTAAGCACACTAATTATAAGCCAAAGCCAGATGTTAATAATGCGTTTTAGTGCCGTAAAGTTGTGTTAAGTAGGAAATAGCCTGGAAGAAACGATGCATAAGAGGTGATGAGCATTTCAATGCAAAAAACTTTATGTGTACTTTATAAGCTTGTTTATATAAGGGATTATAAGTTTCCTCTCAACAGTTTTATGATTTCGTAATCCTCAGTCATAAAAGGACCAAAGTTATATTAGGTAATATTAAACTTTTTCGGTTTAATATTACCTATAATAAAATCAATTATCTTGATCAGATAATAATTTTAAAATGGCACTAAAAGCTTTCTGACGTTCTAAAAGCAGGAAATGAGATTGCTATAGAGAGGCCAAGATCAGAGTGCAAAGTACTTACTCGTAAGACATTCTTGTATATGTATGTTTAAAAACTACAAGTTTTAGCAATAAGATTTTTCCTAGAAAACGCTAGGCGATCAATATTATGAGATTTTGGCATAACACCGACACATTCATTTTTACTCATTAAAACACCGTTGGATACTCTCCAGTCCATTAAATCAGAATTTATATTGAACGTGGAAAATAAAAACGAAGACTCACTTTTGCATAATGTTCTAATAAATCAAAAAGCTGGTTTTCATCAAAATCTTTAATTTTGGAAGCATTGCCTGTTTAATTCCGGTTATTACTTTTTTTTTGAGAGAGATTGTGGCATATTTGGTTACTTCTTCATCTTCTGCTTGGCTCAGTTTGCTTGTCTCATTTTGAATATGGCATCGATGATGCAACGAATTTTGGTGTTAATATATATTAATATAATATTTGGTGTATAATAAGGCTACTAATTTGCTCTTTGCGGAATAATTTTGAGGCAATTGGAGAAATGACTAAATTCCATTCTGATTAATTATGTTTTTAAATAGTCAGTTAAATTCTGACATTTCATCGACCAATGCAAATAATGTTAAAGCTTAAACCAGTAAAATATCGACAAAATATCTTTTTTTCTTACTTAAACCGCAAAAAAACTCTTAGAACCCGAACCGGGACCGTTTTTTACAAAATGTAATTCATAAGCTGGGACCGATACCCTATTCTCTAGCTGACAAAACAAAGCTATACCGGAGCCGTTAATCTAAAAATGTTTCGATTCCTCAACAAAGGCATCAGATATTGCTGGCTTTGCCTGTGGGTCAACTCCCATCCTATCTGAGCAACAACAAAGTTAACTCCTAAAAAAAAAGTACCTTAACAAATTTAAAAATTTTTTATTTCGGTAGTGTCATTTAGGTTTTAGCATTTTGAATATTCTCCAAAATACGATTAATTGCTTTACAAATGTTAAGCACTTAATTATTTTAAAAGAAATCTTAGCGGAAACAAGCGACGGAAATACAATAAACTTGCATGGCCTTATGAGTAACGACCTGTCTAAAAAAAACTACGCTTATGCGCCAAGGAATGTTAATTTATGAACTATCTTTGTAGAATATGCTAACCCAAATCTTTTTGTGGACCACCTTCGAGTGAAATAATCGACTTCGAAGAACTATTATGTAATCCTCGGGTAACTGTTAAAACCGCAGATGACATCTAAATGTGTGGTTGATGAAAACGACTTTTGTACATACATAAGATATAAACTTTAACGAGCAATGGGCATACTATGAATCATCATCTAGTGGACACGCATATCAATACAGTTCGTTAGCCTTGTTTGTTGTTGATTCCCAAATTTTGATAATTTAATGTCTAAGACGTAGTTTTTTGCGTTGATCAATTCTTCGTCATGGGCCGTCCTTGATTATAAACCCAACAGGATTAATCTAATCATATTAAAGTTATCCTAGAAAACATATTGTGTATTAATTAGCGGTGTTAAAATATTTGCCTTTCCTAAAGTACCGCTTTATAAAACTAGCAATTACTTAATGACTATACATCAGAGAGGCCAGAATTTGAATACGGCTGCTGAGTACAGAATATTTATTAAAATTGACCAGTCATTACTGCTTAGCTTTTTATTGAAACTAATATTTTTCGTGAACTTAGTGTGAAGTTTTTGACAAGTTTCACGTAGAGTTTTTATTAGTATTAGAGACGCTTTGTGCCCTTACTCCGTATCTAATACGATTTTAATAGATTGTGGGTTGGTACGTACAAGCTGAGCCTTTATTTATAGCATCAAAACGTAATATCGCTTTGGATCATTAAGACATCTATACGATGGTGTAAAAAATAACTAGCTTCCTAGAATAAAATATGATTTGTTAATATCCGTCAATATTGCCAAGATCGAATTAGAGCCACACTAGTACGCCTGATAATATCACTTTCCTCTTTCAATTCATGTCATTTATATTCACCTCTACATCCTGAATAAACTATAGGAATCAAATTAGCTAGTGTAATAAAGCATAATTAGTTCTAAGAATTAATGACTGTGCCAGTGGACATTTGCTTATCAAAGGTCTTTAAAATAAGCTGCATTTTATTGATTAAGGAAATGTTTATCCAATAGGATGGAATGCATTGTTCTATAAATAGGAAAGTAATTTCAATGAGTGATTATTTATCGAATTTTAAAAAAATGAATTTTCTAATATATTCGCTTTTGGTAAAATCTATCTATACCAAAAAATCAAGAGCTACTTAGAGGTGCCTACTTATTTTTAAATTTTAGTTTTCAGTATGTTTACCTTGGCTTTGGGCCAGGCATTTCTGTTACTCATTGAATATGAGTAGAATTTATCGAGGTTGTAGATTGTTTGCTAGATCAATATGTAGCTTTTTTACCTATTTTCACATAATGCACCGTACAACGTCCGACATCCTTACTTCTATTTGCTGGGAAGAAAGCTTTTTCATGGATTTTTCAATCAGACAGGCTTTTGAGTAATGGTATTTTAATAGCCTGATGCAAAATATTTAGCCTTCGGCTTATTTTTCTTTCGGCGCTGCATCGATTACTAGCCCTTCTGTCGACAAGATAATCAAATAGGGACTTTTTCATAGCAAAAGCCGCTATTATCAAGCTTTGATTATTAATTTAACCGTGATATTTACTTTATAATAGATATAATAGATAAGATAAATTCACTACGTATATTGTTCGCAAAAACGTAAAAACCTTTAAAAAACCAAAAATATTTAAAATTATTTCGAGCAAATCAAATTGGATGTTTCCATGTTTTCCAAATTTTTTGTTTTCTTTTGTTGTCTGCGATTTTGCAATTTTTTAAAAGTTATGAACTTTACATCAAAATTATCGAGAAAATTAACGTCCCCCCATCGTCGGTTCTTGTGACTTTCATTCACTCGTTTCGTAAATCATCTAAAGTAGCTGATAAATAATTAATATTTTTATACTGGATAATCTTGCTCAATGATCAGGTTTGTAGTTTAAAGGGTTGGTGTCCACCATGTTTCAAATCAACAATTTACAAATTGGCTGGTTAAAACCTGTTTATTCAAAAGCGACAGGGCTAAAAGTCCTTTTCAGAAATTGCAATCCAGATCGTGTTGATTATTACTATAAGCTTATTTTCAACCAACCTGATTGGCTGTCCTGTTATCAGTCATCAATCTGGTTGGATGAAAATCAGCTGCAGAGATCAATCTGATCCAGGTTTACCATTTCCAAAAAGTTCTACTGTGTTTACTGTTTATACTATTATGAATATGAATGATAAAATATGAGTCACGCACTGTCACAATAAGACTTTTCGGAAATATTTATCCTGGATCAGACTGATCCTTACAGGTGATTTTCAGGAAACCAGATTGATGACAGTTGGAATCTGATTTCCACTCAATATGATTGGTAGAAACTCAGGTGATAGTTATCAACCTGATCCGAATTGCAGTTTTTAATAAGGGCTTGTGTCTTCTATTGGTACCAATCAGTCGGCGAGCTGTGATTCCTGCCCAAACTCCAATTTTTTCAGGATGTAGTCCTTTTTCAATTATTTGATGGGGGTTTTCACTACACCAAATTCTCATGTTTTGCGAGTTCACATAACCACTTAACTCAAACCATGCCTCATCACTAAATATGGATTTTTGTTATCCCTATCAATATACCTACTAATTGCAAAATTGTAGTCTTTGAGAAAGTCAGCTTCTTGCCATTCTTGCACTACTGTGAAGCAATATGGGTACACTTGCAGATCTTCATGCAAAATTGCATGGGTGGCACCTACAGAAAGGCCTATTTGATGGTGTAACGGTCGTATAGAAGTACCAGGTACATTTTGCATTATTTCTTGTGCCTGTGCAACCACTTCATCAGTACGTCCTTTAGGACCATACACCAAGAAGTTCTTCTCCTCCTTACTATAGTTAATCGAGAATCAAAACTATTTCTTCTTTTAAAAGATGTCAGTACAAACCAGGGGAAATATCGAGGTACATGTTCTATAAATAAGTTCCAAAGCACTGCTAGTGTGTATATTCCATTCCAGCTCCATGGAAAGTTCCATGGCCAGTTCTTGTGAGATCAACTGCCTGGTCTTCTTTGTAAACTACCTGTTTCTGTAAACAATTCTAGAACATGCTCACTCCAAAGGTTTCTTGAACTGCATATAGACCACAGCAATATTTGGAAATTCGGCCTGGATATCCCCCATGCAGTTTCGAATGGAATAAACCCAATCCACTTTGATTCCAGGTTCGATAGTAGCCCTTCAGCATAAAAGCTTTAAGTTGCAAGGCGAAAGCCTTGTTGTCCAAACACAAAACAGATTTTATTGCAATGAAAATTACTGTTTTTTAGCAAAAATTTTCTTGGTGAAACTAGAAAATAACAACAAAAAATGTGGGAAACGGGAAAGTTTACCAACAAGGATAAGGACAAGACAAAATGGCCGCTAATAACGTTGAAGCACTGAAAGCTGATTGGACAGTGGCAATGACAAATCTGTTTTGATGGCGAGTCAAGTTACGACCTACTTTTATAACTTTCTTTCTTTTTATCAAAAAATCATAGCTGGCTAGATGGAACACCCCGTACTTCAGAGGGTTTTTCAAAATTTAGAAAAAAATACTAGGTATATATGGTATATGTTTATTCCACCCTGTATAGTATATATAATGATAATGTAGTTTGAGTAAAACGTCTACGATAAGAATTTTGATCAACAATAGAATAAACGAGTCACAAGGATCGGAAAATAAAAGTAGAAGTTATTTAGCCGTAAGTTGGGGCATATTTTTAGTGATGGCGGTAGTTTTGTTCAGGAGTGCATAAACAAACAATAAAATTCAATTTGTAGTTAAATCTAAAGCTCGAGCTGTAGCAAAATATTTTTGTTGCAAATGCATTTTGCCATTAGAGCCAGTGACTTTTACCATATTACCAATTTTAGTTGGAAAAGCTTATTTCTATGTAATAAAACACCTCTCCGGTACAAAAAACGTGTCCTAATGATAATTGTTCACGCTAAGTAATATTATTAACCAATTTCATTCTAAAATTACTTGTGTGGTACGTGCATGTGATATAAAAATAGCTCCTAGCCACATTAATTAAATTGGTTGGTTTGACCCATTGGGTTTCCCCTCTTCCATTAAAGCATCAGACTAATAAAATTAAATTGATCGATTATTAGTTCAGCCACTGCATCATTTTATTAAGAATATGAATTCAATTTGTAGTACATAGCGCCGTTTTCTAGAATAATGTGATGTCATAGGCCGCAATCTATTCATCTGTCTCTTCCATTGTTTAATCTTCTAACCGTGCCGACCCTTTTCAACTGTCTTTTGCGAATAAATATCATGGAGTATGCTCATTAAAAAGATGATGAGAGAACTTATAGCGTCGTCTGAAAGGAATCGAGGTCTAATACAATGAACAAGGTTAAGTGAACAAAAGCTTTGAAGGATCCAAAAGCGAAGAATAAACAAAATTATACGTTTTCAGATTTCACCTTTGGGGTCATTAAATTTATGCTATAATTTATTTTTAATGGTATCTTCGTAAAGATGTAAAATAAGTTTGGTTGATAACGGCTTATTAGCATGGGAAATGCTTCAGCTGAAGGGATGGTGTAAAGTTAATAAATAATTAATTAGTAAGTTAAATTAAGACATTCCTTCCTCAACGGACTTATGAATATTTATTAGACATTATGACGCTCATTTATATATTTTTTTAACAGCATTTCATTATATCGTAGATGCGAAATAATTAGGCACGACGTGTAGCTGTTAACTAAAAAAAAAACGCAAAATAAACCAACTTATTGATGTTTCAAGTGCACTTTGCATAATTTTTATTTTAATTTTAGTACCTGAGCAAATGTCTTTTTGTGATAGCTTTTCCTTTTACAGCCTTTTTGTATATTCTACTATTTCTCCATCCATAAACACCACGTAGTTACAAATTATTCAATTGTTTGTCATAAATTATAATGTTTTAAAATATAATTACTCGAAAATGTCAGTATTAATAAGTAGGTACATACTTATGTACCTACTACATATCCAGCTGTGCTAGTTAGGTAGTTTCGAATTCAATTTCACTCCAAATTTTTAGCTAACCTGACTTCTATCAGCTGCTTTGAAACCGAAACTGACCTAAACTGAGTTTAGGCCCATAATAAATAATCAAAATTCGTGTTTTAGAAACTTGGAATTTGCCTCTTGGCTGAAAAATAAGTGCTCTGTTTTTTTCTACTTTCTAATAAAAAACAGTTTGTTCTAATCTACAAGCACTACACTTGCATCAAAACGGTACCGCTTCCATGCTATTTGCTAATTATCACGAATTCTTATCTTATACATATGATGGCACGGGGAGGTAATTTGAACGTAATAATACCGTGTCTAATAGTTACTAAAAATACTAGGTGCGTTTATTTACTTACGACTTTATATTAATTCGAAAATATTTTTTCTGTGAACTTAAAATAATCGTAAATATTCAACAAACAATATTTCTAAAATCCATTGTGTTTGTCTTCGACAAACTTATTCCAACTATCATTACAACGCATGGGTTAACACATTAAACTCAATAATTCATAAGCGGCCTAGATTTTTTTCGGGTCCCAGGGATATTATTTATGCTTTATTAATGTACCCTTCTAAAGTCAACCTTAAAAATCTATAACAAAAGTATCATTAAGCCGTGACATAAACTTGCTCTTTACACACACAACTCGACCACGTTGAATATCATGATGGATTGACGAGATCTGATGGTGCATAGTGACAAAAGACCATTATTTGATTCAGTTTTCTTATTGTGTGGCCATAAAGGCTCCTTTTATTAATGCAGCGATCTGATTGGGCCTAATTTGTCAACATATCTTTTGTATTCGGCTGTTAAGTTAAACATAATATGTTCAAACAAATAATGTGTTTTTTCAGAAAACAGAGTTCTGCAGTTGCTTCTAATTGCTACAACCATAGCACTTTCAAGAACAATAACTTATGCGTAACATACCTACATAACTAACAGTACTATTCCTCTAACGATCCTGAATTCAATCAATTAAGTGCAGATTTTAATGTAATGCAATTATTTTTAGATCTTGTTTACCACTTCTCTTGGAATCCAATCAATTGATTCCGTGTTTAGGGCTATGCACGATCATCAGCGATGGCAATTAAGAGATGCTTAATGATTATCGAACCATGTAGCATAGCTTTTAATGCTTTATGATTTTACGTGGTTCACATTAAGCAGTCTCAGGAGGCGAATTTTATATATTGTAGTTGAAATTTCACTCATTGTGGGCGGATTGCTTAGAAAGATACTGTTACAGATTTACAAATGTTGCCGCTCAGGTTTAGTTCAGTTTATAACTCTTGCTTATAGCAGCTTGTGTATGGTCTTAATGAGAACACATATAAATAAAACACAGATCGTTTTAGGTGATACACCTCTAATTTATGAGTGAGTAACTAAAATTTAACTACTGGTTTAGTATAGCTTTACACCTGGTCATCTGGTGAAAGTTCTACTGTTTAACATTTCTAGTAAAATTTGCATAACAAACAATATTTTGAAAAATATTACTCAGGTTAGGCCGATCAGCGTATGTTCATACAATCCCTTAATCGATGAATGAAACATGGACTTATATGAATTTAAACAAGATTTAAACTATGTGGTAACAGCAACTTTACAATAGATTGATGATAGCGTATGCAAATAAGTCTTTACGTTATTTTGTGCAAATATTTTTTAATCAACCCTATTTGTTACAGATTTGAACATGTCGGTGATACGTCTGCCCATGAAAAGAATATCTTTGTTTTTATCTACTTAAATTGGTAAGTGTAAAACTGATAATTTTAAATTCACCTATATATAAAGTTTATTTAGTAAATGTGTGCTATTTCGAAAGCTGCATGTTTTTAATGTTCAGTGAAAATGCCATGGTAAATTGGATTAACGTGGGCAGAAGGTAATTTCATACTTATACTACCGGGTCCCATAGGCACTCGGTAACATAAACTTGTGCTTATTGGAGTTGAACAAATTATATTTGAAATCAAAGATCTTGTAGTTGTCCGCGAGAATATATTATACAAAAAAAAATTGCAAACTTAATACCTACCAGAAATAGTCAAAAACAAAGTGCAGATATTAATAAACGTTAGTTTTAACCGAGGAAATGTCAAGGTTTCAGAATTGACAAATGTGTACGAAAAATTACACCTTTTATGTATGTACATTATGGATGACACTCGATACTTGAAGAAATAAAAGTTGTTAGTTGTAAGTAACAAACGATATTTACACAAGTTCAGAAAAGTTTTAAGATAAATAGAAGATGTGGTTACGGAGAAGGAAGGGTAAGGAAATGTTTTTAAACTAGCATAGTTGATTCTCCTTTCATCTTTGCTTTTTATTTTTCTTTGGAACCGTGCATTAACACACAAATGACTATTTAAAATTTATTTTCTTAAGAAAATTGCAAACAAACAATACAACAAAGCAATTATCGCTATATTGCCAAGATTGTAGCAAAAGTCAATTAATACGGACGTATACTTTTACACTAGTAAATTAGATACGGCAATTGTGAAACGTACCTAGTGCCATGACAGTATATTATTATTCAAGGATGTAGCAATTTTATTTCATTTAGAGAAATTTAGGATGCCCGCCATTTTCAAAAATCATTACCCACGGCTATTTTATTTCATTTCAATCAGATTGACGTGGCAGAATTTGTTTTTATCTTTGTGATAAAAGTCTTAACCTTGAGCCGATTGGTTCAAATATTACGTTAAACGTCATCTCGTATTTACAATTTAATCCGGAGCATTTGTTCAACAATTGAAACCAGCTTAATAGCTTTTAAAATGTTTGTTTTACAAACTTTCCTCAATCCGCGCGTTATTTTAGTTTTAGTCGAGAAGTAACAAATTTTCTTGTTGCAGGTATGGGGGTGCCATGGCTATCCCAAGTGCGATTCATGCACTTGGCATTCGCCTTCACCTTATTGGTATTGGTTTTCCTTCTGTTGTCCCTCAATCCGTCGACGTTAAAGCCGACGATACCGCCAACCCGATCATTCCTAACGTCAGAATTGTCGAAGATGGCCCAAGGTAACATCAGCATTCCTGGTGTGCACAACAGCAGCACATCGTCGGAGGCGCCCCCTCAACCTCAAAACACTAGCAACCACTCGAATAGTTCCTCGAATATTCATCAAGTGAACTTGGATCTGACTCAAGGAGTCCCCGCCGAATATATTTACGAAGCTGGTCATATAGATGTAAGCTCAGAAGTGTGTGCTGACTTGGGAAAAGGGGTGAAGCTGTTGATAGCTATCACGTCAGCGCCAAGCCATGATAGTGCCAGAGATGCAATTCGCAAGACTTGGGGTTCGTTCGCAAGTCGAAAGGACGTAGCTATAGCCTTTATGTTAGGTTCCATAGCCAACGAAACTATAAACAAAAAGTTGGATGAGGAGCAGATATTGTATGGTGATATTATTAGAGGAAAGTTTGTTGATACATATGACAATCTTACTCTTAAAACTATATCAATTTTGGAATGGGTAGATAATTATTGTCCTAAAGCAGCTTTTGTACTTAAAACAGACGACGACATGTTTATAAATGTGTCTCGCCTGTTAGCCTTCATCGCAAAACACAAGCCCGAACAGAGAACTATATACGGCCGTTTGGCAAGGAAATGGAAACCCATTAGGAACAAAAAGTCGAAATATTACATTTCACCGCAACAATACAAGCCCCCAGTCTTTCCAGACTTTACTACAGGTCCGGCCTACTTGCTTCCAGCCAATTTAGCCAAACCGCTCTACCAATCAGCTTTAAATCACACTTATTTAAAATTGGAGGATGTGTTCCTAACGGGAATCGTTGCAAACGGGTTGAAAATTAAACGGGTGCATGCGCCGGAATTTTTAAACAAACGTGTCTCCTTTACTCCATGTAACGTCCAAAAGGAGATCAGCATTCACATGGTAAAAAGTGCCGAACAATTCGATTTATGGAAAAAACTTCATGATATAGCCAAGTGTAAAAAGTGATATTTCGAAATGAAGCAACAAACTCATTGTGATTAGTCTTTATTATAAATAGTTACTTATTTGTTAACAGTATTTATTTTATGTTAAATCATTTTTCCATTTATTGTATTCCTTGAAAAGGTTAGAAAAAAATTATAAACAATTTTATAAAAAAAATCAAATATATCTTCTAGTGTAATAAAGCTGTGAATTTTTCTCTTTTTAAGTATTATGACCATTGCTATTGTACTTAAATATAATTATGTACAATTTAAAAACTTGTTAGATGGAACATGAAGGCATACAATCAACTGTTAGTTAATGATACAATTATAAAATCAGCAATAAAAGTAGAATAAAGTTAAAAAGTGTTAACTAACAGTCTGAATTGCCTAAGAAACAAGTTATCTTTTCTTGAGCGTTATTAAAATAATAACTGAATACGACTTAAAATCAATGATATTTTCACAGTATTATTATTGCTGTACGAATTTGCGAGACAATCTTTCTGTCCCTTCATCACTTTTATCTATTTTTGCAAAAAATAAATCTTATGAAGCAACCGTTATTTTTATTTTGTAAATGTTCTTTAATGTTCGCAGATACCCAATTTACAGAATAAAACAAATAAAACCATACAATCGCTATTGTATATAGTACATTAATTGATTTTCTCCTTAGTGTTGACTAGATCTAAAAATTACGTACATAGCCGGATATATACCTTGACAAAAAACAAAGCTTCTTTTTACAGAATAAAATAATTTAAAAACTGCGATGGTCCGTAAAGAAGAAAGAAGACCTTATTTTTATCTGTACGTATAATATTTAACAATGTGAGGTAACTAACTGTCTATACAAAAATTAAATATATATTTCTTTCGTGGTTTTAAGAAAATAGAAACACCATCCCCAATGAAACAAACTACAAACTCGCTTTAAAAAAATAGAAGAACAATTACCACTTTATAGGCCACCTAATTTACAAAATATACTTACGGTTAAAATTCAAAGGAACATTTGCTATATTTTATTTGTTATTGACATCATTAGCACCCATCTACGTTAAAATTGAACTTCTAGTTTCGTTTTAATATACTACAGTTCTTACCAATATTGCGACAACTAATATGTGACTGGTTGGAGGTCGTTGTTTCAGATGCTATTCACGCGCCTCTTCATTAGGCATTGGAACATAAACAAACGAATTCACTTCTTCTAATACTAGGTCTGTAACAAAAACCAAATTATAAGAGCCTCTCTCTTGTGCTGGTTCTCAACAACATTTTAGAGACAAACGAACCACTTTGAAAATGAGTTTATAAAGATAATAAATTTGATTGGCATCAACCCCAAATTGACCTGTAATTTGTCACTTGGAATTAGACACTTACCCCTCCACTTCTCCACGGGATAATTAATCATTTCCTCACTCTGGTCGAAAGGTTCGGACGTTGGTTCGTCGTTTGGATCGGCATAAGCGGCCAAGTAAGGATGCGCCAGCGCCTGTTCTGCAGTGATTCTTTTATCACTATCTATTTCTAACATAAGACTAAGTAAATCTACGGCTTTGGGGTTTGCACCGACAAAGTATTGGTAGAGGTCTTTTTTGGGCATTGCCGGTAACGATTTTATGTAATTTCGTGCCTAAAAAGTTTCTTAGTAATAAGTCACGTTGTAAAACTAAATGAAATATCATACGCTTTCTGAAGTGATCCTATTCATGAATTCCTCGTCAGGAGTACCCAAAATTTCCATGATTAAGTTGAGTTGATGAATATCTAGAATACGTTTAGGAACCACCTTTATCAAACAAATCTTGCTATTGCAGTAAAATGTAGAGATGTAACAGGTAGTAGTTTTTGGGATCCGGTCAAAACGGGTACCCGGCGAGCCGAGAGCTGGGGGGAAACTCTCTATCAAAAGTTCTAGAATCTTGTAATATTTTACCTAAATTGGTCATAACGACTTATTAAAATAAACAAGTTTTCAAAAATGTCTTATGGCAAATGGTATAAAGATATACGGTGTTTGTGGTAAGACACCCTGTATTATAGGCGTCAGACTACCTTTAGTGGGGTGAGATGTTGTACAAAGCAGGAGCAGGCGACATCTACCAGCGTATTAGATCTAATACTGCATAGCAGATGGCCCTCAATTCGAGAAGCAGCCCATATTGGTCTGTATTTCGCAGGTTATCGGAACCAGAACGAAGTGTAAAGAGTAGGTGGTCACCAATTTGTCGATCGACCCATCTGCATGCTAATTTCGGGGTCTACCCCTCATCAGTACAGCTTTGGCTGGTCGACAAATTGGAGACCGTGAGTTCGTGCCTTAAAGCTAAAAATCTATGGAAGAGCGGTGAGATGTTGTACAGAGGAGGAGGCGACATTTACCAGCGTATTTGAAGTCTTAGCCACGAACCAACTTAGCCTCACTTTAAGCCACGAACTCACGGTCTCCAATTTGTCGACCAGCCAAAGCTGTACTGATGAGGGGTAGACCTCGAAACTAGTATGCAAATGGGTTGATCGACAAATTGGTGACCACCTACTCTTTACACTTTGTTCTGGTTCCGATAACCTGCGAGGTACAGAGCAATATGGGCTGCTTCTCGAATCGAGAGCCATCTGCTATGCAGTATTAGATCTAATACGCTGGTGGATGTCGCCTGCTCCTGCTCTGTACATCACACCGCACTAAAGGTAGTCTGAGGCCTATAATACAGGGTGTCTTACCACAAGCGCCGTATATCTTTATACGGAAAAGTTGACATAAGACATTTTTGAAAACTTGTTTATTTTAATAAGTCGTTATGGCCAATTTAGGTAAAATATTACAAGATTCTAGTACAGAGCAATATGGGCTGCTTCTCGAATTGAGAGCCATCTGCTATGCAGTATTAGATCTAATACGCTGGTGGATGTCGCCTGCTCCTACTCTGTACAACATCTCACCGCTCTTTCATAGATTTTTGGCTTCAAGCCACGAACTCACGATCTCCAATTTGTCGACCAGCTAAAGCTGTACTGATGAGGAGTCGACCCCGAAACTAGTATGCAGATGGGTCGACTCCTCATCAGGTATGAGTTGATCGACAAATTGGTGACCACCTTTAGGGTTTGGGTTAGCGTCGTAATAAGATAAGGTGTTATGTTGATTGTATTTTGACCGACCGTGAAAGCCTTCAGTATTTGAGAAAAACGTCAATAAACGTCGAAACGTCGGCTGTTACTGCTTACTTTATTTCTCATATTCCAGGTAATCTTACTATGGATAAGGTGCTATGTTGAATATTATTAGTGAATAGTAAATTTTTTTAGACTTATTGTAGGTTTAATATTATGATAATAGCGGTGAGATGTTGTACAGAGCAGGCGACATCCACCAGCGTATTAGATCTAATACTGCATGGCAGATGGCTCTCAGTTCGAGAAGCAGCCCATATTGGTGACCACCTACTCTTTATTATGATAATGACAATGAACGTATTTAATGATTAAAATAGGGGGTGTTCATTTAAAAACGTCATCTTTCATTTAGCTGTGAAATGGCAAAAGAAAAGAATAAACTAACAAAAGTCCACTTTATGTCATCCTTTTCTAAGAAAAATGTGTTTTCTTCATTTGTCAAAATTTATTTAAAAGAAGCCCCAAAGAGCACTTGACAATTTTACCCCTGTTTGACTTCATGACTCGACAATTTTTTTTTGTTTGGCTGGGTAATGCGTAAATCGGATACCCGGTGAAGGGGCCGGGTACCCGGCTTTTCCCAGGTACACCGGTTACTCGTTACATCTCCAGTAAAACGTGTCAAAGGATACGATCTGTGCCTGGAAACAGAGTCCTTCCAGTAAGCAGTTCCGCCATTATACAACCAACCGACCAAATATCAACAGTTTGGTTGTAATGCATCCAGTTTAGCATAATTTCTGGTGCTCTGTACCATCTGGTGGCCACGTAGCCAGTCATTTCGGTTTCTGTAGGCCGGGCTAATCCAAAGTCCAGAATTTTTAGCTCACAGTCTTCATTTACTGCTATGTTAGAAGGTTTCAAATCCTATAAAGAACGGCACACAGTGAGTACAATCAGTACAGTGTTAACGTAACGATTATTAAAAAAAACAGAAAACAACACCAAAAAAACATTTTTTGGTGTTGTTTTCTGAAAAAAAAGTTAAAACTGGTTACTGGGGTTTGAGCGATGACAAACTTGGGAGGGGAGAAAGAAGAGGGTGTACTTCGGGCAATCACCCGCCATAACTCTCTAGCTCTGAGCTATATTCACAATTACCATTTAATATGGCAATGCTTTCGCCCAAAGTTGCACATTTACGTGCAGATCATAATGACATTTTGAAGTTTCAACTAGTTCTGCAGATATCGGAAAAAAACAGAAATTTCCGAAAATCATTTTTGTTTTTTCCTGCATTTATTTGAGCGATAGTCGAAAATAAATTGTACATTCTCAAGGGCAATTTTTCTGTTCTGCAGAAGGTTTGGTTCAATTTTTTTTCCGCCATTTCGACTTTTCTGTAGAATCACCACCAACAATTTTTTAAATATGTCTGTAAAAGTTGAATGTAAAGAATCAAAAGGCTTTCTTTTATATTACAATTTTAATTATATGCAACACTTTTTGTTTTCATTACAGTGCTGAAATGTATGGAATTTTGGAAATCCTAAAGAAACAAATTTGATTAAACTGAGATAAATTTTTAATAAAAAAGCTGCTTAGTGATGGTTTACTGAAAAGATATTAAGGCATGAATTCATGCCTGGCGCCCCTTTGTTGTTCTTACAGGTAATCCTGAGACCTTGGGTTGCCGGACATGCACCATAAAATAAATAAATTTCAAAATTTCCAACCATTCAAAAAAAAAATAATACATAAGCCTAAGTCAAAATTAAAACTCAGATACTATCAACAGATAAAATACATAACGTCTGCCTGACATTTCTGGTTTAACCATGGGTTCCCTGTGGCACCAGTGTCATGGCTGACAAATAATGTATTAATTACCAGACAAAAACCAAAAATAATAATAAAAAAATCACCTGGAAGAAGCGATTTTGGCTTTTTTTCCTGATTATTATGAGAGTGTTTTGTGTAACTACCGAGGAAGATGTCCATCTCTCCTCATCATCATAGGACCGTACCCCAAGAATTTCCCACCTCGTTGTATTAATATTGTCAACCGCATAGTTTTTTTTAAAACTTTCAATATTTTACACACAGTTCAAGTACATACCACCTACTGACCCTTACCTAAATATAATTCAACCTACCCTGTGAATGATCCCTGCTGAATGAATGTACTTGAGCCCTCTTAAAATCTGATAAACCAAAAACTGAACATGGTCATCAGTCAGTCTTTGGGTGCGAACAATATTATTTAAATCTGCCCCCATTAAATGTGTCACTAAATATATCTACAAATGAATAATTATTTGGTGTAAGTTATTGCATGTAGGTCATCATTTTTTACCTGGCTGTTATCATGTTTTGGATAGAAAACATCCAAGAGTCCTATAACATTTTCATGTCTCATGTGTTTCAGGAGCTTTAGCTCTCTGTATGTTCTTTTGGCATGGACAGCAGTTTGAAAGGGTCTGGCTAATTTTTTTATAGCTACTTTTCGCTTTGTCTGTGTATCCACTGCTGAGCTAAAATAAAAATATATGAAGATATAGGTAGTACAAATAAACAGCTCAATTGGTTTACTTAAATCAGTCTAAAGGCACTTTATTAGGGCTCCAGGTTTTAGTTAGCCCCATAACCTATCGAGTATTATTGTTTCAATTGAATTACTTTTTCATCTGACTAGAGAGGTGGGATCTGGGTTTGTTTAGATATATAGCAGTCACTGAATAGGTTTATCAATTTAGGTTGATTTTATGACACAATTTGATACCTTGGGATGTTTCCATGAAATGATAATGAAGGTCTACATACCAGACTTGGCCGTATGCTCCTGAACCAACAGCAGACAACATTTGATATCTCACAGGAACTTCCCATACTGTTTTATTAACTTCAACTTTATGAAAACTAGTCATTTTCACTGATTTCTTTAATTATTTAAAATTTCTTCGATTTTTGGCTTAGACATTCGATGCACTTTGACAAACACAGTACAGGACTTCAGAGTAGGACAACATACTATATTATACAGTAACCTACCTGGGCATTAACTAAACACGGTCTAGAGAAAAACAGTTGACCTTCATGCAGTTAGGAGCGAGAGAGAGCGATAGTGCCCGCGCTAATAAAACGAAATTCGAATATTAGTATCATTAGTGGGATTCTGTGTCTGCGACTGGGATCAAATTAGTTATTTTTATATGCTCCAAGTATACAACTCATATTTTAAGGAAAGGTGCAAAAAAATAAGCCAGACTGAGTATTTTTCTAATTTTATCTAATGACTTGAATACAAATTTTGACTACTTGGAAAGGACATTTATGTTAAATTGTTATTAGGTATTCCAGCACTGAATGTTGATAGTTTTTTTTTCACTTAAATAATACCCATATGACAAATTACATTGTTAATACATTTTTGATAGAAAAAAAGCAGAATAAAATAAACTTGGGCAAGGATGTTAATTTGAAAATTAGGATAATGAGGAATAATGAATAGAATGCGAGAGGTTTTTCCCACGAGAATTTTTTTAGGAATGTTAGGCCCGTAGGTCCGTTTCTTCACGGGTAGTTTACTCTAACGCTCTAGCCTCTAGCATCTGCCTCAAACCCTGTAAACTCTGTTACAGTGTTACCCTCAGAAAATGTAAACTAATGGAATCAACTCGCGCAATTCTCCGCTATATGGGCAGCTGTTACCAAAAATGATAAGACGCCATGTCTAAGGCGAAAACCAAACATTTCGTTGGCTACGTGTTTTTCTGCAATAAATTGCATTTTGCAAGAGTTTAATATTATAAATAATTGTGTTGTTTACAATGGTGGGATGTGCAGATTACGGTTTTAAAAGCACCGGCTATAGAAAGGAGCCTGGAGTTACGTTTCACAGGTAAACAGATAATGGCGTTTTTCGGTAACAATTAAATTAATTCAAATAACTCTAAAACCAGTTATTTTACATCCAAATCTTCGAAATATGATTTAGTATATACCGCAGTGAAGTCAATAATGCTATTTTGGGAAATATTTTTCTAATCCTGTAACTTGTAGACAGTTTTTTATTTAAATTTTTGAGCAGATTTTCCAGGGGCGCAGGAGATGTAATCCCAGGGCTATCAACGACTATTAATTCACAATTATTTTTATTTATTTAATAGTAAGTCGATGTTTGCTAATAATATTACTCATTTTACAAATCGTAATTTAGTTCCATTATTATTTTTAATAAAATATTTTCTTATGTGCTACGATACCAATGCTACGTCACTGGCATTTTCACACTTGACAGATTGGAGCAAACTGGTAACAGACGCCGGCGTCGTATCCTACTTCCTCTGGTTTACATTTTCTAAGGTGTTACCTCTATTAACTCGCGCATGACCTCATGACCATTCATGTTTCTTTTCACAAGTCTCCTGCCATCCTGCCAAAGCATCTCGAGTGGCATGACATTTGCAATTTTGCATTCTTTTCTAGTACAATGCATTAAAGGAAGATAACAAATTAGACTTATGTCTATTTTTGAAAGATGACAGTTTATAAACAAAAAAAATTGAGGTTAGTATTTGAGTTTGAAATGTGATACTTTGAGCGGTTTTTCCTGTGGAAAATAGTTAGTCCCGGTTTAATATTAAAACGTTTTGATATATAACTTATGTCGCACCATAACGTAATGGACAAAAAGACCATAGTGCTGTATAGCAGCCCGTACGCCTCACGGTCTCGCAGTACGACTCCCAGCAAAACGTCTTTAACCCGAATTCTGAATGATTCGTAAGTCATACTGCAAAATTTTCAGTGAACAACCTCACTTTACATTTGAATTTTAGTCGATTGGGCTTAAAGCCATCCTCAGTAAATATTGTGCTCAAGTCTGGTCTTAATACTGTTGAGCGCTTAGGCCTGCCAATTCCAGTTCTAGTTGAAGAAGCCATCTCATTTACTGATAGTAACAATCACATAATCTATTTATGTATGTCCAAACTGACCTACATTTTCTTTAGGAAGTGTAATAATCACTGCCAGAGTTGCTGACTGTGGATATGCCTGGGTTGTTTGTGGTAGAAAATTGTTAATATGGCAATTTCAACCACATCAAAGTGGGGATTCTGTCATGCAGCTTAGATTTCCTGTTTGTCATGAGCTAAAGTTACCACAAAGTGATCTTGCCCATCGGGCTGAATTGGTTGCAGTTTTTGTGAGCAAAAATGCATCTCGTCCATCTTGTGTTGCTGTATCACCTGAAGGTAAGTTCTGATAAATGATAAAGAAACTTTGTTTTCCTTAAATGTTTCTAAACTCTCCAGGTATGGTTCGTTACTGGCCTGATATAACACATGACAACCATTCAGTGGATCAAAATGTTGAACTTAATGGTGAAGAGTGTGACAGTCTTATTGATGCTGGAAATCTTGGATGTATATTTGTTACAACTACTTGTACTGTTGTGTTAATTCAATACAAACAAGGAAATTATGGGTTTGAACTGCAGTGTCGTACATTGAAGACACCAGGAAGCTGGTTAGGAGGAATAAGCAAGAGAGTGTCTTCAATTTTCTTTGGTCCCATGTCTAGTGACCATGGAAATGAAACTGTAAGACAAAAATTAACATAATAAATAGTTACTATGATGTTTCAATATGTCTTAGAGGATAATAAGGCTGTTGGCAATACCAGGCATACAACAAACTTACGGGGTATATGTGTTGGCTGGCCTAAACCTACAAAAGTGGTCTTTAGCAGATCATTCTGCAGAGCAATTAACTTGGTCTGCAGATCTTTCTAGGCCAGTAAAAGACTCATTTAGAAGCCATATTTCTCACTGGGACATCTGTGATCCAGCAGATATTGATGCCTGGATTTTAGATATGCAACCAGATAGAGAGGGTATTTTAATGTTATGTGCAGCTGTAAATTTGCATATGGCTCCTCAGGTAAGAGACTGAAGTTTTGCTTTAATGCACCGTTGCTCTATTCTTCTATATATTTAAATTTCCACCTTTGAGGGGTTTATTATGGCATTTTTATAAATTTACTCATTATTGTGGGTTTATTATTGAAGTTAAAAAAAATGCTTGTACAAAATCAATTTCTACTTGTTTTGTTTCATAGGTGTACTACGGTATGATCTCATTTGCAATTAATACTCTTACACCGCCAACGCAACCAAAAGACTTTTTGTTACTAAAAATGATGGGCCTATATAGAGACAATAATTTTGGAGAGGTGCTAAGTTATAAATTTATTCTTTGTGGAACCAATGCCTATATTTATAGCAACAAATCTGTAACTGTAATTAAACCGCAAGAAGATCCCGATCGATTGGAATTTCTTCACCCAGCAGATCATATTTTCGGTGAGTACTTTGCAATAAACAGTGCACAATAAAATAAAAATATTAATGATCAAATTAGGTGGGTGTACTTGCCATAACTCCCCAATATTTTTTTCGAAACAACATGGCCTTATAGTGATAACTGGTAATGATAGTGAAACGAGTTTTGGTCTTGGAGCATCATCAATAATAGCAGATAGTGCGTTTTCTGAACCGTCTCAGACAGCAAATAACTTGTCTATTTATCATCTTGATCCTATGGAAGTATATGAAGCCCATAGGGACACTGATGGACAGCTTAAAGCAGCTTTTATCTTTCATGTAAAAAATAAACTTGTGAGTACTCCTCTTTTGAGTGTTAGAAACATAATTATTGTAAGCGTCTATTTTAGAACGAATCTTATGATCTGGTTAATAAACTGTTTCCTACGGATGCACCAACTTTACCATCATTTGACAGTCCTTTAGACAGAGTAGTTGTAAAGATAGCTAGGGAGATGTTAGACGATATCCCAGCAGGAGATCCTCGTTGGACGCAAAGAGAAGGCCCTGTACAGGGCATTGGCAGTTCTCATTCCATGCTTGTTATTCGTCAATTATTAGACAAGCAACAAGCATTTAGTCTTTACCTTAAGTTTCTTAAGGAATCTGGCTTATGGGATAAGCTAACTGGTTCAACAATTCGAGGCGGTCATATGGCAACAACTCGCGTACTCTCTGAGCTGGGAGAAAAAACTATAGCAGCAATTGCATTGAAAAGACAACCAGTCAGTACCGTTATGGAAGATACCATTGAGATGGCCATTAAATATTATAGTACACCAACAGGAGCTGGTGTTTCGAACCACGATATATTTTTCCGTGAAATTACTAAAATTCATGAAGGATTTATATCGATGTCGAAAATTTGTGAAGAGGCGGCACATTCAGCATCAGAACCAGGAGAAGTGATTAGAATTCTACACGAGGCTAATAGCATTATCCTTTCGGTGCTAAGTGAAGTTGTAAAGTACAGACGGCAGTCTATTGATATGTATCATTTAAATGAAATGGCTCGAAGCATGAATCTTGAATATTGTCCTTGGACCGTTGCAAACGGGAATGAAGGCATTATGGATGCCCTTTTGCTACAGGTTGGTTATTTTGCAGTTTATTTACAGGTTACAACTAACGCTACCTTATTTAATTAGCATTCTTTAACAATAAACTATGGCCTGAAAGTGGTAGGAGATAGAGAAATGAGAGATTATTTACTTGAAGACTTCGTAATGCTTACCGATATAATTTTGGACGGGAGGAAACTACATTTGGCCACAGTAAAACATTCAAGGCATAAATCATTGTTTAAACAGTACTGTGTTGATAGAAATAAACTTATCAAGCCTTTGCGTAAGTAAATAAAATTTAATGATATTTGAAAACGCAAAAAAATAAGTGCATTTACGTGACACGTCCAGAAAGTAAGGTTTTCATATTTTTAAAAATCAAAGTTTTATTTTCCAAAATACAGGGTGGTTCACACATTTTTGACGCAGTCGCCGTTGTGATCGGTACACGAGTTTGTGTATTCCCTCCTTGAAGAATTTTTGCTCAACTTTTTCCAATTCAAAACTGTACGTCGTCGTCGTTTTCCTGACATCCTAAAGCTTCCTTCAGTTTGGTAAAAAAATCAGAAGAAGGAAGTCTGGATTGTGCGGTAGATATTTCAAGCGGTATGGGGACGGGTATTCTCGCGAAGGAGTCAAACCAACCCAGAAGTCAACTTTACTCTTTTTTTGTTTTTGATTGCCTGGTGAAGTTTTTTTAAGATTTCACAGTAACGGGACGCATTGAGTGTTTTGTCTTGGGCTAATAAGAAATCGATTAGAAGGGTCCTCTTTACATCTCAGAAAACTGAGACCATGATTTTTTTCGCTGATTGAACCATTTTGATTTTTTTCGTGAGGTGGAGCTGGTGTGAGCCACTGCATGAAATGACGCTTCGTTTCTGGGGTGTAATGGGGCCACCCAAGTTTTTTCCCCAGTCATGATTGACTTAAGGTAGTTGTCATCTGCGTCTCGAAAATTCTACAAGTCAACTGTTTTGAAAGCCATTGAGCACAGAGTTTGAGAAATCTCAATTTTTCCGTGATTAATTTGTAAATCAGACATAATTCTATAAAGCTCAAGGATAAGCACATGAAGTTCGTCTAAAGTTAACTGACTGAAGTTTTTACATTTACGTTAGGAACAACAAAATTTTCAAGGTCCTTATTTCTCATCAATTTTACCCTTTGCGACGAAAAAAGTAATTTTTCACTAAGCGTATTGTTGTACAGATTTGGAAGGAAATGAGGTAGAAGCGCTAGTGTTTAAAATGTCACTGTGACCACCACCACATTCACAATTTCCCTTTTGTGTCTACAGGGCACGAAATTTTACCTTCTGGGCGTGCCTCGTATCATCCTCTATCCACTTAAAAATTAAACCAAATATGATTAAGATAGCTTTCTTGAGGTATGTTGCAGTATAAAGTTGATTTTGATTTTAGTTGAACTGAATGCCCAAGAGCAAGCCTTAATGTTAGCTGAAAAATACTTAGATTTCGAAATTCTGGTGATCATTTGTGAGAAAAACAACGATTCGGAACGGCTGGATGAATACATGAGGCGTTATAGAGATACAGGATTTTCTGAGTTTGTTTACAGTTGGTATATGAAGGAAGGAAAACAGGCAAAACTGTTAACTAGGTAATTGTTCTATTTGTTTATGAAGTAATGGCCTAAAGCAATGGGTGAATTTTGCGATTGTAATGCACATCAAAATCAAATTCAAAAAACATGTTTTCAATTTTACCTGCATAGAAATTTGCTTATTATTCCATTTAAATACAATTTGTTTTTGGCCGTTTTTATGACTGAATATCTGTATCAATACTTAAAAGGTCAAAATATTTGCGGGTAGAATCAAAGTCATGTCTATTTTTATCTATAATTACAGGGTGCTGCAAAAAGTGAGAATTGAAGTAAATGTCAATTTGGCAATTATAACGTTAGATTTATTGTTGTATTGTTACGGGATACGGGTTCCAATAATTTATCGTCAATTAACTACACACTTTTAACTATTACAACACGATTAAAACACAATTACTCTCTACTAACAATTCAGCACTCTTAGCTTGTCCGCTTATTTACTACACTGCACTATTTATCTATTCGATCCCATCTCGCGCGGCTCGCTGGTTTATATACCCGGCCTGAACACACTCTCGTACTTTCGAGAACGGAGGCGACTGTTCCCGGTTCTCGTTTAGTCTAGATGGGGTCGCGGTCGGCGCTCGGCGTTGCCGCTTCGGCCCGAATCTCTATGGACCGACTATCGGGAGTAACGGTATATATCGGCATTTTGTAGAGTAAACCTATAGCTTAAAAGATTTTTTTTTGATTTTGACTTGGAGCTCTAGAAAAAAAATACAAGGTTAACCCTCGGCTTAAATTAATCCGGAGCTACTCTTTATTTCATATATGGGGATATATAAAAACGACCAAGAAACATCTGTCTCTTGTAATCTGAACGGTATTTTAGTAAGAGATTGACAGCGATATTTTAATTGTAGATATAGTAAAAGCCAAGTGGATCTTCCAGAAGGTCGCGAAAGACTTAGCCGATTTTTAATTGCCTATCCATCACTCAGTTGGATTCAAAATATTTACGATAAAGACTTCGCCACTGCAGCTGAGACTTTACTGCAATTAGGGGAAAATGAGACCCAGTACGTACTTAGGCAGAAAGCTATGTTCAGTATCAGCAAATTGGCTAAGTTGGCTGCCCCAGATGCAAGTGATACGGATGAGCACATAGAAGACATAAACAAACGTCTGCGACTAATTGCTTATCAAGAGCATATTCCCGACTACGTCGTCCACCAAAACGGTTTTGATCCAAATAATCCTCAAGTGCTAACTCCGCGGCAAATTGTGTCTCTGTATGTTAGTCCTCAGTTCGTCGATGCTAAGGAATTAGACTTTAAAAAGGCGTTAGAAGTCGCAGCTGCTGTCGAAGATGAAACAGAAAGCCTAGAACTTACCTTACAGGTAATGAGGTTTTGCTTTTTATTTTGCTATCTAGTTGAATTATGCTGGGTCTTTAGGTCTGGCGAGCTGCACTGTTAAGAGACAGTTGGGATTTCGCTAACTTAGACGAACCTCTGGAGTGTCTTCGCCATACTTTATTCTTCAGACTGGTAGATTTATCAGTAAGCTTTGGAATGGAGCCCATCGACATTTTACCACCGCTGGATATGCTATTGGATGATGTATCTCTCGACCAGCTAAACGAGAATATTAATTTCCGACCATTAGTGAAAGCAGGTTATGAATACATTCAGACACAAATGCTTTGATTTTTTTCTGATCGCTTTATATTTACTTATGTGAAACATCTCACGGGTGCCATTTACAGCTTTATACACATTATAGGACAATGGGGGGAGAAAGATAAGTTTTCTTTTTAATTTTATCGAAAAATTCTTTTTACTTTAGGGATGAGATATTGGAGGACAAGAGGTGAACTCCCCTTTGACAGTGAGAGTAGTGAGTCTGGTATTGGGCTCTATTAATAATGTTACCTCAGTATTTTCAACGTTTCTTTTTGTTTAGTTTAGTAGTGGTAAGTAACTTGTTCTCAGTGACTTTTCGATTCATTTTGTTTTGATACTTTTTAATATATGGCATTTTTCTAATAAAGTAGGTACCTACTTAATTTACTTTTATTTTATCCATTTTGTCAAAGTAATTTTGTTTTGTTGCCTTTAAGCCAGTAGTAGCGATTTCATTGATAAAGTTAGTGTAAACCTCGCTCCACTCGTTCGTTGTCAGTGCAGTAAAAGTGCAGTGTCAATGGAGACCGATTTTATGACCTTAAAATATCTTTGGCGGGAAATTTCCTAATATTGTGAAAAAATTAAAAGTTGTGCCTGTTTTCATTAGTTGGGTATTAACGTTCTAAAGCATTAATCCACAGTTGAAGAAAAATGGGTGATTTTGCAATAGAATTAAAAATAAATAATCAAATTGAAACTGAATAAGTTCAGGAAAAGTATTATCCAATCTTATTCAATATTTACTGATGATCTACCTGATCACCATCATAATGATCAATAACATTCTTACAAAGAATTTAATTTTGAGCAAACACTTATTCCTCCACACTTATTTCCAAAAGAGGCAAATACGGAAACTCCTAATTTGCTGACCCATAACAATTGCATTTATTACCGAAAACTTGCTGCTGACCTATTAGAAATTTTTCCTGACCCGTACACAGGGTGATAGCTGAGAGAGTGAATTTTGTAAAAATCGGACAGAAAATAACTTAGTTACACCGTGTAAAATCTTTAAAAATTAGATTTTTTTACTGACCTGTTAGAAATTCTTGCTGACCGGTATGCAAGATGATAGCTGAGACAGTACTACGTAAATTGTGTGAAAATCGGGCAGAAAATAACTTAGTTACAGCTCTGAAAATCTTTAAAAGTGGGAATTTTTTGCTGACCTATTAGAAATTCAGTTTCTAACGGGTTTGTGTTTGAGAAAAAAATGTCAAAAATCACTGAAAATCCTTCTCAGCTATCACCCTTCGTACCCGTCAGCAAGAATTTCTATCGGGTCCATCCTGTATACTGGTCAGCAAGAATTTCTATCAGGTCAGTAAAAAAATCTCACTTTTAAAGATTTTACAGGATGTAACTAAGGATCAGCAACATTTTCTGTAATAAATACAATTCTTATGGGTTGGTGACCCAGCAAATACTTTTCTTCACTCTATCTGCTGGAAGAGAGAATTGACGATACGGCTGTATCTAATTTCCCGTTTATTTTATTAAAGTTACCTATTAGAAAAATATAAAAATAAGCTTTGTGGTTCCCCAACCCACCAATATCCCTGAAATCGGTGTCGCACCACCTACACGACCTGGTGCGGAACTGGCTGCACTAAGTGCAAAAAGTGCGGCACTCGTTTCCCAATGAAGCACCCAAACTTGCACTAACTTCGCCAATGGTGTGCAATATTTGCTTTGGTGCGGCACTAATTATACCAATGGAATACGCTCTAAGAGATAATGCATATTGTAATGAACAATTTGCCAAAGCCTTAATCGTCATCATTTCCAAGCAAGACGTCTCGTATATCTATATCAAATAGTGCCTACGTGATTTTGGCGCGTCGAACCGCCAATTCTACATCATGTGTATGTAAAAAAATAAAGGACGGTTGTCGTGTGTAGCGGGCCTTGAACCCTCTAAGGTTAGCCAAAAATTATAGGTGACGCGATTGCGGATATATCGGTTGTCCATCAAAAAGTGTATGTACTTGCCATATGGTACCAGTTTTTTAATATTTTTGAGGCCCTATAGAACGTCCATTTAACCAACCCTGCCTAAGTTAAATGGTTTTAGAGATCTCTCTAGAACAATCGAAAATATTTTGTCGGTCCAGAACAAACATAAACATAACGTCCTAACAGGACAAACTATGGGATTATTAATTTAGATTATTAATAAAAAAACATTAGGTACCTATCTATACATATTATGTGTCGCATTTGACAATGAGCATTGTTAAACAACGCGTATTTTTTCGAGAAAAAATAATTAGACATTTTGCAATTAAAATAACTTTGCGGGGCAAAGGACACTGAATAGGTGCTATTGTCTTTAAATGGAATAAAACGAGTTAGGTGACGTTCCTCATTACAACGTTGCTGTATAAATTAATTGCTCGCATTCTAGTAAATTTTTAATCGAACTTCCTTTTTAAACCAACGGGAAACGATCAGTAACGTTCTTCTTTTTTTTCATTTATAGGAACCAGAAATGGAGTCATCGGTGAGTTGTTATCGAATAGAACACTACCTTGATTGCAGTGTGAAGTCATTCATCAAAGTAGAACCTCAGGTAACACGCTTTATAACTTTCTCTAATAGATAGGTACCGATATACATAAGTTGACGTGTAGATGTATATTTCATTCATTTATTATTGGGATCCAGTTAGCCTTGGAAATTGACTTTGACATTTTTATGGCATCTTCTCAACATGTGCTGAAAGGAGATAGGTATAACAAAAAGATTTCAAAGGTAACTAGACGACACAAATAAGTGAATGACGTGTGTGAATAACGCAAAATTGGTTTTATATTGTGTAATATCGCAACTCCTTGTTTAAGTTAACCTGCAGATTAAAATTTGCACTAATGCGTTGGATCAAAATAAAATTCCGGGAATATACATTATTTTTGGTAAAAATTAGAAAACTGTGCGCACAAAAGATAATCAACAATACCGCGTGTGTTTACCCCCCTACCACCTAACACGAGAGGATATGCTAAAAGTTCTCAACTCTCAATGCGCATTGCGCACCTCGATATGCGATTGTGAAACTGTTGTACGTAGCATTTCATTTGGTAATTTTATTTATATTCTCACTTGTGGTTTCGATCCAACGTGCAACGAAAAAAACAATGATCAGTTCCTAGTGCTGTGATCCATTTTTCTAGTGACTATAAACAATTTTCCCAAGAAAAAGTGTTTTTACAGGTGAAGTAACCTTACATTTGCCGGTTTTTGACCTGTCATCGTGTTTAAAGAGATCAGCTGATCCGTCTTGTTTACTACCAAGTAGGCATCTACACTGCATGTTTCAAGGGAAATTCTTAAAAAATCTTAATGAAACTTATTTTAGAACGATGATTAATAAGCGAAGAATCAGGCTAATGGTTCCCTAGCCCTAAATTCAACGTGCTTTTGGACATTTAAATTAGGTTTAAGAACTGTGCTTTGATCTCAATTAGCAAAAAACTATGCTGTGCATCAAGAAAGTGTACAGGGACGAGCTTCTGCAGCTCGCCCTAATAATTAGCCTTCTGCGAGTGAACCAGGACCCAGTATTCCAACACGATATCTTAAATGGTTTAAACAACTTGGATCTAAATAATGGAACCACATGGAGGAGTTCGTTATCACCAACAATACTGCAAAGCCATTATGTCAACCCGAAAAGCCTAGATTCAGTGCTTCTAAACTATGAAAGGGAGCTTTTTGCAGACTTAAATTCACTTGGAAGATATAATCGGGGGAGCTTCAGGCACCCAGACGTGCATGCCTACTTGCTGAATATTGAGAGAAATGCTGCTGGGGCTCCATTGAGTAATGGGGACACCATAGCAGCCCCAGTACAAGAACCTACTTCAAATGACCTGCCTGATGTTTTGACACCACCAAGCAGTGAAACTGCTGATAATCTTGAGCTTACCCAAGAGGTGAGTATATTAATGATAATGATACAGTTTATTGTTGTGGTACCTACTCTCTTTTGAATTGTTAGGTACCAAAATTGAGTTGTTTCTCTTTGTATTTTAAATAGCTCATTTGAGATGAGTAGGTGTGTGTGAGGTTTCAGATTTAACAGACACTATATGGGATGCTGCAGAATTGAAATTAGCACGCAATAATTTAACAGCCTAGTCTAGACCAAAAAGGATGATAAAACGTTTATAAATCTTATACATTAGTCCTCAAATGCTTTGCTGCCCTAGCTACAACATGAACAAAATTCAAATTTTAATTTTTGTTTTTTTTTCAATACTCATACAGTTTTGGAGATAATCAGTTCAAATTTGCAATATGGGTAACAGGGTAGCTCATTATGCTTTATACAGACTTACAAACTAGAGTTAAAAATTTACAGAAACATATTTTATTGCTATCAGTACCTCTTTTTCTATTCTCGGAGCAGTTGTGTATTGAGATTGGAGTTACGTAGGGAAGTCTACTAGGTCCATTGCTTTTCCTTATATATGTAAACGATATATCAAACTATTTGCAGACCTTACACTGTGAATTTGCAGATGACATTATCATACTTTCTTTCAATTCCGGTGATTATGATTTAAATAAAACTTTAACAGAAAACTTAAGCATAGTATCAAATAATTTCTGCAATAATAAATTAACCTTGAACCAGACGAAAACACATACAATACAATTCCATCCTTATGAAGCTGACTATACCAAAAGTCAATACATTGCTTTGAATAAAAAATCTATAGAGCAAGTAACCTCTTTTAAATTTCTTGGTGTTCATATAGATATGTCACTCAACTGGAGGGAACATCTAAATTATGTATGCAATCAATGTACAAACCACTTTTGCAGTTTTTGCGCTACATCGTCTTAACCAAATATCTAACAAAAACGCTGTATTGAGTCTCGAATAAGGTATGGTTTTGTACTGTGGAGTGCATCTTCTGCATCATCGAATATTCATAATCCAAAAACGAGCAATTTGAATATTGTGCAGTCCAAAATTTAATGATTCATGTAAATCAAAATTTACATCAGAAAAAATAATGACCCTCCCATGTTTATTTATTTTTGAACTGTTAAAATCTGTAAGAAACAATTCTCCTGCTTTTAAACCCTTAATTCTGTATGACGGATATAAAACTAGATTTGGAAGTTTTTAATTAAAATTACTGTACGCCAAATGACAAATAATACATTTTTTTCGTTTATCAAAAATTTAGTGTTGCACAATGCTTTCTATACAGAGGAAGAGTTTTTAGATTTTGCAATTTCAATTCCTTGAGTTAGTGTAGCGTTATTAGATATTTGTTAAAATAGCAAATGTTTGTTAATTTATAATAGTCCAACATCCTTTCTGTGATATTTGGGAATAAAGATTTGATATTTGATATTTGATAACATTTTGTATTGTACGGCACTGGTAGTTTATTTCCTTCAATTTATGCTTTCTGTTTAATTTAATAAAAACTGGGTTTTTTCAAAAATTTTCATAAACTCTAAACATTTTCGAGATATGTGCAAAAATATCAATAGGAAAGGTTAATGTTAAGTTACATTTTAATAAAAATGCTGTAATATGCCAAAGAGCTGTTAAACAAAGTTATTTATTTTTCTAGTACCTATATATACATTTTCGCAAATATCTTCAAAACGGTTAGAGATACACAAAGTTCTTGCAAAAGGTCACTTTTTTTTCCAAATTGAACATGGAGCATTATTAAGCAATGACAATATCAAATTCACAACCGCGGGAGGTTGTCCACAGGGCGGAGTCCTTTCACCACTCCTGTGGTCCCTACTAGTGGACGGCATTCTGGCTACTTTGGAACTATGGTGAGTCGAGGTCCAAGCATACACGCACGACATCGTTTTCCTTATAAGAAACCACTCATTGTGTTGTACACAGATGTTGTTCAAAGGAAAACCTAGTAATAAACCCTTAAAAAACGGTGATTGTGCCATTTACCCGAAGGAAGAGACTGGACTTCTTGAAAGCGCCATCCTTGTTTGGAACGATAATCCCGTTTACCAACGAAGTAAAATTTCCTGTCATCTGTCAATTCACCTGGACATCCTGGACAAATTACTCACATGGACCCCACATGTGACTCGTACCGTTAGGAGGGCACAGCTCTCCCTTTGGTTGTGCAAAAACCTGTGCGGCAAATCATGGGGGATGGGACCCCAATAAACTATATGGTTATACGTGACAGTAATAAGACCAATAATCATGTATGGAAACATAGTTTGGTATCGAAAGAGCAGACAGAGCTCGATCAAAGCTAAACTGTCCTCTCTGCAAAGACAAATATGTCTCTGCATCACGGGGGCAATGAGAACGACGCCTACGGGAGTCATGGAACGCATGCTCGACTTGCTTCCACTTCCAATACTCCTGGAACGAGAGGCACACTGGCTGCAACAAGTGACGAACATAGCACGGCAGGCATTCGATGGTGGGACCAACAATGCCCAGGCTGGCTTGGAAGGCCTTGCGGTATTGAACATGGTCTCCGACCTAATGGCATCAAAACGTACATTGAACTCTATGCGTCATCAGAGTTCGCTCACGGTCAGACTGGGACGAGCGAGGCGAAGATCTACAACTGGCAGGAAGTACCTGGTACACGGATGGATCCAAAACCGACGAAGGGGCTGCCTCCGGAGTGTACGGGAGATCGGATGGCATAGCAGAGAGCCTGGATCGATTCACCACAGTGTTTCAGGCAGAGATACATGCCATTGAATTGTGTGCCCGACACCTATATTAGACGAGGGAGGACACAATTCGGATCAATAAAGGATCTGCTTGGATAGTTGGGCAGCGCTTCTAGCGCTTATTTGCGCTGCAATTCCAAAACTGTTTGGAACTGCCACATGACCCTGAACACTCTATTGTAGGAGAACAGCGTCATACTGGTATGGATCCCAGGCCATCGTGGTCACGAAGGCAATGAGAGGGCCGACTCTCTAGCTAGGAGGGTGGCGGTCTCTGCATTTGTAGGCCGAGAGTATGGAAGTCCCATACTCTGTGGTTTAGTCTGAATTCCAGAAATGGAGCAATGCCAAGTCCCAGGACTTGTGGGAGAATCTACCTGGACTATCACGCTCCAAAAAAATTATCACGGGAACCGGGAGGGCAAAAGCCCAAACATTCCTCAGACTAAATAGGAGACAAATCAGAGTGGCCACTGCACTATACATAGGGCATGTCCACCTAAGATCTTACATGCACAGACTCGGACTATCCGAAGAGACGAAGTGTCGGCTGCGCTTGGAGGACGAAGAGACAGTTGAGCACGTTCTATGTGATTGCCCGGCTATTGCCAGATCGAGATACTCACTGTTCGGAAACACGATCATTGAACCTCAAGATGCATACGCAGTGTCGCCCGAGATACTCATCAGATTCGTTGAGGGTCTGGGCATAACAGGTGACAACTAGTGGAGCTACCTTGCTGGTAACACTTCGAGTGAGCCACAATAGACCTCAGGTCGCGGTGGAGGACTCTATAAGTCCACTCACATTGAATACAATACAATACAATACAATCTATCAGTGGCGTAACAAGTTTAGGGGTAATAAAAAGGAGCCTGACCCCAATAAAATACATTTTTGTAGATTTTGTAAAAACGTTGGCAAGGCCTACCTTTGTAGAGTATAATGAGTTTCCTGCAGTCCAATTTTTAAGTGTTTATCTTTTAAACTGGATGAGCTACAAAAAGAAAGAATGTAAGTTTAACACCCTGTATCTCTTTAAGGAAGCGTTTGTGAACCTATGTTTAAGCTTTTCGTATTTTTTTTTGGTCTAGAATAAGCTGTTAAATTATTGCCTGTTAATTTCAGAACATCCTGTGTACTTTATAGGTATTTTTTTATTTATATTAATAGGCACAATAAGTCTAAATAAACACCCTTGATGCTAAAATTCCTAAAAATTGATGATTTTATAGGGCGCAAAGGCACAAACATTCAAAAACTGTACTTATTGATTGCATGCATGTGTTGTCATTTTGTTGACTTATTGCTAGTCAACTGATAACGTGAGAAGTGTTTAAAGTTAATATTTTATGAGATATTTGAATTTAGAACAATAATTAAATATTTGACGCCCTGTTTCTCGGAAACTATTAACTTTCGAATTCAGGTATATGTGGTTAAATCGACCTGTTTAGTCCTTGGTTTAGTCGCTAGTATGTCCTGGTGCGAGATATTCCAACTTTTCTGGGTTAACCTGTATATCTATACAACTTGCTTTTTGTTTTATCTCAAGCGCCAGATTTCTACATGGCGTCCCAGGAGCAGTGGTACAAATGAGTATATTTACAGGGTGTCCCAGTTCTATTTAGCCACTTCATATCACCGCCCTCTGTACATCTTAGTCAAAAAGAATTAGACAAATAGTTAATGGATAAGAAAGCTGCTGAGGCTTACTTATACACAGGGTGGCTCTAAAAGTCCTATACCATAGTAGTAGGTAGCTGAGATAAAAAAATTAAACTTCAATGCTGATGATATCTAAACGAAACATATTTGCTTTAGTCTAAAACTTAATATTAACTGAGCTACAGGGTGGCAAAGTTGAAATGTAAAATTCAACATTAAGCCATAATTATTAAATCTTAGAAGGCGCCTTATAGGTACGCATCTAGGTACCTGTTTATAGGCCCTTCACGGTAAATAAACCCACTTTTGGATAAAAAAAAACATATTTGCGCGGTATTTTTGCTTAAAAAAGGTATACCTTGAATGGAAGAAAAAATGAAATAAAAGGCTTCTATGTACTGGGGCGATGATTTGTAGTGTCTAGATATAAATCAAACACTCCGCTTATTTAGGGTGTAAAGTTAAAAAAATATACCTATACCTATTAAGCTAAACATGTTTTATAAAAAGTTGCTTGTAGGACTATAGGCCAATAAAATGCTTATCACCCAGTAAAATACTGACGTTTCGAGACTTATATTATCAAACGTATTTACTGTGTTCAAGCAACTTTGTACTTATATTAAATGGAAAAAAATTCCAATCCTTAGGCAGGTATCTTACAAAGAAACCTCTTGAATACATATTCACTACTAGTGGCGTGATTTTATTCAAATTTGTTTTGAATACTGCCTACGATTTGGCTCCTCGTGCATGAGTCATTTAAGACTGAGGCTAACGACTCCATAATAGTGTTTTATAGAAATTAAACTCGGCCTTCATTTTTTTTCCTACGATTTAGAAGTAATTTGCTAAATTTTTCCCACTTTAATGACCTTACCCCTTGTTCACTCTTAAGTACGTAATTTTTAAATCTATTTTTAAATAATTTAGACGTTTTAATTAAACTAGTATATAAAAAGCACCCGCATGTAAAGCCAAGTGTCTGTAAATAGTTTAATTAGCAGAAAAATTAATTGAGGCATTGCCAAAATGTGGGTTAATGTCCTTTATTTGTGTAGGTATTATTTTTCTATTTCTCTTATAAAAGTCTATAAATTATTCTAAATACAAAACGTATCGAATTTTATGTTTTGTACGATTTCCTTAAGCGCTTTGGCCTTGGATACGTGTCTAATGCACTTATTATTTATAATTCTAAGTTTGTGAGCCAAAGTCCAAATCATATAAGTGAGAATTTTCTAGTTTATTTGCGTGTATTGAAGCCTATAGGAGAAATTACTGCTTACCTAGTCATTTTATTGGTCGCCCCGCGAAGTTTTTCTCTTTTTCGGATGACCTTAAGGCGTCATCCTTGAATAAAAAACAAGTCTGTGCCACTGACCCATAGGTGGTCATACAGTCAAGTGCAAAAACCACCGTGCTGGCATAGGCCCAGATGGAAATAAAACAAATTTAGATTTTTTCTTTGAAGTACCGATGTCAACATTTAAAATTGTTTCATTGATTAACGTGCTTTTAATTATATTTTGCATGGCCTCCTATAGGTTTTGGCTAAGGACCTTGGTACAAGGACAGGCATGACGCAGATTGTCATCAGTAATTGCGCCAGATAAATTCTTCTAATGTTTTCAACAAAAGGGATCATTAGTACTTAAGGTCAATTCATCTTCTCAGTGTGACGACTACATAGATGTTTTCGTATAAAAAGTACACTGTAGTACACACAAATTGTATAGGAAAAAATGCCAATAAAAGCAACTTAGATTCAATAGAAAATGCCCTTGTAGATATCCGAAATGGGTGTCAGACATCGGTCGCTAACGCCAAGCATATGGTCACCTATTTTCTTGATCCTTTGACTTGTTGCCAATGTGGAAAAAATGCAGTTTATTTTTATTTTGAGTTTAATGCATGTATGCGGCTGCACCCAAATGACCAAGAAGGTATTTTTAAACGGTTCACAGCACAAAAAGCCACCTCGATTATCAAAAATAAGTGCAATTGAGAGTTACGAGGCACGAGGCCTTGGTGGTCTCAATTTGATGAAGTGTGTTTGGTTCCGTTTCTTTATGCTAAAACAAAAATAGGAATTGAGGTTACCAGATATTTTAAAGGAACATCCTTCAAAAACGAAATGCAACAATACCTTTATTTACTGATACATTTACATTTTATCACCATATCTTTATCGCAATGTCATTAGCCTTCTAGATTTGTTGAAACGCGTCGTACTGCGTACCATGTGCCTGAAATAGAATTTTCAAAAAACATGTATGGACAAAAGTGATCTCAGCTTTAAAATTTCAATTACAAAAAGTATCGATTGCGTTTTCTCAGATTAATTTATTATTAATACATTTTCTGAGTATTGGCAAACCTAGACGACAAAGACATTAGCTGCGCAATTGGGCAAATTTAATCAGTAGTATATTGTTCTAGACAAAGAGTCGTTACTAATAAGGTTGGATTGTTTTCGTGTTATCAAATTATTGTTCAACTCACTTTGATAGTAAAACCACAGGTACTTGAATAATTTTTATGAAAAACTAAAAATATTAGTGGCAGTACGTGTTTGTACATAATTTCTCAGTACCTAATCTTTCTGTGATTAAAAAATATTTCCTGTTAACCTTACGGAATTATATTGTATCTAATAAATTCAGTTCATTCAAGTCGACCACTATACATACCCAACAAAACAAGTAGCATTAACAAGACCCCATTTTTTCATCAAACATACGATACCTACCATGTACTTAGCAAGATGATGAGGCATGATTTAACAAAAGTACCTATATATTACCAGCCATGCTGACTCAAGTTATTCATCATCGTTTTGTTTTATGTGAGCTTGGAGTGTTAGATAAGGCAAAGGTGAAAGGATGCTCTAATATGTACAAACTGATAGGTTTTGATAGCATGCATTTATTGGGATTTTGTTGTTTGTTTTTTATTTCATTGCTGATTCATACTTTTAAATTTTAATAATAAGCTTAGCAGTTATTTTTAATCTCTTTATATATTTTTTCTTAGTGTTAATAAGGTTTAGTAAGAAGCTTTAAAATATTATTGGAATTAGTGGAATATTTGAGATATTTTTAGAAGAAAGCAGCCTGATATCAATTAATATAAAATTATTATATCAATTTTAATTAAAACGTTTCCTAATAAAATTAAAAAAAAATATATTTTTTTTTACTATATAGTAATTTTTTTCTGCTTTCTTTGGCTACTAAAGAGGTCAGAGGTCAAATGTTGAGACACAAGGTGAAGAAGTGCCTTTTCCATAAATAATTGTACAAAAATATGCTTCATAAAACACTTTAAGAATAATAAAACGATTGACCTAAATTGTATGTACAGGTCCGATCGCAGTCATTATTACTGATAGAGATTTGATATATTGAACCGTATTGTCTCTATACAAACACACGATTCCTGCTTTAGAAACTCTATTCACAACTTAAAATTAGACCAAACTTGTTAATCAACTAATAACTATTAAACTTTCCAATTAAACTGCTACGTTAGGATTCCAATGGCCAATCCAAAATATTTCTGAAAATTGTGGTATCTACTTTTTTTTAAGTTTCTGGTGATATTTTTTTTTGTCAGGGAGCTTTTTATTTTTGTTTTTTTTTGTCAGGGAGCGTTTGCAGAACTTTCCAAACATTGCCTTGAAGTGAACTACTAGGGCTGTTACTATAACTGCTTCTATTTCGTTAAACAGCTTTTTGAAACTTAAAGTCTACTGTGTCCTCGTCGAGTTTATCCAGTCCCTCGACTTTGAGGTCTACTCGTTATTTTCTTTCACAGCAATTCTCAGAGCAACAAGTTGAAGTTCTTGAGGGGGTCTTCGAAATCTTTCATCGAATTTCTAGTCTAGGGCAGTTTTGCTCTTTGTCTTGGTTGTTTTTCAGTTCTCCGCACATACAGGGACATTATTTTAAGTCGCTCAGTGGATTAACAGTTTTCCTGTTACACTTCTTAAAAATTTGATACATGGGGATCTAAGGCCGACGTCGGATCCAAGGCTAGCGATTTTATTGGCTGCTAGTTTCGACAAATACGACGCCACCTTGATTTTTCTTAAATGGAAACACACATATATTTACCTCAGGCTAATAAAGCTGAAGGCGCAGATTAGAGAAATGTATAACTTCGTATATCTATCTCTAGGCGTTTGTAATGTATGGGATATAATTATTTAAAAATTAGGTGTTTATTTTTCGAAAAATCGCTCGTGCCCCTCGATTTTTGTTTTTAGTTGCGCATTATCTGAACCAATTTTTATTTATACAGGGTGACCCAAAAAAAAGTTATGATATCAAGGCCAACTTTTTTAAATAGAAACCCCTCTTTTTTGTGATTTTATTCAGTTCTCTACGAAATTCTAATCATTTTTTATGTGGCATACCCTAAACTTATTTTTAACCGTTTTTCGAAAGTCTGGAAGTCCTAAGCAAAATTACCGCCCAAATATTCCTAATTTCCTGCCTAATTTTGGCTTTGAAGTCTTCGATGTTTTGCGTTCGATTTACATAAACTTTGGATTTTAAATAACCCCATAAGAAGTAATCTAAGGGTGTGAGATCAGATGACTTTGGAGGCCACTCTATTGGTCCCCGTCTTCCAATCCAACGTCCAGGAAAACACTCATCTAAATAATCTTGGATTTGTCTTGATCTTGGTTATCTTGTTGAAAATATAAGGTTTCGCTTGGAATATCTGGGTTATTTCATTTGGAAAAACTTGAATGAGAGCAGGAATTAGGTCAAACTGAAGAAAATTCAAATATGTTTGTCCCGTGAGGGTTTCATCGAAGAAAAAAAGGCCAAGATTCTGGTCATTAATAATGCCTGCCCAAACATTCCCCTTCTGTGGGTACTGTGTATGTTCTTCCATCATCCAATGAGGAGTCCATTGGCTTGACTCTAGTACTTGCTGTTTTGACGGTTAACAGTGCCATGACGGCGATCAGGATCATCTTCGTTAAGTATCTGCACTACATTAATTTTGTAAGGGTGATATCACCCTTTTTTAAAAAACGCCGGATTTTTTTGCGAAATATCTTTTCCCCGCGCAATATCTCGGGTGTTTGTTACTTAAAGCTTAAAATTATTTTCAAAATTCAACAAGTTTACCACCCTGTATAATCAAAATGCCTAGAGATATTTATACCAAGGTATATATTTCTGTAGTCTGGTCCTTCAGCTCTATGAAACTGTAGGTAAATATATGTGTGTTTCCATTTTTGAAAAAATGAAGATTGTCCGTGTACAGGGCGTTTTAAATTCGAGCGACATCACTGGGATCTCAGCAACGGTAAGAGATATAGGGTCGGTTAAAGTGCGGCAAAGTTGCGCAATTTGGAGTTCAGTAATATGCCGTTTTAACATTTGAAAAATTCCGATTACTTCCGGATATATCTGAAAAAATACGAAATTTTGAAAAATAGTTTTTATTTTATTTTGAGCTTATTCGAAGAGATAATTCAAAATTATTGACATTTCGTCGTTGCAACTTTTTCTGCCCTGTAAGATGGCATAATTAGTTTCTTCCTGCGACGTTTCGTTTTTTAGTAACCATCATCAACATGACTTTTTTAAATACGGACCTGAATTTTTTATTCGTTATTTTGACCGCTCTCTTTAATCCAAGCAACATAATATGCAATATGACATAGTGCAATTACAGTTTAGTTAAAAATCGTTTTTTCTTTATATCTTTTACTACCTAGTAACACTAGGATGTCTAACTACCAAACAAAGAACTAACCAAAAAGTCTTCTAAGCAATTTTCTGGTTATTGCCCGTTGAATTACTCTAGCTCGCGTATAGCCCTTGTTGTTCTATTATATTTCCTTTTTTATCAAGAATTTCTGAATTCATTTATAAATACATAACTTGCAACAAGAAAAATACTCTAATAGATATTTTACAAATAAAATAAATCACAATTAACCATCTAAGATAATAATATAGGTTTTTATATGCTAATAATGATTCAATCCTGTTTCGATTTTCCTAGAACGCTAATGCATTAATTCATTTTTAAAAATGGTGCCCTGGATTTGAGTATCGTGGACACAGGTTAGGCGCACCGCCTCATCATGGAAGAGTTGTTACAAACTTTTTAAACGACTTCTTTCCCAACCAGTGGATGGGAAACCAAGGGGTCGTACTGTGGCCAGCAAGAAGTCCCGATCTTTCTCCTCTGGATTACTTCCTTTGGGGCTATTTGAAAAACTGCATATTCAAACATCCAACCAATGATTACAATATTCTAAGGGAAAATTTAATAATGGAAGCAAGGGAATACGAGCTAGAACAATTGAACGGTCAATTACCAGCAACTTGCTTAGAAGACCTCAAAAATGTATTGAGGTGCAGGGAGAGTTATTCGAGTATTTACTTTAATGTGATATTTTTTTGTTTAGTGCTCAGTTTAGTAATAAAATCGTTCTTATATATTAAATAAGAATTTTATATAATAAAATTTAAAAGAAAAACGATTTTTAGCTAAACTGTAATTGCAAAATATGTCATATAGCATATCGTGTTTTTTGGATTAAAGAGAGCGATCAAAATAACGAATACAAAATTAAGGTCCGTATTTAAAAAAGTCATGTTGATGATGGTTACTAAAAAACGAAACGTCGCAAGAAGAAACTAAATATGCCATCTTACAGGGCAGAAAAAGTTGCAAAAACAAAATTAAAACGATTTTTCAAAATTTCGTATTTTTTCTGATATCTCCGGAAGTAATCGGAATTTTTCAAATGTTAAAACGGCATATTACTGAACTCCAAATTGCGCAACTTTGCCCCAATTTAACCGACCCTGTATCTCTTACCTTTGCTGAGATCCCAATGATGTGGCTCGAATTTGAAACACCCTGTACAGTCTTGTTTAGCTGCTTTTGAGGCTGTCAGTGTCATTAATTCAGGAACAAATTCTTTAATTTTTGACAGGTCCTTTCGGGGGGGGGTCATATCAAATGAACCTTGTTTTCAATACACAAACACTCACGATTTACGCTCTAAAAACTATTCGCAACTAGAAGTTACAAAATTTCAGGATCTACTGAGCAGCATTGTTTTATGAGTGTTGATGGCCCATCCAGAGTATTCGTGAAAATTGTGGTACGTTCCCAAACAATTAACAACCATTATCCTGTTTGCCCCACCATTATCATAATACCATCCAAAATCAAGAAAACAATTGGTCTAATATCAAGGAAATGAAGAGTAGCAAAATTTCCAAAGCTTTGTTTTCATGCAAAACAATGCTAGTAGTCCAAAATTATGAATCTCTATTTCTATTAATGACTAAGTGGATCATAAAATAGCCATTACTTCTAATTCCACCTGTATGTTATAGAACAAAAGAAAATCTTTCGTTCAATGTGCCAAACTAGATGTACCTACGCCCCTGATAAAAGTAAAAATATTATTTCAAGGAATCGTATTTGTTTGAAGCAAATTGAGTGGGCATTAAGGTCGAACAAACTCTAGTTTGATGAACTTGAGGCCAAAAACTCACTCTCGAAAAATTTTATTTATTTTTAAAATTAATTTAGGAGTCCAGACTCCAGGTTCAGGTCGATGCAATCGGCAACACCCATACACGCAGACCGAAGTTAAGTCCTTGCCAATCTCTTATATGTTTTTCAGGTCAGTTGCATCAATTTTACGCAGGCTGACTGTATATGGTTAGGTGCCTGATGATTCATTGATTGTTCTCCATCTTTGTATTACTATATGAAATCGATGCTTGAAAGTCTTATTATTTATTACGCCGATTAAATTTGAAAATTGTCTGTCTATGTTTGTGTCCAACCAACATTGTAGTAAAAAAACTGGCAGACGAGTCTATAACGATAGACAATTCACACATGTGTAAGGATAGTTTCCAATTCACCTTTGCTTTGTGTTGATGTATATTCAATAATTCATGTAAATTATTGCGTAGGTCATTCTCACCACACGAACCATAGCAACAGCCATAACGAACTGCGATCTAAGTAAATAAAAATATATTTCACAAGGACTATTTGCCTAAAATTATGTTAGTTGCCAAGTTAATACTAGTTTTGTCGTATATAATATACCCACATATTAATGTCACCAGTTCGGCCAGATAAGATTGCGACTTATCTAGATAATGCAGTACAGATAACATAAGGTTTTTTAGATGTTATTGATTTGTATACAGGGCCCGTGTAAATTATAAGAACCCTCTTTTAATTTTTGAACCGTTACAGGTATTAGCACAAAATTTGGAATGGTTAAAAACGATTAACTTATCCATCTTTAGCTGAAACGTCAGTGTGGCGTTATTGCGAATGAAAAAAAGTTGATAAAATTAAATCAAACGTTCTTCAAGCTAGAGGATGAATAGAGCTTGAAAATACTTTTATAGGAGATACTTATTACTCCATCACCCTCTCTATTTGAAGAGGTCCCTTAACTAAAACTAAATTTGTTCAAAAGAGTCCATGAAGTAAAAATAGGTGTTTAGATCAGGCGATTTTGACGATAAAAACTGACCTCTGCTAACAAATCTATTTTTTTGCAAATATAAACTTTTTAAGTTCAAGTTCAAGAAATCGCTTAACTAACAACCATAGCGCCGAAACCAAAAATAATTCCATGAGTAAATAAACGAACAAAGGCAAGCTGACAAATAGTCTAGAGTGAAATGGGAAGTTAAAAATAGAAATAGGAAACGTTTTATTATTGTAAGTGTTTCAAGTTTTCCTCTTCCTTTATGAAATTTCATAGGTGTTTCGTCGTTTTTTGAGGATTTAATAGCGATACAAGAAATAGCATCGGGACTTTCAATTTCTAAATTGCGTTTACATTTTCTATGTTGGGTACACATTTCAACATGTGTCTTGGCAACTATCAGCCTTTATTAGACGCCATTAATACAATTTATTTAAAAGGTTGCTTATCTTTATTGCCAATGCAATTATTTGCGTAGTCAAGGTGGTAGAGATGAAAATTTAAAAATACCGCCTTTCCAGTTCATTTGACGCCATCTATCCACGACTTAACGAAATTGACGCCATCTATCCACAACTGAATGAAATTACCTTCAAACATATCTGCAGTTGGTTCAGAGATGGCGCCATATTTACTGGAAAAGCTTTAGATTTAACTTAATTGGCAAAATTCAAGTCAGTTTTCAGTCATCAGATGTCTGCACATTTGAAGTTTCTATTTATTAACAATCGGTTTAATTAACTTTTTTGTCGCTTGTGCTTGTGCGAGTTCTAAAAGCGATTGCAATATAAAAAAAACTTCTAAAAACGACTATATTCACCTAGCCACCCATGACATTGTAAACGCACCTTTCAAAAACAATTGAAAAGTTACTAGATCGGAGATTGGTGCGAAGGGACCTTAACGACGAACGCATTTACCGGATTTTAATCTCAAATTTTGTAATTTTCAAACATAACTATTTTACTTCTTAAATCGAATTATTATATACTGCGTTTGTAATGTAGGAAAAGTAAACTGGCTTAATAAGCGACTATCTACCACCCAGAACTATTAACACAATTCATGGCATCATGGCATGACCCAGAAAGGTCAACTGCAACTTCCAATGTTGCCAGATCAACTGTTTTAACAGGAGGTCTATTATCTTCACCACCTAACTACTGTTCTACATTTTTCAATATTACATCTACTTTTTTTATATTTTGTCAAACTTCAGTTATTGCAAAACACATTGTATGTATGTTATAACTTTTTGTATTTTTACGTAACTTGAAAAGCAAAAAAAAACGAATATTTATATTTATTATCAATAACAAAGTGTAACTCCAGTATCGAATCATCGAAAGCTCTAAGCGCACTTCCATGAGGCATTTCAAATCGCGTGAAGCCATTATGTCAATCAATGATCTAGGATATATGGAGCAAACAAATGCCAAATCTTCCCGTTTTTTGGCTTGAAGTCCGCCATTTTTAAGGTATCCATGACGTAATTTTTTGACGTAAGATGTCAGTTGAAAGACAAATTTAGTTTTTAGTTTCGGCTCTTTTGCAAAATCATTAACTTTTTGGGTCAAGATGATCAAAACCCTCACAAAGCATCCAATCAAAAAATACATTTTTGGTTCAAAATAAAAAAAACTACATTTTAGTTTAGTAAAAAAAACACACAAAAAAACGTTTTGGGTGTTTTTTTAACGACTAAAATGCATTTTTGATTTTAATGAAACTCAATTTGTGGACTAAAATCTCAAGTTTTGCTCCAAAATCAACTGAGAAAATCTGGGTTTTATTAATAAAATTGCTAATGGGACAAAAATTCACTTTTTGGAAAAAATAATTCAAAATATTTATTTTTTGGATCACAATCGATCAAAATAGTCACAGTTAATAAAAAAAACACAGTTTTTATTCATTTCTTTTATCCTCATAATGGGTTAAACCCGTCACAATTCGTTCAATCAAAAGATCTAGTTTTTGGTTCAATATCAAAAAAACTACATTTTGGTTTAGTTCAAAAAAAATCACACTAAAAACATTTCGTAACGACAAAAAAACATTTTTTCTTAAATTTTAAAGAAATTCAATTTGTGGACTAAAATCTCAAGTTTTGCTCGAAAATCAACAAATCTCGTTTTTTTAATAAAATTGGTACTAGGACAAAAATTCACTTTTTCGTAAAATAATTAAAAAATTGAATTTCTTGAGCAAAAATGGTTCAACAGGTTAACAGTGATTAGTTAATAAAAAAACAGTTTTTATTCTTTTTTTAGCGTCACAATTGGTTAAAACTGTCACAATTCGTTCAACCAAAACATCTAGTTTTTGGTTCAAAATAAAAAAAAACATTTTCGTTTAGTTAAAAAAAAATACACAAAAAAACGTTTTGTAACTATTAAAACGCATTTTTTCTCACATTTTAATGAAACTCAATTTGTGGACAAAAATCTCAAGTTTTGCTTTAAAATCATCTGAGAAAATCTCGTTTTTTTTTTTAATAAAATCGGTACTGGGGCAAAAATTCACTTTTTGGAAAAATCAATTAGAAAATTTTATTTCTTGGGCCAAAATGAATCAAAGTATTCACAGTTAACAAAAAAAAACAGTTTTTATTCATTTCTTGTATTGTCGTAATTGGTTAAAACAGTCACAACTCGTTTCATCAAAAGATCTAGTTTTTGGTTCAAAATCAGAAAAACTACATTTTCGTTTAGTTAAACAAAAAATCACAAAAAACGTTTTGTAACTTTTAAAAAGCATTTTTTCGTAATTTTAACAAAATGCAATATATGCAAATATCAAGTTTTGTTCCAAACTCGAGGAGAAAAATCACTTCACACAAATAAAATAAGTGTAAAAAAATTGTCAAATTAAAAAAAAAAATGTAAAAAGTGCAAAGAAAACGTAAAAAAAGGGTAAGGAAAAATTTTAAAAAAATATGTAAAAAAAAAGTGTGGAAAAAAATGTAAATAAATTGTAAAAAAAAAGTCTAGAAAAAGCGTGTGTTTTTTGAAGTGCATTTAAAAACCAGAATAGTTTTGTACAAAACAAAGATGCATGAAAACGAAAGAAAAATAGTAAAAGTGTAGAAAAAAGGGTAAGACAAAATTTAAAAAAAGTGGGAAAAGTGGTGTAAAAAAAAGTGTATAAAAAAGCATACGAAAAATTGTAAAAGAAATGTTAAAAAAATGTAAAAGAAGAGTTGTAGAAAAAAGCGTGTGGGTTTTTGAATGCGCACAGCCCTGCAATGAACTGTTTTTGGGAAAGTGTCGACTAAAAAATGGAAATCTATGAAAGTGAAGTGAATTGAAAAAAAAAATCTACTTGAATTTCCCCAAAAACGCCAAATTTGCATTTTCAAACTGTTCAACATATGTTTAACCCATGGAGCTATCTGGAGACCCCCTCCTGTTTTACAGTTTCGCCCCCCCCCCCCACTCCGTTTTCCCCAGGGGAACCTTTGAAGCGACCAACTTCTGGCCAAAAAGGGGGAAGGAATTATCAGCATTTGCTGGCTTTATCCATATCTACTAGGTCATTGGTTTAACCTGATTTTGGCTTCAGTTTCAACTTGAATTTCTCCAAAAACCCCAAATGTGCAATTTTGGACGATTTCAGTAATTTTTAACTGATTTTAGCTCCAATTTCAATCTGGATTTACTAAAAGAATAACATTCTTCAAAACATGATTTTTAATGTTCACTGTTTATTTTCAAGAATCTACTGTTCTTGATTAAGTTTTTCTACTGTTAAACGAGTAACTTTTAGAAACAAGTAAAGGCTATTTATTAGTTTGAAATTAAGAACCCCTTTGCAAATAACTTACTATACCTGGAATAAAAATGCTGTTGAAGTTGCAAGAACTTTTTATTTTATATACAAAGCAAAACAAGTATAATGTGTTTAATGGTGGGCTGTGAATTCTCAGGAGACAAGAATGCTGGAGTAATAAAGTACCAGCTACTTTCATTGTTCTATTCTATTCTATAAAAACTTCACAACCAACCTGTTCACATTTTGGAAGATATTTAAAAAATTATAACACACAAACACACACATTGGTACTTTTTATTGATTACAATATAGTAATATTTTATATCCAACACTAGGACTTTACCACTACAGAATGTCTACCATAACATGATTTCGGAAGTGTATAGGGCAGGTCAATGTTACCTACTTGTTTGTATACATTTTTTTCTCAATGTGGGCTCTAGGGCATATCTTGGGCTTAAAAGATGCACTTGAAAGTTTGTGATTTGGATACAAACTTTCTAGCTAACTTGTATATTGTTTTGGAATTTTTAGTGAAATGAGTTATGAGTAAAAATCTAGTAATCTGCTAAATCTCTCAAAAATTATATTTGCACAAGAAGATAATTCCACTTCAAAGGCACACTAAGGGTTTTTGTGGTACTTAATACATTATACAAAACTTGGTAGTTGTTATGGATCCTCAATTTCAAAAATATGATGGGTTATGCGGGAACAGGATCACAAAATGATGAAGACAACAATTTGAATTAGTCTACTTTTCGCTGATATATCTCTACATCCTCAGGACAAATTCGGTTTTGCCTTCCTTGTTCCTAAATTTACACAGCACTTTAGTACAGCAGAATCTGGAGTAACCATATTTTGGTGTATGTAAGTAAGCATTACAAGCGACAATTACAAACACTTTAAAATAGTGGGACTACACTTTTATCGTTAGCGGACTACACTTTTATCATTAGTATTGTTAGTGTTGTCTGTTTGTGTGTGTGTGGATTTAACTGTGTAGTCCCACTATTTTAAACCCAATTTTAAAGTGTTTATAATTGTCACTTGTAATGCTTACTTACCTACTCCAAAATATGGTTATTCCAGATTATGCTGTACTAAAGTGCTGTGTAAATTTAGGAACAAGGAAGGCAAGAGTGAGTTCATTCTGAGGATGCAGAAATATATCTGCGAAATGTAGACTAATTCGAATAGTTGTCTTCATCATTTTGTCATCCTGTTCCCACATAACCCATCATATTTTATTATACAAAACACTTAAAATGTATGGTGGTTCAAATATTAGAATCCAGGATGTAAACTGCAAGAGGCCCCTTTTGAGGCCCAGCCCTTAGGAATCACATTAGCAAAAAATGAATATACCTAATATGATAATATATAAACACTTAATTGTTATTTTGACAAATGTTATATGCATGCTTGGGAGAGATTAACACTTGCATAATTAGCACTCTGTATAACTGAGATAACAATGGTCACCCTCAAATTGGTTCCCACACAATCACTTAACAGAACATTCAAATTTATAAACAGAAACACACACATTTTTTGTTCAGGTTTGGCACATTCATGGATAATTGAGATGGTCAAATGATCATTCTTCATTTATCTTTGATAATGTAAAATCATTCAGTAGCACCTTGAAGATGTGACTTGAATACTGGACACTGGGCAATTCTTTTTTTCTTTGGTTTTATTGTCTGCAAGTGGCATTTTCCATTTCTCAAGCACTTTGCTTACAGTCTTCATACAAAGTTAAAAGCAGTCGAGGCATGCAGCTGCAGCTCTGCTACTGGAGTTAAGGAAATTGTTAAAAAATAGCTTCATTCTCCAAGGGATCAAATCCGTGGTAGGTTGTAGGTTTATTTCACTTTCTGATTTCACTATATTGGTTGTTGAGTATAAAAGTAGTCCTATAAAGTATTGTTTGATCATAATAGGCAGTGTAGATATTTGAAAATTACTCACAAAAATTGGAATAAGAAAAAAAGAATTATGAGAATTACATTCACAATATTTACTAAGATGCTTCCAAGGAATCGACCGACGTAATATTATGCTCTCTTTCTCAAAATACGTGCAGAAAACAAGGATAGAACATAAGCGTCATGCCATTTCTTAAATTTTGACGGATGTCATTGATACCAATAGAAAATAAGAATTTCCCCAGATTTCAGTTGAAAAATTTTTGGAAGGGCTGCCACTACAAAACCGATATTACATAATATCTTCCTGAAAACAACTTATATTTCTTATTCTTTCTTTAAAATTTCAGTTCCTTGCGCCATCTGCCGGTAACTGAATATAGTATTTTCTTAAACTGCTGCAGACTGCTAGGGTTTTTTCGGTTCGCAAGTTCAGCGAGTGTCTCGTAGATGGCGCCGAAACGAAATATTTGTTATTTGAATTCATTTGCGCGCACTATGCCGATGGTAGCGCGGTATAGCATGCAAACCATCATTTATTTATTTGGAATACAAGCGAAACGAGTTTCTAAATATGTTTATTTATTCAGTTTTAACTATATAGCTATGAAGCGGGTCTCAACCTTATAGTTAAGAATAACTTTTAATGTGTCCAATTACTCATCTCTGCCATTCGAAAGTAGAGTTTTAAACTTGCAAACGCGTTCGGTTTCATCTAGATAGTTGTTTTTATCTTATCAAAGGCGCATGTGTAAGTATGTTTGTAATTTCAGTTGTTAGCAAGTTACTCACCTATAGCACATTATTTTATGATACGGTTACTATTGGTTATCAGCAACAATAGGTCGTTTAGTTGAAACCTTTTCATTTATAAGATAAGGTGGTGAAAATAATTTAATGCACATGCATACAAGCACACAAATAAAATCAAATTTATACATTTTGTTGACTTTACTCAATGGTTGCATCATACGATTGGCTCTTTTTAGTTAATGCTGGTTTTCAATAGCATATTATCCAACAAGCATATAAAGTAGGCCATCATTACCGAAGGTGTCGTTTGAGTTCAACTGAGGTAATGATGCCTATTGGATATTATAGGTACTTTGTCCACGGCTTAATTTAATTTTTTTTCATAATAGTCAATTAGATAATTCGGTCGTCAACACGCGTTTTGTTTTGATTGTCAAAGTCAAATTGACGTTAAAACCATTATGGCGGGGCATCAGGGCGGCCATAATAGTTGAAACTTTCATTTTTCATTTGTTTTGTTTGTAATTTCCAACATGGCGGTGTATGCAGGCAACTCTTATGGAGTGTAAAATGAAAAAACAGCCTGAATAATGAATATTATTCACGCTCTTCCAGTCCAAAGTTTGGACACACCCTATTGTGCTTTTACAACATGACAAATGATGATTAATTAGTGCATAGCCGTGGACAAAAGCTATTTTTCAAAGAGATCCAAATTGTAGATTCACGCTAAAATCTCGCTAATTCTTTTATTTGTGTTATTTGCTATCTACAGTTGAACTCGTGCTGATTTTAGTAAGTGTTAATCAAACATTTTCGTCCAATACCATTAAAAGGTTTTACCATGCTGGCTCAATAGTACCTATTTTCCCTTACATTCCGGCTTTCAACTCTTTAATATGCATCACTTATATAAAAAAAAAACCTGCAGTCATGTTAATTCTGTACCTCCATTAGCCACTAAGTACTGTTGTTGTGCCTTAAAATACCTACTGTTTGAATTTGTTTGTAAATGTAATGGTACCTATAAATACTGCTATCATTCACGTAAGTACACGTGACTGTAATCTGCGAACTAAACAAACTAGCGAGTTAACCATACATTGGTCGCATCAAAAGGCCCACATGTGATGAATATGATATAGAAAGATTGATAATTTAAATAACCATTGACGTCAGATATCATCTTGATTCACGCCCGCGGCGGCAAGTTCCTATCTCTCGCTTCATATGAAAACACTATAGCCGTTTCACCAGAAATTCAGACACATTTTGTAAAAGTATTCCAGTCTCGATTATTACATACAAACGATAATTGCTTGTAGGCAGCTCGCGTGGTTCTAAATGGGAAACGTACCTAAAGCATTAGTATTACAAAGTCAAGGATTTGTTATATTGTACTAATAACCTACGGCAGCGCTTCCTAGCGATTTGTTTTTTAGTTTTATCAAGTTGCTGATTATTGTTGGTACTCTCTGGTGCGTTTCCAGGTTCGTCTAAATCAAATTTGTGATTGTGTGATGATTTTGTGATTGGATTAACACATTTCATTGGTAAGTGGAAAATCCGGAATGCACGTAGGTACTGTGTCACTGGTGACGTAAGGCGGCTTAACAACCTTGTGTCATAGGCGCCCGCCTTTTCTTTGTATACAAGCGATTTCTCCTTCTTATGTTGCGTATGTTTTTGGATTGTAGTCCACTTATCATTTGAATTTCTTTTAGTTTGTCAAACTAATACGTACATTTAGTGGAATCAAAGTGACAATCACCTAAAAGTGATAATAAATAATTTTTGCGTAATTATTCGAAATCATTTCTAGTGTAGGCAATTTTTTTTATGTTAATTGAATACAACACCAACAAACAAATGGTCAAAAAAATTGGTTTTTCCTGTAGGTTTCCCTGTACTGCGTAGGATACTGTAACGGCGATGAGATAACATTATTTATTATCGATGTCATTTGCTGGTTTTCTAACCTATATCAGTATCAATTGAGGGAACATTTTTTCGTTATCATTCATATGTTGAACATAATCAATTGTGCAGTCTAGAACAATGACCTAGCCATTATTTGTGTTTTCAACAGATTTAAAAAGAAAAAAGACGATGACCTTTTGGATAAGCCCCAAGTACACATTTTTGTTCTATTATTTGCTTGTTATACGCAGATTCTAGTGTTGGTATAAATAATTATGCATTCCAGATTTGTACTAATAATAAGGAGTGCCTTATTCGGCAATTATTTAAGTTTGTTTTCGAATTACTGAGTTGGTAAGTTACTTGAAGTTAATGCCAATTTCACGTTTTTTCCAGTAGTGTCAATATGTACTTAATGTTAGATATTCTTAGGAATTCAATTCGTCGTATAACCAGCTAAAAGAAACTTTTTCTCTATCGCTGTGGGATAGGTACCACCTTGTAACTATAAAATGTTTTCATACCATTTACACCATAATTAGTGACTTAAACTGTTTAATTTCTAATTTGTTTATAACTACTCTATATTTAAATTCTATTAACTCCGCGCCACTGCGTAGTGACTCTTATGTACTTTTACTTTGGTTACTGTACCACTTACAATTTTTTCTGTAACCTTGCCACGGTCTAAAGTGCAAGCCGCAGTCTCCCTTTTTTTTGTGGGTTTATGCTTGTTTTCCACGCTTTTCTCAAAATTAAGGTGTTCCTGGTGGTTTTATTATCTCTCATTACTCCCATATACAATTACGTTCTATTATTAGATCTATTATACTCCATAATCAAAAGGTACTTCCTAAAAACCTAGACTCAACAATTACCTCCTCCACGTGTCCTTTTTTGAAATAATATGTTTATGAGTTATGAATACGGATATGTAATTCCCGGTATGATTGTTTGATGCGAGATCAAGGCTCGCAACACTGGAATTATCTTCTGTTTGAGCTCGAGTAATAATTATATAATAATTTTATTCCATTGTCGATTTATTTTAAGGTATGATTAATCGTGGCAGGTCAAAATGGTAGAATTTGGTCATAAATGTATTACATGAGATAAATTTTAGTGTTTAGCTTGGAATTTAATAGAAGAAAAGAGCTCTAAAAATGTCTTCTAGTCAGAACACCAGAGGAAGGTAAAGAGAATTTCGACACTTGTTAAGAACAGGGGCGCAAGCGCATCTATGCCTTTCATCCCCATCGAAGGCCCATCGAGAAGGACCTCGTTTTTCTTCCAACTGACTATATACATCGAAAACCGCTCAGACACGTCAACTTTAGTTTTTAGGGAAGAGAAATAAGTTTTTGAGCCGTTTCAACCGCCTAATCTGACGGGAAAATGAAAACCAAATCAAATTACTCGAGTTAAAGCCAGTTGAATTTACAAATTTGCAAAGTTTAACTGGGCGCCATTTTGGATTAGCTTGATCAAATGACATGAAATTTGACAAATGAACTAACCTTGATGAGACCTTCAAAACGAGGTATCACTCGACCCCTCTTCTATTAAAAATTTCAAGGTCAATGCTTACCTCCACTTGGAGGTTCAAGTTAGAGGGTTGAAACTGCTCAAAAATTTGTTCCCTCTAGAAACTAAAGTTGACGTGTCTGAGCGATTTTCGAAGTAAACACTCAATTGGAAGGAAAACGGGGTGGATTCTTTTTGATGGGCCACCCTGTGGGTGTGCGACATTCTCTGATTCAAAAGATAACGATTTGATCCATCTTTCGTTAAGACAAAGTTTCTGGTTGCTTTGCTATTGATGGTCAAAGTTCTTGGAAAAAAATGTGTTTTTTGTAATACCTAGAGAATGTTACGATGAATTTTTATAAAATTTACTGAGTACTTGCTTCTAAGTAAAGCCCATGTTTTTTTTTTATGGAGAAATGGCGTCCATCCGCCTTGATCAAATGGAAAATTCTTCAGTGTCTTGATTCAAAAACTACCAAAACTTTTTATTTAGTCGTTTGAATCGATCAATGTTTTAAAAAATCGATACTTTGATATTTTTGGAAATTTTATTGTTCTTGGCAAGAACTTGCAGCATTTATGGTTTTTGCGCAAAAACACATTTTCAGTACCTTTGGTATTTAACAACGTTAGTTCAGGTTAGTCAATAAAAAACGATAGAATTTTACTTAATCTGACTTAAAATTAAAAAAATATATATTGTGTAAACTACGATGATCTTAGCAGTGAATGTGTAACATTACTAAATAGCAAACTTAGAGAAAATATTTTTTTGCGTAAAATACATGAATGTCACAAGACTTTACCAAGAGCAATAAAATTTTGAAAGCACAAGTGTCATAAAAATAAATTAATCGATTCCGACGACTAAATAAAAAGTTCTGGAAATGTTTGTAACAAGACACTGAATAACTTACTACTTGCCCAGGGCGGATGTATACCATTTCTCCATCAAAACATAAATCTTACCTAGAAACAAGTTTACAACAAATTTTATTAAAATCCAACTTAACGTTCTCCAGATATTACAAAAAAAAACATTTTTTTTCCGAGAACTTTGACCATCAATAGCAACAAAACCAAAAACAAGTGGCGCCATCGCACGACGGCAATTGCTTCCACTAGGGCATGTGAGATATATGTGAAGTGAAACCAAGAAGGACCTGCCGTCGTCTGATGGCGCCACTTGCATATATGCACAGCGCCTTGAGCAATAGAAAAAACCAACTTTCTATCAGGTTTGAGGTATACCATACTGATGAGCTCCAATAAGAGCGAAACTAGAAGTAGCTGATACTAGAAGTAACTAGGAGCTTGGTATTCAACAGGGTCAAGAAGGCAGACTAAACCGAAAACACTTTGCTTTCTTACGTTAGACGTTATGTCCAACTCACTATAAACGATCGCTTGGAGTTATTTGATGAATTCTCTCAAAATGTCCTCAACCAACTCCACAAGGCGCATCCAGAATTTCGCCCTATAAAGAACTTGGCTCGTCACCACTGGTTCGGGGCAACATTTTCTGACGACATCGAACGGAATGTTGTCGCCAATGTACTCAATCTGCACTCAAGAGACCTCTCAAGCCGTGGTCGCTGATGAACCTTTAGAAGGAAAAACATTTCTTGTCATTGTTGATAGCTACAGTTGTTTTATTGTCTCAGAATGGATAAATCCATCATACCAACATCTCAGGCAATAGAGCTCAGTTGATTTACTGAGTTTGTTGAATTGACAACTCTTAGTTCGATATTTGTTTCCACCCAGGATGTCTCAGTGCAATGGACTGGCTGAGAGGGTGCAAACAATAAAAAAATCCCGATTCCAATACGAATAGCGCGATGGATATGGTTATAGCAGCGTTTAAACTATACATCACACCGAGAATTTGACGACGAAACCCCAGCGAGGCTTTTTTTGGCGGCCTTTGGATTTATTCAATCTCCATCCAGTGCTCAATAATCCTGCAATTAGAACCAAGTAGATGTGAAAGCTTACTTTGGTGCACATCATGGAGCACATCACCATGACTTTGGAAGAGGGAGGAAGGCATTGTTGAACTTTGGAGCCTTTTCAAGTCTGGTATCAAACTCACGACCGCCGGCACTACAATCAGGTCTGGAAACGTCAGTGATAGTTTGTCAAGTCAGCAACTGGATCAAAAATCAACAGATAATGTAAATATCTCCGAGCAGCTACCCGAGTACGTATCATAACACAACTGTTGTCCGAATATCGTAACACCCCAACAAGGGAAGATTATAATAAAGAGTTGCTTCTGAGATATACTGAGATAATCCACATAGACCGATCAAGAGTGATCAGGAACCGGACAAAGTACTTTTGTTGGGAGGCCACACGATGGTTTTCCAGACTGAGATGTTCCTTTTTTTGGGCAATTTATGATAGCTGTAGCTCAGAAGAGGCGCGAGGCGCATTTTAGGACCTAGGTCCAAAGAAAGAAAAAGTCCTATTTTGACCCCAAAGATACCTTCTTAAAATATTCATAACCAGTTTTGAATCGGCCTGTATTTACTGGAAAACGTTACTTTCGCTTTTTGTCTTCTCGGAGCACCCCTTTAACGTCTGACCCCCCGCGGCCTCATTGTATGGCGGTACGGTAGGCTGCGCCACTAGTGAAAAACAACAAAATTTGTTTCCATAATATTTTTGATGTTATCTTCTTCTTTTATTTTTTTCCTTTATTTCTTCACATGCAAAACTCATATAAATTTGTTGAATTAATAACTGTATTTTTGTTTTGATAAAATCATACATAAGCAAATGCATGATTGAATTGCGGCACCGTTTTGAGCCGCCTATCGGAAAAAAGGAATACAACAACCGGCCTATATGGTTAGATCTAGATAAAACTACAAGCCATTGTGATGCGGTATCATTGACATATCGAGTATTTTTTAAATAATACCAGACATGACAGTAATATTAATAGTATCGAACGGTCGACCTATGTTGTGCTAAGGTGGTCTACGTCCGTAACAAAAAGACCGACAATGTCCGAAGTGTCTTTACATCATTTGTCATTGGGGCTTGTGACCACCCCATAACTTGAAAAAGTCATTTGTCAAATGGGCAATTGTTTCCTTATCCTTAATCGTCTGACCGCAGTTTACTACGTCTTTACAACCCTTTTATCAACTATCCTAAGCGTTTTTACCTGAAGGTACCTCATGTTGTCTTGTAGACTTTCTGCTTCTTGCCTCTGGGTGAATTTACCGTATTTTTACTAGAAATTTGGTGGTTAAAGATATCTAATAGTCGAACGTACATTGCTGTTCCCGATAATATGGTGACCAGAAATTTCTGTGTATCGCTTTAGTTCTGGCGTTTGCACAATAATTACATCGATAATATTTACACAACTAAAAATAGATGTATGAACTTGGCGATAACAAATGCCACCTAACAGTAACAGTTAGTCTTATCACCCCAACTACCGAGTATAGAGGTTTCTCTTAAATTTAAGATTTCCTATAATCTGCATTAATTCAAGTGTGAAAGTGTCGGTGTATTTGATGCCTTATCGCAAACATAAAAATTAATTATGGTCATAAAGCATGGCTCTAAGTGGGATGATAACCCTCCTCCAATTCTATTATTTTTTTCTTAAAAGGTTAATTTGCTTTTAATTATCATTTTAGGTACTTAGAGATATTTCCGGTGTCGATATTTCTGTTGAATTAAAGCACGTGCTCCTTTAGTACTTTGAAATTTTTTACTTTCAGTCCGTTTTTGCTTTTTTAATTTTGTTTTTTGTTGCAATTCTTCTGTAGACTCGTATTCAATTTTTTCGATTGAACCATCACAAGTTATTCCTTTTGGGAGAAGTGAGCTTGTATTTCCATACTGTGTCTTCTGTGTAACTAAGGAGAAAGAACTGGAATATATGAAATTCTTTCATTTTTGAGCTGCGTTCTATGATTATGTCAAAAATATATAGATATTTTTGAAATTCAGGACATTTGTCACTAATTACACATCAGTTCTTAATCACGTAAGTTTAAGGTACTAAAGGCCGTTTGGATACCTTCTTCATAAAATTGAGACAAGGGTTTTCTATATGGGAAAATTTAAGATCCACCTTAGCTCCACTTCATGGGGATGATGTGCAAACCGCCTTTATACCCGCTAAATGCACTTCTTGCACTTAGCCAAGGCGACTCGGATCTCTGGTTTGCGTCTTATCACTAGAAGCATCTATTGAATTTTTGGGATTTCTTCTCCTATTTGCTCGCCAGTAATTAGTTCAGGTTAGTTGAGGTTAGTTCAGGTACTAATAAATAACAAGCATACTTTTTTCAATAAAATATCACCGTTATACAGTTTTTACTGATTTTTAGTGAACAGCTGTCAGAAACGAGCAGTTACGAAGTGAATTAAATTGGGAAGAGTTTTAAGACATCAATTACAAACTATTTAAATATTTTGAAAAATTGTATAATTCACTAGATAAATAAAAACAAAACAAATTTTGACATTTTTTTTTTTAAATCAAGCTAGGTAAGTCATTATCAGATTGTGAAGGCCTTCACGGTCGGTCAAAATACAATCTAAAGTGTTTTTCGGAGTTCGAAGCCGTGGTCCAATGGAGTTTCTCCCTGACGTTTCGTCTACAGCTGCGACAGACAGTATCAAAGGCGATGAGGCAACGGGCGCAGACAGAATCAAAGGCATTCGACTGTGGTGAGCTCCATGGTATTTATTTTCTCGCTGTCGCGCTGCAGTGGAGTGACTGGGGTGGGGGTAGTGGTGGCGCGGGGTTTCGGCGCACTTGATGTGTGTCGTGGAACTCGCTTCCAGTCTGCATTTAGAAACGTAACTTCCTTCTTCCCGTTGAAATTGTTGTCGTGTTTAAAGATCTCAATGGCCTCTCTCGTTAGTCTCGGATAAAAACGCTGCGATTGAAGAAACGCCGGGAAGCACGTGAGATCACTTCGCCCATTGCCTCATCGCCTTTGATAATATCTGTCGCAGCTGTAGACGAAACGTCAAGAAGAACTTCCATTGAAAACACTTTAGATTGTAAGTCATTATTGGTTCTAACAAAGTGACTAAGTAACTAGTGAATCATAAAATTGTTAAAAATTTTGGAAATGTTTTGCATTCACCTCCTAAAATTGCAATGTATATATGTAGATCTATAGGAGACTAGATTTTATTTACTATTATTTTATTAACATTATTCACTGTTGAGAATTTAACGCGTGGTAGACCCCTGCGTCATACGTCGGGATGAGAGTTCATAGTGGAACTTGTATTTGAAGACAAATTCGGCGCATGAAGGGTGGTGTGATGTTGTGATGGATTTCGACTAATGCTGCCACCTGTGAGTCGGTGGGTAGAAGTTTCGGCGCTGCCACTTGTGAGTCGGTGGATGAAGTTCCGCTACAATACTCTCCTCCCAGTGACAACGAGAACGGAGTTTGATGGGACAGAAGTAAAGCTCATTTTGCGAACTGAGAGGACGAGGTCGTGTTGCTATTGCTTCAGCGAGGTGAGTGAATGAGGATCTGCCAGTGTTGCCGAGAATGGTACCAGGGAGTGATGTGTGTAAAATAATTCCGGGGTGCAGTGAGTGAAGAGAGAGTTTTGCTGGATGCTGCGTGCGATAGGTGCGAGAGATATGCTGCTCTGGTAGCATCCTTGTTGCGGGCTTGTGCTCGGAAGATTGCGTGTCGCTTTTGCGGAGGGTCACAAATTATGGCGTTGTAAATGATGAGCCCTAGATGGGAAATCTATTCCCAGAAAAGATTTTTGTTATTTAGAAAAACACCACTGGAACGGTTTGAGATCGTTGTAGCTTATGTATGTGGTGTTGGCATTTCGTCTCGGAGTCTACCTTGGACTCGTCAGTAGTCCAAGCCCCTGCCTTATACGCCAGGGTGAGAGTTCCTAGTTGGAACTTGTATCTGAACACAAATTCGGCGCATCAAAGGCGGTGTGATGTTATGAAGAATTTCGACGAATGCTGCCACCTGTGAGTCGGTGGATGAAGTTCCGCCACACTGCAGTTCTTTCCCCATTTAACCAACCTCGTAGCTCCACTAGTTTTTGAGATTTCTTCATTAAAAATCGAAAAAACTCGCCTTAGTATGTAGATCTATAGAAGATAGAGACACAACATTATTCAGTATTGAGAATTAAAATGGTTTTGCCAAGTGACCAATATAAATTAATAAAACTATTTCTATATACCAAATTACTTTTTTAGCTCAAATCCAAAATTGAAAATAGTTTTTTGAACTCTCATATAGATTTATTAGATTTCGTGCAAAAAAATCCACATTTTTTGGTCCTAACTGGGTTTGTTGTTCTAATTGCCTGTTGTCATCTCTGAGAGTTCAATTCGCGATAAGAAGCGCAACCCCTAAGCATTCTCTTATATTTTTGATACCAAGGCTAAACTAAAACTTGTCTGTTGAATGAATCATGAGTCATGACCCCTTCATAAGCTGATCGTGTTCGGAATAAATAAAATGTGCTCTGGCAGGTAGACCACATAATATAACAAATTTCCGATACGCTAATCTGTTAAACCCGTCGTTTGCTATTGGTGAAGCGTTGAAATTTCGAAGATTTCGATTTGCCGACTTCAAGAAATAAGACAAATCGTTTTGAGTATAATTAATTGAAACTATGTTTCATTTTAAGATGAAATTGGACAGAGAGGGCGTACATATATATCCGTTCCTGTCGTGATTATTTTCCATTTCCTACAGGGCCGGAGCCAAATTTTTACAACTAGTATAAGTAACAAAAAAACTATGGTCGTCGTTTTACTTAACAGTAAAATTTGCGTTATTTTAATGTTTTTACCCTCATTTGCACCAAACAAATTTAGGTAAACCTAAAGTTAAGCACCCCTAAACCATAGCTTTTAGCATGAGTAACCATGATAATACGGGAAGCCTTAACTAGGTGCACTTGAAAATTGCTTGACGCAAACGGCGGTTAAACACCCAAACAAAATACCATGCGTTAATGGCAGTATTTGTTTGTTATAACAGATGGCGCTACCATTTAAATAATTTTAAATTAAAATTTACGTACGCCCCCAGAGATGGCGCTACTAGATGTCAAGCACAGAACTGAAAGATGGCGACCATCGTAGTCCAAACCTATGGGATTTTTCAGGACTTCCAATGCTATTTGGTGTCAGAAACTTTTCGATGAACTTTCGATCGAGCCTCCGTTTCGAGGCCGGTTCTGCACCGTCGAAACCCGGATGAAGGCATGGGGCCGGAGCCTGGAGGTCAGCAAAGGCAGACGGCAACACATGAAGCGTGACTGTTGGAAAAAGAAACGCCGACATAATCAGCCCCGACCAATCAGCGAGCGGCTTTCAACAGCGCGATCTCCACGGGGCACGACGGGGCCCCGCTTTAGAACGAACGATCCGTCTGCACAGTGGTGGCGCAAAATTCAATATTCTTTGCATGATGATAATAAGCAAGGACAGTCAAGAACTAAAACCAAATTGGGAGTTACAAAAAGAGAAAAATTCTAAAAAAAAAACTTGGAGGGAGCTAAAAATACCTCCTCTTGCACAAATGTGAGAGTTTTTAAAAAAATAATGAGAAATCTTTTTTTCATACTTATTTGATATAAAAAGTAGCAAGAATGTGTTTTAGGTTTCGCTTCTCACCGGGAATTGAGCTCTCAGAAACAACAATAAGCAATTAGAGTAGTAATCCTATTTCGGGCCCAAACTTTTTTTTTCTCATACAGAACTTTATTATTAATTAAAGAAATTGGTATCTTGTAAATGAGATGTCCAAACCATGAATTTCTGGAAAACTAAACTGAAGTTTTATCGTTAGGATTTATTATTTTCTTAGGCGGTATAGACTTTAATCAAATGGTTTAGAGTCTAAAAAATGTTTGCTATAGATTATATTTTAAAATAAGACAAAAAACAGGTTTTACTAGCCCATATTTCCAGCACAGAGATTGTAACTAATTTTTGCGTTTTAATTAGAAACCTATTGGGCGGAGTGTGTGAGATACATACAAAATGTAATTACTTATTAATCTTGATGGATAAAATAAATGAAACAAGATCTAAAAAAAAGCTACTATAATTTTCCATATCTTCTAAAGCTGTTGCTGATGGAGACTATTAAATTAACAATATAAGTCCACTCACTGAATGTTAATTTATAGTAACATGCGTCTTACAGCGAGATGTAACGCTTTTTGCTGTGTAAAATGTGCACTCGTCGTTCTCGAAGTAATTAGTTACTTGCTCTATTTTGTACTTGTACTGATTATGCAAAACCAATATAGCTGTCTTGTAGGTTCCTATATATATATATATAAGTTGCGTGCCAGTGTATCTAGCACCACTGTCCCTGTTAAAAATAAAAAATGGCGGGTTTGATAAATTACTTTATTATGTAGATTTTGAGCGTTTCTCGCCATAGGCTAGAAACAAAGGAATGTTTAAACCAATTTTGATCCGGCCATTTTAATGTAAATTGGTTTCTTAATTGACTTCTGTTATACAGTCAACTTGTAAACGTTATTCACACTATTTACATGCGAAACCGAGGAGTATAATTAACATTTTGACATTTATATCAAAGCATGGTCGAATTTGTTCTCTTTTAAGCAACTCTTTGAATGTATGGGGAAAAATACATTAACATCACCAACCAAGAGCGTATCTAAAAGCATTCGTCCCCTTGAAATATTGATAATTGAGTCATAGAAAGATATATTCAGACATACGGCCCAGCCGGAAAGAGAATACAACCCTGTATTATTGGGTGCAAGGGGCCCGTATGTATTTTTATTTGTGTGGAGTATCGTGGAGACAGATGATAAATGATAGTTCTTAATAGGAATCCAGATCTCGTCTGAATTGCTTTATCGACCGTCTTCATTGGATAAAAGCCGAAGCGGTACCCTATTTTACTTTAATCAACTGAAAGATCCATTATTTTTAGTAACGGTGGTGATGGGAATCGCTTCAACTCGGTAACCCCCCACCCATCTCGTAAATACTTTTGTATTATTATTGTTCCGATGGCCACTATGGCCGACTGATGATCCTCTTTCATCGCGTATTACGATTGGCTATAAAAAGTAATTATAATTCGAGACAGAAAGTGCAAGTCGATCACCTTAAAATGTTCCTCTGACCTTCCACCTTGCAACATTTAGTTTACGTAAATTAGAAAAAAAAAAATAGATTATTATAATAAAATATTTACATTTCCTGTTGAGTTAGGTTTGTTTTACATCACACCTCAAGTTTTCAACTCACCCAGAACGACTAAGGCCGTAAAAAAGGATAATGTAACAACCCACGAAAGTTTTTTTTCTTGCAAACTACTTGTAATATGACACAATTATGTCTAAAGCAGCCTTCATGCCATCACAATTAGCATCAAGAAACACAATGTTGCATGTGCAGCATCACACTTATGCAAAAATTTTAATTAAACTCCAGCAACCACATAAGTCTATATATGCAAATATTTGACAGATCTAATTGCAATAACATTCTTGTATCATACCCACTTAAAATAATAATAGGTACACACAGAGCTTAGAACACATTTTCTGTAGGCTTAGCATCATATAAGAGAATGATTTTGCAACTTAGACAAATTTTAATGTCATCATGACAATTTTGGGGTACACCATTGTGGCTCGGAACCTTCCGTAAACCTTTTAGTCGTCTCCGAAAATGTTAGTTGGCCACACCGTTGTTCGGGATTTTTTCGAAATAAAAATGCAACCTATGCAATTGCGTGGTTTTCATCATTCAATCGTCGATTGTTATGTAAGGTTAGTGCCGTTTATAGAACCCCGAATCATGCAAGGTATGTACTCAAGTTAATAAGTTTGGTATTTACATTATAATGGTGGTGTCAATTTTTGACGTGCACATTTTTATTTTAGGGGGTTTATCTAAATTAACTTGTACAGCCAGTTTGAAAGCTTGTAACAAGTGTATGCAACACACTTATGCAAAAGTTATCGGGTTTAGAGATCTCTGTCTGTGAGTTAAAGAAAGTCGATTGCAAATATATGGTGGTACTATATCTAAGGAAATAGGTTTTCTCATTGAACATAAACACATAATAAGCATTCTTAAGCAATTATTTATACTCGATTTTATTCCGTATTGTCACCCATGATTGAATAAACTTTTTCAAGAAACTCCGTACATTTTGACATTGTACGTTGTTTATAATAGGACAAACAAACCTTTGAAGTGTAAAAAAGCTGTGGTTACTTCCTTTTAACATTCGTTAGACCATTACTTTAATCCATTCTAAAAAGTTTTTCTGTTCTAGCTAAGGACGGAAATTAGCTTTTTTCGTTTTTTATTAGAACGATTGAAAAGTGTACAGATTTTTTCACCGTTCAAGTTCAGGAGAAAGTCATCCAAGTATGCATTTTTTTTATCGCCGGATTTTTTCTTTTCCAGCTTTAAGCTTGATTGCCGCGGAAAACACGGTAATGATGTTTTTTTTTCTATGAAATAATTCGTTGTAACAAATTACATCTGAAATAATAATTGTAGATTTACCCTTCACTGGCTAAGATTTCAAGTCCAAAAGTGCATCTTCTATGATGTATTCAGCCATATTTCGATTAACATTACCCTGATGGCCACCCCCTCCGGCGGGTCTCAAAGGAAGCTATTTTCATCTAATAAATATGCATCACCAAAAAACTCACGCAACATGAATAGTTTACCGCTTAAAACAAATATTAATTAACAGTGGCGTTTCCTTTTTTTAAATGATTAATGGATATATGCATGTGATTTTAACATTTACTCGGGCAGGTCTATGTGGTTGATAGATGAAAGAAGGCGTAGAGAACAAAACAACTCCTACTTTTCCATTATGGTTAGTATACGTAGAAAATTAAAGCTCTGCGTGAGTTATATCATGAGCTAATAACGAAAAAAAAACGAAAACCTATCAGAGGTATTGCCGACATTAGCGTGCCTACTTTGGTCAAGACAGTGGTGTACTGTATGTAAGAGAACTTGGAACAACTAGTGGTGACTTTTTTTAAGCTAAGAGTAGCTAGTTCTTTATTAAATCTTTAATTTTTTTAAATTATTAAAATGAAGTTAAATAACTAGAGATATCCCTATCAGGTTTCAGATCTAAACTATGGATTTCTTAGTAAAAAAATACCACCTCTTTTTCTCTTAAATATTTAATCCTGAAATCATAATTAAATGCAGGTCCTCATAGCATTTTCAAGAGACCGTTGACGCCATACATTTTACCCACTGGATAAAGGCAATTCTCAAATCTTCATAATCGCTATCATTTAAAATAACTTTTTTTAAGTTCTTTCGAATCACAAAAAGCAAATTATCTAACAAATGACGATTTAGCTTTGTAGTGTAGTAGGTATCTAAAAATTTTTGTTTGCAATTTCTTTAGACCGTCATTACCGATGTATTTACATAGGTTCAAATTTTATTTTAGATTAAAAAATTGTATAAATATCAAAAAACGTATCTATCTATAAATAGAAGCCAACAGTCTTAAAAATCCATATTTTTCTGTTACTTTCCTAACCTTTTTTTTTAAATCATAAACGTAGCTTTTAAACAATGAGTTTGACCAATAACTCTTAAACTCTTACTTTTTTTAAAAAAACGCTTGAAAACATTCCTTATTATTTTTGAAGTCTATATAGAATAGGATTTATGTAATAAAATATTGATAAAGGAGTTCGATTTAAAAGTCAAAAGATGCTTCACCAACCGAATAAAGCCTTATGATTTATATATTCTATAAATTCCATTTACGAAGGCTTGAAATATTCTTTCCATCAGATGGAATATTACAAATTGCCTGTTCACAATTTAAACACATCCTGTTTATAGCTGAGTGAAATCCATGTGCTGAGTGAGTCCATTTCAATTACATACTCATCACACATGATATGTCCTATTCCATCCATGTATGTCGTTTATACCGGGATGTTCAACGAAAAGTAGCCACCCTCAATATTTTTTCAAAACAATTTTTAAATTGCCAATATATGTCACAAAGATAGCAAAGGGGACATCTTTTTACAGAAAATCTGAGTTGCTGTCATCAACCCCTTAGCTGTCACAGCCACGCTCTATACATTTTCAAATGTTTGTTACCACATCATATGTAACACATCGTTGCAAAGGTTATTTCGTAAGCAATGCATTCTACTATTCACTTTGTGTATTCGCATGACATTGAGACATAAGAAAATTAAATACTCTAAAAAATTGTTTATTTCCATTAAGCTGCGGGTAAAAATCAAAAATCAACCAGAAAGACCAATTAAGGCCCCTACGTGGTAGACTCCAGTCTTACACGCCGGGGTGAGAGTTCATAGTTGGAACTTGTATTTGAAGACAAATTCGGCGCAGGAAAGGCGGTGTAATGTTATGAAGAATTTCGACTAATGCTGCCACCTGTGAGTCGGTGGGTGAAGTTTCGGCGCTGCCACCTGTGAGTCACTGGTGGATGAAGTTCCGTCACAATACTCCCCTCCCAGTGACAACGAGAACGGAGGTTGTATGATGGGAGAGAAGCAAGGCTCATTTTGCTGAACTGCTCAATTATGAACGAATCTGTTGAAGTTGCTGTTTTCGGACACGTTGCGATAGATAACAACCAGTCTTTAAATCAACTTTTCCAGTGTTCCGGGGTCTCAAGCACTGTAAGGAGAATTTAAAAAAAGCACAATTTTACCCATACAAGATAAAGCTTGTTCAAGAACTAAACGGCCAGGGCAATGATCGAAGACTAAAGTTCTTTGAAATTATGTCTAATAATCTATTGAATAACGTAAACTTGTACAAGATTTGTTCGGTGATGAGTGTACATTTTTTTTTAACGGAGAAGTAAACAAGCATAACTGCAGGTATTGGTCAGACACGAATCTACATTGATTTAGGGAAACCCATACCCAATATCCACAGCAACTAAATGTTTGGGCAGGGATTCGAGGAGATCAAATCGTTGGCCCATTTTTTATTGAGGGTAATTTGAATGGCGCTACTTACCTTCAGCTTGTTGAAACTAACTTGTTCTGCGCATAACAGAATTACTGGAAAATGATGAAAATTTGCTGCAAAATGAAGTAGTTTTCCAGCAAGATGGTGCATTTCCTCACTATTTAGTTCCGGTTCGAGAATACGGGGTGTTCATTATAAAACTTCATCTAGCAGGCTATGTAATTTTGACAGAAAAGGATGACATAATCAAAATAAATGGACTTTTGTTTCTGCATCCTTTTCTTTTGACATTTCACAGCCAGCTAGATGAAGTTTTATAATGAACACCCTGTATTTGAACAGTCGGTTTCCTGGACGAAGGACTGGAAGACGTGGTCCTATCGAATGGCCACCTAGATCACCGGACCTGTCACCATTGGATTATTTTTTATGGGGGCATTTGAAATCCAAAGTGTATGCAACATAACCGGCAAACATTGAAGATCTTAGGCAGAGAATAATAGAAGAATGTCGAAAATTGACTCCGCAAGTTTTCGCAAATATTCATGCTCTCTTTCAAACTCGATTGTATTATTGTATGGAAGTTAACGGAAAGCACTTTGAACAATTACTTTAACGGTAATTGCTAACTTATAACTAGTTAATAACTAAATTAAACATTTAGAATTTTTAATTTGTCTCAATTTTACGCGAATACAGAAAATTAATAGCAGGATGCATTCCTTATGAAATAACCTTTGCAACGATATGCCACACATGGTGTGGTGACATTTGAAAATATATAGGTGGTGGCTGTGACTTTTTTTGAACTCAAATTTTCTGTGAAAAGATGTCCCTTGCTATCTTTGTTGACATGTATTGGCAATTTTCAAACAAAAAATAGTTTTGAAAGATATTGTAGGTGGCTACTTTTCGTTGAACAACTCTGTATGTAACAATTTTTCAGTCCGCTAGATGAATATTTATTTTGACCACAAAAATTATTTCTGGACTAAAAAAAGCTCAGTCAGCCTTCACCTTCACAATTACTGATTTTAGTTCTCCTGGGTTCTGATGAGTCCTCCAGATTGTCGTCTTTGAGTTTTACCTTTCGTGTTCGACAATTTCTCTGAAAATGATTTAATCTGCATCAGTTAAAACAGGAACAACGATGGACAACAGTCAACGCCTGGTGTTATTTCCTTTCTTTGGTCACAACACGCCTCCTCTCTTTCAGCAATTGCTTCAGGATTGAATCTTGTTGAGGCTCTTCTTGGACGTCTACCTTCAGAAGGAAGCAGTTCAGCATTAGGATTCGCTAACTGTGTCAAACGTTGGACATCTCTTAAAACTTCTGCATACTTTTTCCTGTCTTGTTCGTAGCTCCGCTTGGTAGATAATTTCTTGAAAGTGGTCATGATGTTTGCAGATTTGCCACGAAAAGCTTTGTCTTAGAGGAGTTTGGTAGCTTTGTCTTAATCCGTCCAGCCATTCCTAATCGCTCCGGCTTGAAATGGGTCTTTATAAATATTTCAAGAAACTAAAGCTTTAGTAACACTAAATCTTTCAAGAACGAAGCTCATCCACAAGGACTAGTTTCACACATTCGCATGCTTTCTTGAATTCTCGCCATTTGAATTTCTTCTTTGTCTTCTTCTAATTCTTCTTTTACTTCGTCCAATTTAATGTTTACATACTTTAATATACTACATAAAGCTCTGTCTTGCTTGTTTCTACACGCCTTTTCTAAATTCCTCCAAAGCGTATCAAGAGGATAACAAAAAGAACAAAAAAGCGTTGGATTCACTCTAATCGGTCCACTCATTCTAAAGTTACAGGTGGTCAAATTTGGAAATTGAGATAAAAGAGGAAATACCCCTTTTGGTTAATTTCGAAAAACTTATTTTTTTTTGCTGTTTTTGATTGGGTTGGAACATAATAAGAGCAAAATTAGTCCCATAAGTAGAGTTTTTTCTAAATGCCTCCAAAGTACATTCTAAAAAACCTAAAAGTCGACCACCGAAAGGATTTATCCCCCTAACTATTGAACCTGCTGGATTTTCTTTGCTGGGAAAAGGAAAACACTGTTGAATTTACTCCAATCGGTTCACTCGTTCTAAATTTACGGGCGGTCAAATTTCTAAATTGAGAAAAAAGGGGGAATACCCTCCTTTTTGATCGGATTGAGGCGATTTGAATCCCCTATGAACGTAACAAACCTAGTAAGAGTAAAATTAGTCCCATAAGTTAACAAACCTAGTAAGAGTAAAATTAGTCCCATAAGTAGACTTTTTCTAAATGCTCCCAAAGAACATTCTAAAAGTACCCAAAAATCGACCACCGAAGGTGTCGTTCTTTCAAACTATTGAACCTATAGAACCTTCTTTGGTGTGAGGTGAAGGAAGATATCACAAAGAACAAATAACCGGTGGATCACCCCAATCGGCCCAGTAGTTGTAAAGTTACAGGCGGTCAAATTTGGAAATTGAGAAAAAAGGGAGGATGCCCCTTCGGTCAATTTTGAAAAATTGATGTAATTTTTTTTGGTGTTTTTGATTGGATTGAGGCGATTTGGATCCTCTATGAACGTAATAAACATATCAAGGGGGTGAAAAGAACATAAAAAAGCCGTTGTATTCATTCCAATCGGTCCACTCGTTCTATTTTGGCACCTTCGTCCTTTTTTTTCACTATTTCCTTGTCGTTCCCATTCTTGTTTTTCCTGTTCTTTTTTCTAGCTCTTAAGCAAGTTTAGCAATTCTTTGACTTCAGCCATCCTGTCTTAGTTAGTCGATCTTGCATTTACCAGGTTTTTTCAGCTCTAAAAATAAATAATCTCTTTTACCTAAAGTTATTTTAACTAAATTCCAATTTCCATGTAAACAAATTTACGTTTCCATATCACCTTCAGCGGGATGCGGACCCGCCACGAGCAAGAGCTTATGGGTTCGAAACCCTCCTGAAGGCATACAACTTTTCTTTAGTTTATTATGTCCGGCTAAAGTCATTAAAACCATGACAATTCAAAGTTGTTGTAAATACGAAGCTTCTTGCAGCTGTAGCAGTAAAAATTAGAATCTTGTGAAATATTTTTTCCTGGAAACTCTCTCAGAATTGGATTGAAACCGAAAAATATGAGTTTTTTGCGTAAGACTACGTAATATCATATATGTTTTGCGTCCTTCATATCAGGTCAATATAAATGAAAATAGCGGGTGTAGAACAGAAATAACTACTTCACATTTGTGAAAGAGCCAACGTTTTGATCTTTATTGAGGTCTTTCTCAGGGCTTTTTCAATAAGCGAAGTTTGTCAACTAGGACACCATTTCCACTGAAATTAAAACATCCCCAGTCACACGAAAAAACGACTAAAAGACGACTTTTTAAGACTAAAAAAAAGACTATATTGCAATCTTACTGTAGCTGAGTTATCACTAATGTGTGTGTCGTTCTGTTATGGTGCTTGTTTGCTCGTTTTTTCGTGTGACTGGGGATGTTTTAATTTCAGTGGAATGTGGACAAACTTCGCTTATTTAAAAAGCCCTGAAGAAGACCTCAATAAAGGTCGAAACGTTGGCTTTTTCACAAATGTGAAGTGGTTACTTCTGTCCTACACCCCGCCATTTTCACTTCTATCGACTACGTTATATTTTTACAATTTTTTACAAAATTATGTGAGTGTGTTTTTGCTTTGGAATGTACATATTATAATTATGACTCTGATATATTTAATCTTCTTTCTACTTTCTGCGAAAAAATTAAATCGTAAAATTAGTCATACTATGTAAATATCCTGAATCTAAAGTTGTAGATCAAAATATCCATTAGATAAATTAATTTTATTTCAAGTAGGTGTATAATTTCTTGTGAACCTTGCATTTTTTAAGATTATTAAGAATAAGTGTTCCGAAAAACAACTTTAAAAGTCTATTGTAATTCGTAATGTGTAATTGGAAACTTTTAAAGATTGTTAATTGCAATTAAGTTTCAACAAGGAGAAGGGGATATTTTTACGTTAAAAAAATAGACTAAAAACTCAAATTTGGCTCTTTTTGTGTGGGCATTTGGTGAAGTAGGATGTCAAAAATTATTTTACGGTTTTTACCATTTCTATGATAGTAATCGAAAATTCAATAGTCAAGCTATACAGGGTGTAAATAAAAAAGCCCCGGGTATTTTCCTGTGAAAAATTAAGGGAGATATTTAGTAATTAGGTAGGTACCTAGACTATTCAGAAGGAAATAAAAATAAAATAAAATATAATCGGAAGTTTATCGAGACTACACGACACGTATCATTCGTCAAGGTTCTATTGACATTTGACATGACAGATGCATCACAGTCTTTGCAAGCTCGTTTCCTATTTCGTTGAAAATTTGGGCAAAAATGTATTATAAGAGCAGATAAAGCAGAAGAATGGAACTACAATTTAAACCATCTTCTGAATTCGTATTTTTTATAATAACAGAGTACGGGTGGTTCAAAAACAAATTACAAATTTAGCAAAACAATTGGTAGCTTGGATCTTTGGCTTCAGCTTTATATATATACTTCCTATATGAAAAAACAAATTTTGAATTCTGTGTGATCATTTCACTTACGATTTAACGAAATTTGCTTTTTATGTAAGTTTATTATTTATTCCACAATAATCTATACATTCCTAACAGATTTTCTTTGTCAAACAAAAATTTATATAAAACTACCAAGAAGCATAAAATGGAATTAAAATTAAGAGCCTTTCGTATATGGCAACTGATACGTGTTGGTTAAGTGTATATCGCCGCCTATGTGTATAATACATAGGATGTATCGCAGCGGGTCGACAAGATGGCGTCCGTTCGTGACCGCTCTGAAACGCGGGTTTCATTTGAACGACCACGCGGGAGACAAAGGTGTGGTTCGGAGTAATTCTGCTACCCCACAGCTATCACACCCATTGTCTTTATATACATGCTCCTCCCAAATTTGGCATTAAGCGATTAAAACCGCTTATTTGCCGCTTTTGTTCCCGCACTCGTTTCGAACATCTTATCAGGGGAATAATGATTTGTTCGCTTCTTTGCTTTTATTATCATCCACTAGTCTTAAGATTTTTTTGGAATTCTTATAAGCCACGGTCTTAACAATAATTACCTTTACCTGTACATCTACGCAGAGTATTATCTGTTTGCGGAGACATTACTCTTGAAAGCTCTAGCGCCAATACCTTATCTAATTAATGTTTAAAGATTAAAATGTTTAAAGATTAAAATATGTGCAAACTTAAGTTGTGAGGGCTAGACGAAACTCGTATCTAAAAAATGTCAAGGAATTAGCGTTATTTATGTCTCTGCGATTTTACCCATGTCTTTTGTCTGTACTGTATGTCTTTACTTAAATAAAAATATATATAGCGTTTCGAGTTTTATACCTTTTGACTTAATCAGACTGAAGCCATGAGACAAAAAATACGTAATTAATCAAACAATTTATTTGACTCTAAAATAAAAAAGTAACTATTTTATACCTACATCTAATGATAACATTTTTTGTCCCGGATGTACAATAATATAGTCATCATATGTCAGGTTGTAAACACATAATAGAATGTCTCATACACTTTAAATTAAAACAGGCGCCCTAATGTTCATTATTCACGCTGCATCTTTTGTTTTTTCATTATACGCTCCATATGAATTGCATGTGGACAGCGCCTTATAGATAGTTACAAAGAAAACATATGAAGGTTGTAACTATGATGGCGGCCATATTAGTTTTAACGTTATCTCGACTTTGACAATCAAAACAAGACACAAGTTATTTAATTGTCTATTATACAAAAATTGTAAATTAAACCGTGGACTTGCCTATAATAAGTATCATTTCCTCAGGTGAATTGCTGCACCTTCAGAAATGATGGCCTCCCCTATATGCTTGTAAGATAATATACTATTTTTAACTATGTTGTAGTTTTTATATCCGAACGAAGAGAGGATATATAAAGCCCTCTCTCAGACGCGATTTTGGTTGTAGATTTTTGGTTCTAACGCTTATAACTTTTAAACTATTAATTTGACGTTCTTTCGCTGCAAAGGCTGTAGGTGATGCCCATAAATGAATGGGCTTTTCAAAAATGTGGTCGGTTTGGTGGTATGTGCGGGGGGGGGGGGGGGGGGGGGACCAGTGGCGTACCAAAGTCAAAAATGCGGTTTTTTCGGTACACAAATTTGTCGCGTCTTTACCGTAACTCCGGGGCTATGTGGGGTATAGGGCTCCCTATGAGTAGAATTTCTCTTATGTGTAGATGACAAATTTGAAGTCTAATTTCGGTAATTTAAATAGCAGAATGTACAAAAATTCGCAAAGTTGGGACTTTTTTTAAAATTTTTTTTAATGGTCAACTTCTTGGCCTCCTAGACCTCCTTAGTTAGACGACTGGTCCAATAAGGATGGTGTCAAGACATGGGGCATATCCTTAGGCATGTTTAATCCTATCCCGCTAAAGATGTCACTTTAATACAGAGTGGTTAAAAAAAAGTCCAAAGACAGTTAAGAAAAAGTATCCAAAATAGTAAGGTAGTTTTTTACGATTTTTACGAAAACTATAGCGGAGCCTTGTTTCGGTTGTAAATGTATATCTAGAAGACGTGGAGAAGAAAAAAAATCAGTTGTTAGTTTTGGTCTAGCTCTTATACCGGGCGAGCTACAAAAGTTTTTCTCACATTTCACCCTGTAGATTTCACATTTTTGCAGTAAAAAATGACCTGAAATAATTCAGTGAGATAGAACACATATGGGCCTCAGACCTTACCAAAAATCAAGGGCCTCACTTTGAATTTGAAATTTTGGCGAATTTTTAAACTTTATATTTCAAACTGCCAAAGGCTATGAAATTTTGACAGAAAAGGATGACATAATCAAAATAAATGGACTTTTATTTCTCCATCCTTTTCTTTTGATATTTCACATCCAACTAGATGAAGTTTAATAATGAACACCCCGTATATTTGTATCAAGACCGTGCATCTAAGCGAATTGCTTTCTATCCCTGGGGATACCTTAGAGTGTTTTCTTTTTGGGACTTAGAAACCTCTTTTCGGTGGGACGAACGGTCTTAATTGAATTTCGAAGCAAAAGATTCGAAGCAAGAGGCCCAAAAACCCGAATGGTTCCGAAGATCGTCAACTGACAGCCAAGATTTCCTAGGAAAATCGGCCGAAAAGCGTGGAAAACTGTGTGGCAGGAGAAAATTTGAACATTTCTAGGAAGATTATTTTGTCAATAATCTCAATTTTTAGTTCGAAATCTCAAGCAACTGCCACAAAATCAACAGGTAAAAAAGAATTCGTTTTTGTAGCAAAAATCAAGTTACCCAAAGGTCTTTGTATTGATAAAACGACTTTTAGTTAAAAAAAAACAAAATTGTCTCGAAACGATAAAAAAAATATTTTGCTCTTTTAAACCCCTTTGTTTTTGGATTCAAATCCCAAATTTTGCTCCACAATCACTGTGGTTTTTTTTTACAAAACAATGCCAACCGTACAACAATTTGTATTGGGGAAATGTTAAAGAAAAATATTTTTTGGCCCAAAATCATCATAACGCGTAAAAGAATTCGTTTTTTGGTTCTGTCAGGCTCATTTGTAAAACCATTCAAAAATTAATTTTTTAGGCCAAAATCGATAAAAACTAAAAACCCTCATATGATTCAATGAAGAAAATTTTTGTAACGATTTGAACAAAATTAAACATTTTGTAACGATTAAAACGCACTTTTTTCGCAAATTTTAATGAAATTAGGAACTAAAATCTTCCAAATTTGCAAAATCAATTGACAAAATCGCGTCTTGTAATCAAACAGGACAAAAATTCACTTTTAGTAAAAAAAATAATTCATTTTTTGCGCCAAAATGGATCAAAATAATCAAAGTTATTAAAAAAAAAATCAGTTTTTGTTTCAAAACTGAACAAAACGTAGATTACGTTTAATTCAAAAAATTTAAACTATTTTTTTTTATTTTAAAGGAACTCAATTTTAGGTCCAAAATTTCTACAAAATCAATAAGTAAAAATAAATTGTTTCTGTAGCAAAAGCCAAGTAAAAAAAGTGTTTTTTTTTTTTCAGAAAAACCTTCAAGAACAATCAAGAAATTTGCGCTAAGAGCTATAATTGGTTAAAACCGTCCCAATTCGTTCCATGAAAACAAAATATTGGACTTTTTGTTTTGTAATATTTTTTTATATTGTTTTTCTATTCCTATTATTTATCATTTTCATTACATTTTATATTATTTCATATTTTTTCTTCATCCTCAGTTGAGTTGTTTTTTATTTTTCGATGTAAATTTGACCCAGGATATTTTTAACGGGTAAACCCTTGTAATGTAGATTTTTTTTCTATTGAGACAATTTTGGTCCAAAGCTGTGTTTTTATTTATCCCTGATTTTTTGAGTTTTTTTAAGTGTTTTTTATTATAAAAATTACACTAAAATAATAAATTTTAGTGTCCTGAGGATGACCTCATAGAAATTGACACGTCGACAGTTTTACAAAGGACTTCTAAGCGTATTTTTGGCTTTAAAATTAGAAATATTTATAATATGTGCGTCTTACCTCTCTTGGACTTTTTTATGATTTTTCATAATGTTTCTACTTCTAGCTACCTACCTTTTTATGAGATATTTTTATGTGTTTCTATAATTTCTGCTTATTCCAGATTTTTTGTTTCGGTGCTTTTCACAATTTTTCATCTTTTGATTTTTTATTGGGTTTTTATTCTTTCGAGGTAATATTAACATATAATTGAACTTTTTCAAAGAATAAACAATACTTGTAATGTAACTTGATTTGCATTCAGATAATTTTGGTTAAAAACTATGTTTTTAATGATCCCTGATTTTTTCAAGTTTTCTTGTATGATTTTGAACCAAAATGAAATTTTTTCTACAAGTTAAAAATAAATTTTTATTGAGAGACATTCGGTTAGGACAGAAACTTATTTTTCAAATTGTTATACAATCGAAGTTGTAAACGATTTTGGCCCAAAATTTAAAATATTTTAAATTTGCGCCTCTTACCTCAATCGGACTTATTTCTTATGATTTTCAGATTTTTTCACTTTTCGCAACGTTGGTAATTTTTCGAGCCCAGCCCTCGAGAACGTTTTCACAAACACTGGTCGATTTGAAAATTTCGTGTCCGGATTTATGTCAAAAAATTCACCTAAACCAAAGACCCTCTTTTTCAGATGTAGAGTTTCAACTCGAATGTAAAAATGTAGACTGAGAATATCTTTCATTAAGGTACCGGCCGTGACGTAAGCGATTAAAGATATCACTGATATCTTTGAAACGATTAATGTTAGAAAGCTGAAATTTGGTATGTCTTACTACGGCTACATGATGCGATATGACGTTTCGTTCGTTCAATATAGGCCATCATCAGGCTTTTATATTATGTCCGTTTACCTGCTGGCTCAAATTTGAATGGTGTTGCATAACTGTTCGATTTTATCGTTTTTATATTCCGAGATCTATTTGATTAAATTTCTCATTGTAGTGGTAGAGTGATATTTGCCATTTTATAGCAAAGCCATTTATGACGATAGAACAACAGTATCTCAACTAAGTGTGAGCCGTCTCAAATACTGTTCAAAACGTTAATTCCCATTTTGCTTAGTTTTAGTGAAAAACTGTTAAAATTGTATGAAAATTACCTATTGTTTTATTTTGATCGAACATTATGCGAACTAAATTAAAAACTTGGAACGACAAATTAAGCAAGTATTTTGTGATCGTCAATGCTCTATTCATTGGTGTCAATAGCATCGTTTTACCATGTTTGGTTTTCGAATTATATAGATATAAGGATTAAAATGTCCATAAAAAGTGGAAACATTACGTTTTAGACTAAATTTTTTTGGGGAAGGAAATTACTGAAAATTCCAAAATTTCAAATTTTTTACATATTTTTGTCCCCTCTTTCATATGAGATTGTTTTTGATAAAATCTATGACAATGAATTTCGGTCGAAAATTTTGATGACATGCTCCCTTTTGAAATTTTTTAAATTTTTACATTTTCCTCTTTATGTTAGAAATGGTAAGGTTTTTCGATATGCAGGTTGATATGATGTATGAAGAGGTCATTGAGGACTATGATCAGAAAGATGTTGCCTTTCACGGTTTTCGAGAAAATTTAAAAAAAAACTGCAAAATTTGTACCTTATTTTTGAGCCACCCGTGCTTAGCTAGTGTTCTAGGCAAGTATCGAAAATGAGATCCACGTGTAGCTCTATTCTTCTACTTCCTTAGCTCTTCTTATAGATTTTCGAATAAATCTTCATCGAAACGAAATATCAGCTGTTAAAGACTGCAATGCACGATTTTTATCTAAAAATTTAGATTTTTGGGCCGGTTTGAGAGCCTTGAAGATGCTTGACATAGAAATATCGACTTTTCCCATATAAATCAATAGTCATCCATTTTAGTCGTTGGTTATAGTAGTTTCATGATAAATAGGGCATATATTTTCGTTTTAGATAGTATATGAGTGTCCCAAAAAAACATGGAATTTTAGCATATGTAAATCGATATCAATTCGATAGTATAGGGTGTCCCAAATAATGCTGTAACATTTCACTTTAGACTTTTGTTTATTTACCAATACATTTTTTTGTAAGTTTTATTCAATTTTTTTCATATTTATTAATTTATTTATTATTATTATATTAGATGCTTTAGGGTGTCCCAAAAATTTGAAATTACTACATTTTTAGGAACCATTAAACTTAGAAACCTGAAATTTTGGTTGTAGTATCTTTTCATAATGACAAACAATATTTCATTTTTTTCGTTTCGAAATGAGGAACCCTGGTACCCGTGGTACCATTTTCATCTTTTCATGAATTCAAGCACGTTTTTTTTTTCCATTCTTTAAAAGTTGTTAGGTTTGCGAATATGAAATAAAGTCTTTCGGATGTGTTTCGACATTTCAGCTATGTTTAGGCATCATCAGATTCTTTTCTCATAATTTTACGGTAGTTTGGGCAACATAAGAGGAACGTTCGGATATTTCCTAAACTATGGGCGCTCAAGTCGAACGCAAAAAACAAAATCTAAAAATGACGCATTCAAATCTAAGCACACCATAAACAAACCAACTCAAGATTTCTGCTGACCAACTTGTTTTTCTAAACTACTGTTTATAGTGTTCCAATATGCAATTTCTAACTTTCTAACTGAGGATCATCATAACTTATACTTCTAGTACTTAATGAGTAATAACAAGTCCTGAATATATTTATGCGTAGGTATTGTTTTACCAATCCCCTTCCTCCATTACGTTAGATACAGCTACGACAAGCACTTATCAATGAAATAATATAACTCTAAAAACTCTCACATCAATTTGAAATAGAAACACATCACATTCAAGGTTACCCACTGTATACCGAAAATTAAAAGTCTTATCCTTATCGCACACGACGATAATAATTAGCTTTCGACTGTTATCTTTACGCAGTTTTTAGCAATACTTCTGTTGTTTGGTACCAGTTTAGTTCAATATGCCTGCTGGTCCTTCCTCAAGGCTACGATTTTTTTAAATACCATCAGCCCAAGTGTCCTACCTGTTTTTGAAATATCGCTTTAAACGGCTGTAAGTAGTTTTTCCAATTTTGTATTCGTCTTTTCTTGTTATTTAACTTCTAGAAGATAACTCTTGTGTACACTGAACGAGATCATAACAAGCCTCCGTTAGATGGTGCAATATAGTGCAACAACAGCCACTCAAATACCCACATGTATAGCCTCGCTAACGGGTCTGTTTTGGTGTTTTCCAGGACATGGATCTTATAGAAGTTTTGTGGAAACAGGACGTAGATCTTGGGTTCTCCTTGGAGCTGGCCAGGCAAGAGGAACAACTGAAGGAAAAATCAGCGGCCGATGCTCTCAAGAACGATTCCGACGCCTCCACTTCGATTTTACTGCAAAAGGAGAGTGAAGAATTGAAGGGGTCTAAAGATGAAAAAATTAAGGTAAGAAGCATTAGTTGTGAGCCTTATTGAAAAGTATAGTGGTTTTGCCTTTTTGTTTCTTCACGGTCTAGGTCTATGATATAGCAAGATATTTTTTATGGAAGAATTGGCGCCTTTTCTTCGCTTTTTTTAGTAATTCGAACGTTTTGTTGATGCCATAAATACCCTTGAAAGACCAAGAAATAAGACTGTGACACAAGAATTTTTGATTATCACTAGTGACGCAATAAGGCATTTTTAGCGCTAGGCTAAAAAAATTGCTAAAACAGAATAGTGGAATTACATAGCTCAGCGCATTAATAGGTATTTTGCAGAACAATTAAATGAAACTTTGCTGTTAAGGTTTCGACCCTCAGAAGGGCTGAAACTTAATCTAAACCCTTCTTTACTAAGGCTCTCAAATCGTTTCCAATACAGCATGAATTCAAAAATATCCAAAATGTTTATCGGTTTTATTTCTTAAGCGAATTGACCTCTCAAAGGCATCGACAAGTAATTTGTACATCAAACCTATGTTTTTGGTCCAATATTTCAGAGTCACTTCTTCAAGAAAGTTACATAACTTTAAATAATGGGCGAATTCTTTGTAATAGTTCTAGTTATAGTAATAAGGGAATTTTGAAGGTTAGGCTACTCTAATTCTCAACGCTTCAAATTCACGTTTACCATAGTAAACAGTTTAACTTTCCAGAGAGTATATACAGGGTGTCTGAGGTTAATATTTCAGGGGGTGTTTGAGCGACAAAAAAATAGTCAAAAAACTAAGAGAACTAGAATATTTTATAAAATGTAGAAGATGATTTTTTATTGATATATGCTCATATTTTTATGCTGAATTTGAAAATTGAAACCAAATTTAAAAATCATATGTATAGAGCTTTAACTCTTTTGGTTTTAACTTTTTATGTATTTCGACCACAGAAGTTGAAAAAAACATGGTTTTCTACAGGAAAAAGGTGCTTTTTGTCGAATTTTACATCAGAAAACCATGTGTTTACAACTTCTATGATCGAAATGCATGAAAAGTTAGAACCAAAAAAGTTAGGGCCAAGAATAACATGAGCCGGCCCTGTTTAATATATATGTAAAGTAAGGTTTTTAAATTTTCGAATTTACTATAAAACTCTGAATCAACATCTAGAAACTCATGACCGTATTTTAAAACGTTTCCAATATATCAATAAAAAACCATTTTCTGGTTTACTTTTCAAAAGGGTCAAGCTCCTTTAGAGTCCATTTGCCGATCTATGTTTATATGAAGTTCTTCGCCTATTTTCTATAATATAATCACCCCCTGAAATAGTGATCTTTAATTTTCAGACACCTGTATAGAAGTTAAAATTGATGCGTAAATATCTGATGGTAAAATTTGTCCCATAAAGCTGTTAATTCGTACATCATTAACAACTGATTAGGGACCATCTTGAAAAATTTTCTTTGGATTTGTCTGTTTTAAATGCATGTCTTCTATGAGTATTTTACTTAAGTGACAATTTGTTCAACAATTGTTTTATTCTAATCAAGATTTTTATTTAACAATGGTCTCTTTTTTTCACGAAATCGAATAGTTTATTTAGTAAAACCATGATTTTAGTCACAAAAATTGTTCTCCAGTCAAGCTTGATCTGATTAAACTCATAATTTACCAGTCAAGTTTTTGATTTAAGTCACAATTTCAGTCAATTAATTTAAATTCCGATTTTAATCAATTCGTTTAAATTTCAGTTTTATTGATTTAAATTTTAAATCGAGTTTTTTTTAAATTAAAAATTATGATTTCACTCAAAAAGTTGTCATTGATCAGATTTAAATCGATTGAGTAAAACCATAGTTTTGATTTTAATTGAAAGAGAAGTGGCTTGGTATAAATCACGACTTTTATTTAAAAAAGTCGCATGATTTAGATCACGATTTTAATCAATGGATTTTAATTATAATTTTATTCACTTCAATCAAACGAGCAACTTTTTTTTAGTTTGAATCGAAAACCTGTTTTGAATAAATTGTTAGATTGTACTTTTTTAATCAATTGATTTAAATCAAACCATTTTGCCTGGCGACAACATTTTCAAGTCTCTAATTCATGAACAATTATCCTTTGGCGATTTGACATAAATGATACCTTACCGCTCATTTATTGTTTGCAGGAAGAAGAACCTGAAGTCGAGCCACCAGAGGAAGACATATGGGCTGGGGTAGATTATACGGTCGACACAGAAACCGGTAAGTCACAGAAAATTTCACCTCTAAGTTTTCCCTTTAGGTCCGGTTGTATTATTTGGGTTTTGGGCGCCCTCAAAAGTTGAACCTCAGTTAAATAATTTTTTTGTTGCGCAAATCGAACTAGAGTTCAAGTTCCTGTAATTTTAGAGTTTAGCTCAGCCGTTAAGGCAGGTTAAAAAAAAATCTTGGGCCGGTGAAGATATTGTTACGAGTTCCAATAATTGATCGTCAATTAACTACACACTTTTATTTACTTTTAACAATTACAAAACGATTAAAACACACTTATTCTCTAGTAACAATTCGCACTGTTCGCTTATTTACTACACTGCTCTATCTATTCGATCGATCTCGCGCGGCTCGCTGGTTTGTATACCCGGCCTGAACACACTCTCGTACTTTCGAGAACGGAAGCGACTGTTCCCGGTTCTCGTTTAGTCTAGATGGGGTCGCGGTCGGCGCTCGGCGTTGCCGCTTCCGCCCGAATCTCTGTTAACCAACGGTCGGGCATAAGAATATAATAATATAGAGTCTAATACGATACCCGTTTTATAATTTTGTATATAATATAAATAAAATAAAAACGAATAAAACTTCGAAATGAATGATCGCCGCAGTTTTAATAGGCTACAAAAATTGTGTTGAATTTATTGAATCATCAGATATCTTTATCTGTATATTTTTATAATTCTCGGTTCGAACTCGGCTAAGTGTGGCCAACTCTAAAATAAAATGTTTAACCAACCTTTACAAAACCAAACTTAAAATTCACTGGTACAACCCGATACAGAAATTTGAACCAGGATCTACGTTAAGAGTAGCTCACTTAAACTTGCGACTAAACCGAAGTTGTAAAAGAGGGCTTTTATAAGGTTGTAAAATGCCTCTCCAGCCCAAAAAATATATATTTATTTTGACGTGTTTTTGTTCTATGAACCGCCATGTTTGATATTTTTCACTGGTAATTTGCGCCTTAGAAATAGTTCATCTAAAAGCCTACAATTTAAGTTGATAGGAAGGGTCCGACTGTCCGAGGGAGAAAAGTTTTCTTAAATGGGCCTCACAATTATACAACAGCTGTCATATGTCTGAAATTTGTCTTTGAAGCGAGCTATCATAGATACATTAAACGCTTAGTATCAGTTTTTGTCCATAAAAAGTATTAACATTACCAATCTGCTCTATATGAAGATACATTCTCTACTGACAAACCTGAAAAATGCTCAGCACCTGAAAAATACCGAACACAATACTTAATTTTCACAAATTTCGACTTCATACAGGAAAGTAGAAACGTGATCAACGTTGAAAATCAACTTTCACCCTCATTAAATTTAAAAATAAAAGATAAAGCGGAGAAACCCAAATGCAGAATGGTACAATGCCTCGTGTGTGGCATTCATACATGATACTCATGCATTTATGAAACGGTTTGTCACATTATGACAGCCACCCATCATCGCGATAATTTATTTTAAAATTGATCATTATCGCTCGCGATTAAGAGGACACATGAGCGGCCATTTAAATAACCATGGAAAATTGTGGAATGTGTGTAAATCGTTCCATTGGCCCTGGTTATATTGGTGAATTGTCGTTGTCTTTTAGAGCACGTGAGTTAAGATCGGTATTGAGGCTTGGCAATTATTCGGTGATTTCTATAGTGCAAGGGTAAAACCATTCTTCACCTGGAGACACATTTCGCTTCAAAGGTACAAGGAAAACATCTCTATTCCCGGGGGATTTAAAAAATAGTCGTCAAAAATCATTAATACGGGAGAGGGATAATAGAAAATTCTGCTGATCTCATCGGATGTCAAGAAGGACCATTAGTCATAAACGCCATTGCTACTGTTAAAATACAGAAGGGACGAAGGCCTTTGCCATCCCTTAGCAAGACCTAATCTAATTGAAGAATAATTATTGCCTTCAGTTTCAGAGGCGCACCACTCGACATTATTGTGGAAACCAAACTCGTACTGGTTAATTTTGTAAGGAAATTTATTAACAGCAGCAGAGCCTCAATGCTCTAAAAAGCAAAACCCCCGGACGTTGCTCCCAAGGCTTCCAGCTCCATAAATCTATCCAAGATTTTCCTGCTCCTCGCAAAAACATATCTGAAAATGTCTGCTTGGCTGCACTTTTTGCATTTGTGTGACAAACGATGTAGCTCGAGGCTTGGGGCAATACTTTGACAGAAAAAATAAATGAAAGGATAGTAAAAAACAAGCGTTAGGGGCCAGCGAAGCAGAGATAAAAGGGAAAATGATAATACCCTTTATGACAGAATGTTCCCCCTAATGCAAGAACACTCGGATTGATGGAAAATGAAGGGGAAAGGAAAGACCTCTCTCTCATTTCTGCTGTGGAGGGTTCAAGAATTTAAGATGCTTGGTGTTAAGGGCTGGACTAAAATATTAAGCAGTCCTTGGGTATCTTTAAAAAAAAGAATAAAAATTTAATTAGGCTTTTATAAAAACGCCGTGTATAGAAACATTCTTCTGGCGTGGAATCAGTCTTGACACGGGGTGGGTATTCTTAGAAACATTCGTATAAGTAAAACTGTAAAGTCATGGCGTATGCTGGGCCGGATAAAAAGTTATATTGAAGGCCCAGTGCCTTTTTTGGCTGTTTTATTTATACCGACACCTGCCTTTAAATTACTTAATTTAAAATTTTCAGCGCACCTTACGGTATCTTCCTTTAATGGGGAAAATTCTTTGTAATTGTGTTGTAATTCATCACTAATTTGCGGCGTATTCTTTGATTGGATCTGAAAGACATTCAGATGCTCTCGTGATATGATGTTTTTGCACATCCAAGACAATCAATCTATAAACTTTAAAAATAACAAAAATCCTATTGGTACAACGTATGGCCTTGGACCCACTCTCACCGCAAGACAAGAAGACACAAAGTGAACACCTAACAAAGGCATACACCTTAAAAGTTAATCCACTTAAAAAGACCCACAAGATCCCAACTTAATGACAGAGCTTTTGAAGTATAAAACCAGTCAGGACTTTGATGTTCTGGTTAGAGACTCTTTAAGTGGAATTTTGGTAATTCGTTTCTGCCCTAATTTGTCTAAGCTAATATTTGTACTCACATATTTAGAGAGGTGTAAATAAAAACACCGAGTCATTTTAGTCTGCACAACGTCTAGAATCAGGTCTATCCCTAATAGTGGCCACTGAATGAATAGTGTTTACATTGTTATATAATCTATACGAAGGATAGAGTCACGTATCTAAGGAAAACACCAAAGTCTGGCCAAGTCATGCAGAGTTGCACTGTAGAGGTACTTTTAAGCTGGGCACTTCTTTACAAAAGATTTTTTTTTTCATCAGTGTTTTGTTTAATCATTGTTGATTTAAGATCAGCAGTGGCCAAAGCTTAAGTGGCGATAATTGATCTTTTATAGTGTCCAGTGCTATATGGGAACCAATTGATTGCTTAATATCGCGAGCTCGATCGCTTATAGTAAGGTATTCTAAGTGGATTCCTTCAATTTAACCAAGCGGAAGATGTACGCCATTGGTGATAGTAGTTAGATTTAAAGCTTAGAATATTTATTCGCAATTATTGTATCAGGATTTTTTAAGTTGTATATGTTCCTCGGGTTGTTTCATTTGCGAGGCTTCTAGTTATTTATAGCGAATAGATAAAGAGAAAAAAATACACACACAAACAGACCACAGAATCGTTTTACTAGGCCTCCAGTAACTGAGAAAGTCCTGAGGAGGAGTTCATTAAACGCCGAAACATTGGCAGTTTCTCAAGTCCTATGCACGTTATGCCTCCCAAAGAAAGCCAATTTTTGTCTTTCTTTAACTGCTTGAAACGAGAGAAGAGAAGTATGATAGTTAAATCTTGATTACAGATTTTTGAAATAGCCTAAATATCACAAATATTTTTCGTGTTCTGGGGACGACACTCTTTAATTGTCAAAACGTCGACACCTCTCGACAGTTAAACACTGCTAGGTAATAATTTTTGTCGTTTATTAGATAATTGATTTTATTTTATAATTAAATATTTTGCATGGCATTTAATGGCACGCCCAGAAAATTAATATACATTTTTAAAACGTTGCAAATACGTTACTCACTCAGCTTCAATACGTCGATCACGTTTATGAGTTTGTGCGTTGACGCAACGTCTATGACGTACTTTTAGCGTCTTCGTGAGACGAGTTTGCAACGTCCTTTTAGCTCTCCTTTATTTCTCATATTTTGGTCGGTTGTTGCGTTTTTTTTTATTGTCTGGTTATTCCCATATTTTCTTATTTTTAAATATCTCTTTTCTCTGTTTCTATATGTTTTTCAGGTTTATTATATCTCAGCGTTTCTTTAAAATTCTACAAGGTGTTTCTGAAAGACGTCCCATAAATCTAGCCACTTATTCTAGGTCCAAATTAAGAAAAAACTTTGTTTACCGTAATACCACACCAAAAATAGAAACATACCAAAAATGCTTTGTTTACCATATACCGGGTATGAAAAATTAGACCCTGAGGATGGTTTTTAATTAATATTTCCGAAACTTGTCGAGATAAAGTAATGAAATTCGGTATGTTATAATTTCATTTGTACTATTTCAATGTGTATGTCCTATCTACAAATTAAGTAAATATGAACACATTTGTCCAAGGGCGGGTGAGCTATGGAATAGCGGTGAGATGTTGTACAGAGCAGGCGACATCCATCAGCGTATTAGATCTAATACTGCATGGCAGATGGCTCTCAATTCGAGAAGCAGCCCATATTGCTCTGTACCTCGCAGGTTATCGAAACCCAAACGAAGTGTTAAAGAGTAGGTGGTCACCAATATGTCGATCAACCCATCTGCATACTAGTTTCGGGGTCTACCCCTCATCAGTGCAGCTTTGGCTGGTCGACAAATAGGAGACCGTATGTCGTGGCTTAAAGCCAAAAAGCTATGGAACAGCGGTGAGATGTTGTACAGAGCAGGCGACATCCACCAGCGTATTAGATCTAATACTGCAAAGGTACAGAGCAATATGGGTTGCTTCTGGAACTGAGAGCCATCTGCCATGCAATATTAGATCTAAAACGCTGGTGGATGTCGCCGGCTCTGTACAACATCTCACCGCTATTCCAAAGCTTTTTGGCTTTAAGCCACGACACACGGTTTCCGATTTGTCGACCAGCCAAAGCTGTACTGATGAGGGGTAGACCCCGAAACTGGTATGCAGATGGGTTGATCGACAAATTGGTGACCACCTACTCTTTACCCTTCGTTCTGGTTCCGATAACCTGTGAGTTACAGAGCAATATGGCCTGCTTCTCGAACTGAGAGCCATCTGCCATGAAGTATTAGATCTAATTCGCGGGTGGATGTCGCCTGCTCCTGCTCTGTTCAACATCTCACCGCCCTTCCGTAGATTTTTGGCTTTAAGCTGCGAACTCACGGTCTGTAATTTGCCGATCAGCCAAAGCTGTAGTGATGAGGGGTAGACCCCGAAACTAGTATGCAAATGGGTTGATCGACAAATTGGTGACCACCTATTCTGTATACATATTGAAAATTTATTTGAATAAATAGCGAATCTGTAGATTTCTACATAAAAAGATACTCTTGTTAAAAGTCTGTTTGAATGCAATATTTCTCGAAAAAAAATTACAATCTAAAGTGTTTTCCGGACTATGAAGCTGTGGTCCATTGGAATTTCTTTCGGACGTTTCCTCTACAGCTCCGGCAGACATTATCAAAGATGATGAGGCAATGGGCGAAGTGATCTCCCGCGCCTCCCGACGTCGACTGATTCGACTGTGGTGAGCTCCGTGGTATTTAATCCTCCGCCGTCGCGCTGTAATAGTGGAGGGACTGACGTGGAGGTAGTAATGGCGCGGGGTTTCGGCGCACTTGAAGTATGTTGTAGAACTCGCTTCCAGTCTGCATGTGGAAACGTAATTTGCTCCTTACTGTTAAAATTGGTGTTGAAAGCTTTACATTCGGCCCCCTTGATACAAAAGTGCTTGCGCACACCGTTTATACCGGGTGTCCAGCAGAACCTGGACATAGGAGATTAACATGGGAAATCGGTTTTTATTTTTTTGCGCCTGTACGGTTGATTTGATTGCAAAACTTTTAAGAGTAAAGTTGTAGAGCTTATGGTCAGCTATCATCCTGTAATTTTTTCAATACCTCAGTTTTGGCTGTTTTTTGGAAAAACGCCTCGAAAAGTGCAAGAATTTGAATTTGGCGCGTCACCCCCGCCATGCATGTGCAGTGTCGCCAATATAGTTTCTTATGTTAGAGTCAGAACTGATTTTCCTTTTTTTTTATTTTGAGGGACTATTTATCATGTAGTAATTAACGTGATTATGCAGTGAAAATATGTTGGCGACACTGCACATGCATGCCGGGGATGACGCGCGAAATTCAAATTTTTGCACTTTTCGAGGCGTTTTCCCAAAAAACGGCCAAAACTGGGGTATTGAAAAAATTACAGGATGATAGCTGACCATACACTACAACTTTGCTCCTAAAGGTTTTTCAATCAATTCAACAGTACAGGCGCAAAAAAATAAAAACCGATTTCCCATGTTAATCTCCTATGTCCAGGGTTGTGCTGGACACCCGGTAGAAAACCAACACACACTAACTGATACCTCAATAACGGATCAAGTCATCATCCCAGACAGAGAAAGAGAGTCATAAAGACTATGTTTGTGAGAGCCAAGAGAATTTGTGAGCCGGCTGAATTGGAACGGGAACTGAAGCCTCTGGAAAGAGCTTTTGGTTGGAATTGATACAGCAAGCACGAGTTCGATTTGGCCGTCCGTCCAAGGAATATCGCGCTAGGAAGGAACAACGGGAGAAGATGAAGAAAAGCACGGATGGACTAGTCTACCACACGTTCACAAAGTAACGGACAGGATTGGCAGGCTGCTGGAAAAGCACAATGTTGAACTGTCTTTAAACCCACTCGTACAATACAACAGAGCTTGAAATCGGCCAGAGACCGCAGAAATCGCTAGCAGCACCCGGAGTTTACCTAGTTCCATCCATCTGTGGCTGGGTATATACATTGGCACCACAAAACGCAGTGTCAACACGAGGATTACGGAACACAAGAGGAGTTGCAGGCTGAGACAAACACAAAAGTCAGCAGTAGCAGAGCACGCTCTCTCCGAAGGTGGAAATCTTATATCAATCGCAGCTTTTCTATCCGAGACTAACGAGAGAGGCCATTGAGATCTATAAACACGACAACAATTTCAACAGAAAGGAGGAAATAACGTTTCTAAATGCAGACTGGAAGCGAGTTCTACGACATACTTCAAGTGTGCCGAAATCCCGCAACACCACTATCCCCACCCCAGTCCCTCCACTGCAACGCGACGGCGGGGGATTAAATACCACGGAGCTCACCACAGTCGAATCAGTCAACGTCGGGAAGCAGCGGAGATCATTTCGACCATTGCCTTATCGCATTTGATAATGTGTGCCGCAGCTGTAGACGAGACGTCAGGAAGAAATTCCATTGGACCACGGCTTCAAAGTCCGGAAAACTTTTTAGATTGTATTTTGACCGGCCGTGAAAGCCTTGACAGCTTTATAAAATTAATTTTATTATTCAAAGTAAGACGATTTTAATTAATAATCGTATGCTTTAGGAACTAACCTTCCATATTCTGTAGATGGAAAACGAAACATTTTTCGATTAATGTTATGTAAAGTTTGTGTCCTATTTTAGATCCCAGATAAGTGGTGATATTTCTGGTACTATTTTCGGAAACAACCTGACTAAGCAAGTAATTTTTGATGTTACGTCCTGAAGGAAGCCTTTAAGTCTCGAAACGTCCTCGATAATAAAAAAAAAACACTTGTAGATTTTTTTTAACATAAGTCTGTATTTTTTTAGTTGGTTGCGTTGTAGCAGGTGTAGGACAAAAATAAAAAACTTCTACGTTTTTGCAGAAATTATGCCGACGTTTCGACGTTTATTTGACCTCTTTCTCAAGGCTATTCTACATAAGACGTCCTTGAGAAAGACGTCGAAGCGTCGGCAAAATTTCTGCAAAAACGTAGAAGTTTTTTATTTTTGTCCTACACCTGCTACAACGCAACCAACTACTTTGAGAAGGACGCGATACCACACCGTTATGTATTTTTTTATTTATATCAAACAAGTGGCTGCCATATAATAAAAACTAAATTTAGGTCAAACATTTAAATTAAATTACAGAAATAATTGCAATACATTTACAAGCATAAGGACAACTAAAAACAAGAAAAAGTCGGTACTAAGTACGTCTCAAGTGAAGTAAAATTTTGATTCTAGGGTAATAATTGACCTTAATTTATGTCGAAACGTTGGCATTGAACGTGTTTTCTATGTTCTGCGTACATAGTAACTTTGAAGTTAATGTAAGGCCTTAGTTATTAGTTATAATGTGAAATTTTTTCTTTGATTTTCATCTGAGCTACAGTGATCGTACCTTTCTTTGCCTTTAAATGTTAATCTTTGAAAATCTCAGAAAATCAGAAAAATACCACGAATTTTTCAGTCAACAATATTATAAAATACCGAAAATTTACCTTTTTTAAATAAACCTTTTTTACTCTTAATGGTGATAGTACTTACGGTACCTAGTAAGAGCATTGTGAAAAAATGCAAAAAAGTTGTATTTTTTATTTACAAAAACAAAATAGATTCAGATTGAAAAAAAAATTAAAAACATAAACTTTTTACTAATTAGAGTTAAATGTTAGGTAATAAGTTTATCTCAGTTTGTCATTAGTGTTTAAATAAAATTTATGAGAAGAACTAGTGGCCCTTATTAACCAATATTTCTGAGCAATAAAGGCCACTTGGTTATGGTAAAACTGCTTGGAAAATGATTAGTGTAGTGAATGGCACTAATTTGCTCATCAAGCCAAGAACATTCTAATACGAACAAATTGGTGTGGTTCCTGCACATGGCTCAAGCATTTTACATCAATTCGGCTTTATTACATTAAACGTGCACCCTATCAGAAATCCCCTATTCGTAAAAAAATCCTGCAAACGAAACGTCTAATACATATGGATAAAATGGGGAAAACGTATAATGGAAAAGCGGTGGCGAATTCCTTGGATCAAGTCGAGAGATTAATGTTGAAGTCGCTATAATAGTTGGGGTTAAATGTGCTCCGGTCCCCCCTTGTGTCAGCCCCTCTGCAATTCCCTTTCCCTGGCCCCCATTGTCTGAAATGGCGGCCATATTAGTTGTTCGAGTTCGCTCTGTTGCCTCTGTTCTGATTGGCTTTACCAGTTTTCAACTCGGCACAGTCTGTATAGTGAACGTTCTTTCATCCGAAGGATACATACAGCATACTCGAAAAGTACCGGTGTATTGTTGTTTGTTTTTTAGTTATTTATTTACGTAAAATGACTGTTTAAGGTGTTTTATTGTTAGTGGAGTGGGATTGTTTAATGTGACTTTTCCTGGATTTTTAAGAATCATCCCTCATACAGGATTGGCCCGACATCTCTTAATCCTAAGGTAGGTGCTCTGGTACCATAAGGGGTTTTTAAAAAGCATTCCGAAATTCGCTGCACCGTGCATCTCGACGGCATCATTAGCCCCCACAATGGGGCATATCTATGAAATATTAATGATTTTTGTTTGGCGCACATTTGAAACGTCAAAAATCTTATATTGTACCCAAATTTATGATTAATGGTTCCGGGCTAGGTATAATAGCGGTAAAGGTAAGCCCATGGGACCTTGCTGCATGACTTGGTCAAATTAGTTCTGATCTTGAAAAATGAAGTAATTTCGGCCCTTTGGGGTTTATTTTCGACCCGTGCAACCATCTAGGTAGAATCTGCTATATACTATTTTTCAAGGCAGCTAGATTCTATTCTTGTTTGATTTTTAATAAATAAGTTTTAGGTTGATGCCTACTATAATTGTTGGTGCCAAAAAATCCGATCCCGCCCGACGGCACATTTGCAATATTCAGCAATGTGCCTAAAAGATAAAGTTGCCCAAAATTAGGTTTTCTGTATAAAAATTTAGGAAAAAAATATACGGAGGGCATTTTGTTTAAATTATATATTAAAAAGTCGTTGGTCGTCGGTTTAAAAACCAACTATTTATTGATGAATTAAAACGATTATTTTTTGGTTGAACAATTTCAAATATATATCGGAAAACAAAGATTTTCCCTAGGTTCGGACTTTTTTTAACGTTTTAACGTACTATTTTTCTTGCTAAAAAATAATACAAAAATTCTTTTCATTCCTAAATAACCGATATAAAAAATGGTTTATTAGCTATGTGATGTTCGATTTTTTACACTGAAAATTTCAAAGGAGATTACAAGGAAGTTTAAAAATCGAATCTTTGGTGAGACAGAAAATCAAATTGGTGAAATTGAAGAAAAACAAGAATTATGTATGAATAAGAATCAAAATTTTCTTCTATGTAACTAAAAAGACTTAAAATTTACAGAGGGAGAAGAAATACCACAGCAAATAAGTCGCCGACACCGAGTTGGATGTATAATATGGTGTATGAACATAAAAAAAGAACATAAGGAAGTATAAAGAAGACATAGTTAGTGTCAAAAAACATTTACTACAACTATTCTAATAGAAATGTATTGATTTTTGAACAAATAATTGCGCAACCGGCACAAAACCGCGCCTGCTTCATCAGTTTTTTGAAAGATACTACCTAGCCTATTTCTCACAAAACCAATACCAAAGTCTAATCAAATATACAAAACCATATTTACCGAAATATCTGAACAAATCAGTTTCAGAAACAATTACATATAAAACACTGAGTTAATGGCTTTTTATTCATCCTCATGTATCTTTAAGCTGAATATGTTTGAGGTAATCAGCAAGAAGTACTTCTACTGAGGGCAGTGGACAATTAAAATCCCAAGAACAAGTTGACTCTAAATTTTAGTTCAAAGAATCAATAATTGCCTGATCATAACAGTGCTTCATAAAAGTGTTCCTCGAAAAAAGGACAAGTAGCACTTGTTACGGCGCGACGTGAATCCCACTACGAAAGGGCCATCCTTCCATTGTAGTGGGCAAAGTGTCAAAAATTACATTTTCTATGGTCGGTCAAGAAAGAAAATAAACACCGGGTGACGTTGATGACAGCAGGCCACATTTAAGAGAGCTTGAAAGCCACTTGAGACTGTCTAATAACATTTCAGATAATAATCTCTTCGGAACATCACATAAGTAGCGCCAAATTTTGGGCCTCATTTAGATGCATTGTAAATGGTTTCGAAGAACGGGCCCTGTATCAAATTAAGATTTAAAATTTAACTTTGAGGTCTCCGTCCGAACACACAAAGGACTTTGTACATATTAATTTTCCTTGGATTATCCAACACTCTAGCCCGACAAAGGACAGGCCTAGCCAATCCCCCAGAAACGAAAGCAAACCTATTTATTAGTCATTTGAAATCCTTTTTAATTTCCTGTTGTATTTTGTAACTTGAGGGATCCATAACGAATTTTGTCGAAAAAATCCTTTCTCTCGTTTCGCATTAGCAATGGTTTTTCAAGGGCAACCGAGGACAGTGGTAAATTGTCTTTTTATGCTTCACAACTGTTTTGTCATACCTAGTTTGGGAAAAAAACGTCGGTTCTCTGCACACCGTAAAGGTAAATCCGCAACAATTCAGAATTTTGATTCTTGATTGCCTGATGGGGTTTGGGTTTGTCCGTCTGTTGTTCTTGATGCTGGTTTTTCCAAGTTTTTTTTTCCGAAGATCTTCTTAGATCGCTAAGTGATGGAAATCTAAATCCTGCGTTTTTCCCTTTGGTTATTGTTTGTCATTATTAAAAGTTTATTGGTGACGAACGCCTTTGCTATGGGAAATTTCCTTTCTGCTAAAGGAGAGCAGAGCTCTCGACGACAACAACACTCAGTTAGAACGGCAAACCTATGATTCCGGTCTGGATTTATACGGCGCAAATTGTGATTTGAATTAATTGAATAAATACTCTATATGTCTTGTTCTTACACTTTTTTACAAAAACGTGTTTGCCTTCCGAATTTCTAACAAGTTTCTGATTCCGTCAAAACGTGTGAGAGTCAAAATGAAATTTGTAGCGATATTGATAGGTGAAGAAATTTTCATTACCGAAAATCTCATTCTCACTCATACCCTGTCCTTATAGAACTAAAAATGCGGCAAAAGAGTGAAAACTATTGAGTTTCAGCCTGAAAAATAAACATTTTCTATCATTCGTATGTGTAGATGAGAGTCCTTTTTTTGACATAATGGAATTAGTCCAATTTTTCAATTGTTTCTCAATTATTATAAAGTACGATTTGTTGTGCTAACCCCTAGATACCATTCTATCCGAGGAGTTCTGAATTGAAAGTAGAACCTTTTGATTCTGCCAAGATTTCAGAATTAATTTATTTCCTTCTATCGAATAACACAGCGTCACTTGACAAACCTTTTGAAATAATAACACAAGTTTCAGGAAAAATTTAGTGAATGTTTTTCTTCGTTAAGAAGGTTACCCTTCTCAAAAGAGTGGAGAACATCTATCTGAGAGTATTTCTTTGATACTAATTTTTTTAGCAAAATTTTATGTTTTCTAGTAAGTCAACAATTATTTTATTTTAGTGTACATGAAGTAATCAAAATATTCTTTTGATTTTAAGAGTGTTTTATTTTTTATATATTGTACTCTTTTGGATATGCGCAATTAAAGTGAGATCAGTATTGTGCTTGGAAATGTTTTTGTTAAGCCTTTCTCACAAAGATAAAATCACTTAACTGAAAAATTTTACAGATTTATGAAAAATAACATTTTATTGGGCAAGTGTACAATTAGTAATTGTGCTGGTTTCTTATCATGATTATTTATTCACTATTAAAATCTTACGCAAACTTAACATTCTTTTGTAATGTGATTACACAATTTCAGCGAGCTTATTATCAGAAATTTTAATAATTCTTATCAGTAAACTAAAAAGTAACTATTTTCCTTACATGATCATAAACTTGTTTCAAGTAACTGTTTTTATTAGTGTGGCTTAATTTAAGTTCAATAAAAAACACTAAGTATTTGGAAGCGTCCCATCTGGAAAATCATTTTTTCTACAAGCGGGTGTCAATCATTACTTTCTCGCACGCGTGTAAGTGCATAACTGTGTACTTTTCCTCACTAGTGCGGGAATAGTTTACGTTTCTGTCTTTAAGCACACTCTTTGGGAAAGAAATTATTTACTACCATTATAAGCGATCCTTCGGGTTTATGTTTTTTCGTTTGAATTAAAGACCCTTTATTACAAGGCAAACGTCTACTTTTTCAAAAATTAACAAAAACACACGAATAACCTAACTCTAGAAGATACACTCTGACAGTCTTTAACAGAATGGAAAAGAATTTTTCCATATAATTCAGAGCTCAAAATATTCAGAAAGTAATTTCAAAATTCAAAAACGTACTTTTTGTTTTTTATTTTTCTTTTAGGCTCAGAAAACTTGATCTTAACAAATTAATTTACTCACAAGTAGATTCCACTTAGGATAGGAAGGAAGTTTATTTTTTTTAAGAGGAACTGGGATTAGAAAATGGGGTTCAAAGCAAATGCTTTAATCCGAAAACAATTGTAGTTTCTTTTGATGAAGTACAATTAATCGTTACTTTTGGGAGAAAACTGGATCAGAAAATGAGCTATGATTTCCATTGTGACTAACAAAAGATTGAGCTTGGAAAATTCAAAAAGTAACTTCAGAAGGCAAAAAAAAATTGGTTTTTTTTTATTTTCCCCTTAGACTTAGAAAACTCAAATCGTAAGACCAAAATGCTTTTCACAGAAATGAATTCAATTAAGCGTTACTTTTGGGAAAAAACTGGATCAGAAAATGAGCTATGATTTCCATTGTGACTAACAAATGATTGAGTTTGGGAAATTCAGAAAGTAACTTCAGAAGGCAAAAAAAATGTTTTTTTCTTATTTTCCGCTTAGACTCAGAAAACTCAAATCGTAAGATCAAAATGCTTTTCACAGAAATTAATTGTAAATTAGATCAACTGAGGTTTGCTCGTTAATTTTAAGAGAAACATGGATCAGAAAATAAACGGCCAAGGCAATTGGTTTAGGCAGAAGACAATTGTAGTTTCCTTCGTTGAAGTACAATTAATCGTTACTTTTGGGAGAAAACTGGATAAGAAAATGAGCTATGATTTCCATTGTGACTAACAAATTATTGAGCTTGGGAAATTCAGAAAGTAACTTCAGAAGGCAAAAAAAAATGGTTTTTTCTTATTTTCCTCTTAGACTCAGAAAACTCAAATCGCAACACCAAAATGCTTTTGACAGAAATTAATCGTAAATTAGATCAACTGAGGTTTGCTCGTTAATTCTAAGAGAAATTTGGATCAGAAAATAAACGGCCAAAGCAAATGGTTTAGGCAGAAGACAATTGTAGTTTTATTCGATGAAGTACAATTAATCGTTACTTTTGGGAGAAAACTGGATCAGAAAATGAGCTATGATTTCCATTGTGACTAACAAAAGATTGAGCTGGAAAAATCAGAAATTAACTTCAGAAGGCAAAAAAATTTGGTTTTTCCCCTTAGACTCAGAAAACTAAAATCGTAAGATCTAAATGCCTTTCTCAGAAATTAATTGTAGAGTAGTTCAACTGAAGTTAGCTCGTTAGTTTTAAAAGAAACTTAGATCAGAAAATAAACGGCCAAAGCAAATGGTTTAGGCAGAAGACAATTGTAGTTTCCTCCGTTGAAGTACAATTAATCGTTACTTTTGGGAGAACACTGGATCAGAAAATGAGCTATGATTTCCATTGTGACTAACAAAAGATTGAGCTGGAAAATTCAGAAATTAACTTCAGAAGGCAAACAAAATTTGGTTTTTCCTTATTTTCCCCTTAGGCTCGGAAAACTCAGATCGTAAGATCAAAATGATCTACTCAGAATTTAATTGTAGGTTAATTCAATTGGGGATAGCTCATTGATTTTATGAGAAACTTAGATAAAAAATGATCGGCCAAAGCAAATGCTGATCAGAATCTTCTGAAGAGATCTGAGAAGAAGAAAAATCTTAATCAGAAAATAATTGTAGTGTCATTCGATGAAGTATAATTAATCGTTACTTTTGGGAGAAAACTGGATCAGAAAATGAGCGATCATTTCCATTGTGATTATCAAAAGGTTGAGCTCCGGGAATCCAGAAAGTATTTTCAGAAGACAAAAAAAATTGGTTTTTACCTTATTTTCCATTTAGGCTCAGAAAACTCCAACGTAAGATCAAAATGCTCTTCTCAGAAATTAGTGCTAGGTTAGTTCAATTGAGGTTAGCTCGGTAATTTTAAGAAAAACTTCGATCAGAAAATGAGCGGCCAAAGCAAATGCTTTAATCAGAAAACAATTGTAGTTTCCTTCGTTGAAGTAAAATTAATCGTTATTTTTGGGAGAAAACTGGATCAGAAAATGAACTATGATTTCCATTGTGACTAACAAAAGGTTGAGCTCGGGGAATTCAGAAAGTAACTTCAGAAGACAACAAAAAATGAGTTTTTCCTTATTTTCACCTTGGGCTCAGAAAGCACAAGTCGTAAGATGGAAATACTCTACTCAGAAGTTAATTGTAGGAAAATTCAATTGAGGATAGCTCATTAATTTTAGGAGAAACTTAGATAAAAAAATTAGCGACCAAAGCAAATGCTTTAGTCAGAAAACAATAAAATTGTAGTTTCATTCGATGAAGTACAATTAATCGTTACTTTTGGGAGAAAACTGTGATTAACAAAAATTACAATTGCAATACAGAAAGTAGCTTCAGAAGGCAAAAACACTTTATTTTCCTCTTAGGCTTAGAAAACTAGAAAGCTCAAATCGTAAGATCAAAATACTCTACTCACAAGCTAGTTGCGGGTTAATTCAATTGAGCATAATTTATTAATTTTAAGAGAAACTTGGATTAGAAAGGTGAAGCAGGTGAAGAATATCAAAACTCCATTTCTTCAGATGAAAAACGCCGATATTTCGACTATATTGTCTTTCTTAAAACTCTCTTCAAAGAATATAGACTTGAGAAAGACTAGAATATAGTCATAGACTTAAGAAACTAAAATATAGTCGAAGCGTCGGCGTTCTTCATCTGAAGATAGAGCTTTAGTGTCTTTCCTCTGCTGTACAACAATCATCATTTAAAATTCCTTTGGTCCATCAATTGGTGGCCAATTAAGTTTCATTAATTTGTAACATGTTTTATTGTTTTTGACTCCTTGTTAGGTAGAGGGCTTTTGGTAAACAATTGTGCCTCTACAGAACCTTCACTCATTAACAATAGATGCAACCTTACAACGTTTTGACTTATGTGTAGGTATTTGTTAGGGCTGTAACTGGGAAAAACCTAATGGTTATTTTTCAGAGGTAAATTGAAATAAAAAGCGAAATAAAATTAAAATTCATAAACTTACAAACTTCGCGAACGACTCCTGTAGAAAAGGTAGCAGTGTGTCTTGACTTCTTTCCAATATTCATTTCTTCGTTTTGCTTACCAACTTTCTGGATGTATTATCTTCCTAGCTATATTCCGTTGTTTCTCGATATTAAGATCATATCACGAAAATGATGGCTTAATAAGCCGAAGAAAACTCTAATTTTCTTCTTCATGGTATGAATATTCGTTGACTTTTATTGATTTCTACAAGGCCTTTTATACGACTACTTTCTACACAAGAAAATTCTCACAAAGACCAAAACACATATCGACAGTAGAATTACTAATCTAGAGACACAATTAGGGATGAAAAAAACAGGTCCTTTAGGTCAAAAGAGAGAAATTAATATTTTTTAAGAATAAAGAAGAAAAATGGTTGGATCTGACAGAGACATGTTTTAGCTTGAATTTGATATGAGAGCAAAACTTTTCTTTCTCTTATTAAATAGGTACATAATATAATTCATAAAAATGATTTACATATAGAGGGCTGCGTAAAAACCTCACTAATCGCAATTGTTAGAAACTGTAAAATAAGACGCAAATGGCACTTTTTATTATACATATAAGTATTTTAAAACAAGCCAATTTTCTCGAAACACACAAAATGAGACAAGAACTGGTTATAATAGATCGTACGGCACTGGTAACGAAAGAAGACCATTGGCAGATGTAATTTTCAAATCAAATTCATTAGCGGTTAGTTGGAGCGGCAGACCCGTCGAGGAGGAAGGAGAGAGAAGGAGCGAGAACAAAATGGTTCCCATTGGCGGTGTTCTTTGATGGTGCATTCCTTCTACGCGTAAGTGGCTTTCAAGCCCAAGAAAAATACATACTCAATTTTATTTTTTTGGACCGAATGTCGGGTTCGAGTAAAACTGGGCTTAATCAATCGGCTGAGAGCCCGCCTTAATTGTACGTAATTAACTTTGGGTTCCATTTTTTTAGCAGTTTAGATGAAACGTAAGTTTAATGAGAAGTAACGGTTGTCCGATAATTAACTTCTTGTTTTTACCCCTTTGTGGACTGCACTGTTTATTTTTAACATCATAAACCCTCTGCGTGATGATATAGATACCTGTCGAAGGACTGTTATAAGGGAAATATTGCTGAAACATGCTGATGAAGCAAATAAGTAAAAATATATTCGTATTATATAATTATATACCTAGCAGCTCCGAGTATTGGGTATATATGGTTAATTCTTTTGTGTTCCCAACTATTGTAACGTTCAAGTAAATATAATATCTATAATAGCTTAAAAAGTAATAACTTTTACTTTCCCCGATTCGTGATGGCTTCATTTTGGGTAATTCTATTGAACTTGAATTTTTTTATTCACCTCTCTGTCTACACCAGATAAAAATATTAGATATGGTTAGTAGTTTATTGTGTTTTTTCGTCTGCTAACGTTTGACCTTGCCGCTTTAACAAAATAGTGACGCAGAAAATGTGCCAATCGGAATTAAACCATGTTTTACCGGAAGCAGCGTTTCTTCAATTCATCACTCTAATCTCTATAGTTAACTTTAAGTTTCCTCTTAATAGAGGAAACCGTTTCCTACTTGAGGCCAATTATTATTAAAGCCGAATAGTTGACGTCAGAAATCTTATCTCTTGTCGATCTTCTATGGTAACGTTACTTATCAGCTATCACGAGACAAGTCCGTTCCTTTTAAGTCCGATTTGTTCATGACGTTTTACTGAGGTTTAAGGAGCTGTCAAAAAGAGGTGTCGATTACGCCTTTTAATTGAAGAAGAAAGTTGCGTCTTTTATATAGTTCTTTCTAATACAATTTTTTAGCCTCATGATTGGTCAACATCACAATCATAACTGAGAGTTTGATTTTAATATGGTTCTTTTAAAAAAAATCATCTAGAAGACAATGACTTTTGAGAGAAAAGGACTACAACTTGATCACTTTTTTAAATGAAGTCGATTTGATAAACTTGGACTCTGCTCTTGTTCAGGTCGTTTTACAAGCGTGCAAGTGACAGAAAATTGCAATTTTACAGCTTTTTAGTTAGCCAGCAAGTAAAGGGCCTGCAAATTGAATGCTTGTAGCAAGTTGCAGGAAGCTTGCTGAACATATTGCCATTGCGAATCAGCAAGTCCGGTTATATTTTTAAGTTAAGGTGCCAACCGTGTTAGAGCTGCCAAGTTCAAAATTAAGAACCTGATCATTGCAGGATCGATATTTGGTAACGATCTGCCAGTTTCCAGAAAATTGCTGAGCTTTAAATGAAACAGCTGACACGCTGGGCAATAACTTGTACACATTAGTTGCTATTTTTTTTTGATACCAACGCTCTTGAATGTTCCCAAATGTCTAGTTTTAGTCTAATCATAACTTTTTGTACTTTTAACGTGAACTTATTCAGGAAATTACGCTATAGAGAGACTTCGAAATTTTTGTGTTTAGTAGCACAAACCACTTTTCCTCTCCAAAAGATTATGATCGAACTTAGCAGTACTCGATTTAAAAGTCTGGTGTTTAAAACTATGATGCGCCTTAAAAAAATTGTGATATCTCTTTCAATAATTATCTGTCCACTTATTTTCCAAAATTAATATAAAAATAGACAGATAACATTGTTTCCATGTTTATCAATTACTTTATGAAGTGAGTAATAGTGTTTGGAAATTAATATTCCTTTTTTTGTTTTAAGGTCATAATAAGATTCGATAAGATTATTGCTGTCTCCAACACAATCATTTTCTATGATTGTGTTGGAGAATTCCACGTTGTCTAAACAGCAGTTAATTTCCGCTGTCACCTAATAACCATTTTGAGTGAGAAAGGCAGTAGCAACTTCATGGACTGCCTGTTCCCTGAGAACGCCGCTACCGATCGGAGTGAACTGTTCTTTCCTCTTCTTGATGTCCTCTTTCGCCTCCCACCATCGGAACTTCCATAGGTGCAACATGTTCGGATAATAGACCCCTTCGGAGGTTGATTTTTAAGCACTTTTAGAATCGCGTTTTTTGACCAAAAACCTCTTTGGAGGTTAAATTTATTCGAATTGAGTTTGTTACGTTCTTAAAAGGATTTCAAGCGTGTGATTCCGATCAAAAACAGTAAAAAAAATCCCGAATTTTTTTCGAAAATGTCCAAAGGGGTGGGGGGGGGGGGTATTACGACTTTTTCTCAATTTTGAGAAAAAGTCGTAATACCCCCTCTGTTAAATTCACAACTGTTTTTTCTTCTTCTTGATGTCCTCTTTCACCTCCCTCCTTCAAAATGAATCTTTTCATGTGTGCGTTGAAGAAGAAGAAAGAAATCTAAAAGAAGTCGAAAAAAAAGGTGGTTAGAAGTCTTCAAACGTAGGCGAAAGTTTTAATTTAATGTCTGGAGGAATGTGCGTAAGTGGTTAACGACATGGATAAAGTAAAGTTTTTTACTTCCTACGAAATGCCAAAAACCACAACGTTCTACCCCTTTCGTTCACTATCTGTTCGGGAACATATGCTCAACCCTCTATATAGAAATAATAAGTGCTCAAAGTGCTCTCCATTGTATATTAAACAATACCACATAAAGTAATTTCGAGATTGAGCTTCTTAATTATAATTTTCAATATTAATTGGTCGGTCTTGATAAACAAAGTGACATTGGATTAACTATTTTGTACTATTTGAAAAGGTACGTCGTATCTATAGTGAACTATTCGGGTTTTCTTTGTACCTGCTTCATAGTTGGAAATTGTATTTGAAGACAAATTCGGCGCAGGAAAGGCGGTGTGATGCTATGAAGGTTTCGACTAATGCTCCCACCTGTGAGTCGGTGGATGAAGTTCCGTCACACATGATCTTTTTAGTTATTATTTTTATTTATTTAAAAAGAAAACTTATCATTAAATAAAAATGTTTGTCAGCTCAAATCGTCGATTAACCCCAACTCAAACAGCTTTTAATAAATGCCAATTGTCAAACATCAGTCAATCTCGATCGGATTGAACAAGCGGATCGCGATAAACGTAGTGACTGTACTAAAATAGCTAACACTTTTGGCTAATGAACAATCACCAAATCAAAGAATTAGTCGAAGAGGTTCAAGCGAATGGCCTGCGCGATCACTTGATCCTCACGCCTTTAGACTTGTTTATATAAAACGTGAAACAATATTTGACATTTCCACCTTTTATAGTATCTAAGCTATTACAATTATTATATAAAAAAATATTAATACATAATTAAATTACTTTCATAAATAATAATTGTATATAACAATTATTAATAATTAATTACCTTTAAAACAATCTTGAGTTTTACAATTACTAATTAGATAGTTAATTAATTAAAACTTCTCATACGATCGTACACACGCGTTATTTATCCTGCCATAATTTACATTTATTAAGCGTGTGTATAGGGTACCACAACAAATAGTTCTCACTGTCTGGTGATGTAATGGTGTATCGCATTAAACGCCTAGTAAAAAACCATAACAATAAAAGCTTATTCAATTATTTACATTGCACCTGTTAATCCGGACCGTTATATGCATAGTGCCAAAATAAAATTGAAATTTCTTTAACTTGTCATCCTTGGTCAGCACAAAAATTGTCTAGTCATTTTTGAAAGAGGTAATTGTATTGATATTACCCGCTACACATTCATAGACACCATAGGAATTGATTTGAATAAGTGAAGTCTGTAGGTTAGTGAGCTTTGTTGAACCGTGGCAAGAAAGCCAAGTCGAAAGCCTTGGTCACATCAAAAGAAACCCGATAACAATTATTATGTTTTAGAAACATATATGCTATTTAGGGGTTGAATATAAATGATATTAAGCGAGATTGAGGAAAATTCATACTTACTAGTAGAACCGTTGAAAAGCAGAATTCGTCAGCCATTGTAATTGCGCAAAACTAGACCAGAAACCCGGGGTGGAGAAAATAAAGGCCCATAAATGTGTTACATTTATTGGGTCGGACCAATGGGATGGAACTTAATTTAAAACAGCCGTCAGGGGGGGAGGGGGAAAGATACCATGCAGGTAGGCCTTTTAGTCACGCTGATTCCACCGTCGGGCTATCATTATGTTAAGCTTTCGACCAGTTATTATTTTTTCTCGCCCATTGTTTGGTCGTTCGCGGTGGACCCATTCCGACGAAAGGTTTCCATAAATTGGTTTTCAGTGCCATTTTAAGACGTCTCACGTTTTTTTGCCGTTTTCAAGGTGGTTTTCGGTGTTACGTGATTGTTGTGCTATCAGAAACTCAATTTATCGTGGATTAATTTTCTGTAAGCCAGGAGAAATTGGCTTTGCCAAGGTGAATTTTTATTTAAAAACTATTATATATAATATATATATTTCAAAGCTTAAATGTGTGTATTTTGTTGATATTTTTTGTTGGGACTCCAAAAACACACCTTTTTTTTACCACCAACAAGATTTCAGTGTTGACGTCGCCCTTAATTCACATTTCACTTTTCACTCGATATTTGTAATCTACATGAAACTTTCCGTTATAATCTTATCTATGGTATATACTAATCTCTCTACATAAAGGAAATAATTATGCAATTGTGCAGGTACCTCATTCTAAGCCAAACACTCGTATTTATTTATTAGGTACTGAGATTGAAGTGCAATAATTGTGCATATTTTTGGTATCTTTATTTGTTGGAATTATTAAGCGATAAGAGGTGATGTGCGGCCAAGAAACTAGCTCTATTGGTCTTGAAAGTCGTAATTTTTGATGTTGCGATATCTATTTATGTATTTTCAAGTACGCTATGATTGTTCTAAAAACCGAGATCAAGATCTGTTTAGGTACTTTCTATCAAAAGAGGAACTTCATTATTCGTTCTGATCAAGAAAATGGTAGATGACTAGTAATGGTTAGAAGGAACTGAATTTTATTTCGTTTCAAACTCACTGCAACTTCTTCTTTCTGACTACAAATAATTAGCCAAAATAGGTAAAAGCTCGTGCAATAAATATAAACAACTAAATACCAATAGATAAGAGAGGAAGCATGATAGTGAATGATTGAAAATTTTCCTTTCTGGAAGAATTCCAATTAAAGTGACCAAGTGTCCAATTTTTCTTTTTTTTTGCCATTTATGACTCTTTGCTATTCACGAAAGGAGGAGAAGAGCCTATTATTTCATTAGCTCTATTCTTCGTCAACAGTAATTGTAAAACAACCAGTTACATTTTTATTGGTTTACTAAAATTTATATTAGGTCTTGAAATTCATTATTCTATGGCTGATTTATCTAACTGTTGGTACCTTTACCTAGAGGTGTATTTAAACATTATTTAAAACAATTGTTTGTATAGTAATTATGTTATTGGTAAAATTAATAAGAGATAGATAAATCCAGCCTTAAAGAGTTCAAAAAGTCAAAATAGAATTTTCAAGTTACATTTTAAAGCAAGAATTGATAACCAATCAGCATGCTCAAGATCAATAATTATTCTTAAATTGTTTAGCTTTATTACAGAACAGAGGCGGTTATTTGCTTTCATTGCAACAAAGAATTTTTAAAGTCGCTCTAAAAAAACATTTCTTAGAAAAAGTATATAGTTGCTACACGCATGTAATACCTATTACTCCCTTTGAGAAATTCATTCTTCATTCTCGTGAGTGTTAGCTATCATTACATACTCGTTGAATAATATACTATTTCTTATGTATATGTATTTTCCGTTTTTCGATGTGGATTTTTTATCATTTCTTACTTTCATGTTGCTAACCATTTCAAAAGGAGTCCTTGTTTCTAAGGTTAGAAAATCTCTTGAAAAGAAGGCAGTTACTATTTTATTCGTCACTTTTCAGTTTTTTACAGTGTGGCACATTTCATTTGTACTTATTCAATTCATAATTTATATTAGAAATATGTATACCGTTCTTATTGTATTAAATTAGGTTCGCGTATCATGTATTTTCAGGCTCCAAAAAAAGAGCGGTTCAATGCCAGTTAGGCTTTATTACTGGAAATTCCCAGTCATATAACCCATAGGGTATGCAGACCCAAGACTAGCTTACTCTTATTTCGTTTCAAATCAACTTTATTGGCAGTGTAAAACCCTAGTGAATTTCAAGATAGGTAGTTTAGGTATTTTTGTAGAATATAGGCAAAACAGGGTCGGATATAAAAGGTCTTGGCAAAGCTCAAACTCTAGCTTGAGGGGTTTGTCTCTGCTTTTTACCATACAACGGCGAACTGGTAACGTCTATTTAAAATTAGTGTTAATTCTTTGAGTTGTATATATTTTATTAACTACTAAAATTTGTTTGTTGTGTGTTGGTCCTTCGAGTATTCACATATTATTCACAAACTTACCCATAGCAATTGGTTTCTGAGGAATTGTGAAGTCTCAGGAAGACTTCCTCTTACTCGGGAATTATTTAATAAAAATTAAATAATCCTTACGCCTATCAAGACTGGCCTACGTCTTGGACCAAGAGACCGCCAAGAAAAAATGATCCCTAGTTCCTTTTTAGCAACCAAAAAGGTTCTTCCTTCCCCAAATGAGAAGGAAAATCAGAAAAGCCACATTGCTGCTTAGATATAAAATAATTAAAATTTAGGGAAAGTGTATGAAAGCTAAATCGGCAAATACCTAGATTTGAGGACACCGAAAATCACGACTATTGCAGGGCGAGAGTTCGGCAAGATCATTTAACTTTACAGGTTACCTCATTTCTTAGAGAGAGAACCACCTGTAGACGTCAGTCAACGTCACAAGAATTCATTTCCGCCATTTCCCCTATGTTTTTGTAAAGGTTGGGTAATTTTTTTTTATTAAAATTGGGTTTTGTTAAGGTTTTTGGTATTTTTGTGTGCTGAAACCAAGAAGTTATTTCCTACATTATTTCATATTACAGAATGAAGTCCATTTTTATAAACTTTCTGCTCTATACTCTATCATATGTGTTATATCAATCAACACATCAACAATATAAAATTTTCGTTCGTTTTAAAATTCCAGACAAAAAATGCAAAATAGGAAAAAAAGCTTGTGTTGTTGTCTCTGCTTAACTCTGCTATCACCTAATGAGTTTTAATTCTAAACCTATTTTGCTAGCCGTTTTGTCAAGTTTATTTCCGATATTTAAGAAGTATTCTGAATAAAACTATTACTTTGGATGGTGTAAAATATGTCTAAATAAACCCCAAAGTTATAATGATTAAGTATACTTACCGAACATTAACAATTAATAGCTTAAATAAAAAAAATAATAAGGTATCTCTGACAAATCACTCATTTAAATCAATATAAATATATCAGCCGTGAATTCTCATGACGTCATAATAGCTCTTTCTTTATTTTTCTGGGAAATGAGGTAACCTATGAAGTTAACTGATCTTGAGAGTTCGGTAACTCCATCCGAGCGCTCCGGATGCAGACCATCTCCCAAAATCCAAAAGCTAGAGTGAGATAGGCTGATATCCCGCGTTCGGGATGTAATTACCGAACTCAATTTATGACAGCATCAATGTCAACGCCAAAAATTAGGGGTTCTCAAATGACAACTCCGAATGCGATCTGTGGAATATGAATTTAAATTAAATGAAATTAGCATATAAAGAAATTTTCAAATGCTACAACAGTAAAACATTAAGGGGTGCATTGAGGAAGTACCTGCAATGTTTTCATATTTTGTGCGAAAGCATCAACTATTAACACTCTAATCTTCATTCTACTGTTGCTATTTCTTACGTCTGCTATTTCTACACCAAAACGAACGGCTTTATTCGATTCAATAATTAAGGAAATTGTTTTAGATGATCTTTATTTTGCAGCAAAAAGCATGAGGGTATCCTCATGCTCATGCACAGGTTCTTCTTATGTATTTTTATTATATTTTATATTGTCTGGTCTCTTTTTGAAATATTAGAAATCTTTCTTTCAGACGTTTGTTTCCGAGGAGTTGCCAATTACAAAAAGTTCCTTCTTGTTTATATTTCTTCTTCTTCTTCCTCGTTACGATGCTAGCGCAAGTAATTTTGTATTACTTACTAAGTACCAATACGTTCAACATAATATGATTCGACATGTACAACTTTTTTTTACCTTCTTATATTATGAAACTCTGAAAAAGGTTATCTCTCTTTTTGCGTTCTTTTTCTAAAAAAAGGTTCAAGCGGAAGCTTAAGTCTTTGATTGGCTCTACGAGAAAGATAAAATATTGATGCTATGCTATATGATGCTTTAAAATAAGTACGTCATTGATATTTTGACAAGCTGTATTGCTTTATTACTATTTAGTAGTACAAAATCAGTGGTCTGTGTTTAATCGTCAGAGACCTTCTATTAGTAGACACCAATATACCCGTAAGTCGCAAAATACACTTTTTTTAGAATTCTTTTCTCTACTCATCTCTTTCTACATAATGAGGTCTGATAAATTATTTCTCTTTTCTTCTACCAAAGCAGATATCTAAGCATGGACGTACAGTTGACTTTATGCTTCCTTATGTCATCGTGGATGAGCTCGGTGTCGAAAACAGAGAAAAAATATTGGAGTTCTGGAAGACGAAACAGATAGGCTAAACGAACTACGTCGTTGATATATTGGCAACAAGTTGCATCGTCATGTTGGTGTCTACTAATAAAAGGTCTTTGGCGAAAGCTAACAAAGAGAGCAACATTTATTGACAGAATTTAAATTCATAAGTATGTGTGACCTTTGGCAACGAAAAGGATCTATAAAAGAATAGACTTAGTGCGGTCTAGTGCTAAGACTAAAAAATACTTACTTAACTTACTAAAAAAATAACGATATTAAGTAGAGGTGAGGTTCACTGCTGTGCCATCTAGTATTTGCGGACGAATATTCAACTATTAAACCGCCCTCGTAATCAATATTTTATTTTGATTACGAGGGTAGTTTAATAAAAACAGTTTTTATGTAATAGTTTTTTTCTACGACTGCCTCGAAAATGAACAAATGTGCACTACTAACTATCGTTGAAAATCACATATTGCAAACAGCGTGCGGAATATGTGATTTTCGACGTTCGAAAACAAAGTCCACTTTGCACACGCTTCCTATTATTTTGCACACGCCTCGCATATATTTTATTTTTATTATATTACTCGTGTGACATTGTATCTATCACTCGCCTACGGATCGTCTCCAAACCGTCTCACTCGTGTGAAAAGTGCAATTTTCGACACTAGTTGCACACTATACTATTTTTCACTATCTTCGATTTTCACTTCAATATCTTTATGAACTAGTGATATGCAAAAACCTCTTTGCCTTGTAAAATATGCAATTCCATGACAAAGAAGGCAAGGTAACAAAGCTTTGTAAAGTTCTTGCAGTCATGAATTAAATGTCGTATCAATATCTAAAAAAAATTTTTTTTTACGACTGCCTCGAAACTGAAAAATTCGCACTAATACCTACCGTTGAAAATTGCATATTGCAAACAGCGTGCGCAAAGTGCATATTGTGCACGCTCTCATACAGAAGCGTGTGCATGATCCACTTTGCACGCGCTTCTGATTGCTTTGCACACTCGTCGCATATATTTTATACGAATGATCATTCATGAAGCAAAATCGCAACCGTAGAAAAGGTATAGTGTGCAACACGTACGAAAATTACTCTTCACACACGTTGTATCACTCGCCTACGGCTCGTGTTCAAACCGTCACACTCGTGTGAAAAGTGCAATCTTTGACACTAGTTGCACAATATACTATTTATTGTGTTATAAAAGTAGCGTAGGGTTTAGTAGCGGTAAAAATGACAGAAAAACAGTATTTAATTTAGCGAGGAGTTGACAACGTTTCGATTTTTTTATCTTTTCTGATCCTGTAAACATTGGTAAAAACTCTTAATTTTCTATAGTAGTTTTGATCTTACTCACTAATAGGAACTTTCCCTGGTGGTAACAGTTAAATTTCTCATTATCTTATCTTCCTTTTTCGGATCCTCTCTCTAAAATTGATCTCCATCACTATGGCAAAATTACAAGGAAACAGCAAGGTGCGAAACAGCAAGGTGCAACAACTAATTACCAGCATGTTACGTGCAATCAGCGAACTTAATAGCAATATCAAAACAGCTATTGGAGGATCGAGATTTAAAAAAATCCCGGCTCTCACGAAGCCAAAAAGGGTAAACACATTATACACGGAGCATGCGTTGCTGGACACCCAATCAACTATCTGATCATGCAATCAAGTTTCTGATTGTAAAAATAATTACTTATACGCCGAGAGCGGGTATTAATTTGAATAGTTAATAGATCTTATAAGGTGTCAATAACTTTATCGGCTCGCGTATCTCAATATATCCTGGTCGTTCAGGGAAAAACGTGTAATTGCATTTTGCCTTTTGCGAGTTGTAGATAGTTAAACCGCTGGTACTTTGCCATTCAACTTGTCTGAAAATGCGGAAGTTTCTTCGTGGCTAACCTCCTTTATTGTCAGGTGTTATTAAACTCTGGCTCTGCGGTCGCAAGACTCAAACTTACTTGGGCGTGGTTCATTTGCTCCGTGGGATGGGTTAGCCATCGAGCAAGGAACACAACTAACTAATAGTTAAAAATTAAGTTGCTATAGGTACATCCTATTTCAAAGATATTAAGTATATAGAAAGTAGAAATTTACATCATTTAACTAACGCTTGTTTTTGTTCAAGATTGCTCTAGTTCCTCGGGGCACCCATCCTTAGTGAAATGTTTGATTAAGAGTACACACTTCGATGGGTTGTTAGCGATTGTTATTCTACTATAAACAACATCACAGTTCTTCCTTTTAATACTATATCTCATTATTCACTTATTTTTGCCATCTAGTTAGCTTTGAAGTATTTTTTTTATACTGCATGTGTTAAGAAGTCAAAATTAGATTTCCGACGCTAACTGGAGGACATTAATAAATGAATAGGATATAGGTAAAAGAATTATATATTTGCTACAACTATGTAAATTTAAATTGTACGGTTCCAAATGAGGTTTTCGGGTTAATCCACATTCCTCATTTTTGCAAAGGTTATTCTATTGAACCAAACACCCACAACACGGTCACGATCGGGCATCCCTTATGCTCCAAGTAAGTAAAACAATAGACAATTTCACGACTGAATTACAAGCTTGATTCAAGTTAAAATGGCGCCTGTAATCCGTGTTTAATAGGTATTTAACAATTTCGGATGAACTTCAAATTTCAAATAAAGCACTTAAATTGGATGCTCGAGTTTACTGCCCATAGAAGCAATGTGTATTAAACCAAGGAACCGTTAAACAAATACCGATATTAATTAACGTCACGGTAATTAATCGGACTACTTTCTAGGCTCTCTATCTACTTTTATGATGATAGAGGCCGTAATAATTAGCCGCACCCCCTGGGGTTCGGTCCGGGAGTATCATGGCAGACGAATAGCTTATACATAAAATTAAATCGATATCTTCACGTGCCCATGTTTTACTTTCGTTTTGCTATATTAATAATTTTCTCTTACAGGAGAGTATGTGATAAAAGGTGAACCAGGGGCCGAGGCAAATTCTTCATGCAACTTAGAAGACCTCGGCTTACCCTTGCCAGAATTTCTTCTCGATGAGGCTCTACGTTTGGTGGATCTCGACGATGATTCGCAGGTAGGAACAGTCTTGAATGCTGAAAAAAAAACAATAAATAACCTGGAAATTTTTATTCCAGAAAAACGCCTCTGGACTTTTAGCAAGTCTCGAGGCTCTAGAGGAGAGCAACAAGAAAGCAGCGGAATCCGCCGGAGCAAATGCTAGTAGCAGCGAGTTAGGGGACGAGTTTGATTTGTTTGCGGACATGATTCAAACACCCCAATTCCATCACCCTCACCATAGGGCTGCGTTTCAAGTAAGTTCCTTACAGTCTTTAGATTAAGAAAAAAATTCAAATCGCGTATAAGTATCTCAAGCGTGTCTTCATGAGCAGTCGGTCGACGCACCGACGCATGAAATAAGAAAAACATTCAACCATGACATACAAAATGGTGTACGAAAAACGCTTGGATTGGTTTCACTGCGGAAGATGCTTAACATTGAAATTACCACATATTTTAAAGTACATACACCTTCCGTTTTTTTAACTAAAATAAAATTACTGAGTCATACATATGCTTTTTCGTCGCTCATGGCGCCATTTTTTAAGATCAAGAGCACTTTCACTGAGAATATTCTAAAGGTTTACTTCCAGTGAATTGTTGCCAAAGCGCTTGTTGAATTAACAGTTACTTAGCAATTTTTAATCAACCGTAATGCTGATTCATGTAACAATATATAATTTCCTAAATCATGTATTATAATAATAGTAGATTTACATATTACTATGGACAAAAGGGGTCACCCCTGACCTCAGAAACTTATTACATAACATCATTATTGACTTGGCTTAATAATAGAGGCATCTGCCGAAACAAAACTGATTTTTTTTCCTATTGAGTCATATCAAACAGTTTTGGCCAATTAGAGGGTTTTGCAGTATGTTTTTTTGCTAACCACTTTCCTGGAGCGTTTTTGCCCATAAATGTAAATCTAACAGCACACACTGACACAGAGATGCATGATGTTTCCAGAGCCATATCCTCTCCCTTTTCTATGATAACCGTGCACGGTTTAAACAGTTATTATATACCTTCCTCACCATCTGGTCTACCTTTGTTACTAATTAAAACTTCAGTTTTGATCTTACCACGTATAGCTTGAAATTTCTGCAGTCTGTTATGACCAGCTACTATGAAATAGCCGCCACGCTTGAGATATTGCAATTATTTAAGACAAAGTTGGACTTCCCCAGTCTCACAAATAAAATAAAACAGAGATCCTAATCAACAAGAGTTGGAGAAACTCAATTGATGACGTATAAACTAAACCAAAGTCAGAACAACTACCCAGACTAACAGCACACCTAGAGACCGACCGCTGTGGGCATATAGTGGTAGATAGTAAACGCTGTAAACAGCTCAAATCAATGGATCTTAGAAAAAGCGCTCCAACTAATCGAGCAAAGAAGAAAAGTCAAATCAGTAACCTAATATGCCTCGTATGAAGAACAAATCAACTATCAAAATAGAAGACCGAATTATTTCAGCAGAAGAACAAAAAGCGATAATGTAAATTATAAAAACCCAAAATAAATTATAGAGATGTCTATATAAGAAAATCTATATTATGCTAAAACTTAGAACCCAACATGACTCAGTTCAGGACAGGGAAGGAGACATAGTAAGATCAGAGCTCAAGGACACATTCAAGCCACTTATGTTTTTCTTCTCAAGCTTCATTAGATTATTTCTTAAACAACTGACACAATTTATCTACTTTTGAAATCAGGGACTTCAAAATAAATTATCTAAGTACTGTAAATAGTAGATTATTTACTTTTAACCAGCCTTTTATACATTTCTTATACAACTTTTATACGACCATTCGCACATGTTCCCAAAAACGAAATTATCATTAATACCTTTATTTCTTAACCTTCAGAGGAGATGTTATTGAAGGCTAAGATAGATAAAGCACTCTGATATAATTTTGATATTTGTGTTAGTTTAACAGCAACCTATTCGGAGTTTACACATTCGTTCTCGTTATTTCGGTTGTATAAAAGTAACGTGCTCACTAATTTGAGGATTATATTATACAATTGTGATAATGTAAAAGTGTTCCCAATGGGTAAGAAGAAACCACCATAACTGTGAAAGAACCGCAGGATGCTAGACACAAATAATGGTTCCTTTAAAGTTACGCTTTAAACCCATTTAAGAGTCGGCTGGTAAAAGTTTCAAAGTAAATTTTTATTATGACAAATGAACTGCGGAGTCTGAGGTAGTGGCTCCTTTTGTTACTTGCGGGTTCCTCTTGTCAAATTATCATTCTGTTAGGGTTTTAAAGTGCCATCATCGGTACATTCATCTTTTATCGGAGTCGCATTGTTCGGTACCTGTCCCAACTGTCACTGCAGGTGTAAAATGGTAAAAGTTCACAAAAGAGCCCCAAACCGCAGACGGTTAATTTGTTAAAACAACAAGGGAGGGTTAATAGGATTTTACCTTTAATCCCTTTTAAAACGCATAGAAAGTTAAATCAGGAAGTAGGCTGACGTCGCCCTTAAACTGTCACAAATAACCTAATTGCTCACTAAAAGGAACCTTTGTAATAAAATTGATTTGGAAAGAAATGTGGCACCGGTACCAAAATATTTACTTAGTCTGTGGCCAGTAATTTAAGGGCAACAATGCGTTCCGTGGGAAGGTCTGTGGAACCCGCTGCGACAGTCGCTTTTATCTTTTTTACCTGTCAAACTGAAGTGTGCTTCAATTCCGGATAAGACTTATTGATGAATTATGAAAATCTGATGGGCGAAGCAACTAAGTCGGTTGTAATACCTACTCCTACAACAATGTTATTAAAATTTATCTTTTTCCCAGTTTGCAGTCCCTGTGGAAATTCCAGGCATATCCCTCTTCCACTTTTTATCAGGACAGATCGTGCAAAAAATAACGATTGCCGTTTTCAGAGCCGCATGCCCTTCGTGCGCACCGTGAGCATGGAGCAGCGCTGGCAAGACCTGGCAAATTTATTAAGCCTCCCCAACCCCAGCGAGATACACCCCTTCGGGCCACACCACGCCCTCCCGAACTATGGGCATCCCCATGCGCACGCACACCCCGCCGCCACTTATGACACCAGGGGCGTGCTGCTGCATAATGCCACGCTTCCGACGCCTATGGGGGACCTGAACAGCACCATGCCGTATGGCAATTTAGGTTCGTATATATACCCTCCGAAAAAAGAACGATTTAGAACCTATTTATCGTTCTTTTAATGGAATTATTTAATGAAACTCTACGTGATGGTTTAGGTGGCACTATTGGAAATGCTGTGGCCACATCCATGAACCTCACGAATAGCAGTGAACCTATGGGGGAACCTAACGCAGCTCCCCATTACAAATTGGAACCACCGTCCAATGATATGATGTATTATCAGGTAAGACTAAAGGAATTTTAGGTTCCTGTTTGTCCTTTTTTTTCCTTATTCTATTTCAAGTTTTCATACAAAAAACGTTTCTTTAATTAGTTAGTACGGTAACAGGAAAACTGGTGATTTTTTTCGACGTTTTGGCCTATTCTTTAGACCATCTTCAGAGCAAAGAAAGACAGTTTTTTCACTTTGGTGCTGGAAGTATGATTAATAAAACAACAGTTTATTTATGCAACCCTGTGTCGCAAGTGTAGCCCATACATAGCTGCACTGTCGTCTAAAGCCCATTGACGATCAGTTTGGAGATATCAAAATATGTAATAAAATAACTTGTTGGTCTGCCAAACTGAACCAATTCAGACTTCTCTCTGAACATTCCTTCTCATTCCCCATTTCAACGCAAACAATCGCATAATTGTGTATTTGGGCAGGAATTTATAAAATTGCAATAAAATTAACTAAGTGCCCCTCACTGCCCGGCATATTCTACTCCACAGTTTCTAGACTTTTCTCTATATAAAGTGGGCTTTTTATTCCTTCCTTATTAAATTCCCGCGCATTCACCATTTCAACGCAACCACTCGCATATCTGTAGATAGCACTTTATAAAATTACAAGAAAATTAAATAACTGTCCCTCACTTCCCGAGAGATTCTACTACTACGCAGTTTTTCCTTTATATAAAGAAGATAGTCCTTTGATCTTAATCTTTGTTTTACATTCCACATTTCATCATTTTAAGATCTGAAACTAACTAACTAATTGTTACTTTTCAGAATAACACAGGTTCCGAATTTGGAAACAACCAGACCGACGGCTTTTTGTCCAATTTGCTGAACGATGAGGACTTGCAGCTGATGGACATGGCCATGAACGAAGGTTGGTTATCATAGTATATAGATAAATATGTTTTCTCTAAATTAAGTCATTATTGTGAGGCAAAACATATTGACACGAGTACTGCGCGCTCCTAAAACGAATCAGGTTTTCAGTTTGTACCAAATTTCAACGATATCAATGTCAGAAGGCGAGCAAACTTATTCCAGTAGGTTAGGAAAATTTTAGTCTTCAAAGTTGCCTTTTGACTAAAGCAGAAAATCTCGTAAATAAAGCCATATTTATATAAATATCCGAATTAGAAAAAAGTTCTGCGCATCCACCATAATGGCGTGAAATCCACCACTGCATCAGCTGATTGAGTAAGCTTAGGGAAAAAGCTGCGCTCAACGAATCACAAAATTAAAGAGTTACCTATGACTAAAAGTTCAGTACCCGAGTGCTTTTTTGTATTATTTGTTTACTCAAACGAAATATACATTCACTACAGCCAGCGAAAAACTAATTAATGCGCATTCACCATAGTAGCAGGAAAGTCACTACCATTTTTTCTGGTCTTAATGGCAATTGGGTACAGAAAATTGAATAGTTGCCTAATATAACACTTTGCCTCGTTGAAAGAAAGAACTATTATGACGTTATGGAAAGCTACAGATTTAATATTATGGGCAAATTTCTAGCGGTTGTTTGTGTTCTCTTAAGTCCCAACTTGCAACACCCTGTAACCTGTAATTATACCGGTGCCACCCAAAGAAAAAATGTCCCATTTCCCCCTAGTGCAGTCACTGAAAACAGATAAGATGAGGCGCATTCACCATAACAGCGGTAAATCCACCATCAATTTTGCGTCGTAGTTATCTCGAATCAACTAGTTTTTTCCCCATTTACAAATTTACGGTTTAGGTCGAAGTATCCGTGCTATACGTCGGTATTTCCTTTGTATTCAGACAGTGTGTCGTACTGGTTTCCCCATTAGTCTTGGATATCTTTGTTGGTAGCAGTATGAAGTCGATATGCACCACCCTATCTCGCAACATAGCCTCCATAATGGAGTTTTTTCTACAGAAAGTTCCTTAGTTTTCAGCGCCATGTAGTCCGTCCCAGTCCGCCCCTGCCGAAACTCTTTGGGTTGCACTTTTTGACTCTGCGATTATCAGTGCTTTGGAACATTCGGGTATTAAGTATTATTTGTACTAGTGTGCATGGTCATATTGAAGAATTATCTGTACCTATCTCGCCGATTTTCGATTTGGGTCGAATTCCCTGATTATAAACTCCTATTTTACTCTGTCCTGTTTCTGGTTCAGTGTGGCTCTGTGAAATGCTCCTGTGCAGTAAGTTAATGTGTCTGTATTTCCACTGTTCCTAGGGTCCAGAGTACACATAACACGGAAACTTTCTTTTTTTTTTCGTAGAATTATCAGCGTTTTTACAGCTAAAAATAATTAGAGATCATTTATTTCAGTCATTGCTGGCGTAAGGCTTGTGTTCCAGTAGTGAAGAGTTTCTTTAGATAATACATCCGTTAATTTTCGATTCAACAAATCTTCCTCCAACGCTAAATGTATGTAAATTTTGTACTGAGCAAATTTCTCTGGAGTGTACTTCTCTTACATGCCGTAATCGTTCTCAATTCTTCGTAAAGTCATTGGCATTCTGTTGCAGCCGAAGCCGCTTAGTTCATGTACCCTCTCTGTAAAGGGCGAATAATGCCTCGACCTCCCAACCCGATAGGTTTATCACAAGTATTGTAAGAACTGAATTATCTTACCAGTTAGTTAATTCAAGTCCTTGATATAGATATTCAACATAAGAGGCGTCATGGGTGATCCCTGAGGCAGTCTTTTCGGAACCTGCCTCGTTCTATACTCCGGCCACTGTCAGGACACCTTATAAATATGTGTTCTTCTAGAGGATAATGATCAGGATCATCCATTTATCAACCTGAGCTTTATTCATGCGTTTTCTGAAGTTTCTATACCATAAATTATCGTAGGCCGCTTTAAGGTCTATATGAACAGACACATTTGTGACTTCATTACCTATAAAAGCGTTCCGGATGTCTGTCCTTAATGTGACTATATTTTCCGAGGCGCCTCTTCGCTTCCGGAATCCATTCCGGCTATGACTAATCCTTTCATTCTTTTCCCTGTAATAATCTACCCGGTTACTATCATATGTTCAAGGGTCTTGGACAAGATTGCAAGGCATTTGGACTGTATGACCTGTGGTCAGCCGGTTGTCCCTCGGTCTTTCCAATAGGGATTATCAGAGGTTTTTCCTTTCGTCCAGTATTTCTATTTCTTTCTTCAGCCTGCCATTGTAAAACTCTTAACAGCAGCTTTCATAGACGATATCCATTACATAACCGTGCACCGTAGTTTGTTAGGCCTGATTACACGTATAAATCGTCAGTGAGACGTCCGTCGACTAGGAAGTCTGGATTCTGGTTTTCTGCTAATAGGACATGCGAACTAGTTTTACTGTTCGTTGTTTCCTTCTACATGTGGACTTGGGCATGGAGCATGAAGGGATGGAGCATGGGAGTCCGATTCGATTGATCATGCGCATTGAAAGTCAGCCGCATTGTTTTCATTTTTATGTATTCTTCAAAGCAGAGCTTACTCCGGGTTAACTCCCAGGGCAGAGTAACTCATGGTTATAAAACTAGGGATTGCATATGGTATGTGTCGCTGAAGCAAGCCGGACTATAACTATCACGTTCCGAGCCTTCGCGGTAAAATTCAATCTAGAATTAATAATTAATTGGGCATGATCTTTCATACAATCCAGTACAATAGTCACGTACTTCTTTCTATAACGTACTTCTTGCTGACCTCGATGCCCAAAAATGGGTGGCCTGTACTCGATGCACTATGCGCGTGTGCGTGGCTTGTTGCCAAATCTCCAATGTATACAGTATTTATGTAGTTAAAACAAGCTAGTATATTATGTCTTGAGATTGTAGTACAGTTTTTCAGGTCCTTTTTTTTAGCAGTGGGAATTGACGTCACTTGACAACTTTTCTCAACAAATTCGAAGAAATCTCGATTCGCCGGTTGATGACGATGAAATCACCATGGGTTTCTTAAAATTTGAGGACTTCCAGCCAAAAAACGGAACCATTTTTAGGGAAATATCGGCAATTGATTGTTCTGTCCATATCTCCTAAGTCATTGAGTTAAAATCACCTACTTTCTCATCGAATATTTTTCCGTCACATATATTTGCATCGTGAAAGTATCGGCAACATTGGATGATACGAAATGCACAGAAGCACCATTCTTGTGTACTGCTAACCTGAGTAATAGAAATTATTATATTAGTCAACGGTGACAGAAGTACGTGGGTCTAGCTGTGTAACACTCTTTTTCGGCTTGCGCAGAAATTGCAATGTACAAAGTATTGTGTTTCCCTCCCTCCAAAGAAATGACCATTATGTTATGGTAGTATGTGACTATATTTTAATTCAGATCCGGTCCGTAACGTGACCCGGCAACTAAGCTAATGTTTGGGTAGAAAAAATCCTCATTCTGAAGTGTGTGGACCAATCGTGACCGATTAATTGCGAGTTCCTGTTTATACTAAGCCTTTTTCTTCGTTACCGTTTTAAAATTGTTTTTTTCAAAGCTGTTGTTCTTTCGACATCTACGAATCTTCCCCAAAAATCATTGAATCCATTCTTTTGTTTTGCAGATTGCTTGCCTCGCCTCGTGTTTTAGTGAAATGTGGTGGAGCATTGAATAGTTAAAATGACTGTGCGAGTAGTGAATTTTTTTAGTTTGTGTAGGGCTGGATTCAATTCATCCGTGATAAATTCTGTGCATATTCCCATATAATATTTCTGGCTGAGGTTGATCATCAGGGTCTACTTGAGATGTCATTGTGAGTACCATTCAGGTCTCCGTTGTTGTAGAGTCGGTCCCAATCACCTGAGAGATATGGACAGAGGCAACAATTGCTGCTTGAAGATTTGATCATAAAGTAGCATTTTCCGTGATGCCAATAACTTAGCCAAAATTTTGGTAAACATCACATTTTCTTGCCTGGCTAAAACTTCCGATTATTTACTAGATAAAATATCTATTTTGTTGCAGTAAATTTGTGGCTTTTCTGACCAGAAGTATAGCCAAAACTTGTGTTAGCCAAAATGACTACAAAATTAGCGAATAATAGCTAATTTATAAGGCCACAGAATATTGACATAAGAGCCATAAAGTAGCCAATTTAACTCTTTTTTTTTACTTCGTTGAGTGCCACTAGGGGGCGTAAAATAAACGACGGCCGAAATTTCTATTTTTTCGCCACTAATTGGTTTTTATGGCGGAACGGCTGCATTAGCCTCTTCACGATCGTTGTAGCCTCAATGAATATCTGCAACAACCCAGCGGCCATGATTTTTATACTGTTAAATTTTCTAATTTAGCAGCTATTTGTAAAGTAATAAAATATACATATGCAACTATTGAATATTTCATACTTTTATGGATTTTCTCTATGGATTTCTCTAAAAATGGTCCCGTTTTTTGGCCGAAAGTCCGCCATTTTTAAGGTACCCATGACGCAATTTCATCGCCAGAGCACATCAATTGGTGAATCACAACTTCAAATGATTTGACGTAAGACGTCAAGTGCCTCCATTTTTAAGGTTTCCACTGCGAAAAAGAAGGGTCTCTCCAGATGTAACGTACGAGCTCATTGGGGTTCATATAATTAACAATTGGATATAATATCAAGTAACAGTATTAAGTAAAGCAACAGACGCGCATGCGCCGGCCAAGCTCTGCCCAGCTGCACTGCTTTCAATTTTGAGAAACTCTGACAGTAATTGCCATTTTTATATTCTTATTGAAAAGACAAAGGACGGTAATATGGTCCATTTCGCTTCAAATAGATATTCATCTAGCAGGCTGACGAATTGACAGATTTGTCCTATACCTTCCATGTAACTGTGTCATTTATATATCAATTTCTCAGCTTACTAGATGAATATATATTTGAAATACACTCTAGACTCACTCTAGAGCCGCCAGTTTGTTTGCTGAGCGTGTCCTTGCGCATTAGCAAAAATTCGACCTGGTCTTGGGAAAGGATTGATGCTCTTAGTTTATAACTAGTAGGAATATGGGTGGATCTTTATCTTTTGTTGGAGAATTCACTTCCCATGCTGTACCCACAGGGGTGTCTGCTTAAGGTTTCTGTAAAAGTTCTGAAATTCGCTTTATTTCTTTTAATGGTCTTTCATGCCTTGGCAGCGGCCCTTTTATAGTTGTGTATGCTCTATACGCTCTAAAAGTATTTCTTCTCTCCATGTCAAACCGTTTTTATCATCTCACCATCTGGAATTGGGCTGGAGGTCCCTTCGTGTCTTGGGTAAGTTTTATGGATAATTTCCACTTGTTCTTTGGCATGAGGTCGATAGTTGGTCACTAAACGGCCTTTTCCCATAAGGAAGGGACAACTCAGCTTTTTTTACATATGGGAGTTAACACCCTTTTTAAGAGAGTAAATTTAAAGCTCGTGCACTTATGCCGTTATTTTAATTCATCCTCAACTGAAATCCTTTTTTGGCTCCACTCAATTAGCCAAGCGACAAGACACGAGCGATTATCATTCGTCATAAGGTCAGGATATTATTAAATTCATATATTACGCATACGTTTTGAGTTTGTTTAATCTTTTCCAAGAAGTTTTCATTAAACATTTTTTCATAACCACGTCATGAACAATAACAGTGATAAACTGTAATCTTTGAAATTAAAAGTTCTTATTGCTGTAGGTACAGGAATTACCTAATTGTTATTTATTTGCTATGTTAAATTATCTTACATTTCTGGAACCGAGTAAATTTTAGCAACGGCCCAATTAACAGTGATAATAATAATTCATAAACAACATAAATTAGTTACCTACAATTCGCATATGTATAAAGCATCACTCGTCGAAATTAAACGTCGCGTAGGCTGAATGTTATATTATAAAAATTTGAAAATTAGGTCACTAGTTAATGTATTTTTTATTAGAAGAGCCTAAATAATACAGTCAAATAGCCAACTCATTGTTGAATGTAGATAAAAATAAATATGGCTGGGTCTATTTCGGTGTGATCCAGTCAAACATTTAGTGCATTGTGTCGGTTTTCTAACAGGTGGTGCCTACAAGCCGTAAAGTTTGCGATCATCCATAATTATAATTTCCATTTGCTCAACTCATTACTATTTCACCGGACTTAATCACGAGTTAATGGTTAAGGTGGACAAAATCTCGTTTGCCTATGTTAATATTATCGCGCTGCAGGCTCGTTATCCGTGCTTTTGACATTGGAAAAAATGAACGGTTCTAAAAAAATATTTGATAACTTAAAAAAAATGTGTGGTCCGGGCAGTGTCGGTTTCCGCTACTCTATGTTGGGACCTTTTGGTTGTAGATACATCTCACCCGTTTGCTTTATTACTGTAAGTTTACTTTGCTTACTACATATGTGTTAAAATATATTTACTTTTATTAATGCCCCTGTTTAGAACTTCATTAGCAGCTTTCTAGAATAAAACAAAAAAAGCAACAGTGTAATGGAGACATAAATAACTGTATTATTACTTCAAGTGACGACGGTTAGGTGATTAACATTTCAACCGTTCCAGCTGTAACAAATAAGAAAACCATTGAGCCAAAATGTGCATTAAGCCTACATGCATGTAACAAACTTGCAGGCTTTGCGTGAGGTAACGGAATTATTACTTTGTAATATATCAATTTCCCAAAATAGATAACAGTATCAGAAGGCACCGAGGACGCTTTAGGTCATACAGCAGTTCTAAAGCGCAAATTATTCTTATTGGCGGCATTTCACTGATATAAACATATTATGTGATTTTTCATTACAATGCCGAACCGTCCATTGCAATGCTTAAAAATAACTTTTGACACCAATAACAATTTCTGAAATTTTAGTTTGACGTAAACTCACTCTATCATTCTACATTTGCTGGAATGCAAGGTTGTCTGTGGTGGGCACATTTTGAAAATGTTTTTATTCGCCTCGTAGCCTCGAAATATTTATTGTAATTGTACGCACAAAATTGCCGGTTAAATTAGCACCGTCATTGGAGAGATAAAAAGATCATGGAAGCCGTGTATATATCTGGAGACGTGGCAGCAAATATATCATGAATGTTTTTTAGCTGTCAGCGATGCCAAAAGTTAGATAACATCTATTTCGTCAGCACTGTTGGCTTGAGCTGTAAAAGTTTATCTTACTGTTTAGTTTCAGCTCTATGTCGTCCTTTAAAAAAGCAGTCCGGCTTGTCATTATGTTTGTGTCATTAATCCGAGCTCTCTTATCAGTTCGCAAGCCTATTTACTTTTTTTAAAGTACTTACCTCAAGTACGGAAAATTTAAACACAAAACTCGTAGAATTATAGGAATTTTGGAAATGACGCTTAAATAAAAAAAAAACTACAATAATAAGTTCATGATTCACTTTGAATTCCTGCAATTGCAACGCCTTATCAGATAACAAAAGTAAAGAAAGTCTAGAAACCCTCACATTGTCTTTGTACTAAAAAAATATCGTTGCCCGTTCATGTTTACTAGAACTTATCAGGAATAACTGAAAAGAGCTTAGTCATTAAATTTAAGAAAAATACATACATTCATGTACATTACACTTAAATCGTTAGAGATAAGCCAACAGTCAGAATTGGTTCGTATCAGTGTTAACATTCAAATTAGTTGTTAGCTTGTGTCGTTGATGATCAGTGATCATTTCTCCAATTTAAAAGAAAATCGATTTGGCAACGCCGCGTTTGCCCTGTTTACCGTGCTTATTACTTATCTTATTTTTGATAACGGGTATTTTAATTTTAAACTTTTATCATCACTCTATTTTTTATCTACCTAAATCTTCTTAGCAACTTAGGGAAAATGATGGAAGCAAATCATACCATGATAAGTTCAGTGGATATCTCGTCGCGAGTGTAACGGTTGTTAGATTAGAAAAACAGCGTCGTTCCCTATCGGATTTGAATATTACTGCGCACAGTGTAAAAGATTTCAACCCCACAGTGCCGGACTGAATCCAAAACAGAGCGCTCTCTTTGTCGTTTTAAAAATTTTTCCATGAAAGTTATGCATCCACAAGTTTATAGAACCAACGAGTTGGAAATTTTCTCACTTTGCTCTCTCTTTCTTTATTTCTTAAAAATCATGTGTTGCTGTTGTTGTTGTTGTCGTATTTGTTGTTGTTGTCATTGCTGTAAAATCTAAATGTCAGAATGCCCATGAATCTTTGCATCCGCGACCTTTACAACGATAGATTCTATTATCCGGAAGCATATTCTGTCATGCCGCCTGTGGAAATGGAACCCTTTATAGGTTTGTATTTTTAACCACAAATAATGAAAAGACGTGTTTCATGCTTCCTTTAGATACATTTATCGTCTGCAGGATTAGTTGTAAGTAAACACGAAAATGCATAATTATTGTACCTTAAAGTCGAATGATCGTAATTTTTTATTGTTGACCTGGTTTCTGCAGACTACTCATACGCTTTTGTGTAGAAACCAAAAAAATAAAATAAATCGATTAGTTGTTTATTAAGAATTTGGCAAACTGACTACAGTAATTACGTAAATAGAAAATTATGATATATCGCTGTTTGTTCTACACCTGACAGTGATCCCACTGTAAACAACTTTGTACTTGTGTCATATGCCTTTGTTAATTCGGCAAACACGGCATTTACATTGTAAATTCTTATTTTCAGGGATGTACACAATGCGCATGTTGGAAAGCAACAACACTGTAAGCAACTTGAGCATGAACAGCACACCACCTGTAGGAACCACCAGCGTTTCCCGCCACGACATGGAACGTCTGGATACGTCCAGCGATAGCGCTGTCAGCTCGATGGGTTCCGAAAGGGTTCCCTCGCTCTCTGATGGAGAATGGTGCGATGCCGGCTCAGATTCCGGACACACCACCAATGGAGAGCACTACCCCCAAGATTATCAAAACAAATATCGCCCCTTCGACTATAGCTACTCAAACTTGTCGGAAAGTACCCGCATGCCTCCAGTGCCGCAAAAGAAGCATTTGATGTATGGCAAGAGGTTTCACACGTCCGGGTTTTCAGAGTACAGAGAACCTCCGGCCTTCCCGCAGGAAAACGCAGCTGCTAGGGCAAAAATGCCGGAGGTGAAATATTCTTGCTCTTCGGAGTTCGCGCACCTTCCGCGAACTCCCGTGGACCACATCCAACACAATCATACCTACCATTTGCCCGCCGAGAATTCCGGTGCCATGCAACGACCAGTTTCCAGAGACAAGGGGAAGAGTCGCAAATCAGAAGAGGAGCATTTGACCCGGGACGAGAAACGGGCCAGAGCCTTGAACATTCCGATTACTGTTGACGATATTATTAACCTGCCCATGGACGAGTTTAACGAACGTCTATCTAAATATGATTTGAGCGAGGCGCAACTCAGCCTGATCAGAGACATCAGAAGACGGGGAAAGAACAAGGTTGCAGCTCAGAACTGCAGAAAACGTAAATTGGACCAAATCCTTAGCTTGGCCGATGAGGTCAAGGAAATGCGAGACAGAAAAATGTCCGTCATGAACGAACACAAATACGCCACCGGGGAATTGAAGCGAATGCAGGACAAGTACCAGCAGCTATACAGACATGTGTTTCAGGTAGGTAATTACTATTTGCTTGGAAATCCTCAATGCGAACCTGACACAGGACACGTTTTTGTCTTGTGAATCGGATGACATTTCTTAAAAATTATAAGAAGATTAAGTTTGATAAACAGATAATTTTCGGAATATCATCCAATTATTCAGATGTTGTTACGTCTAATTGGCTGTCCTACTTGCCTGTTTGTTTAGACTTTATTGTTATTATGTTTGGAATTTCTTATCCGTCGAAATTATCAGTTCGCTATAAGTGTACTTAGAGTCAAATAAATAGAACTTAATAATGCTTCGATGATGATTGCAAAATTAATTTCAGACGTGTTTGACGCGATGTTTTGCCAGATACTCGGCATTATCACTTTTGTGGGGGTAGGTTCCTCGTGGTTGCCTATATATATGTGAAGTGGTTCACTTATCAAATGCGGATTTATTAAATTTTACAGAAGCACTATAAGTTCTCAAGAGTGTGACTTGCCATAATAGGATGATTTTTGATAGCGTATTCGATTGGCAAAACGAGTTTTGTAACGAGTCAACCGCAGGGCAATTCCAGTTTCTTCAAATATTTGCCCCGGTGCAGTTCCATTTGCATTGCATTCAGGGTAAAACTACCTAGTACAGCTTATGTCGAAAATGTTGCACTCAGTGTGAAACTCGCTGCACTGGTTTCCCAAACTGCACGAAAGTTACCAATCGAACGTACAAATTGCACTAGTTTTGCACTGGGGTTTCCAATCGAAAACGCTATTAGATTTTTTTTTAATTCAATTCCTTTACACTCTTAAGGCTTTCCTGGCCGGTCAAAATACATTCTGAGCTTTGAAGCCGCGGCTCTATGGAGTTTATTCCTTCTTCCTTAAGAAGACGTTTCCTTAGACAACGGCTTCAAAGCTCGGAAAGCACTTTAGAATATACAGGGTGATTCAAAAGTACTTTGACAAACTTCAGTATGTAATTGCTGGCATTATTTTAAGAAGAAAAGTTCTAATAAACGACGGTCCTTAAAGAGCATCGTTACGAAGACACAGGGTGTTAAACTTTTATTAAAAAATAAAAAAAATAATATCTTCGAAAGCGCTTGAAAGGTTTACAGGTGTTTTTTTATTTATATTTTTTTTAAGATTTTTTATTTTCAAGTTTGAACTGAAATAACACGTTCCATCTTGTTGAGGTAACGATTCTAAGATGTGCATTAAAACGATTTTTATTTTTGTACTTGAAAATGACGCGTCCAACGAAGAAAACTTAAGAGAGCTTTTTTGTTTAGAATTGAACAGAGAATAAAAGGGTAGAATTTATTTTTTGATAGTCCAGTGACTTACCAAACTTTTCTTCAAAAAGATGAAGCGTCATTGCGGTACGCGCGCCACTGGTGGAACAAAAAAAATTTTCGTTTAACAGAAACATGGCCACTCGCTAGCTACTGACATGTGTAAAATTTTATTAAAACCTTTCAGCGGCCTTATTCTATAGGAAAGAGTGAAAGTGAAAGTGAGAATTGCTGGCCAATGGAATTCGTCAACAGAATTTTTTGACCAATCCAGGTTGTCAAAATTCTCACTTTTACTTTCACTCTTTCCTATAGAATAAGCGTCCTGGCGGTTTAGGAGGTATTATTATATTTTTTTAATTTTTTATAAAACTGTAACACCCTGTATCTTCGTAACGATGCTCTTAAGGACCCTCATTTATTAGAACTTTTCTTAAAATAATGCCTGCAATCACCTGCTGAAGTTTGTCAAAGTACTTTTGAATCACCCTGTATAAGTACCTTGTTACAAGGTTCGCGTCTTATCGAAACAACCGAAACAAGGCGCAGTTAACGGCTTTTTGTCGCTTTTTCACTGATTTAGCTTTGATCAACCACGTTGACCAAACAGTTTTCTTCTAAAACAGTGCATTCCCACATAGCAAAAAAAAATATTCCAAACATATATCTGGTATACACTTGTAGGACAATGCACATTTGTATTTATACAGGGTGTCCCGAAATTAGGTGGCAAAACTTGAACAGAGGATTCTTGAGGCCAAAATAATATTGATTTGTTAAGCTAATTGAGCTACGCCTATTTAAAGAGAGGAGCAAAACTATAGTTTTCTTTTATTTATTCTTATACTTGATATTAGAATTACAGTTGTTTCTTTAACTTTTTTTGATATTGGCATTTTACGTTTTTCTCTTAGAAATTATGGACAAATTTTCTCTCATCTGAGCGATATAAACAAAGGTGTTGTATTGTATTCAATGTGAGTGGACTTATACAGTCCTCCACCGCGACCTGCGGTCTATTGTGGCTCACTCGAAGTGTTACCAGCAAGGTTTGCCCCTGCTAGTTGTCATCCGTTATGCCCAGACCCTCAACGAATCTGATGAGTCTCTCGGGCGACACTGCGTTTGCATCTTGTCCTGTCTGATCCATATCAGTGTGACGCTGTTCTTCTGCGATAGGGTGTTCAGAGTCATGTGGCAGTTCCAAACAGTTTTGGAATTGCAGCGCAAAGACATAAGCGCTAGAAGCGCTGCCCGACTATCTGACCAGATCTTTATTGATCTATTGTGACCTCCCTCCTCTAATAGGTGTCGGGCACACAATTCAATGGCATGTATCGCTGCCTGAAACACTGTGGTGAATCGGCACAAGCTCTCTGCTATGCAGATGCCATCCGATCTCCCGTACACTCCGGAGCCAGCCCCTTCGTCGGTTTTGGATCCGTCCGTGTACCAGGGACTGATCCCTGGCGATCTACATCCGCCAGTTGTAGATCTTCGCTTCGTTCGTCCCAGTGTGCCCGTGAGGGAACCCTGACGACGTAGCGAGTGTCCAATGTACGTTTTGATGCCATTAGGTCGGAAACCATGTTCAATACCGCAAGGCCTTCCAAGCCAGCCTGGGCATTATTGGTCCCACCATCGAATGGCTGCAGGTTGCAGGTTGCTGGTTGCAGCCGTTATGTCGCCTTCATTGCCGCTCAATCCAAGAGTATTGGAAGAGGAAGCAGGTCGAGCATGCGCTCCATGGCTGCCGTGGGCGTCGTTCTCATGATCATATTTGTCTTTGGAGAGAGGACAGTTGAGCTTTGATAGAGCTCTGTCTGCTCTTTCGATACCAAACTAGGTCCCCATACATGATTATAGGTCTTATTACCGTCACGTATAGCCACATAGTTTGTTGGGGTCTCATCCCCCATGATTTGCCGCACAGGTTCTTGCACCAAACCAAAGGGAGAGCTGTGCCCTCCTAACTGTACGAGTCACATGTGGGGGCCCATGTGAGTGATTTGTCCAGGATGACCCCTAGAAATTTTCCTTCGGTGGTAAACCGGATTGTCGTCCCGAACAAGGATGGCGCGAGTAAGGGAGCGGCTTCGGGTAAATAGCACAATCACCGTTTTCCTAATAGGTACCCTTTGTTTATGTCGCTCAGAAGCACCATTTTTCGGCAAAACGTGTTACTGCATTACATCATGCACATACAATTTTCCAATTAAGCAACTACAAAAGAATTTTTCTACGACTGCGTCGAAAATGAACAAATGCGCACTACTGTATATAATTTGCATATAACAGCAGTCCACTTTGCACACGCTTCTGATTGTTTTGCACACGCCTTGCGTATATTTTATAATATGAATGATCATTTATGAAGCAAAATCGCAGTCGTAGAAAAATTATAGTGTGCAACACGTACGAAAATCATTCTTCACACTCTTGTGACATTGTATCACTCGCCTGCAGCTCGTGTCCAAACTGTCACACTCGTGTGAAAAGTGCAATTTTCGACACTAGTTGCACAATATCCTATTATTAAAGACGACGTAGAAACAATTTGAATGTTAAGTCAACGTACGTGCTTGAATGAGTTGTTCAATGGTTGGTTTCTTTTCCAGAATTTGCGCGATCCCGATGGTAACCAATATTCGCCATACCAGTACAGCCTCCAAACAGCAGCCGACGGATCGATTTTGATGGTACCACGATCAAACGCAGCGATGAATAGCACCACCGAACACAAAGACCCTCCACAAAATCAAAAAGACTAGACACGTGAATTTAATTTTTTGCTTCGAACTAGTAAAGTCCGTTAACATAGAGAGAAAGAGAGAGCGAGAGAGAGCATCCGCCCAAATTAAAAATTTGCGGATTTCTGTGAAATAAAAAGTAAAGCAGCAGCGTTTTTTAAAATGTCATTTTTTCTTTGTTACGAGGTTCTCTCAAATCGGTGTCGCCTGGTGCGTCATCGGTTTGGGAGAACCTACACGTAATTGTGAAAGCATTTATTTTTTTGTAACATTTTTTATGTTAAAGAATACAGAATAATATATTTTTATAATGAATCCAGGTGATTAAAATGCCTTTTTCATAAAAGTTGTAAATATTAGTTAAGCATATAGTGAATGGAGCGGTGTGGTTGACTGACGTAAATATATAGTTTCTAGGTGCAATACGGCATACTAGATTCCTAGCTATTTTTACACTGGAACTATTGGGTACTTTGTGTTTTAATATATTTACTATAGCTAAAGTTTATTCGTAGGCCATTGGGTATTCACGAATAAAACGCATTCATAAGGACTTGCCATTTATAAAATACAGTCTTTGTTATTACACATTGATATGTCCAGGAATAATTTTGATTTTTTACGAAAGAGTGGGTTATTCAGTTACGTATATTGTCCAAAATATACTTTACTAAGTATGTAGTTTGTAGAAAATGTGGAGAGGCTGGATTAATCTAAGTTAGCAGTAGAATTGTTTCCCGTGTACATGTGTTTTGGTAAGATGAGGATTTATCTGTCATCAGTTAAGATGAACCTTGTGATTTTCAACCCTGATCGGGTCAATAGTTTTGTTTTGCCCCAGAAAGGAATTAACCGTACTTCATGAGTAAATTAGTATGAAATATTAATTTTTGCAAAGCGGTAGTTTACTTTTTATAACAATATAGTTTTGTACATTGTATAATAATTGATATGTAGTTGAACCTCGGCTTCTAATGCACCTACTTCGAAAATTTTGAACGTACCCAGTTACGTTTCAAGTTTGCTGGAGGTTCGACTATATTGACTTAATTTGTGAATGTCTATATTATAGTTATTGGGATTGTTAGTTTACTATAGGCAGTGGTTTTTTAGGCAACCTGTATTATCGCTTAATAATCGGAGATATAATGCTTTTAGTGTCATAACTTTACTTAATAGCCACCCTAACGTAGATTTGGCATATTGTTGTTTTATTTTCCCGCGATTCTATAAGATAACCTGTACGAAGAGTTGGCACTGCTTTGTGTTTCTGAAATATACGTTTTTGTTAATTTGTGCCAATAGTACATCGATCTCCTAAATATATTTCTTTTTTTTGTAAAAGGTCCAAGAGAAAAATTATTTAATTTGAGCAAAAATCACTGAAGATAGCTTCGGGTAGGTTTATTTTAAACATACATATTTTGTAAATAAAATGATAAATTAAAAAAAAATAAAATGCAAACTCCTTGTTTTATTTCCTAATTAGATTGCACCATCTCGTCGCAACAGTGATTATTACGTTGAATGACGCGAAACCAAACGTAATTCAATAAATACGAGATGTTCATTGGAAAACGTCATCATGAACTTTTGTTCTCTTATCTTTTTTTTTGACATTTCACAGCCAACTAGCTGCCTTTTTAATAAAAACCCTCTATACCTCTTGACTGAAACTCTCAGAAGCAGTTCGAGAAAAAACCTCTCCACAAATTCACTCTCTGTTTTTTCTAGTAATTGACATTTTGATCAGTTTTGCCTAGAAGATGATGACTACGTACGGGGAGCAAGAAATCCAAAACTTACCTCCTCGCACTACTGCGATCCGCATGTTGAGGGAAATAGGACAAGTGGGGGGTGTCTGGAACCTAAAATATGAAAAAAATAAAATAAATTAATTAATAAATAAGGGTGCTGTGATATACAGTATAGAACAAAGCATTAATTTGATTGCATCAATGAACAATTATTAAAATAAAAAAATACAATTTGATCGCCATCTATGGCAGAGTGTCGCAACTAACCAACACGCAAAACGAATCCCATTTCGGAAATTATAATAACTGCGCTACTCTTTCATAGAGGGCGATGAATTGTAATAAAGAAATCCACAACTCAATTTACATTAATAGCGTTGCGCGTTCATAGATGGCAATATGTAATAACTGCGCTACTCCTTCATAGAGGCCGATGAATTGTAATAAAGAAATCTACTACTCGATCTATATTAATAGCGTTGAGCGCTCATAGATGGCAATATGTAATAACTACGCTACGCCTTCATAGAGGGCAATAAATTTAATGAAGAAATTTAATACTCGATTTTCATTAATACTGTTAAGCGCTCATAGATGGCAATATGTAGTACATGCGCTACGCCTTCATAAAGGGCTGTAAATAGTAATAAAGAAACCTGCTACTCGAATTGCATTAATAACGTTGAGCGCTCATAGATGGCAACATGTAATAACTGCGCTACGCCTTCATAGAGGGCGATGAATTGTAATAAAGAAATCTACTACTCGATCTATAATAATAGCGTTGAGCGTTCATAGATGGCAATATGTAATAACTGCGCTACTCCTTCATAGAGGGCAATAGATTTAATAAAGAAATCTAATACTCGATTTTCATTAATAGTGTTAAGCGCCCATAGATGGCAATATGTAGTACATGCGCTACGCCTTCATAGAGGGCGATAAATAGTATAAAGAAATCTACTACTCGATTTGCATTAATACCCTCGAGCTTTCATAGATGGCAGTGAGAGAAACCTTAACTTCAGTTGCAAATAAATACAGAAGCGAACCGCCTTCCGGTAAAATACCATCATTGGGAACAGACAGGTAATCGTAATAATTTAGTTTTTGCCAATTATCTAGTTAAGTATCCATAACTTTCGCATCAAAGAAATATTGAAAAGTAAGGTAAATAAATCTGACCTTTTGGTCACACACCAACAAGGAGGTCACGTTTTTCAAAATTAATTCAATTTAAAACACACAACATAAATCCTCCTCGGACTTGAAAGTTTTTAAGTTTTAACCATTTTACATGTTTTAAATTTTCGTGTCTGTCACGTGTGGTCTGTTAGTGTCGTTTCATGTTTTATTGAAGTTCTCAATGGTTTAAGTTTTAAATTGACTGCCTGTGATTGACTGGCTATTTATGAGGTACCTTGGCGCGATATGACTCCTCGCCCTTGGCTTCCCTTCTTTTGACGAATTTTTGGGCGCTGATGAGGGCCTTTGTGCCGAAACCGGTCCGCCAATAAAGGATTTGAAAGAAAATTGCACCAAGTATACACTCTCCCACAGCTACCTACTTGTTTGTTACCGTGCACACGGCAGATAAATTTGAATTATTTAGTTATCAAATTTTTCAAAAATGTGGAATTGATTTAGAATTGATCTCCTAAGACTTAAATTCTTTCCCCATTTATCTCACTTCCGAGCTCTGCTAGTTTCTGAAATCTTCATTGAACATCGAATAAAATTCATCCTGTATAGTGACCTTTTACGTCTAAATAGGATTTAAATAAAGTTGAGAGTAAGTTAACAATTCGAAGTTGATTAATTTAATAAACATTGTAAATTTCCTAGATACCGTAGACTAATAAACAAACATATATTTTGGCCGATGCTATAAAAATCCTGGATTTAATAGAGAATTTTTAGTGGAAGCCATAACTGTAAAATGAAGCAGGGAGGAGACGTTTTTATGTTTTCCTATAGATACCTATCTATATACTATTAGCAAATTAAAATAGTGTCGTCATATATACATAATAAAATATATATTTGTTTTATACAATTATTCTAATTTTATTAATTTTTCATTTTATGGCCAACCAAGCGGTCTTAACTGACGTTTCCATGTTTGCATCATTTATCTCACAAGTGGATAATGGATATAAGCCTAAATCAATAGGTTTATCCATTAAATTATATATACCAGGTTAATGAGTTTATTGGTGAGAATGTTTCACTCGGGAATTGGAAATACATATAAAGGATAAATAGAGATAAGAGCAAAATGTTTAGATATGTGCCTCATTCATTAATTAAAAAAGGCGTATAATTTAGTGGAGAGTTGATTTTTTTATATTACAATTTACTGAGTACTAAAAGTTACTAAAAGAGCTAAAATACATGGTTAAGGCTCATATTAAACAAGAAAAAAAATATGCAAAAATAATAAAAGAGTTTCTTGACTCTAAATAAAAAAATGTAAGCTTGAAAGCAACCGTCACCAGCGTTCAGGACTGTAACTAAGTATACTTATATATACGAGCGTCAATCCCTAGCAACCAATTACCGTTGTCTCAAAAGAGTTTTAAACATACAAAGAAAATTCCCAAGACCTTGTTATCCACATCCGACTCATCGCAGAGGCAGCACAGAAACGCAGAAACCTGGAGCGTTTTCCCGTTTCCCTCGCTTTTCTGGCGTATGGAAAGTGGATAAGATTAAATATAACCATATTTTGAGAGATGGCTTGTCATACATACAACTCATCCATACCTTCTGGCGCTAAAAGTTAATAGTGTTCCAGTTCTGCGGAAAGTGATTGCTTACTCAAACAGTGTTTTAGATTTTGAGTTTGTCTGGAAACTGTAAGTATTCGTGTTAAATTGGAATAATAGTTTAGGCTTGGTGGATGATGATTTTTTTCGCTAACTAAGACTCAGTTGATTGCGTTTTTGAGAAGGGTTGTTTGTTAATTAAGGTCGGCCATTCCTGTCGTTGAGGTATCTACTGTGAGCAGACTTTTCATTTTTTTATTAAAAAGATTTTTTTAATAAAACGTATCCTTCTTATACCTAATTTATTATGCTCTTAGCTAAAACTGTTTCTTTTATAGATTCTTTCTTTATGTATAGATTTACAGCAGCATGTCAATCAACAATCAGTATTCGTAGCTTATATTAACCCTGTATATCAAACACGAGTATAGAAAAACTAACATCAGCATATGCATATTTATGTTCCTTTACCTGTGAATAATTACAAAATAAATTTTTTGACATTTAGTTGATCTAATTATGAGCTGAACACTAAAGAAAAAATTAGTTTTTCGATTGCTAAACATTGAGAGTGATACAAAATTAAAAATTTACTTGGGTTAATGAAAGGCAATATTCTTTACACGTGCCTATCAAAGCTGAATTTATTATGCTTTCAATTAACACAACTAAGTCAGTTACAAGTAGAGAAGAATATACGGTGGTAGATTGTAAGGTATGCAATAACTATCACCTATTTTTAGAACGTCTTGATTTATACGACTTTTTTATCTTTTGCCCGCTCTATACTAATGTAAACCGAGGTTAAGAAAATAACTGTTGTACCAACTTTTTACAAAACATTGCTACGTTCCATAATAATTCGCTACTGGGAATTTACAAAATTGCAATTTTTAAGCAAATTTTGTTAAATCACTTTTTCGTTTGCAGTCTACTACAATTTACGAAATGAAATCACCGACCGGAAAACAGAATTAAAAACGGTTAATTTATCTACTAAAAAAACACATTTTTGCACCTGTATAATGAGCAAACAGAGATAAGGTAAATGTGCAAGCTGTCACTCTAACTTTGTCATCCATAAAAAATGAATGGCTAATCACTTTGTTGTATAAACCTACGCAATATAAGTTATACACAAGTCGATAATTAGAGTGCGTAATAGGTATCTTGATGTAGATTCCAAAGTAACAGGTGACTGTAATATGATCTCTCAGTTCAAGTAATAAAGCACTGGCCTACTGCCAATCAGGCTGGAGTTCATAAAAGATTTGTGTATTGCATCCAAAGTTAAAATTTAAAACATGTTCGTCATCTCATATATAGGTCCATTCTGTTCTATTAACATTATATTAACATCACCTCCCTAAGCGAAAGTGTGTGTATTATTCCTGTCCAAATATTTAATTTCGATATTTTATTCTTTATTTAAAGACGAAATAAATTATTTTAATAATAAGCAAAACTTAAGATATTATTCCAAGACTGTGGCGTCAAAGGTGATTTTTCTATCAGTTGAGTGCTAAAATTCTACCAATCCAGAAGCAAAAACTGTTTACGAGAGATACATTTCGGTACTGGCAGATTTCATTGCTTGGATAAGTTAAGTGTTTTGCTTGAAACATCGAACACATCCGACAGGTTATCAACAACTAAACTAATTTTATTTATAGAGAATCAATTTGCAATTCGCTGTTTTTTCGATACAAATAAGTTCAAAATGTTCTTTTTGGCCCTCAAATCTGACAAAATGCCAGAGGCATTTCAGAGTTCATATAACTTTTTGATAAACACGCAAACATAGGTGCTCAATTTCCTGTTTACTGCAACGAACGCATTTCTACGTCTCCAGCTGTTTAATCGTAATCGCCCCGATTGTTTACTGGTCAGATGGGAAACAAGGAAAGGTAGTTAAGTAAAATATTGGTAGCCAGTTTGCGATAGTTTATTAGTTCAGCAATATTGGCTCAATAAATAAGCGATGTGACGTCAGTCAAAGCTAACCCACGTAAACGACTTAATGCACCATACCATTGCTATAAAACGCACGCTTCCATCTTATGGATTTGCATCGAGGCAATTAATTGGGTCATTTATCTATTTGAAAGGCGTCAGTCAATTTATTTACCTTACTTTTCAATATTTCCTTGATGTGAAAGTTATGAGTATATTAAAGAGACTTCCTTAATAAACTTTGTAACGAAAATAATAAAAAAAATTATTGGACAGATTTAGAGCGCTACTCTAAAGTTCCATTGTCGTTAGTAATAAAGTTTTCATTAGACAAATAAGCCAAAAAGCAGTAAAGATGAAAATCATATCAGACCGAACTAGTATTATGTTAATGCAATGGTTTTATAGCTAGAATCACGCATGAGGATGTCAAAAATTTGAAAGTGTCAATTACATCTAGAATTGCACTTCAAACAAAATGTCCGTAATATACCTTCTTATATCATTAAGCTCGATTCTTAATAAAAAACATAAGAAATTAATAACTTTCCAACTGAGTGATGTCTTTATGTCTGACTCGTTAAAACGAAAAAATCTAAATAATGACAAAGATGAAACAAGAAGTTACTTTGGGCATTATACTTATACCGTGTACTTAAGAAGGTATTTGGATTTTCAGGACAATGTTGCTATTGCTGTAAAAAACGCCAATCGCGTTTTGGATTGGCTTGCCGAAGAATAAAAGTATTTTTCTTAACGAGAAAAAGAAAGTAATCCGATTAAAGCAAACTTCAGGGACTCGGGGAGAACAAGACCCGTAACTACTTAAAAAAAAACAAAAAAATATGTAAGGACTTAAAAAAAACGGGGCTAGTCATAAATTATAGAATCATAAGCCAAAGAAAATACGAGTTTCTATGTTGTAGTACAACCTGCAAACCAACGTTCGTTCTTGCAGGGTTTTCATTGGATTTATCTTTAGTTTCTGGACCATTGTCAATTATCTACATCAATATTTTTTATCAGCTCAAAATAAGTGGTTTAAGCAGAATTGGAAAAGAACTTTTAATTCAGGTTAATCTCCGATAAATCCTAGGATAACTTTATATAAAGCTCTTTGCATCCCTCTAGAACTTCTTTTGATAAACATGTCTCTGGAGTAAACCTAGTCAATTACCAATAGTGCTTAATGGATAAAACGTCGCACATAGGGGTATTTCGCCTTCAAAAGCGGACAAAAATCGAATAATTTAAACTTCTTCATCCATCGCGAAAATTTTACTAAAGAATGTATATAAAGTATAAAAAGTCGATTTAAATTGATACGATATCAAATAAAAGAAGAAAAAATGAGGAAAACCTAGGCATGGCCATCAGCTATCCAGCTCGTATTATAGGCATTCAAGTTTACCTCAAACTTTAAGATATTACGAACTAGGTGACATTAAGTAATTCAGTAGTATTTGTAAAGGATGTTATTGCTACGTCAGTGTTGCGTACATTTGTCGACTTTGATCGCTTTTTATTCAAGTTTAGCTAGCTATAATACACCTCGTTCTGTGAGGCTTTCTGCATTTGAAAATTTTAAAAAAGATTAATTTACTTGTGGTCTTCTAGTACACTATCCAGGAATATCAAAGTGTGACTTTAATTCTAAATTAAAGCTCGAAGTATCAATTTCAATGTCCCATTAAAAAAAGTTGCGGATATTTGCGGTTTTCCTACGGCAAGCAACTTAAAAGTCGCGTCTACAATATCCAGATATAGAGCGGAACTTTATTAAACGCGGACTAAATGATTACGTTGTGCTTTTTTTAAGCATTCATTTAGTCCTAAATACTTTGTTTTCTCTCAGGGTGTGTGTCTTATAAATAATCACGAACTCGCTCACGAACACACTCTCAAACTTGATCATACTATGTGTTCATTATAAAAAATCATCTAGTTGGCTGCAAAATGTGAAAATGTCATGCCAAAAAAATAGGATGGAGCAACAAAAGTCCATTTACTTTGAATATGTCATCCTTTTCTGTCAAAATATCATAGCCTGCTTAGATGAAGTTTTATAATGAACACCCTGTATGGAGTAACCAAATAAAGTAAGTCCCATGTCACATTTCCACCAAGCAAATTTAGGTAAATCTAAAGTTAAAGACTCCAAAACCATAGCTATTAGCATGAGTAACCATGGTAATAATGGAAGCCTTAACTAGGTATACTTAAAAATTGCTTGGTGCAAACGGCCCTTAATCTAGAAGGCCTGGAAAAATTATGAAAAACTAAATTTAAAATACGCAAGAACGCATGCTAACGGTACAAGCATGCTTGAAAAACAAACGAATAAACGCAACAGCAAGATGTGTATTTTTTAAGGAGAGAAAGTAAGTATTCGGGTAGTAAGTATAAGGGTTCCGTTGGTCCATATATTATTTAGACAGTTCAGTTTTTCTACCAGCAAGTTTAATTAAAAGAGAAAGAAAAATCGTTAAGCCTGTAGGATTTTTCGTAAATCGGCAGAAAATATTATCTAAAGAAACAAAACAACATCGCAATGTTACTAAAATTTACGTAGATGTCAAATTTTTAATGGAACACTCTGTGGGTATATCTTTTCATAATGTAATATTTTTTTCATTCTATATAATATTTGCTGCCATTTTTGAATTATATTCAATTTAAAAATCTTCATTATGCAATAACAAAACTTTCGTTAATGGAAAAGAGGTCGTCGTTATAGTAAATATAATAATATCTAAATTTTTAAATGCAAATAACTCGAAAACAGGTAAACCAAAAAATGTCAACTTTTTATATATATTTAGAATCAGAAAAAATGATCTTTCAAGATCTTTCTTTTGGAAAACAAGTAATTGAACACAGGGTGTTCCATTAACAATTAGCAACTTTGTATATTTCCGTAGCGTTGCAAAGTTTTTTTTTGTTTTTTTTTGAATATTTTCTGACGATTTAAGGGAAATCCGACAATTTTTTTATTTTTTCTAGTTCTTATCATAAATTTACCTGAAGTCCACATATGTTGTCCAACCCTGTACTTAACCAGTTTCCATAATCATTAATTAAAATATTATGACGTAGGGGGAATTATGATATCGGAGGAATTGGGACAAGACATCAAAACATACAACTACCTCTTCGTCAACGTTTCATCTAATTAAGCATTAAACTTCATCAGGACTCACCAGAGATGGCGGTTCATCAGAAGTTTAATGCTTAATTAGACGAAACGTTGACGAAGAGGTAGTTGTTTGTTTTGCTGCCTTGTTCCAATTCGGCCGATTTCCCCTATATCGTGATTTGATTCTGGGACACAATCTTCATTCAATTATAAAATATTATGAAATTTAGAATCTCTCTCTCTCTTTCTAAAAAAGCCTAACAGTTTTATGTAAAACTTTTAAAAGTCTTAAACAGAAAAGCTATAAGCGGGAAGAATGTATAACGGGACACCCTGTACAATGTAAAACAAATATTACACATTGTCAGGACTGAAAATATCTATTATAACATTACATCAGAAAAATCAATAAGAATGTTCAAAATAATAACTAAACTATGTTAATGATAATTTTGTCTGCTTCCTTACTGTAAATACCCCTATGTGCGTCGTCAAGAAACGTGTATTGTGAGTTGCCTGTAAACAGGGATAAAGCTTGATAAAACCGAGGCGTTTACATCGTTGATAAACGTTTGTTTGATAGGAATAATAATTTTAGGAGACATATGTAACCCATTTTTTTACATAAGTCCATCGGTCTGACGATTTGACATTTTTACAGTGTTTTGATATTAATATAATAATTACTTATGTAGTTAGTTCGGAGGATAGTCAGATATGACGAACCGAGTAGCGTTTGACCCAGAATGGGTGGCTACTAACAGCGTCTGTTTCCAGATTGGGCGGCTGAAACTAAATCAAGGAAGACAACTGGAAACCATTTCGTTCAGGAGATCAAGAGAATGAGCATACACATAATGGGTATAACTGAACACCGTTGACCTGGCTGCAGATCATATTAACATGAGCACAGCACACATACTACTCAGGTAGGGACGACAACGACCAAAATCATCGAGGCGCCGTTGGCATCTTTGTTTCATCAGAATACACAAAATATGTTAAGAATTTTTAACCAATAACCAACCGGATATGCTTACTACAAATGGTCTGCAAACCATTCAATATCAATCTTATTCAGGTTTATGTCCCAACTGCTGAGAAGGGGTATCGTATGGAAGTGGAAAATTTGCATGAGCTAATTGATGATGAGTGATAGTGTTATTAAATTGGCATTGAACAACGCACCGATATAGTTGGTAGTTTTGGGCTTGGTAGCTCCAACGAGAGAGGTGACAGACTCTACGAGTTTTGTCAGGACTCAGAGATGATAATTGCTAACACGTTTTTCGATCTATCCAAACGGGATAGGAAAGCATAGGGCTCTGACGAGATCCTCTAAAGCTCATTACAGAGGAAAATATTGGGTTGGTAGTTAAACTATTTAATAGAATATATGAGACAGGTGAAATTCCATCTGACTTTATTGCTCTCATCTTGCTATCATCGCCCTTTATTGCTCTGCCTAAAAAACAACAGCCAAAAAAATGTGTAGATTATCGCTTAATCAACCTAAAGCCCCCCTAATGCTCAAAGCATTCCTACGGATCATTCACGCTCGCATTAGAAGTAGATGTGAGGAAGATCTTGATGATTCTCAATTCGGCGAAACGATGTATTCGCATGCTTTATCGTTTAAGAAAATTTTTGACCGCATACAGCACGATAGGTAAACTTTTTGATATGCTATAGGGGGGTTGGAATTGATGATAGAGATATCCGCATAATTAAAATCTATACTGGAATCAAAAGGCACAGGTAAAAATAGGCAATATTAAAACAGACCATAATGTAATACAACGTGGAGTAAGATAGGGCAGCATACTGTGGCCCTTACTTTTCAACCTATACTCTAATCGAATATTTAAGGAAGCATTGGAAGGAATATCACACCTGGGCATCAAAATAAATGGAGAGCCAATAACAACAATCAGATATGTTGATGATAAGTGGTTCTGGCAAACACAATCGAGGGACTACAGTGACGTGGGAGAGACACAAGGTCTAAAAATCAATATAGTAAAGACCAGATTTATGATAATTCAGCAGGCAACCCCACAATGGTACTACCCTAGAATTTAATGGAAGCCAAATTGAACGTGTCTCCAAGTTCAAATACCTTGGTAGGATCTAAACCCGGACTGCGAGATAAAGTGCCGAATAGAGATTGCTCGGGCAACTTTTAATAATATGAGATCCATTCTTTGCAATGACAAACTGAGTCTAAAGTTATAACAACGCATGGTGATGTGTGGTCGGTATTGCTGTACAGAGTGGAGACGTGGACTCTGAAGGTCAAGACGATCAACCAACTAGAGGAATTCGAAATGTGGCTACACAGAATAATGCTTCGTATTCCGTGGACACAACATGTTACAAACTACAATGTACTACGAAGAGCAAACATCGAAAGGCAACTCTTGACGACCGTAAAATACCGAGAGACATCATATCTTGGGCATATTTTGAGAAATGAGAAATATCGTGTATATTGAAGGGCAAGATTCTGGGGCGCCGTGGAGTTGGAAAAAGCAACAGAAATATTCGGGATTGGACCGGCGTAAGAAGGGCCGGGGTTTTTTTGCTTGACGGAGGACCGTACAGCTTTTGCGATGATGATCGCCAACGTCAGGGAGACCAGACAAGGCACATGAAAGAAGAAGAGAAGAGTTAGTTCGGAAACTGGGCATTAATAAAACACAAAAATTTCTCGAAAAGACAGCCACCTTCACACCAGACAAAACACACAAAAATAAAAGATGTCACTTTCTTTTCTAAAGGCGTACACACCACAATTAAAAACTTATGCACAAAGTTTTTAATTGTGTCTGCACCTTAAAATAAGTGATTTAAAATGTAAGGTGACAAAAACGTCAACTGAGGGACTTCATCATTTAACAATAGGCTTATGCAACGTTTTGGTTTCATTAGGTTCTTTGTAGCGTCTGCCTTAAACACCGTGGAAAATTCAATGAGTGCCAAAACAAAGGACCTTATTTTTACTTTTGAACTAACCTGAACAATACTTAATTGAAATTTGATCGAACTAATTTTACTTATATGTCATAAAAAAAATTACAGATTAAGTCATGATTCTTTAAAGCTGATCACAAGCGATATGCGATAGCGCACTCATATTTCAGTTGTTTATTTATATTTTATATTCTACAGATATCATGATATTGCAAATTTTATTCAAATATAGCTTTGGCGAACCAATTTAAGTTAAATTTCAATTCTGATTGCACTATTTAGTTTGGTGCCTCTTGCTATAGCCATAATTACTCGTCATAACAGATTTTGTGAACTGATAATGGGCTAACAGCCAAAACTGTTTCAACACAAAGATTTTGAATTGAAAGTAACTAAATATAAAAATAAACAGTAAATTAAGTGTTACCGTGCTTTACATAATTTTGCCAATCAGTGAGTACGTACATATCATGACATTCGATCCGCTTCTTAGATCGAATAGAACTCTATCCACTTGAAAAACTTATAACCATATGACAATTATGACCTACAAATTGGGTGTAGTCATTATTGTCATTTAATTATTATAGATTTATAATATAATTTGGCCAGACTTAGTTTTAAAAACTTTGATTCAAATAAAACAAAATTTTAAAATAAGCACAACAACAAAAAGTGTTTAATAGTATGTAGAGAGCGCCCTTTTTGTTTTTTTCAAGTCCTGAACTAGATTATATATTCTTCTCTTTAAAACATGATCTGTCCTTGTTCATAATAGAGAGGTTTTTTTCTATCATATCAATGAAACTAAAGAGCAGGATTATTAAAGGTACAATCAAAGAATATCTATTAAAGGTGTTGTCGATCCGATTCAAGAATCGGATCGAATTTTCTGCGATGTGTATGTTCTCAGTGACCTTATCAGAGATAGATTTGAGTTTGTTATTTCTGCTTCGTAGAAATCTTACACAAGAAAAAAAGGAGGAGTGATCACCTTCATGCAAAAAATGACGGAAAAAAGGCATCGATCAATCGTGCGGAAAACCCTTAACTTCGAAGTCAAGCATGTACATAGTCGTGTGTATCTCCCATGTGAGTTGAATTCTAAAGAAATTTGTGGCGGATTTATAAGTCGAAAGCTGAGGATGGATTTGGCGTATAAATTAACTTACGTAAACAGTAACAGTAATATTGGTTCTGGTATTCTAAAGTCGGATTTAAGAAATCTAAAAAACATTTGTCTACTGTTTAAACACAAAACCCATTATAATAAATTCTTCACTATATTAAATACAAAAATGACGAAAAAACATTTTTCTTTTGGATGGCTTGCGAAAGAACTCACCGTTGTGGAAAAATTAATTCTTGTTTGTTTACATTCGTCTACAAGACAATTGGGTCCAACAAAATACATGTTGTTTTCTGATATGCGCCACAAAACAGAGTTTTTCAAAGATTCTAATTCCGTTGCTCTGGGTTACATAAACTCTCCAGTTACATAAAACCACGTGAAATTTTTTTTTTCTGTATGTGGATGAAGAAAGTAAAATTATTGACATGGTCGGTACATATAATTTCGGGACTAAGATACGATCTTTGAGCCTTAATCATCATTAGAAGTGGACGGGTATAACGGAATTTCTAATTTTACATTATTATATGAAAGTTTTTGTTCACTTACTTAGTGATTATGTATTGTAGTCTTCAAAATCTGCTCGCAGCACTCCTGACTCTGAGACCCTAAGAAATATAAATATGTTATCTCTCCAAATTTCTCTATTACCTCACATACTTTTTGAGTCTTCAAAAGTTGATTCTCAGAGCATTTCCAAAACTGCTTCGGATCTTATGCTTCGGATCCCCGATTCGGAGCTGAATACTATACAGTTGTAGTAGATAGTTGTAGAAAATAGATTGTGGCTGGAACAGAAGGTCTCTAGTTATTACGACATTCATTTTGAACCATCTTCACACACTTAAAAAGTTTTTTTTTACTTTTAGAAGCTGAGACGTGGCAGACTTTAGGTTGTTTTAGTCGATTCTATTTTGAGAACTAATAATAGTATATTATATACTAAGGTTGTGAAGTACATTATTATGACCCGAACGTCAAGTTTAAATCTCGAGGCGCGTAGCAGTGAGGGATCAGACGTGAGGGTCATAAGTAGTTCACAACCGCGGTGTATACACGATTTTTTCCACTTCTAGACTCGATAAATCTACAACAGAAAATTGCCTAAAATAGTAAGATACCGCTCCGCATATTTTATTACTAAGAAAAGGCGCGTTTTCAATCCATATGCAGGCTTCGTTATCGTTACATTCATTTTCAACCATCTTCACACACTTAAAAAAAGTTTTTTTTTACTTTAATGACATTGACATTATGTTTTTCTTTTTAGAGGCTGAGACGTGGCAGACTTTAGGTTGTTTTAGTCGATTCCATTTTGAGAACTAATAAACCAAAATTTTCTTTATTTGTTATGATAATATGAATTACCAAGTTTAAAATATGAATTTGATACAATAGAAATGAAAAAAAGCAGAAAAAATCACTTTGTATATTACCGGACTACCAGCGCCATCTATTACGAGGAAGACAAACTGTAGTATCTAGATCGCACATATAATTTCGGGACTAAGATAACGATCCTTGAGCCTTACTCAACAGTTACATTAGAAGTGGACTGGAATAACCGAATTTCCAATTTTACATTATTATATTGTTACGATTCGCAGCAACGCCACATGGGAGGCGGGGTAACGCGTGTGGTTGATGGAGCTTTGCGACCTATCCGCGCTGCGTCATGGCTGACACGAGTGATTTATTGCTCGGTTTAATCTAGAAGGCAGTTGTTTACAACCTTTTTTTTATGTGAGATTATTCAAGAATTCTTATAAAGAAGTTTCTAGGTTTTTCTGTTACCTGGCGGTTAAGAGTAGTCTTATTTTAAGCGAGCTATAAGTAAGCGATAATAGAAGGCTATAAAGTGTTAAGTAGTGAGTTATTTACTAGTCGAATTGTACCTGTGTGTATTTGTGGAGTCAATAAATAGTGTTTTCGTGTTAAGTCGTTACACTGAAATTATTGAACCCCGAGTTCGCAACAATTGGTGTCAGAAGTGCGATTCCAGTGGGAATTTGAGGACTAATATTGCTGAACTGTAAGTGAGTGCTTCATTGCCGGACATTACCTGTTTATGCCAGTGACCAGAAGCCAGCATCAAGCGATGGAAGATCAACTTGCCGCCCTGCTGTCCCTCATGCAACAACAGAGGGAAGAACAGGAGAAACGTTATAACGAACAAAAAGAGGAGCAAGAAAGACGTGATCAAGTTCAGGAGCGACGTTATCAAGAACAGAAGGAAGAGCAGAAAAAACATTATCAAGAACAAAAGGAAGAACAGAAACGGTTTAAAGAAGAATTAGTGAACCATCTCGCAGCTAGCGAGCAACAATTGGAAGAAAGAATAATGCAGTCCGTTAACGAATCCGTTAACGGCGTTAACGAAGGACTTGAAGCTGTCAACCAGAGGGTTCTCGAACTAGAAAAGAAATTCCGGGAACAACTTGAGGACGACACCGTGTCTACAGAGAGTTTTAGCACAGCCAACGCTAAAATTAAGCCTCCCGATTATGACGGTACTACGGCGTGGGAAATTTATAAAACCCAATTTGAAGCAGCTGCAAAAGCTAATGGCTGGTCCGAGCCCCAGAAAGCTACATCATTAGTGGTAGCACTTCGTGGAAAAGCGGCTGAGTTACTACAATCTCTGTCGGCAGCGGATCAAAGTAATTATGCGGCTTTAGTACACACTCTGCAACTACGATTTGGAAATGAGCACAAAGAAACCGTGTTCCAGGCCCAGCTGAGGATGAGACAGCAAAAGTCAGGTGAATCCTTACAAGAATTTGAGGCGGACATAGACAGACTAATTCACCTGGCATACCCATCAGCCCCTGAATGTTTTCAAACGCAATTTGCCGCCGAAAGGTTCATTGAGGGAGTTCGCGATAGTGATATGAGATACCACTTACGTCTAGTAAGGCCCAAGAATACCAGCGAGGCACTAGTTCGGGCCCTGGAATTCGAGGCGTCACGAGTGTCATCTAGTTCATCTCCACGTGTAAGAATGGCAACTTGCGATGAAGAGGAGACTACGTCTATGGCTGAATCCATGGCAAGTTTACATAAAGCGTTGAAGGATATTCCAGTCAATATGCAAGCCCTGATGGGAAGAACTCTTCGATCGACAGGCAATTGGGGCATAAAATGTTGTAACTGCGGAAAACTGGGTAACGACAAGAGTAACTGCCGTAATAGGGCAAGAAGTCCGTCGCCGTTGTTTAGAAGACCGAGCGGCAACCAAGACCGCCCTAGAATTCAGGAAAGTCCAATTCCTGTCAATGTAAGGGGGCAATTGACCCAGGCCGTTAAGACCCCCAGGAGCAGTCAAGTCAATCAATCAAGTCATGTCAATAATTTGGGTGGCCAAAGTGTTACAGAGACCGGACGCATTAAAGGACAGAAGGTCCAAACTGAACATCGACCAGGAAGGTCTCACGGAAATGCCGATGCATTGTCTAGACGGCCGTGTAAAGAAGATTGTCGGCATTGTCAAAGAACTGAGCAGCGTGAGGGACTTCCTTCTGTAAGGAGAACGTCGGTGGAAATAAACGATGGCTGGACCACACAGACGCTTCGAGAAGAACAAATGAATGATCCAGATATTGGACCCATCCTCTCTGCAAAGACTGACGACAAGAGACCAGAATGGCAAGAAATCGCTGGTAAAAGTCCAAACCTGAAGGCGCTATGGGCCCAGTGGCACTCTCTTAAAATAGAAAATGGACTACTGAAGAGAGCGTGGGAGAGTCCGGATGGCAAGTCCATAGTCAGTCAGTTGGTTGTTCCTGGTAGCAGAAAATCAGATGTACTACAGGAAATGCACAACGGAACAAGCGGAGGCCATTTTGGGGTCAACAAAACATTGGCCACAATTAAAGAGCGGTATTACTGGGTGAATTATCATGAAGACGTCGAATCTTGGTGCCGCAAGTGTGAAGTTTGTTGTGCCACAAAAGGACCTCGAACAAGATCACGGGGTCGAATGGTGCAGTACACTGTAGGTGCTCCATTCGAGAGGGTAGCAATTGATGTCGCGGGACCGTTTCCTCAGACTGAGTCGGGCAATAAATACATCTTGGTCGCCATGGATTACTTCACTAAATGGCCTGAAGCATACGCCCTGCCTAATCAAGAAGTAACGACTGTGGCAACGGTGCTAGTAAATGAAATGTTCTGCAGATTCGGAGTCCCTCTCGAACTTCATTCTGATCAGGGCCGAAATTTTGAATAGGCTGTTTCCAGAAGGTCATGGAACTGCTCGGAATTCGCAAGACCAGGACAACTCCTTTGCATCCACAGTCGGACCATGGAACATTACCTGTCTAAAATGGTGGCAGATCATCAGCGTGATTGGGACCAACATCTACCTCTCATGTTGATGGCATATCGAGACTCTACGCATGAAGCCACTGGTTATACTCCGGCGAGAGTAATGTTCGGAAGGGAAATGAGGCTTCCTGCGGATTTGATGTATGGAACACCAGAAAAAGAGTCGCTCAGCTCTGAGAATTTTGTGGAGGACCTTAAGGAGAGGCTGAACAATGTTCATGAACAAGTCCGGAATAAACTGCGGATATCCAGTGATCGAGCCAAAGCAAGATATGACTTACTAGCTAACTCCCGCGGCTTCCAGGATGGTGATTTGGTGTGGCTATACAATCCGAGGCGAAAGGTGGGGAAGTCGCCCAAACTTAGCCAAAATTGGGAAGGACCTTATACAATTATAAAGAAGATTAATGATGTGGTGTATAGGATCCAGCGGACCCCCAGGTCAAAGATGAAAGTCGTTCATTTGGATCGATTAGCACGATACCATGGAACTCTATCTGTTCGGGACGAACAGCCTTAGGAGGAGGGCAATGTTACGATTCGCAGCAACGCCGCATGCGAGGCGGGGCAACGCATGTGGTTGGTGGAACTTTGCGACCTATCCGCGCTGCGTCATGGCTGACACGAGTGATTTATTGCACGGTTTAATCTAGAAGGCAGTTGTTTACAACCTTTTTTTTTATGTGAGATTATTCAAGAATTCTTATAAAGAAGTTTCTAGGTTTTTCTGTAATTTTAGGATTGTATATAAAAGGCGCATAGAGCGGCGGTTAAGAGTAGTCTTATTTTAAGCGAGCTATAAGTAAGCGATAATAGAAGGCTATAAAGTGTTAAGTAGTGAGTTATTTACTAGTCGAATTGTACCTGTGTGTATTTGTGGAGTCAATAAATAGTGTTTTCGTGTTAAGTCGTTACACTGAAATTATTGAACCCCGAGTTCGCAACAATATGAAAGTTTTTGTTCACTTACTCCCACGTTTCAACATTTCAGCTACTTTGCAACATCATCCGGTTTTTTTGTAATTTTAAGTTAGTTCATTTTAGTGGTTGTGTGGTGGTATTGTATTGTTAGGTGGCAGTCTTGTACAATCGAAGATTTAAATATTTCAAACAAATTCTTCAAAGTCCCGCGCGTGCACTTTCTTTGAGAAACAACTAACCAAGAACACTTTACCAATTGTTCCAGGGTTCCAACTCTCAAATCCACTTTTTCACAACAAAACTTAAAAATAAAGCGTGATCTTTTCTTAATTATTAAAAGACTGCTTACGGATAGTACTTCTGACTTCACACACTCTCTTTGAGCTTTCAAAATCTGCTGATAGCACTGCTGACTCTGAGTGCCTAAGAAATATAAATATGTTATCTCTCCAAATTTCTCTATTACCTCACATACTGTTTGAGTCTTCAAAAGTTGATTCTCAGAGCATTTCCAAAACTGCTTCGGATCTTATGCTTCGGATCCCCGATTCGGAGCAGAATCCTATACAGTTGTAGTAGATAGTTGTAGAAAATAGATTGTGGCTGGAACAGAAGGTCCCTAGTTATTACGACATTCATTTCGAACCATCTTCACACACTTAAAAAGATTTTTTTTTCTATAATGACAGTAAACTTATGTTTTTCCTTTTAGAAGCTGAGACGTGCCAGACTTTAGTTTGTTTTAGTCGATTCCATTTTGATAACTAATAAACCAAAATTTTCTTTATTTGTTATGATAATATGAATTACCAAGTTTAAAATATGAATTTGATACAATAGAAATGAAAAAAAAGAAGAAAAAATCACTTTGTATATTACCGGACTACCAGCGCCATCTATTACGAGAAAGACAAACTGTAGGATCTAGATCGGCACATATAATTTCGGGACTAACATAACGATCCTTGAGCCTTACTCAACAGTTACATTAGAAGTGGACTGGTATAACAGAATTTCCAATTTTACATTATTATATGAAAGTTTTTGTTCACTTACTCCCATGTTTCAACATTTCAGCTACTTTGCAACATCATCCGGTTTTTTTGTAATTTTAAGTTAGTTCATTTTAGTGGTTGTGTGGTGGTATTGTATTGTTAGGTGGCAGTCTTAAGTCCCGCGCGTGCACTTTCTTTGAGAAACAACTAACCAAGAACACTTTACCAATTGTTCCAGGGTTCCAACTCTCAAATCCACTTTTTCACAACAAAACTTAAAAATAAAGCGTGATCTTTTCTTAATTATTAAAAGACTGCTTACGGATAGTACTTCTGACTTCACACACTCTCTTTGAGCCTTCAAAATCTGCTGATAGCACTGCTGACTCTGAGTCCCTAAGAAATATAAATATGTTATCTCTCTAAATGTATCTATTACCTCACATACTGTTTGAGTCTTCAAAAGTTGATTCTCAGAGCATTTCCAAAACTGCTTCGGATCTTATGCTTCGGATCCCCGATTCGGAGCTGAATACTATACAGTTGTAGTAGATAGTTGTAGAAAATAGATTGTGGCTGGAACAGAAGGTCTCTAGTTATTACGACATTCATTTGGAACCATCTTCACACACTTAAAAAGTTTTTTTTTTACTATAATGACAGTAAACTTATGTTTTTCCTTTTAGAAGCTGAGACGTGCCAGACTTTAGGTTGTTTTAGTCGATTCCATTTTGATAACTAATAAACCAAAATTTTCTTTATTTGTTATGATAATATGAATTACCAAGTTTAAAATATGAATTTGATACAATAGAAATGAAAAAAAAAGAAGAAAAAATCACTTTGTATATTACCGGACTACCAGCGCCATCTATTACGAGAAAGACAAACTGTAGGATCTAGATCGGCACATATAATTTCGGGACTAACATAACGATCCTTGAGCCTTACTCAACAGTTACATTAGAAGTGGACTGGTATAACAGAATTTCCAATTTTACATTATTATATGAAAGTTTTTGTTCACTTACTCCCATGTTTCAACATTTCAGCTACTTTGCAACATCATCCGGTTTTTTTGTAATTTTAAGTTAGTTCATTTTAGTGGTTGTGTGGTGGTATTGTATTGTTAGGTGGCAGTCTTAAGTCCCGCGCGTGCACTTTCTTTGAGAAACAACTAACCAAGAACACTTTACCAATTGTTCCAGGGTTCTAATTCTCAAATCCACTTTTTCACAACAAAACTTAAAAATAAAGCGTGATCTTTTCTTAATTATTAAAAGACTGCTTACGGATAGTACTTCTGCCTTCACACACTCTCTTTGAGCCTTCAAAATCTGCTGATAGCACTGCTGACTCTGAGTCCCTAAGAAATATAAATATGTTATCTCTCCAAATTTGTCTATTACCTCACATACTGTTTGAGTCTTCAAAAGTTGATTCTCAGAGCATTTCCAAAACTGCTTCGGATCTTATGCTTCGGATCCCCGATTCGGAGCAGAATCCTATACAGTTGTAGTAGATAGTTGTAGAAAATAGATTGTGGCTGGAACAGAAGGTCCCTAGTTATTACGACATTCATTTCGAACCATCTTCACACACTTAAAAAGATTTTTTTTTCTATAATGACAGTAAACTTATGTTTTTCCTTTTAGAAGCTGAGACGTGCCAGACTTTAGGTTGTTTTAGTCGATTCCATTTTGATAACTAATAAACCAAAATTTTCTTTATTTGTTATGATAATATGAATTACCAAGTTTAAAATATGAATTTGATACAATAGAAATGAAAAAAAAAGAAGAAAAAATCACTTTGTATATTACCGGACTACCAGCGCCATCTATTACGAGAAAGACAAACTGTAGGATCTAGATCGGCACATATAATTTCGGGACTAACATAACGATCCTTGAGCCTTACTCAACAGTTACATTAGAAGTGGACTGGTATAACAGAATTTCCAATTTTACATTATTATATGAAAGTTTTTGTTCACTTACTCCCATGTTTCAACATTTCAGCTACTTTGCAACATCATCCGGTTTTTTTGTAATTTTAAGTTAGTTCATTTTAGTGGTTGTGTGGTGGTATTGTATTGTTAGGTGGCAGTCTTAAGTCCCGCGCGTGCACTTTCTTTGAGAAACAACTAACCAAGAACACTTTACCAATTGTTCCAGGGTTCCAACTCTCAAATCCACTTTTTCACAACAAAACTTAAAAATAAAACGTGATCTTTTCTTAATTATTAAAAGACTGCTTACGGATAGTACTTCTGCCTTCACACACTCTCTTTGAGCCTTCAAAATCTGCTGATAGCACTGCTGACTCTGAGTCCCTAAGAAATATAAATATGTTATCTCTCCAAATTTCTCTATTACCTCACATACTTTTTGAGTCTTCAAAAGTTGATTCTCAGAGCATTTCCAAAACTGCTTCGGATCCCCGATTCGGAGCTGAATACTATACAGTTGTACTAGAAGGTAGATTGTGGCTGGAACAGAAAGTCTTTAGTTATCACGACATTCATTTTGAACCATCTTCACACACTTAAAAAAAGTTTTCTTTACTTTAATGACATTAAACTTATAGGTTTTCTTTTAGAGGCTGAGACGTGGCAGACTTTAGTTTGTTTTAGTCGATTTTATTTTGAGAACCAATAAACCAATATTTTCTTTATTAGTTATGATTATATGAAATTTAAAATATGAATTTGATACAATAGAAATAAAAAAAAAAGAAAAAATCACTCTGTATATTACCGAACTGACAGCGCCATCTATTACGAAAAGCCGCCATTTTATCAATGATTGTTCTTGACAACGAACTAGTATATTACATCTGGAGGGACCCTAATGTTTTACAGTTTTGACTCCTCTTTTTAGCAGTGGGTACCTTAAATTTGACAGCGATATCCGCTTGAATTGATGTCACTGGACGTCTTACCTCAAATCAATTGAAGTTGAGATTTGCCAATTGATATGCTCTGACGATGAAATAACGTCATGGGTACTTTAAAAATGACGGACTTCCGGCCAAAAAAACGGGACCATTTTTAGGGAAATATCGGCATAGGTTGGCTCTGTCTATATCTTCTAGGTCATTGGTGTAGGTACCTATGACGTAGGGCGAATTCCAAAACTCACCAGGTCATCTCCCGGTTAAGCTGGTCATGTGATGGCCATCTAGCAATTCAATGGATTAAGCAGGTGACTGATCTACCAGGTAAATGACCTGGTGAGTTTTGGAATTCGCCCGTAATTTCATCGTCAGAGCACATCAATGGCGAATTCAAATTATTTGAGCGTCAGGTGACGCCACTTCCGGTGGATATCGCTGCCATTTTTACGGTACCCACTATTAAAAAGGAAGGCTAAAACTTTACAGGAGGGACTCTCCCGATGTAATATACTCCCTCGTTGGTTCCTCCTCATTTTGATCATAAGTGTTTGCAGTTTACAAAATTATCAGGAAAAATACCGACTTTTAAGTCAGAAAAGTTCCTCTTGAATAGCAGAAATAGACGTGCATAGCCATTCTATTTTGAGTGGCGAATAATTAAGACTCTTGTCGATAAAAATCAATGAAATACCAAGTTAAAGCACCTTTTGAATTCTTACAAGTCTGGCAAATTAATAATTATATAAAAACATACAAAATTATTTTATTATTCCGGTAATGGCTGCTCACAATAATGCACAAGCGCACTAATTCAATAATTTAAAAAGGCGCGGGCGCGAAGCTATTTATTTTCAAGCAACCCACAATACATATTTTGATCCTTTATCAGAGACCTTATATTAGTAGACACCAACATGGCGATACAACTTGTTGCCAACGAGAATCAACGATGCAATTCTTTCAGCCTATCTCTTTCGCATTCAGAAACTATTATATTTTATTTCTGGCAATGGGTCAGTTGGTCAAGGACTGAAAGCTGGAAGGAAAGAGTGCCACCGAGAGATACAGAGTTGCCAAGAGAGATAACCTTACCAGAGGTCGTAATGTAGAAAGAGAAGAGTAGAAAAAAGAAACGTACCTTTTGAAAACTAAGTCTATTCTGCCACGTATATCGCCATGTTGGTGTGTACTAATAGAAGGTTTCTGTTCTTTATACTTTGCAATTTTTATGTAATAAATTAAGACTGAGATTAGTAATTCAACTAACATCTTTACTCGACACATAAAGTACTCTCAGGGCTTCAAAGTCGTGGTCCAGTAGAATTTTAGAATCGCTTCATCGAATTTGATAATGTCCGTCGCAGTTGTCAATGAAGGTCCGGAAGAGATTCAACAAGGCTACGGCTTCACAGCTCGGAAAACACTTTAGAATGCATTTTGACCGGCTGTGAACGCTCACAATCCATACTTTATTAGTAAATTAAGCTTTTTTGTCGCAATTTTATGTCCATATTTATTTTACTGGCAGTTTTTGCAGCTGCTTAAAAATTATTTCTAAACACTTAAACATAATAACAAATCAGTATGCTAGAACATTTTTTAAACAGTTATCAGTCTGTATAAAAACAGTTCTCTTAGATACAAAGTTAGTTTGGAAGCATAAGTGAGTCACTTTTTGGTAGACCTCAAAAGTAGACAAAGCTATGCGTCGTAGAAACGCAACAAATCGGAATCAGTGGTTGGTTAAATTCATTTCCAGTGCTAAGTGAGGGACACATATTTTCACGGCTTACTGAACGACAAAGTAAAATTTCTTATAAAGTCCCTTCTTTATATATCCTCTCGTGGCAGGGCAAAAGTGATTGTAAAGAAGAAAATTGTGTGTAAACGCTGACAGACGTTTTTTGTATGGGATTTCGGGACTAATTTAGCAGGCTCAATGCTAGTTGTGGTGTTCTGTGAAGCAAAAAAAAGTTTTTTTTTTTCACTTCTTGACTATACCTTCATAAACACATTATCTTCAGTAAAAGTACATTAAAACCCTGTTAAATTAACGTCTGTTTAACTTTATCAGTTTATGACATATCCATATAGACACTAAATACACCGCAGATGTGATTCAACAATTCAATCGCAGTTTCGTCGGTTCACCTTATCGTCCAAGAAATTCTATACAGTTAGGTTACTTACTAAGCGAATGAGACACACTCGTGACAATATTTTTCTAATTTTGTTTAGCTTGATATTAAAACACTTGCAACAATGCATTTAAAGCCTCATAAACACATCGCTGTAGTTATTTTAGCTCTGTTTCGGTAAACTCCAATAATATACTCTTTATACTTGTTCTTGCTGAGCCTAGAAGTACGGATTTATACTAATAGGCAATATATGTTGTAGTGCAAATATTGATGAAGATGCCAACCCGAATCAAAACGTTTATATTATATAACTGAGAGAATTCATAAAATTGTTTTTCTGTCTCTCTTGGACATCTGTAGGATCGTACCCCAAAAACCCACCCCCTCATAGAATTTTTTTTCGCAGGCTTAATACTGGAGAAAAACAAACATCATCATTGCCAAGAATGTAAGATCCATCAGCAATCGAATAAGCTAAAAACGAGCCAATAAGCATAAAACCATTGGATTGATAAAATACGTATAAAGCATAATATGGTGTCGCAAATAATTGAAGTAGCTCGTAACTTCAATAAAGACATGAATGAGTATGAAGGGGGCGATACGAATTCATTTTTTGATTGGGGCGAATTAATTCCGACGTTGATTGTCTATGGATTCAGCTTCATACTGGGACTGACCGGAAATTGTTTGATTATTTTTACCACGTTTCGATATAGAAGAATGCACAGCGTCACCAATGTCTTTTTGTCGAGTTTGGCCTCTTCGGATTTGCTGCTGATTATATTCTGCATTCCAGTGAAGGTAGGTAGGACACAACACTTGTGAAACATCCTGAAAGGCGTTATTTTCACACCACGTTAAATAAACTAATTTTATTTACATAAACTTTTAAGTAGCCAAGAAAAAAGCAACTGCATAAATGTGTTGAAAATTTAAATTGGCATCACATTTGAAACATATGTAGGATCAAAAACTATTCAAATTAAACCCTAAACGTTTCGTACAGATCGTATAAATTGATTTTATGTTTACACACCACACTATTTTAATATGGTTAATTTATGATTCTCAAATCCAAACAAATATTTTTCTATCACCCGGGCCATAAGACAAATTCTAATTTTGAATGTTTTAGGTGGCAAAGTTATTTTCGTATACATGGACAATGGGACTTTTTCTATGCAAAAGTGTTCACTACATGCAAAATTTGTCTACGATTTGTTCCGTTCTTACACTAACGGCTATTAGCATCGAAAGGTAAGACTAAGATCCTAACTATATTTATTTGTGGGTACTTAGCAACTTTAATGTATAGGTGCTCAACAATTAATCCTTTTTTTTACATTTCAGGTACTACGCTATCGTGCACCCTGTGAAATCTAAGTATATGTGCACCTTAAGTCAGGCTAAAACCATCATTTTGGTTATATGGATCATTTCCATAATTCTAGCTGTTCCGACACTCGTTTTATGGGTAAGCAGCTGAATACCTCTTCAAGCTCAATAATGTTAAAGTTAAGTTTCTGCTTTTATTTTGAAGAGAGAATTTTATTGAATCATAAGATTAGCCTTCCCACAGACTGTCTTGCGATTAAAATAAATACATTATTTTTCAGCTTTTATGACGCACATCTGAAGACAAATATATGTTTTAATTTGTTCTCACCAGTTTAATTAAAAGATAGCAAAAAATACCTTCACCATCGTGTCAACATTCAGCCAACCTTTTACCAAGGAATCCAAACAGCTTTTTCAAACAGTGGCGAGGCCATATTAAATGCATTTATGATTACATAGGTATATACAGTTCGGTCTGTCATTAAAACCAAATGGTTTACAATAATTAATTTTATATTATTGATTATTGGGAACAAGGCAAATTCTGCGCCATCTATAAATGAGTTATAATATATAAATCACTTGCTACTCAACTAGCGTTACCTGTTTTCTTTTTGTTATCTTTATGACATATTACATTCATCGACTCTAGTGTCATCTCTCGGTGAATGTTTTTAAAAGTCAGTTGTTACGTTGCAGGTATGCACAAATCGGTCTTTCATTAAAACCAAATGGTTTACAATAATGAATTTTATATTATTGATTATTGGGAGCAAGGCAAGTTCTGCGCCATCTATAAATGAGCTATAAAATATGAATCACTTGCTACTCAACTAGCATTAACTGTTTTTTTTTTGTTACCTACACGTATTACATTCATCGACTCTAGTGTCATCTCTAGGTGACACTTGAATGTTTTTAAAGTCAGTTGTCACGCTGCCATATACATATTCCTAGGAGACAAGTGATCACACATCCAATCGTTTATGTTATATCAAGTCAAGTTAGTCCTTTTGTTAGCTCTGTTCAAGAATGGTGAAATCTATAGGATGGACTAACTAGTTGACGTAGCTAACTGACCAAGACGTAGGCAGCTAACCATATCTGATTGGTGGTGAAAAAAATTATTTGCTTTGATTGGCTGCCTGAAGTTTCCCGCGCCATTCTGCAACCAATGGCACCAATGCGGGTCATTCCGATACGTCATTTTCGACGCGCAGTAATAACAAGAGCTTTACATTTTCTCTTATGAATATAATCAACCCTTTGTCTGTTTACTATTCTTGGGCTCTGTTATCTTCTTCCTAGGACCTTTAAGAGTTTTTTTTTTATTATAACGTTCAGCACGTGTTCATTTACAAGCCACCTAGGGAGTCCAATATCAAGCTGTCACGTCATCACATCACACATCAACGTCATCAACTAAGATGACAGACGAAACAAGGTAGTGCAAACTGCAAAATTGTACAAAATGAGTACAATCGTTTTCAATTGCGGAACAGTTAGAACTCGGCAGTTGGAGCATTTAGGATGTGTCCAACAGAGCTTTTGGTTTCGCGCTCTGCAGCTGGAAATACCCGCGTTTGGGAGTTCTATTATTATTTAATAAGAAGGGTTAGTACCGTCAAACATAAGCCCAGTAGATAGTCACACGTCTTGTTTTCTTGCATATTCAGATCAGTTCCAAAGATCTCGATGTTTCTGACGCATTTTAGGCCTAGAGCCGCAGAATCTGGCTCGCTACAACAACAATAAAAAAAATGCCATAAAATGTTTCCCCTTACGTACTTGACGTTAAGCGGTACCTAAATGTTACGAAGGTTCTTGAAAATAAACGAAAAAAAATAGAATTCGGAATTAGAAAAAAAAATAGATTTTTTTTAACTTAACAATCACTTATAGCGATTTCGTGTGGCAGCTCAGAGCGTCCTGAGAGAGTACTTCCATCTTCTGTTTTCTCAAAAAATAATTTAAGGGTAGTGTTACGGAGAGCGGGGGCTGGGAGGCGGAGCGACATTGGAGGTTGCACCTTCGCGGCCTATCCGGGCGCTGAGGCATGGGAGTGTAACGAGTGATTTATTGCTCTGTTTATTTAGAACGCAGTTATTTACGACTGCGACGACAAGAATGTTCTAGGCTTTTCTGCATTTTTAAGATTTTGTATAAAAGGCGAATAGCGCCGTAGTTAGTAGTAGTCTTATTTTAATCGAGCTATAGGTAAGCGAAAGCACCTATAAAGTGTTAAGTAGTGAGTTATTTAGTAGGCGAATTGTACTTGTGTGTATTTGTGGGATAAATAAATAGTGTTTTCGTGTTAAAACGCTACACTGGAATTATTAAACCCTGAGTTCGCAACAATAGCAATACTCTCAGAGCGCTCCAGAGCCACCACCGAAAACGCTGTTATACCACCTTCCAATAAATTGAAATCAACTCAAATCAATTAAAAAGTCATTTTGACTTACACACACAGGAAAATTTAACTTTTACCTGAATAAAAAAAAAATGTTTGACCAATTTTGACTACCTACTCAAATAAATGCTACTTTAAAACTTTTTTCAGCACCTGATGCAGGTAGGTGACAACTACGGTGAGTACTACTGGTGCGTCAGAGACCCATCAAAAGACGCTTTATGGATATTCCACGAACTCTACATGCTGATCGTAATCCTAGTGATACCATTTATCATCATGACATATTCGTATACTTTTATATGTTGCGAAGTTTGGAAAGTCATGGAACAGCGACGTGTTATGTGTAATGACCGATCGTAAGTCTTTATAATGTGTTACATATAACAGTTTCGACCATGAATGATGGAAGCTATAAGATGAGTTGTCTGCCTATTTCTCGGGCATATGACGCAGGAAACTGACCATGGTGTAGGCGACCCCTCCCTATCTGGACGGTAATTAGCTAATCCAGTACTACCAGAAAGGAAGGGTTTTCCCGCGCCTCTTCTCAAGCCAATGGCATCAGCATGGGTCAGTTGGAAATGTCATTTTTGATACGCAGTAGCCAAAGCAGAGACATTTAATTACTAGAAACCAACATGGTGATACAACTTGTTACTAAAATATAAAACGTACTTTTTTTAACCAATCGTAAAGAAACTCAGATATTTTATCTAATATAGGTCTCTGAATGGACATAATAAATCCTATAGCGGTCCACTATTCTTGAGTTTCAACATGCATTGTGGCTGTGACAATATATCAATTGCAGTTTGGTACAAAAATCTTCTTACAATTCTAAATTTGGTGACGAATTGCGACCAATGGAAAACAAAAAAATTAGATCCGAAGTAAAGAACTGCAGAGATGACAATACCATGGTGAAACAAGTAATTTACATGTTGGTGACCGTTGTCATTTTATTTGCAATTTGCTGGACACCAATTTTAATTGACAACATTCTTACCGCTTATAAAGTACTGAATCAGCAACGAAGCGGATTCAGTAAGTACATGTTAAGCACTTTTCATTTGCTCTCTTATTTTAACAGGTGAGTAGTACAATACCTGTCCTAATAAAGCTTTTGATTGCCATATTTTTAGCTGCATAAATCCAATCATATACGGTTTCATGTCAAAGACGTTCCGTGAAAGCTTCAAAGTGGCTCTTTGCTGTTCTTCGGACAAAGCTTTCATACACAGGACTGGTAGCAATTACAGCATGAGGTTTGTGTCAAGAAACGGTTCCCAAACACGAACAACCGCGGACGTGAGGAGGCAAGACTCATCTCTGTTTGCTGTTTGAGGTAGTTTCCTATACGAAACCGCTGAGGATATTTGTTTATAAGGCTGTATGTATCTGTCTGGCGCATTTATATTTTAAATAGTTTATGAAGGTAGTACCTACAGAGTTTCAGCAGTTTCTTTTTATATTATTTTATAAAAATTATGTCACTTTCCAGTGGTCAAACAGATAGTTTAGTTGAGTAGTACACTCACTGTTCACCATTTAATTCAGAACGGTGTCGAGCATGGCTTAGTGCTGTTGCTCTGTGAAGTTATTTTAGTATGTTCTTTAGACCCTGTAGTCGCTATCGAAGGATTTATTTAATATCCATGTGCAACTCACAGATGAAGAGGAATAATGCTAAAATTAGCGAACAAATATAAGTTGTATATATATATGTATTGCAAATTCATCAGGTCAAGTATAAAGAGGAACAGATTTACAAAACGTATCATTAACAATGCAGCGGGTAGGCAAAAGTCTCCTTGAGGTATCAGTGAGTGTGGAAAAGGAACATGTGACAAGTTTTTAAGAATAAAACAAATTAAAAAGCACACAAAACAAGAAGTCAAAAATGGAAGCCTGGAGAGCCTAAAAATGAAAAAATGTGTGCGAACCATTCTTTGTAAAAGCAAATGAGAAGATTAAAAAATCCGAAAATGTACAGACAAATCAGTTTCTACTGATAAAGATGCCATAGGGCATCGAAACATCTAAAACAATTAGAAGTTTGAGGAAAGAAAAACATTGTGTTTTTTTGTTTCCCATCACCTAAGGACCATACCCCAAGAACGCCCCCCGTATATACAGCAAGGTCCAAGAACGACGCACGTTTATATGTAGCAACTATATATTGGCTATATTAATACTATGCTAAACAGTAATAGAAAAAATAGATTTAGGTAAAAAAATACTGTGTGCGCGAAGAGATCGTTATAAGTCTAAAACGAGAACAGAAAATGGTGTAAAAGATAGGCTAGTAGGAAAATAAATGCAAAAAGTGAACCTAAAACAACATAAGAAATTAACATACTAACCAGAACATAGAAACAAAACAATATAGAGAAAGTGTGAGGTATAAGATAAAGTGAGGAAAGAAGTTAGGCCACTAAAGCAAGAAGAAAAAAAAACCAGAGATACCTGAGGAAGAAATCAAGTAATAACCAAAAAGAAAAAAACCAAAGAAAATAATTTGTGCAATAAAAAAACGAAAATTCATGTTTTTTTTGCATATCGAGGGCATTATTAACTTTGAGAATTTCAAAATTTAATAAACAGGTATGACAGTCCAACGATCGTTCGTTCTATATTAAAAATCAAAAGAAAAAATCAGAAGACAAACCTTCTATATATCAAAAGAAAACCAATCTTAACGATTATGCCAACTTTAAAGTCACAAACTAGTCAATAATTCAAATAGAAAAAATTCAGTGGCTTATTGTGCAATATAGACACGTTTCTCGCATATTTTTCTGGCAGTTTTCCTCTACATTCAATGGGTAGCTAATACCCTATTGTTCTATTGATTTCGGTTTCCTTATCTTTTCAATTAGGTCGACAAATAAAATAATGGCAAATGTTAAGTCGTTAAATCGCATTGTTTAAAAATTTTCCAACAACTTTACGAAAATTTGGCAAATGACAACATGCGCTCAACAGTTCTTTCTAAGCCTTATATCCATTAGCAGTTGAACTATTTTTTCTGAAAACCCTTATTTTGCGTATAAAAATATTAAATAATCTACCTAAATGTTTATTGTGCTCTTCACAAACTACAAAAACTTATTATGTGTACTTGGATGTGTGTATATGTAAACCTACCTACTTAACCTTAGGGTAAATGCGTATATTTTTGTGTTAATATAGAAAATTGATGTTTTTTTTTTTATTCAGGTAAATAAAGGTCTAATCCAATAAGTTTTTTTTGGCTGATGGAAGATCATTTATCGTCAATAATAATTAATTTTGCGTGCAGCAATTAAAGAGAGGAAAAATGCTAATATATTTTATATAAGTATGAGTAATTACTTCAGCAGAATACTGAAAAAAATACACAAGGAATTCCGCATGAGAAAAGTAAACAGCATGTAACTTCAGCGTAACGATAATAATCGCAAATACGTAAATACATGATGTTTACGGTATCAAATTGTAAGATTAACTTCGTCATGTAAACAATTTGCACACGTGAATCCGTATAATAACGTTGTGAAATGTTTAAAAGTCGTAACGTCTACGTCAAAAGACCTTGTTACGTTTTTGGAGGTATTTTAGATTTTGGACACACGTAACTGCGAATTTTAATTATCTCTATCTACGTATCTGTAATTTAACCTTCATTCAATGGCGACAACTTTATACAATTAGAACAATCATTCATATTGCATGTGTTGTTAAAAATTATCAATGTATAAGGAAATCGTTTTTCGTATACGTATTATATGTATTATTAGGATAATGTATTATTGGGATTAATAAATACCAATCATAATATTCAAAACTTTTATTATTTCAAGACCATTTTACTGCCCAAAGTTATGTACATATTCATCAGCTTACACTACTAGACGAAATTAAATATTATTATTGCATGCGATCCGTATTGCGTTTTTATAAAACGGAAGTAAAAACAATACAAAATCGGGAACTAAGTTATAAATAATATAAACAAACAGATCAGACAACGCATCACCTTTTACTTTTAAAAATAATCCGAACACAAAGCTCAAGTAACCGATACACGACCATAGTGCTCCTGATTTTATTAATAGACTAAAACATATTTCAGTAACAAAATGAATATAATCATAGCATTGAAGGTGAAACACTTAACCTGTAGGTTTGTTTTAGTTATCCCAGATCCAAACGGATTTTTTTAAAGTTAAACTAGCATATACTGATATTTTTAGTTACAAAAATACTCAATTGGTAGTAAAATGCGTGTATATATGAATAGAGCATGCAAGCAATTAAAATTTCGCTAAACCACCTAAACGTAACTAAAGCCAAATCTATATCAATCGTAAACTGAAAGGGGATATCTCTTTTTCACACCTATAAATTTCTTTCAGCTAGCGGGTTGCTAACCTAGAATGCCCTATGTAATTACCTATTATAAAATAGAATTCAATTATCTAAATATATTTACAATAATGTACAGGACTAAAAAGCAATGAGTGTTTATGTAACATGTGCTAAGAATAATTTTTCGGGAAAATTAATGATGCAATTTGAACAGATATACAACAATGTGTTTAACCTGTTATACTAAGAGAACGACGTGCCATATTAACTATGGTACGGGAAACAAACAAAAATTTCAGCTCTAAATTTAGCATACTTTAAGCAGAGTAGAAAAAAAATCTTAAGTCACGCATTGAGGCGGTTTGCTATTTTTTGCTACATATTTTGGGTATTCCACCATAACACCCTTTTTTCCTGGTGTCCCACTTGATGTTGCAAATCGAAAATGTCATATGAAACAAAAACGATAATGTCAAAATACAATAAATTCCCTTTAGGTAGTTCTCAAGACGATAATGGAAAAGTTGTTACAAAGACACTGTGTGACCGCCCAAAACGGTCACACACGTAAACTTTGTGTGACCGTTTTGGGCGCTCGAGCCCTTTCCAGACGAATTTTTATTTTTTTTTGCTAACTTTACAGTCAATAGTGCGAAATTAGGTCTCCAACATTAAAGGGGACACCGACTAGAGCAGAAATACCCAAAGTAAATAGTGAAAGTACCTACACAAGCTTTGAATACAAGACAGTCACGTTTTGGCATTTGAAGATGTTCCGTTATAGCTCATGGCGAATTATTACAGTTGACTTACTGTACGACCTCCTCTTTGCACATAAATTCGCTATTTTTATGACGTTTGTTATCTCTTAAACGTGTGCCCATATGTCGATTAATCTGATGTAATATTAGCAGGCTCTTATCTCGTAATAATGTGCAACCTTGGTACGTATGTATTTAATATTATTATTGAAGAAAAGATAAGTGGAATTTGAATTTAGGAAGTACGTGTCAAGAATTTTAGTCAACCCAGTAATTATGGACATAATAAGTGGTGATATGTAAGAAACGACGTTGTATCTCAAAAGATAATTAAATATAAGTAGGAAGTATTGCAGGACTGTAAAATTTTGCAACAATAATTATTAAATACTAAAATGCCCTTTGAACCTGCAAAGGAGCTAAAATTACTGAGCATATAAACAATACACCTAACGCCTTCTTTTTACAATATGACCTAAAACTGAAGTACAGTTCTATTAAAATATATAAATAAAACTAGAGAATAATCTTCCCTTCTTAAACAAAGTCAATCCCTGAAATATTTAGGCAAACCACTAATTCCACTAGCTAACTACAGTAAACTTACGCAAATACCTATCAGATTTTAAAAGCCTCGTGTTTGCTAAAATATTTATTTTTAGTTTTTACACGTCTTCGATGATGTATCTCGATATTAGGTGTGCTTTCGGTCTGTTAAAGTGATCATTATGTATTTTCTCTTTTTTCTATTAAAATAAATATTGAAAATGAAAGCAGTCCAAGATACAAAAAGGTACATAATTGATCAAAGCGAGGTTAAAATGTACTGACAAGTAGATGAGCAACCTTATAATCACAGATAAAAAAAATAATACTTATAGCTAATAGTAACCTTAGAAAAAAAATACGATCATGTACAATTTTTATTAATATTAGTAAGCGTAGAAGAGCTGGTCATACTCAGGCAGGGTAATTTAAGTACATTGAATCGAAAGCGTTCATTTGTTTGAAACTGACAGTCTTAGACATTTTTGAATTCCTATAGAGTCTTAAACAACCTGTAAAATTACAAATGGCACCTAGTTATTGTAATATAAGTTGTTATTGGCATTGATATAAATAATTTTGATAATACAGGTAGATATCTCTAAAGTAAATTGATATACGGCTAATCGGCGCCGTTATTCCTAAAACTCCAGGTGCCAAGATAGTGGTGAAAACATACACAGGAACTAAATAAACACTTTATAGAACAAAAATTAGCAAATTCGCATTAGGTATATACTTTCATATAATTTCATCAGCACGAAAGGTGTGGCTGCTTGTTAAATTGGTATTGCTCAATTGTTCTATAAATATGTCCTCTCGAATTTGTAAATACATTAATGCACAACGTGGCTAGAGACTGTCATTGAAATGAAAACACTAGTAGGTACACTAAACAATAACGCTTTTAAATAATTAAAGCCTAATCAGTTTTAAGAAAAATATCCACTCTCGATTCAATGGCGAGGTACCGTTTAAAAAAGAACGTAACCTACATTTAAAAGGTTCTATGTAAACAAAAATTTACATTAAAACAAACAACAGTGTTTGCTTTCCCAGCTGAACGGTATGTTCTGTTGCAACCAGTGGTTTGATGTGTCAGAGTTTCTTTGAAGCCCAAAAGAACGGGTTGGTGGTTACCTTCGCTGATGTAAGACTACTCCGTATCCCGAGAGCGTTAATTTCCTGAAAAAATTAGTCACTTGTAAGAATTTACTAAAGACTTAAGTAATGAAAGGTTGGTGAGATTGGCAAACAAATATAGCCACTACATCCTCCTGCGCTTTCCGGTATTTAAATTTCAAAAAATAATATAAATATTTATAAATGAGGTTCCTGAGCGGAAGTTCCACATTACGCTTTCTTATAGCAATGCCATTGACAACCTCTACGTATATTCAGCAGTAAACTCATTTATCACAACATAAACATTTTTTTATTTTATTTGTTAAATTGCTATTTCGAAATCATACAAACAGCGACTTAAAGCAGTTATTCTGGAGGGTAAACAAAGCCTCTTATTTTATTGTATACTCGTATAAATTGCTTTGTCGCAACTATTGATTGAATTTTTATGTTGCGTAACAGCAGTTAACTTAAGTATCGCTGCTTTCTATGTTATGCTTTCTGGTACCACGTGGGCAATTTTATGCGTCTTCCACGGAATTTTATGTGATAGATTTGAATCAATTCAACAGAATACCTAGACATTTAAATTAACGCTACAAAGTTGCTCGTGCAGTATTTTTGTTTTCATATTTCATCTGACGCAATTAAGCTACAATAATGTGTTTTCCACAACAGACCGTCAATATTTTGTTATGACAAGAAAACAAGTCAATCAAGATTATTCCCGATGCGATAACCAACAGTGATAAATGCACCTCAAATATTCGAGTAGGTACCAATCTGAGATATGATAATGACACAAAAATAAGACGGTATGGTGATTCACCAACTAAAGAAATTTCTTTAAAAATGCCCACCCAATGTAGGCCCATTTGAAAATTCAACCTTGCTCTAAATGTATTCAAGGATTTGTTTACATAAAATTGATATTATGTATTCGCATTTTATCAAATAAAGAGTAGGCTTAACATCCACCAGTGGCCAATTTTTGTTAGGCGAATTATTTGCTTGTAGTATTGTTTATTTAATTACAAGCAAGCAATAAATGAACGACCTTTATGACCTACATGATGCAACAGCGACATTTTTAACTAGGTATTTAATCACTCCAGTAACCACAGTCGTAGTTAAATAAAACAGACCAGAAAAAAAAAATCTACACGGTACTTAAATTAAATATAACTGAAACTGGTAATCATGGAAAATGCCTATTTAGTGGAACCTTAAATTGTGGGATCAATGACTTATTTCATTAGTCACTTTAGTTCAGTATCCTCCGAAGGTTCATAGATAAATTACTGGAATTATCAGAATTTTAAGACTTGAGAAAATGTTAATAAATTATTATAGACAATATTTGTAAAAGGAGAGGAGAGTTGTATAGTAATTAAATTTCAAAATAAATATTTTTCAATAAACAACTCAGTTTGGTGCTATTCACACGCCACTGGCATCATCTATTTTATGGATGTTTGCTATCCACTCTTAAAAGAGAATTTGTGAAAACATGTATTTATGAATCAACACAATTTGAAGGGATGCGTTCATATGACACGAGGACATGGCAAATATTGAAAACACACTAAAGGCTGAACATGGACGATCCTACATGCAAATTACTCTCCCCCTAAGGAGTAATTATAACTCCGAAGTTCTTGGATGCAGGATAATAAAACCATGTTATACTATATTTTTTTTTTTGCAACTGGTACTTTAGAACTTTACACACGTCAGACATCTTTCTTATTGTATTGTTTACCTCTCTGATTTGTTGACATTCAGTGTGGGTGTGTGTGCTTAAACTCCCTCTAAAGCTAAACTCAAATAATATAAAAAAGTGAAAGTAATTGATGCCGTGTGCATAGTTGCAAACAGATAGTTGGGAAGGTAACGGGTTTGTATGTTTCAAGAAAAAGTTTGGTTTTGGCCTTGAGGTTCTCAGCAGTTTTGGTCCTGAAGTTTTCATCAGAGCCAAATTAGCAAGCAAAAAATTTAAAAAAATAGACGTCTTTGGACGCGTTAGACTTTGTTAATTCCAGCCTGACAAATTGGTGCTGATGATGGAGGAGTACAAAAGCCGTTTCTTCCCCAATTATCAATTTGATAGTCAAATACTAATGGCTCTTGGCTATAACTTAAATACTTTAAATCATAGTTGTCGAACAAAAATCTCTAAGCAATATGACCAAGAAAAACGCTTTAAAAATATGTTCGTTCCTGCAGAGTTCCCAGTTCTACTTTAAAAGAGGACATTATAAGAATTATGAAGGACACCCTTACATCTGATACAATTTTTGTAGTTATTTTATTCCAGCGTGAGTGGTTTTCATTCATCAGCCCACTAAAAAGTTAAAATTTTCTCATAATAGCTAATTTTAGGGGCAAATGTAACAAGTCAAGAATTGTTCAGGTATTAAGGATGTACCCAAAAACTACATAAGATATAAGGGTTGTCCTTAAAAATTCCTATGATGTCCTGCTTCTGAGTGGAACTGACAATGCTGTAACAAAAGAAAATATTTTTGGTAATGTTCCATAATTAGGTAGAAATCGCCGAGGTAATTACTGTAAAATTTCCAAGAATATAAGACATCCCAAGAACTAAACTGTGCAATAAGTGTTAATGGCAAATTAAATTTTAGAACACAAAATTATAAAATATATAGGTAGTATAATAGGTTGAGAATCTACTAAACTTTCTACAAGATGATGCCAGTGGATTACAATTTATATCATTTATAGTTTCCAAGAAAAAGACAAGCCTTATTTGACCACCCAAAATATTTAAGTATCTAATCTGGAGCTCACCTTGAGTTTAAACCTGAACTCCAATTTGAATTATAGGACTGGGTGCAACAATGCTTCTCAAACCCTAATTTGAGAAATATTGATCAAAAAAAAAAAGAAAACTTGAAAAGTCAAAACTCGAAAGGGGAGACAATCCTAAGAAATCACAATAACTCGGCAATAAACTAAAGAAATACTGGAAATGTTGGATGATTACTAAGAAATCCTGGACTATAGTAATCTCTGAGGTAATTAGTGTAAAATTTCTAGGAAAATAAGACATCCCTTAAACTAAACTGTACAATAAGTGTTAATGGCAAATTAAAGTTTAGAACACAAAATTATAAAATATATAGTCTAATAGATTCAGAATCTACTAAATTTTCTACAAGATGATGCCAGTGGATTACATAAAAAAGGTTAAACTTATGTTGATAAAATAAAACACTGATTTGTTATTGAAGGTTTAGCATTTTACTTCAATTTGATATGATTTTTAGTTAGACCATGTGACGTGCGGGTTATTTTTCAAGTTCTAGGCCGGCAAAAATGTTAAATAACTGGCAAAACTGGATGTAACTACTCTGGAAAAAATGCAAAACTGGATCTAACTACTGAGAGATTATATTATTTTTTCTAATGCTGTCAAAATGTCAAGTTTTTTTGTCCCACTAAAATGGTAAATTTTATTACCTTTATGTGAAAATGTTAAATTTTTTTGGTCGATAGTTTTATTAATAATATTCTCTACTTAACCATTATTTGGGAATTGATTTAAAACTTGTGGTCCCAAATCTTCCTTTATGGTTTTGAACATATGCTTGGTATTAAAAATCATGTGAGAACTGGTAATACTGAGGGTTATACCAAATACATCAACCCATATCTAAGTAGTCTTAGAACTGTAGGTAAATAGATAATAAAAAATATATACATTGTATACATAAAAAAACAAAAATACTTAACAGCAAAATAATTTTGTTTTCTACTTGTGTAGTTAAATACAAAATTCATTATAATCCCTGTGGCAAATAACGTAAATTTTCCACCAATATTATTTCCTATAACTCTGAACATAAACATGTCTAGGACAGGTGAGGTTAATTATTGTAAAGGACAAAACAAAAGTTTTGTGCAAGTATCTAGCTATTGTGTTTAAGGCACAAAAGACCAGCATTAATTATCTTTCGTTAATTCAAATCGATCATAACAACAAGGCAATCAAAACAAAGGCACGTAAATAGAGAGGGTAATGTTATTGCTACAAAGTCGTTTTGATTAATCATCACTGAACGTAAACAACGGATTGCAAAACAAGGGCATTACAGTAAGAAAGCTGTAAATTGGAATCAACAAAATGTTAAATGAGCGTAAAACTATTAAAATAACTGTTTATACCTGCCTGCCTCTCCAGCGCTGAATTGAGGTTTCCTCTTGCAGAGAAGACACAAAACTTTGTCTGTAGATTGACCAGCAGTCTGGTATTTAGAAAACATCATCACACAGAAAGATTCTAAGAGGAACTTGATAAATAACTAACAAATTGCGTTCTCCCAGTTTGATTAATTCTCTTTATAGAGCCTGAGAACAGGGCTCCTGGAGGACTCCTCATCTGACTCATAATAAAACTTCTTGGAAGTGAAACCCAATTGTACTCTTCGTACAGCTTCATTGATTAATTTCTCTGATCTCAACAATGCTTGCAAAAGTTCATATGGGTCCTGTTGGCTAAGATCCTGGTGTTTATTTTTATGTCGAACACAGGTTGCATCACATGAATCACCCGGTATACGGTATGGCGACGCGCGGGACAACTTCCGTGAAAGGTGACGGCAGGGTATTGCCTTCATAGGAGGTGGGCCAGACAGCCTTAAATTCTCCTTAATTTCTAGTACCAGGCCTTCAACATCAGACGAGGATATTGCTATGTTAAAATTTGGTTCCTTAGAAGGAATGGGGGCAGTCATCTTAGGAATGGAGCACACTTCTGCAGACGGCATTTCTATGATACTTGATCCTAATGACTTGTTTTAAACCGCAACACTGAATTGTCTGCAATGTTTACAAACACAATCAGACCCAATTGAAACAGCAACCTCTTAGCAGCAGAACCAATACCAACGAACTAAATAATAATAAAAGCTCAACGTCACAAGCTTGATATTTAGTTTCGCCAGTGCGCGTACTCGCAATTCGCTTTCGTAACAACACTACAGCTCGACCTAATGCAATCTCAAACCCAAAGCACTGAAACTGTCTAAACGCGTCCTGGTTAACCTCCTTTATTGTTTGTTTGGGTTGCTTTCACAAAAACATGCGCGATCGAAAAGTAGTCCCAGGCCCAGGTAAACAACAAATTAAAAATACCACATATTCAGAGAATGATCCCTTGAATAATGTAGGGCAAAGTTCAAATTTAGAAATATAGATTTTCCTAGAATAAAAATAAAATCGAACTTTTTAAATAAAAGTTTACAAAATGCGGTCAGCAGACACAGACATTGTCTTTCATCCTTTTCTTTCTCAGACAGGCACCGTTAACGGCCATTTGTTAATAAGGACAGCCTCAGTTGGTGCTCCTTATTTAACAAATCAAGATTTCTACAGGGTGCATCCGATAAGATGCCAAATAACTTGCCAAAGCAGAGAATTTTGTTTTATTAACTGGACTTTGATATACCTCGTGTTCATTAAAAAACGTCATCTAGAAAGCTATGAATTTTTGACATAATGAAAGTCAACGGATTTTTTTTCTTTCATTCTTTCTTTTGACATTTCACAGCAAACTAGAGGCCGTTTTCAAACAAACACCCCTACATGGCAGCATTAGCGGCTCATAACATCTTAAACAGCTTGAAATCTATAAACGCTTTGTCGTTAAGTTTCGCCTTGGTTTTTCGGTGATAAGTTGATCCCCTTATAAACAAACTTGACTTATTTCTGATTTTTTTTCAAAAAGTTCATTCTCTGCCAGTAACGCCTTGCGGTACGTTTTCTTGGCCCACTTTCTAATGTAGATTCTCCTAATGGAAAAATATAGTTTTAGAAAATGATTTATTCTTCACACTTTTTATATTTAATTTTTGTAGACCCTCAGCTCAGCGAACAAAAAGTAGCTTCTATAATAATATGTTATTTAAAAGAACCAGTACTTCAAATTTTGTTTAATTTTGCTCTTAATTGAGGAATTTCTGATGTCAGTTGCATAAAGACATTTAAACCATGGGCAATATTAAATTTTTCGGCGCTTCAAAGCGAACTTTGACATGAATGCCTTTAGTGCCATATTTCTCACAAACTATTAATGCTACAAATAATTTCAAAAATACGTTTTTTATGTAGAATTAACCAACAAAATTATAAAGTTGGTCAAAAATTAAAAAAAAGTTGAGAGAACTAAAAGAAAATTAAAACTATTAATAGGCTAAATAGCTAAATTTGAATTTCTTTATGCCACTGACATACAAAATATTACTGAATTAAGAATTTGATGTACCAAAATAGAAAAAAAGATATCCCCGTTTTTGAAATAAAAAATAAAAACTACTTTTTGGATGTTATCTTTGAAGAACTCAAGCGCACTGGAGAGACCTTTTCGGACACATGTTTAGGTATAAGAAATGTTTTATGTTTTTTCTTTAATGTAGAATCATACCCTGAAATATGGCATAGGAATTTCCGGATACCCTGCATACTATTTTATTGAACACAGATCCCAGCCACCTTGGGCTAACTTCTTCAAAGAAGTACATATATGAAATTAATATTATATTAAGAAAGTATCAAGTCCAAGAGGTTTTCCTTCTTTCATTCATTTTATTATATTTTTAATATATTTATAATATATTACGAGGATGAGGGAGGGTGAAAAGTATTTTTCACCTCTAAGTCATCATTTACTTTAATGAGTTTTCCAAGTACCTACCTAGCTGTTTGGTGTATGTCTTTAAAGTGACCTTCAGCGCAGCCTTATTATTTATTGGTGTTCCCTCATTATTGGTTAATGTGATTACATGTTCATCCTTCGACCTTAACCTTTCATTGTATTCTTAAAGCTATTGTGTTGTGCTTGTCATGTCACAATTTCTACTTCAATACTATTTTCTTTCTTATCTCGTTCCGAAGCTGCTCGAAGCTTTTTTTAATAGTTTTAAGTTGAATCTGTTAGATAGGCCCCCTATATATGTCAGAATCTTTGAATTTTTGTCTTTGTTCCATTAATTTGCGATGGTCATCCGAATTGTTGTTAATAATAACGACTTTAATCCCACATAGCAAAAAATTATTCCAAGCATATACCTGGTAGGACGATACACGTTGTTGTCTATATACCAGGTATATAGGTACTAGAAACATGTCGATATATATGCCTGGCATATTGATTTGGCCAAAAAGTTTATGTTCCTGGAATATATCCTAATTTATAGGAAGGAAACATTAAATATGCTTTTAAGTATCTATATACTTTGTGATATATTAGAAACTCGAAATATATACGCGGTATATACCCAGGATTATGACTTAATATGTGCCTATCACGTCCTTGATGAGTGAACTGCTCAAAAAATAATTGGGTAATAAGGTTTTTTTTAAAAAGAATAACCGTTGTATCAAATTAGAGGTCACCATCGTCTTTCTTGGAAGAAATCAGCTGAAAATGAGTACAAACTCCATAGAAACATCTTCGGAAATAAGGATTTACTAGAATCATGTAAACTTGAGCTGATTGGTGTAGAGAATGTAGAAAATTTAAAATAATGTCAACTACAATTTTTTTCAGAAGTCAAATGGGGCATTATCAGCTTTACCAGTAACTGGTAAGACACAAATAGAAGTTGAAACTTTGGCATTTTTAATAAAACAAGTTTTCGAGTTTTTAGTTGCATGAATTACCTATACAAATAGCATTAAATGAAAATCAGAATTGTAAATACTTAATATGTGGATTACATGACATATTAAAAAAAAATTGAATATGCCATGCACGTTCTGAGCATATTTCAGAGGAATGTGAAAATATGAAAAGTTGTTCATACTTTTTAGGACTGACCAGGCTGGATATATGAATATATCTACTTTTCTTGCTATGTGGGATACAGATGTACAATGAAAATAAAAGAACAATTTTTCCCAAAGTCACTAAATAGCACAAGCCACATATTGTTATCGTAGAAAGACACATCCCAAAATGTCAATTTTTCAAAATATTTCTGTATCATTAAAATCAAGAGTGCCATGAAAAATCAGTTTGTATCTTCGAGCGTTTCACAAAAAAGTAGCCCCCACAACCCTTTGTGAAAACCATATTCTGGCAATATACAGGGTGTCCCATAAGCACATGATCGAACGGATATGGCGACATACCAGGTTAGTTGACAAGAAAACAATTTGATCAAACTTTTAGTAAGAAAAAGTTTCTGGTTCTGTTGCTATTGACAGTCAAAGTTCAAGTCAAGCCATTCCAAACTTTGAATATAAATCTTTAATATTATTATTATTATGTGTGTGTAGCAAGTTCTTACAATAATTTTGAAGAAGATGGAGTTGGCAATTTTCAGATAATTTAACCAAATATAACTGTATACTAAGTGCTATAATATTTTGTCATAAGTTAGTTTTTAATGAAAGTAGAAAGATCATGTCTATGAAGTTCTACATAAGTGACAAAGACATTTTGGATTTAGCTGTTTAAATAATTTAAATAATCAATTCATTCTTAATAGAAAAAATTAGTAGATGTTTGTAATATAAAGGCTTGTTTTCCGCATATACCACATTCCAAATGGCAAGCTCAACGAGCGCCTCCTCTAAATTGTAACATAAATATAATTTTATTAAAAAAAAACTGGGATATGTTCATAGGAATATGTGAGGCATCTTAAAACTATTTGGGAAAGCAGGCAGAGTCTGTGATGTCTCCACATTTCTACATGGGTCCGCTGAAGGAAATGTCCTGCTAAGGGGAAGGGTTGAAGGAAACAAGTTCTTGATCACCAGAAATTAAGGGTTTATAAGTAAATGTTTCGTTTTTAGTAAGAATCAAAAAACAATGGCAGAATAATGGACATGTCAATAACAGCCAACTTTGTAAAGGGAAGAGTTTAAAAATTCAGAATTAAAGCATCCTGATTATGAGATCACATAATAAAATCCTGCTAAAATCTTTCAAGTTATTGGGTGCAATATTTCATGGGTGCATTTTTCATTGCACCCATGAATGCATTTATGGGTGCATAAATGCATAATATAACCTTTTAACATACAAAATGCTCACAGTAATAAAATGATTCCTTGAAACAGTAAAAGTACGTCTTTGGCTTGCCAAAGAACTTTACTAAGGGACAGTTAGAAAAATTTTATTTTTGAATATAAATACCTGATGTTCCTCAAAAGGCTAATAAATGTAGAACTAACCTTCCGCACATGGGTCATGTGGGGGCTCTCCACTCTCCACTTACAGGTCCTCTGGACTTCCATTAAAGATGCAACCCACAGCCTGCAGGAATAAGCAGAGCAATTGGGAAATGAGTCTGTTCGTGATCTTTGCATTTTCTTCCTAAAACTATTCAAATCCAAAGATGTTAAGAGCCCTGAAGGAAATATGCACTACATACCCCGTTTTAGCATCATTTAATACCATTGAAAACTAAAAAGATTCTCAGAAATAAAAACCTAACGACAACACCTTTGCACATTTCTTCAATTTTCAACTTTTTCAAGTTGGCGCGAGTCGCCCCCTAATCATTGACATATGACATTAAAATGACAGCGGACACATGTAGGACTTTTAACTTCAACAATGCTAAATGTTCAGACTTCAGAGTAATAGGAGTTCTCTTATAGCGTATTCTATTGGTAAAATTAGTGCTACACTAGAATCGCACGAGGGCTGCACTCGTTCGTTGTTAGTGGAGTAAAATTGCAAAGTCAATGGACACTGGAGACCGATTTTATGACCTTGAAATATCTTTGGCTGAAATTTCCCAATATTAATTGTACAAAAGCATTGCAAAAGTAAAGAAAAATGGGTGATTTTGCAATAAAATTAAAAATAAATAATCAAATTGAAACTGAAATAATTAAATAAGTTCAGGAAAAGTGCTATCCAAACTCACTAAATATTTACTGATCTATAATACCTGATCGTCATTGAAAAGATCAATGACATTTTTCTCAAAGAATATTTTGAGCAAAAACTTTTCTGTTTCCAAAAGGACCAAATACTCTTCTTCGCTGAATTTCCCCTTTATTTTATTAAAGTTACAGTCGCGCAGTGTCCCCCCGCTAATCGGTCGTTGCGTGGGGGCGGCTGTGGTTGAGGCTGCTCTGTTGCCGTCGCCGCCGTGTCTGCGGAGATTGGACTACGTGGATGTTCTAAGTCCAACGTATAAGCATGTGCCAAATCTCTTTTACCACGCTGCAAGGAGGACCCAACTCTCGGAAAGGATCTATCTATTTCGTTGTCCCTTAGGTCGCTAATTATGGGAGCAAAAGGCCGATAATTAATCCGTGACGTTTCATCTTTGTAGCGAAAAAACACTTCCGTGATATTGCCAAACGGATATAAAAACTAATTGAATGGTAATTAATTACGATAAAAAAAAAACAATTGTCAGTCTTCTCAGGAATCTGAAATAAAATAGAGGCGGACGTGAACTTTTTGCGCTAAGCTCAGTGGTGCCCAGAAACGTGCTTGACGGGTAAACGATTTCTTACTAAAATTGAAAAAGCAACAACAAAGGAAACTAAACTAACGACGCAATGTAGAAGAGAAAAGAATTCCCTGCCAGGTCGCTAGGATTCTCGTTATTATGGTGAGCAAAACACTACTATAATATATTAAATGTTTGAACTTCTACAACTACTCTACAAATAGTTGATTGCCGGTAGTCTCCTGCGTCTGCAAAGTATCCGCTATCTGCAAGAAAATGGCCTATTCAGGAAAAGGGCAGAGGTGGGTTGACACTATATTGCACAACCGAAAAAACACTCCACGAGACTTTTCGTAGGCAATAGGTAGTATTGCAATAAGCGGTTTAATTGATTTGGCACTAATTAAAAATACAAATAATTAGTGCGGCGGACTTAAAACGGGATTCAAAAAGAGGAAAAAATTACGATTTGGCGATAATCAGACGGCGGAGCCCAGGAATGACTTTTTTTCTCGCGGTAAAATTCGAATTTTTTCGAACTTCCCGGCTAGATCGTCGTTATTTTAGATCGTAACTCTACCGAATTCATAACAGTCTCCCTTTTTAGGTCATAACCCTTGCGAGTTCAAACGCGTCTCTCCGAAAATTGGAAGTACTTCTCATCCCCGAAAGGGTACTGCAGAAAAAATCGATTCCATCTTCGCCAGTGGCCACGGTATGGCGCTTCGGACGGTGCGGGCATAAGTTTATAGAAAATGAGCTTTTCTGGAAAATCTATTGAAACAAGGGGATTGAAAATGTGATCAGTGGACAGAGTAAATGATGCTCTTTAAAATGACACATGATATAGTTTAATTGGCAATTAAAGCTTTTTATTTAAATTGAGCGTTAATTTCCTGGCCCAGTCAATTAAGAAATAAAATAAATTGCTCGAATTTACATTCAAAGGATGAGAACTTAAAAGCTCTATGTGATGATAGAATAAGATTTTGATTTCAATTAACGATATTCGCGAAATCGCTTTAATTACTAAACTAATATTCGGGTTATCGGGTCACGACCAGGTCTGAAATTCTTTCAAGGGCCATAAACCGTTAAAAGGGCGCCTTTGCCTGTTAAAGAAGAAACGCAATTGTAGGGTTTCATCTTTTGTAGCCGGAATTCTCAAAAAATTATGAAAGTGCCTGTCCAAAAACTAACAAAAGAAATGCTCTTTGCAAATGCAAACAGAGAGGTCACTTTGCACAAGTTTACCTATTGGAAAAATATGAAATTATGCTTTTTGATCCTCCCCCACCCACCAATACCTATAAAATCGATGCCGCACCACCTACACGACCTTGCGCGGAACTGGCTGCACTAAGTGCAAAAAGTGCCACACTCGTTTCCCAATGTAACGCCCAAACTTGCACTAATTCACCAATGGTGTGAAACATTTGCTCTGTTGCGGCACTAATTTTACCAATGGAATAAGCTATTAAATAAATAATTTTAAATTGAGTATTGAATATTGAATCTGAATCGAGTTTACTTGAGTTTAGATAAGTATGCTTTTCTTTTATTGGAGCTGATTGATATTTATTAATAATAGACATACTAATAATTCATATATTGTTGGGAACATTGGAACCGAGCAATCTGAGTGATCCGATCCTATTGTTTCGCAATCACTATTACATACTTTAGGATAAATTCAGAAATTCAGATTATCCAGAATCATGAATCCTGGAATACAGAAAATTTACCGCCAAATTAAACCGCCATCCTTAGCCGTTGCCACAATTTTATTACTTCTAGTTAGTAGTTACCAGACAAGCACTAAGAAAGATATTTTTGTACTAACGAAGTTTGAAAGTTATTTAATTATATTATAAAAAATGAGTGGCTTGCCCACAGTTACTTATGTAGTCGATATAACTCGAGCTGTAGCTGTACTGGAAACTGTTGAAAGTCGTAGGAGAATAATAACGTGTAGATCTGTGGACTCTGTGGCCATCACAGCCCATGCGCATAACGGACTCGAGCAGGTTAGTACAAAACCCAAGAAAAAGCTTTCATCTTGTGTACAAACAAAATTTTCGATGCTGTGCCCTGGGCGTGCGCCCTTTGAAAGCGAATCCTCGTACCCTGAGCAGACCACGTTTTACGTTTTACACATTTCCACGTTCCATTTTGTTATAAGTAGTGGTGAGTGAGAGTGGTTGTGTCCGTTTCTCGACGACACACAACCACACAACCACGGTGAAATAACTCATTTAAAAATACAAAAAAAATTAAAAAATAGCTCAAAAAAATCCCCAAAAAAATTTAAAAATTACAAAAACCCAATCCAAAAAAATCGAAAAACAGTGGAAAACTAAAAGCAAACACTTTTTAATTTCGATTTGTATCTTACGGAAACGTTATATTTTGTGTAATCTACTACTTGATATTAGCCGCCTGTACCACCGACACAATCAAGCATGAATCAAGGGGCCCCAAATTACCCCATGGCGTCCTTGTACGTGGGGGACTTGCATTCCGATATCACGGAGGCCATGCTATTTGACAAATTCTCCACTGCTGGACCTGTTTTGTCCATTCGGGTTTGCCGTGATTTGATCACTCGTAGGTCTCTAGGGTATGCCTACGTGAATTTTCAACAGCCTGCAGATGGTAAGTTTCCATATGTTAAAAGCTTCCAATAGTTGTTAACCTCTTTGTTCTAAGTAAATGACCCTGAGATATCCACATGGTTTACAATCACTTTTCAGCTCACGCTATTATCGCTTTTTTAATATTCGTTCCACATTCCTTTCAACAGTCGTTTTACTTGAATTATAACTTTCTACATTATTTTCCAGTCACATGTTTTTCAAGCTTTTAAAGTTCCTTAGTTTTTAGGTTAAGAGCATTTTAATTTTAATGATTCATCTTTTTGCCTTCAATGCTCTTATCCATACACTTGGTTTTATGATTAACTCCAGACAAATCACACAAATACAGGAAGTTTTTAATGAAATTGCATTTCGACTAGTCTATTGTGGAATGTGTTATTTGTCATATGGTTTTTTTTCTATATTGAGTAAATCTACTTATTCAACTTTTATTCTAATCAAAGCACAAAAAAAAAAAATGCCAAGATTCAAGGGAACCTAATATGCATGTGTAGGTGGTTTCCATTTGTTCTCCAAAAAATCCAAAGATTAAAACGAGGCACACTGGTTTTCTAGGACTGATCAAACTTGCTCAACTGCATTCAACGTACTTATGTTTTAATATGTGTGATCGTCCAGAGAATGAGTAAATACCAAGTATGCAATCCACCGATAGACTTTTTACTCTCAACTTAAAAAATACTTTAGGTATGGATAGGCTCATCCATTAACCACAGATTCTTGTACTCCCTATATAGGGTGACAAAGTAACTTTTTAAAACATTTTTATTTAACAAGTCAAATATAATTTTATTTAACATGTCAAATATCATTTAATATGTTTTGTAACATATTTAACTTTTATTTTATTTTTGCAGTCTTTATTTTGGTACTTATTAAAGTTGAAAGGATTTCATTTTCTGTATGTTAAAGGTTCAAATTTTGTTTTTTTTTACAGAAACTCTAGTTAAAATATGAAAATAGCAATATTTATTTATTCAAAAACACTGCATCTGCGGATAGGGGTTTATCACCAAAATTTATATGACTTAGGGTCTTCTATAACCCCCTAAAGTTTTGCAACACCCTGTATGATCTGACTTCATGTGAGGCATATAGCTTAATTGATCATTCCAAAAAAGCTGATTTTGACAAACTGCTATGAAATATAACAGTGTAGTCAAACATACCAAATTTTCTGGTCGATGGTAGAAAGGGAAAAGAGCATAAGCAACAAATTTTGCAAATTTAGGTTTTAAGCACCATTAAACAGCATTTTTCTTTCTGCCTAGAATGATCTGACTTCCAGCTTTTTCTGGTAAATTATTTGTCACTTAAGCCAACTAAAGAATGGGGTATATAGTAGATTTTTAAAAGAGTAATTGAAACTTTGACTCCGTCTACTGTAAAGTTATTAATTTGTTGCTTATGCCCTTTTTCCTTTCTACCATCAATATGGAAATGGTGAATAACAATAGACAATTCAATGTTATTTATTGTTTTAGGATTATATAGCTTCATTAAAAAAATATTTTTCTATTATTATTCGGATTTTATTAACATTATCTTTACCCTTGTATAACTTACAATCACCTATAAATGAATTAAAGTATAAAAAATAGTAAAGTGGCAACATCGCAGCCAATTTATTAATTTTGAAGAGCATAGGTATTTGTTTTAAGATTTTCAGCACTTTAGCTTCAATATTATAAGTTCTGTCATGGATTTTTTGTCTAAAAGAGACAACTTAGGAATGTACTATAAATATATCTCAAATCAAACATGAACATGATCAAGAACAAGTTTTAAGTTTCATCTGAAATTTTCATTGGTTGGTCTGCCATATTGCCTTGGGGGCAATAATGTCAAATGACATAATTCTGGAATGGTCAATTGAATATATCTCATCTCATTAGAAAACGTCATTTAGAAGGTGTGTATCTTTTACAGAAAAGGATGACATAATTAAAGTAAATAGACTTTTGTTCCTTTATCCTTTTCTTTTGACATTTCACAGCCTACTAGGCTCTAGTAGGTAACAAGTCTGTAACAACCAGTTTATTATAGCAGATATTTAATATCCTCTTAAAACATATTGTTTTCTTTTTGTTCTATAAGGAGTTTCAGTTATAAAATTTAAAAAATCCCAATAAAAAAAAAATACAAACCTAAGCAAATTCAACAAACTGTTGAACCAGCGGTCTTTCCATGGGAAGGATTTTTATCAGTAACATGTTACCTCAGCTTAAAAATTTTTATCAGTAACATGTTACCTCAGCTTTTTTTGGTCCATTCCATTAATTGGTAAGCCTTTAAGGAGCTATCTAAACTCAAACAAAACCCCACACAATTTACAAATTAAAGGTAATACTGGCTAGAGCGTAGCTGTATATGACTGTGATAAAACCTACAAAGTTCCTGCTGGTTTAATACTCCAACCGTTAAGTATGCATTTGCTACATCTTAATTTCACTGTATTTAATTCTACAGCGTGTACTGGCTTTTTTCAAAAAGGCATCATGGATGTTTTCTAATAATTTCTTATCATTGAAAATGCTTCTGAGCAGTGAAAGGTATAAATAAATGAATTTTTCCTCTACATAAATGCCATCAACCTCGGAACGAAATTAACCATTAAAACATTATTTGCAAGTAAAGAAAGAATTACTGAATCAGAAAATGTTTCCAAAAGTTATACCTATCACAAAAAACAAAACTCGTTCTTGAATTTGCTACACTCAAACCGTATATAGTTTTCTACTTTTGCTGATTTTAAGAAACAACTTGTAACTATTATCAAGCAATCTCTATCATCTACTTACTCACACTTTAAAACTTACTGAACTCTTTGCATCCATACTCATAATATAAGGTGTAAACCAGTAACTTAAAACATTATTTGAGTGTTTTCACACCATTAACTTCTACAACACAACTTGTGATTTCATAAATCCAAATTTTGCTTATTACAGCTGAGAGGGCCCTAGATACAATGAATTTCGATCTGATCAAGGGAAGACCTATACGGATTATGTGGTCACAGCGCGATCCTTCTTTGAGGAAATCTGGGGTCGGCAATGTATTCATTAAAAATTTGGACCGCTCCATTGACAACAAAGCTATGTATGACACTTTTTCCGCCTTTGGTAACATTCTAAGCTGCAAGGTAGCCCAGGACGAAAATGGCACCAGCAAGGGATACGGTTTTGTTCACTTTGAAACTGAGGAAGCTGCAAATAAGTCAATTGAAAAAGTGAATGGAATGTTGCTAAACGGCAAAAAGGTGTACGTTGGCCGATTCATCCCCCGCAAAGAGAGGGAGAAGGAACTTGGAGAGAAAGCCAAGCTGTTCACTAACGTCTATGTTAAGAACTTTGGAGAAGATCTAACCGAAGATCAGCTTAGGAACATGTTTGAGAAGTATGGAAAAATTACCAGCTACAAGATAATGAACAAAGATGATGGAAAATCTAAAGGATTTGGTTTTGTCGCCTTTGAAAGTCCTGAAGCGGCTGAGGCTGCAGTCGAAGCTCTGAATGGAAAAGAAATTGTTGAAGGAAAACCCCTTTATGTTGGTCGAGCCCAAAAGAAGGCAGAACGCCAACAAGAGTTGAAACGTCGCTTCGAGGCGTTGAAGATGGAACGTCTGAACCGCTACCAAGGGGTGAACTTATACGTCAAGAATTTGGATGATACCATTGACGACGAGCGGCTACGTAAAGAATTCGCTCCATTCGGAACCATTACTTCAGCCAAAGTCATGATGGAAGAAGGGCGTAGCAAAGGATTCGGTTTCGTATGTTTTTCATCTCCGGAAGAAGCTACTAAAGCGGTAACAGAAATGAACGGACGTATTGTTGGTTCCAAACCATTGTATGTAGCTTTGGCTCAGAGAAAGGAAGACAGAAAAGCGCATCTGACCTCTCAGTACATGCAACGCATGGCAAACATGAGAATGCATCAAATGGGTCAATTCATACAACCTGGAGCTTCAACTGGCTACTTTGTCCCAACACTGCCTGCCCCCCAAAGATTCTATGCAAGCACTCAAATGGCTCCAATCAGAACCAACCCCAGATGGCCAGCTCAAACACCTGTCAGGCCAGGAGCCCAAGGAGGAGCTACGGCGTACGCTAGCATGACAAACACGTATAGGGCTGCTGCGCGACCACCCAATCAAACAATGGCAATGCGCAGCAATATCAACGTACCCAGACCTATTACAGGTAATTATATGGTTTAGACATGTCGATATATCGATAATGCGCATAGGGGTATACGTTAGTGTTCAATGTAACTCAAACTTCAAATACCCCTAAGTGTGTTGGAAGTAATCAAACTGCGATATATCGATGTATCTAATTGCAGGCCAACAGCCACCGAATATGCAAGGACGTCCACTTGCAGGACAAACAGTAGTTGCTGCAGCAGCTGGGAACAGAACAGCAGCTTTTAAGTACACCTCGAACATGCGCAATCCGCCCCAGGCGATGGGAAGTTTGCCAAGTGCTCCTGTTCAACAGGCCGTGCACATCCAAGGCCAAGAACCGCTTACTGCTACAATGTTGGCTGCAGCTCCGCCGCAGGAACAGAAGCAGATGTTGGGAGAACGTCTGTTCCCCTTGATTCAGCGCATGTACCAAGAGTTGGCCGGAAAAATTACTGGTAAGTTTCTAAGAATTTTCCGAAAATTGTGTATTAAGCGAACTCTGTTTCAGGAATGTTGTTAGAAATCGACAACACCGAGTTGTTGCACATGTTGGAGCACAATGAATCGCTGAAAAACAAGGTGGAGGAAGCTGTGGCCGTGTTGCAAGCTCACCAGGCCAAACAAGCTGCTATCAAAAAGGATTAATTCAAATAATTTTGATTAAGTAGACATATATTAATAATAAAAAAAATTGTAAAACTTCAAAACCTAAAAAAAGAAGCCAACGCAACCTATAAATAACCATATTGAAAATTACATTTAACTTACGTTCAATATTTTCATCTTTTGGACATGTAGATATAGTCGAAAGGATGAAAATCTTAGGGACAGGTATGTATTCAAAACGTTTATTACTTTTTCGTTCTGTATGTTTGAGGTCTTGAAACGCATTTTTTTGAGGTTTAGTTCGTGAGTCTTGAGTTTCTTGAAGTTTAGACGTGGACTAATCCCCGGATTAAGGGGTTTTTAGCATAGATTTTTGTTTCTATTATAAACTAAGACCGGGAAACGTTTATTTATTTTAATTGCATTATCTTTAATATTGTAGCCCAAGAGTGTATATTTTTAACTGAATTTGCTATAAATATTCTTTTGTCAAAAAAACCTGCGCTATAAATATTCTTTTATGGAAGAAACTTGCTATAAATATTCATTTGTCGAAAAAACCTGCGCTATAAATATTCTTAAAAACCTTTGGTTTGTGGCTTATAGTTTTTTTTGACATCATTAAACGTATTACTTGTAACTTTACGCAGTTTTAATTCCCATTGTGTTCATTTTCAGTAAATATTGATTATTATTTGTCATGTACAGTATAAAAAGATCCGGTTTGGTTTTAAAGTTTAAAATTCCATACATATGACGTATTTTGTAGGTAGTGGTTCACTGAGCATGGATACAGCGCATCTTGATAATGACGTTTGAGTGTCGATCTGTGTGTGTTTGAGAAAGAGCCAGCATATATCTTTGCGCATACACCCAACAAAGAAAGAAACATATCTGAACTTACCTGTCCTACCCATAGTTTTCTATCATTAGTGCCAGCTGCTCACGAATGAAGTGACTCACCAGACACATGTCGATGTCAGAGAACTAATCAATCGGGGCTGGGGCATACAACATACAAGCGTGCGTTATTGAATGAAATGAATCGGCGTAAAAATGCCATAAATGGTGTAATGTTTGCATAATCCTGGGCCTCAAGATTTCAACTTTCAATGTCTCTGTCTTTAATTACGGTGATAAAGATGTTAACATCAAAGTAATTGTGATATGACTAGTGTAGGCATAGATGAAGTTTTAAATCGTTTATCTATTAAGTTTAACAGAATTATTTACGATAGAGATTTTGTTGAATGTGTTAGTGAGGATTTGCAAACAGTTATTGATGATAAACATAAATGTTGGTAAGTATCGTGCTAATTTAATTGTTACTAAGTTAGCACAACCTATTTACTTTACATGGAACATATTAGGTATAGCCTTGTCACACCAGATTGTCCAGGATTCCTTTGTTCCTATATAGGATATACGTATGTATATAGGTGTACAAGGCTTCCTAAATATTATTACGTCCATAAACTAAAGCACTACTACATGTTGGACTAAAAAAAGTATATAAGTAATTTTTTTAGGGGAAAAATAGTTTTTTCTAAATAAAAACTTTAATACCTATAGAGGATTTTTTCTTTTACTAATAGATCTATATTCACATAATAGTTTTAACCTGCAAAATCCTATTGAGTAATTAGGAATTTTATCATGAAATATTTGACCACCAAAAGCTGGCAATTGCTCACCAACAGAAGGCAAATAACAAGTAGATCAAGATTAATTAATTTATGAAGGTCATTTTAAAGGTCTTGATATACTTAATGTGTCCTACCAATACTTTTTTTGCATCACTGTGAAATACCTACATGTACATAGAGTCCATTTCAAATAAATATTAATCTTGTAGGGTAAAAAATTGATATAGGTATAAATGAGATGAGATTTACATGGATGATATTAAGATTCCTAAGCAGAGTTAATGTCTATTTGAGATGAACTATATGTCTCATTCATTTATTATTGCCATCTACTTGGCATTGAAAATCTGACATTGACATTTTTATCATATCTTCAACATATGGTGAAGGAGATAGAGATATAAAAAAGGGAAGAATTGAAAGGCAAGTAGATACCTAGATACTCCATGTTAATTAGAAAACGTTATCTAGCATCAGGCTTTTAATTTTTTGATATATACATAATCAAAGTAAATGGACTTGTTCTTGTTCTTTTAACATTTAATGGCCAACTAGATGACATTTTCAAATGAACATCCCCTATAATAAATGAATGTGACATGCAGGCTGTTGGAGCAACAATTATAAAGAGGTAAAAGGCAAAAAATATGGCAATTGAGCTGTAGATATAGAGCCTTATAAAAGAGGTGTTTGTTAGGATGGTATTGGTTAAGATGGTACATCACATCATAATTTTTTTTAATTTGTTTCCCTGACCTGCTTTGTGTCCCTATCAGTATTGCCAACTCGAAAATTTAAATTGGCTCGCTTAAGCCACCAAAAACGCTCCCGGGGAGCGCTCATATCATTGAAAATCCTCGCTGTAATCTTCGCGCGATTTGCATGCGCAGCATAAAGTAATTAATATCGTTTTTGGCTCGATGTTTTAGAACAATCCGAGAGTATCTGTATTCTATACTGGCTGAACCAGATTTTAAAGTTAGAAACGGTCTCAGATTTCTCTAAAGCTGCAAGCAGATTGCTCTAGAGCTGCATACCTTTTTAGTTTTTTCTTTGAAGATTTTTAGTCGGAAGTTCGTTCGCATTACCCTAAATATAGAAGATTCTCGAAGAATTCTCGCATCAAGGCAAAGTTCCCGCCCTGCTCACATTAAGGATGAAATGCTCCCAAAAGAAGCGTTTTCGCTCGAATTGGCTACACTGGTCCCTATAGTCTTGCATAGGACATGCTGTATAAAACTGGAGTCTGATGCATCCATCCATTCAATGAAAAATACAAAAATAATTTTTGTAGATCAGTAAGAGGTTTTTATAGATTAATACAAAAAATTAATTTTGTATACCATTTTTTTTCTCATTGTGGATAGTTAATTTGAACATTTTAGATATTGTTGCGAATTCAGGGTTCAATAATTTCAGTGTAGCGATTTAACACGAAAGCCCCATTTATTTATCCACAAATACACACAAGTACATTTCAACTAATAAATAACTCACTACTTAGCCTTTTATTATGGTTTGGTTCTTTAGCTTACCTGTAGCTCGATTAAATAAGACTACTCTAACGGCGGCGCTATTTGCCTTTTATACAAAATCCTAAAAATACAGAAAAGCCTAGAATATTCTTGATAAGACTCACATAAAAAAATGTCATAAATAACTGCGTTCTAAGTAAAGAGAGCAATAAATCACTCGTGAGTTCCCACGCCGCAGCGCCCCGATACGCCGGGAAGGTCCATCCTCCATTGTCACTTCGCCTCCCAGCGTCGCTGCTCACCGTAACAATATTTTACATTACCAAAAACTAAATTTGGTCTCATCTTGTTTCCCATCACCTATAAGACCATACCCCAAGAACGCCCCCCCGTATATACAGCAAGGTCCAAGAACGTCGCAACTATACAAAAACTAAATTGTAATTATCTCAGAAACGGTTAGAGGTATGAATGTTTTTTTGTTCTGTAATACCTCTATTTGATGCAAAGGAGTTGAGAGCGTCAGAATTCAGGCCATAGTTTCTAAAAATACTCTCAAGTTATGGGCACCCTAACAAGAGAACAAACTTTTGCTTGAACTTCTCAATTAAGAGATTAAACTTCACATATATTAAAATAAACAATTTACATGTACAAGACCAACCCCTGCTTTTAGTGTACATCTAAAGTTGTAATTAACCCAATTTTGCTGACCTTTGTCAATAAAAATAAGTAGTAAAATAAAAAAAAATAACTTTAACACTCTTATGTTTCTCTCAATGGCTCTATTTTTTCCACCTGATCCTCACTCAAGGAAAAACATCCCTTGCAACGCTGCAATATATAAAACGACCTTCACAAGATAAAAATCATACCGCATATAGAATTATTATCTAATAATAACCGTTAAGTTGCCTTGTAACAAGGAAAAAGGAATTGGAATTCCAATTAACTGCTGGTGAAAGTTACAGCATAATGTTCGGTTATGTAAAACAAAAACCGTGTTGCCGCATTGTTGATGGAGCATCTAGGACGGTGTTATCATGCTTTCTTGAAGCTGCAAAAAAGAGACAAAACGGCTTAATTTAAAATCTCTTACACTCTTTTTCTCTATTCTCTAACTACCTGTTTGCCCAAAAAACCATCTACACCTCTTATGTGCACCTATCTACTACCTATGGTATGACATGGTTAAATAATTAATTAAGTCCTATCTTGCAACATATTTTAATTTAAAAAAATGACGCTCAAACTTTTTTATATAATAAAAATACTCTCTTAGTTGATTTTATTAATTATTAATACCTTGAAGCATAAATTTTCGAAATAGGAAACGGCCCTACAAAAAATTAATTATTCCTAATTGATGGTTCATTTCCTAATCATAACAAACTACCTACTCTTCGTAGAATAATTTCCATTTAGGAAGTGTGGATGGTAAAGAGTAAAAGTGATTTTGCATAGGCCGGCAACGATGCGGCAGTAGCAAGATTTTACTTTCATTATTATTACTTTCAGCGTGTTAGTCTTTCCGGCGCTCAGTCCGAATTATCTAAGATTAGTAAAGTACCAAGCCAAATTGTGCGATCTTGCTGTTATACCATTGGGCAGTGGCAGTGCTAAGTCAGTCGGAGTATGCCATAAGAAATATTTTTTGTAAGTGTTTCTTTTATTCGTATTTTCAAGGATTATTGCAGAGGGTGAGTACAATAGGTAAGCTTTTTTTCAGACCTAGTCTTTCTTATGAAGATTTAGAAAAACATTTAACTACCAATCAGATGATGGCTGAAAACAGCAATAATGCAACAACAAGGAAAAAAAGGCCTCCTATTCAGTTATATGTTCCACCTGCTCAAAGAAAAGCAAGGCCTAACTTGACAATTCAACAGCACACAAATGTATCTAAGAAAGACGACTATCGATCTATAAGTAGCAGAATTAATACTGAAAAAATAAGAGAAAATGGTTCAATATCAGCCAAAGAATCACAAGGTGGACAAAGTCACAAAGTCATAAATGATTGTCAGGAGGATACAAGAATCAAAGATAAAGCAGAACCGAACGAAATATGTTATTGCACTGATGACATAGATTACCTACATGCGGCATTCCCCTTTTCCAGTTGCAATTGTGCGAAATTGTTTCTCTTTAAACATATTCTGCCTAATTCAAAGTTGCTGATGTTTAGTATAAGAAGAATTAATCATTCATTCCACTGGGCTAAATGTCTTAAGCAAGACAATCACATACTTGTTGAAGATGAGCTCTGTGAAAACAGGGCAGTCATAAGGAAAGTAGAGAATCTTCTAAAGGTAATATATATAACGGGCATTAACGCGGATAAAATTAATACATTAAATGTTTTTTAGAAAATGTCCCAATATGACAGGGTAGGCATATTAACTAATCACGTGTTAGACTTTAGGGAAAACCAAATGATGGAAGAAAGTACTAACTTTGAAAATAATTATTGTTTATATGGGAACAGTATATTCACTTCTGTAGCTAATTATATTTTATGCGGTTACCATTGGGTACCTGAATTTTTAATGGATTATGACAACTGTTTACATTGTGTAAGTGGATGTGCTGCTCTAGTAAGTATCTTCACATTACCTTTTGAATTATTGTAGCTTGAAGATATCGAATATATACACAAATCTTTCTATCAACCTAAAGCGATTAATGAAGAGCTTGAAGCTCTTTTAAATAGTATTAGTCAAATGGAGCTTAATTGTGATAATAAAGTTAATAGTGATTGTGCCAAACTAGAATCGGGTAATATTGAAAGCAGCAGGGTCTCCCAGCAAGTGAACCAAGTAATTGTATTAGATGAGCGGATAGAGCCTCCAAACATTGAGTAAGTAGCTAATTAACTTTTAAAGAAAGGTTCTTAGATATGCAAATGTTGTCAGCCTTACTGATGAAGCGGTAGAAAAGAAGAATAAACAAAATGAACATGAACAGGAGAAAGAAATAATGAGGAGGACCAAGCAAAATATAAATCGGAAAACTAGACCGATTATCAAATATGTGGACGATGATAATGACACTTTAAAAATTGGACGTAACGATAATATTAATAATTGGGAGGAACTGTTAAATGACGATGGGGAGCTGCAGGAAGAAATTTTCAGGGAGGTGAGTGACTTTGAACTGAATAGAAGGTTGCAACAAACAGGTAATAGTACCTATATTGTGCAACTAGTTCCGAAAATTGCAATTTTCGCACGAGTGTGACTGTTTGGACACGAGGTGTAGACGAGTGATACAACGTCACATGAGTGTGAAGAGTGATTTTCATACGTGTTGCACACTATATTTTTTCTACGACTGCGATTTTGCTTCATAAATGATCGTTCGTATTATCATTGCAAGGCGTGGGCAAAGCAATCAAAAGCGTGTGCAAAGTGGACTTTGCGCACGCTATTTGCAATATGCGATTTTCAACGGTAGTTAGTAGTGCGCATTTGTTTATTTTCAATATTTTTGCAGGTTTAGGACAACTACAAGCTTTTGTCTTCATAAACTATCTGCAATCTAACTTTCACAGAAATCTTGTTCTTTTTACAGATTTAGCTTTTTACAGATTGTTCAGAAAGTTGGATCGGAAGTAACTATAATAAAAGCTGCAGAAGATTACTCAGCGTATGGGTCAAAACAACTAGAGGAGTTAGAGCACATGGTCGAATTATACGACTTCCCTCCTACTTTGGAAACTCGCGACATTATGGCAGCATTCAGTGGAGTCAACAGCGACGCCATGTACGTGAAATGGGTGGACGATACTCACGCTCTTCTAGTCCTTGGCTCATATTCACAAGGTGGAGAGTCATTCCTTTAGAGCTGCTATTTAAATTATTTGTTATTCTAATTCTAGCTCAAAAAGCCATAGAGCTCGCAAACTCGATGATCAAAGTCCGTCCAATGTCTGTTGCTAGTAAACTAGCACTAGAAAAGGCCAATCAGTACGATCTGAAGCCTGCCATGAAGAGGCCTCAAACTAACTTGCAGACTGCCAGACGGTTGATTACGTCACATTTAGGAGCCAAAAGTCGAGTGAGCAAGGAGCAGAGTGCCAAGGAACGGGAAGACTTACGGTTAGCCAAAGGTACAGGTTGTACAGAATTGTTTATTGTTTTTATTGATAACTGGATAACTGCAGAATTAAAAAGACAAGCAAAGCAAAATGAGAAAGACGCATGGGAAGGAAACCTTCGCTCCTCGATTAATTAGAAATGCCAATTGGATCAGCTGAAGGAAGTGCCTTAATTTCAACCTGACGTCTATAACACAATCCCCTTGCATGTTATGTGATCAATATTAAAATTGTAGTCATTTTTTTGCAATCTATTATATAGGTTTATTTACAGATAGTTCTATGTATATATGTACGTACATATGTGACCTATTATTAATGTGGAATACCTTAATATATAGACGTGTATTTGTCTAATTTTTTTGTTTTTATATTTGAAATGACACAACATTTTTGTGATTTTATTACATTTATTCATCTGTTACATATTGTCACTATTTCTATACCAATCCAACCAACAATGACTAAATAACTCGCAATATTCTTTCGAATTAAAAAATATCCATCCATCAATTATAAAACTAAATTACAGGTAATAGACAATAAAATATAAGTCAAAACGACGCAAAAATTAAGATCGACATAGTAAGGAATTAATATTTACGCATGCCTGAACCCATAGGTTTTCCATAATCGAATCTGTTGTTGCCGTAACTGTTGATTCCAGGCGGTGGTGGACAAACAGGCCCCATATTCATTCCCGAATTATTCGAAAACTGCCGCGATTGTTGCGGATTGTTGTTTGGGGGGATCCACCTAAATGTTAAAAAATAATCTTGTAATGTAACAGTTAGATAATTGGGAGTTTTATAAAGGTGGGTTCACATTGCTCCTGATCGAGCTTACGCTGTTTTACGGGACGTGACTTTTTGTGTTTGTACTATTTTTCAAGATTCACAACCAAAGAGTTCACATTGTAGTTCTGTGTTTGCGGTTCGAAGATAGACGACGAATTATTGTTAGCAGCGGCTGCCAGTGCAACGGAGAGAACCCAAAATAGTGACAAAAAGTCACTGCTTTTGTCTCCTTTGCATCCCTATCCGACCGAACAGTCGAAATAGGTGTTTTAGGTGATTATAAGCATGCAGAACGCTGAAAACATCCAAAACACAACAAATATCTTTTTTTTACCATTCCTGCTCCTCGCGAGCAATGTGGACCCACCTTAAAAGAACGTAAATCCCAAAAGTGAAGCCAGAAGAGCTGATGATCGACCTGCGTATTTACTAGTGTTGTAATGATATTATGAATGATAAATATTTCGATTATGGCATAATAATCGATCATTCGATAGTTGCAATCGAGACATCGAGCTATGAATTATAAATGATATAATCAAATATTCCATTATTACAGTCGATATATTGCAAGTTGTTATGTTTGATATACATAACATATAAAGCCTCCAATGTTGTATTTTCTCACTTCAAACCATTTTTCTCTGATTTTGGCTTTAATTCTAACTTGACTTTCTCAAAAAAACATACAAATTTGTATCTTTAGATGAAGCGAGTAATTTTTTAACCGATTTTGACCCTAATCCTAACCTGGATTTTCCCAGAAATTTTTAATTTGCATTTTTTAATTTTTTTCTTATTCACATCAAGTGGATGCACCGCCTAATTATAGAGTTGACAAATACATGGCGCATATGAGCGAGACAAGACAAGACCTAACGTTCTCTTGAGACTGTCTTGTCTTGCAACACTCAGTAGAAATATCTAAAAAAAGTTAAAACATGTAACTAATTTTTCTATAATTGATTTTTTAAATCGATATTAATAATGATATTAATATTTGGAATTAATAAGAATTTATTCGAATGGAGAAAGAAATTCGAATGGAGAAAGAAAAGAAAACAATATTATTATATATAATCAATAAATTAAGAATTTATTGATTATACCCATCGCTAGTATTTACTCGAAAACGATTAACTGCGCTTGCTCGAGAAATTTCAAAATTCCCCCATTGTTTAACTAGCACGTGTCGCGCAGTGAACATGCGCAGTAGAATCTTTCCGAACATTTGCGAGATTTTCATAGCCAACTGAGCAGTTACTACACTTTCAATCTATTGTGAACGATTGACGTTCTCCGTATATTATTTTAATAGGTATATGGTAACAGTATACCTTTCGCTGGACTGAGAGGTCGATTTCCAGTCTCCAGAATCCCAGTGGTTTTTATTAGGCCCCTGGAAAGCTTTAGAAGGGCCTGACCAGTTCCCACTGTTGCTGTATCGTGGCCCTGTAACAAATATTAAAATGCATGGAAATTGCGGAGAATAGTTGCACACCCTTACCGCTTGGCCCACCTCCATACCGATTATCCCTCGGCTCCATAGTCGCTTTATCCCTTACAGGGCCTCTGAAACCTCGATCACCACCATCTCCACCATAACTGAAATCTTTTTTTATAGTGTTTCATTTAGCAAGACGAGCAATATTTCTCACCTTTCCTTGCCTCTTCGTAACGGCTCTCTGTCTCTAGGATCACGATTATCGTATGATCTATTATCATATTTGCTCGGACCCTGTCTTGGTGGACCTTTAAGTAAACAACAGTATTATTTCTTAAAACACAAATCGTAGTAGTTAGCATACCATCAAAATCGCGTCCCCTCTTATATGGCCCATCACTGGGCCTGGGCTTGGCGCCGTAGTTATCTTTAGGTGGTCCATAAGATTTAGGAGGAGTAATTACAAGACTTTTACTGCGAAATAATTAAGTACTTTAAAACCAACCCGGGTGATGTTAATCTTAGAGGCTTACGCTGGAGGATCGAATCTTGGTGGTGGCGGCGCTTCGAAAGGTTCATTTAAATTGGGCCTTTTCCTGTCATCGTAGCGCTCATCGGCTCGATAAGGCGGAGGTCGTTTGGGTCTTCTCTCATCTTCTAATCGAATTAAAGTTTTCTCCAATTCCATCTTCTCACGGGCTATTTTTTCGCGTTCAAACCTTTGACGCTCCCTTTCCAATTTCACTATAAGGATAGTAAATAATTACCTAAGCAAAGTGATGCTTTACAAGCTTACATAACTCGGCCTTTTCCCGGGCAAGCTTTTCCTTTTCAATTCGCAGCTTTTCTTTCTCTCTTTCCAGTCTTTTGGCCTCTTCACGCTGACGTCTGTCAATTTCTCTTTGCCTAGAAACCTCTTCTCGTCTCCGCCTGCTCTCCTCGCGTAAAATTCGTTCTTTTTCTCTCACCTTTTGACGATCTCGTTCTTCCTGCCAAACAAATATTAAATCACCCGTATTGAGTAGAAGTGAGGTGAGTATTTACTTTAATTTGTGCGAAGGTCAAGATTCCGCGCCTTCCTCCTGCTGTCAGACTACCCTCGCCTCTCTGCAATAGAACTTGTAAATTATACCTGACAAACAGATCTATGAAGACTTACTGATTCCGCACTGTGTCGACTAGTGTCTCTAGAGCCTCTTTCTATCGCATCTTTACGTTCTTTTGACCTATTTCGTTCTGCTCCCTTTTCGTCATATTCAGCTTTAACATCACTCGTGTCCTCGGTTTTCTTTTCCTCATCTGAAGGAACAGATTTTTTGGGTTTGGATTTATCCACGTTTCTCATCTGTTCTGTTCGCACATCGTCAAACTAAAGCAATTTTTGAGGATACAAATTAATTTACAAAACTATCAAAAATTTACCTTCTCAATCTTAATCATCTGTCCATTAAGTTCAGTATTATTGAGCTTAGCAATAACGCTCTCAACGTCCTCAACGCTAGCCATAGTAACGTAACCGAAGCAATTTGACCCTGGATAACGGGCATTCACCACCACTTTAGCCCCGCTTACTTTACCACATGCGGATAAGGCAGCTTTCAACTCACTGGCGCGAGTCTTCTGAGCCACATTCGATACCCACACCACTGTAGGATTGGATTTGGTGCCAACTTTCTTTTGAGGTTTATCGCCGGATTCCCTAGTAAAAGCATATAATTCTTACCGCACTGCAGAAAAATTAGAGGGCAAAACGGTTTACGATAAACATAAATCTTATTAAGTTTCTCATTTAGTTATTTCCACTTAAACCGTTTTGCGTATAGTAGGTATTCGGGAGGTGTCACTTTAAGGTAACAGCTGAAAATCTCAAAAAAAGAATCACTACAAATACAGTTTCAGGTAAAACTTGGAAGCATTTAAACTTGGAAGGAAATCCCCATTATCGTATGGTTATTTTATTGCAGATTTCTAGTCTCACTCAATGGCAGTATATAAGATGTCTCTGACTGAAAGTAGTGTCATAAGTTTAACCAAGTACTTATTTGTAGGTTTTAAACACTTACGTGTCCAGATTGATTAGTTGTTTTCCTTTTATTAAACTTTTAAGAGCAAAAGACAAATTTGTCCAGTGGCAGGAATTGCCAAGGGGTTGCTATTAAAGTTCAGTTTAGTTCAAAACAACATCGCTAACGAAAACCGGTTCAGTGGCTTTATCAGTAAAACAATTTAGAGTTAATTCAAAATGTGTTTATCAGTTTAGATACTTCCATTTATTTCCATTAATAAAAAAATCTCCCCGAAATGCTGGAATTTATAATTGAAAGTTTATAGTGCATCTCATTTGCGATATTCAACTGTGTTACTTAAAACAAAACACCAGCCCACATGTATCTTCATAATAATCTGTCAAGAACACTTAATGGTTTAGAATTTATCGATTTTTTTTCTAACGATAATAAAAATTGCTGGAGCTGTATTGAAATTAAGAACAAGTGCTGAGTGTAAAAAGTGTTGCAGTTCGATAGCGCGAAGCCCGGAAAGGTTGATAAATAATAAATTTTCGCCAGATATTTCACACTCAACGGCCCAGGGAAAAGCTTCTCCTGTTTTCAATACGTGACAACATAAACCAGCTGCAAGTGATTCTTTAAAAACTAAACGAAAATAAATAAATCATCCATAAAAATATACTTGAATTAATACCACTGGAACTCCTCTTACCGATTTGTCTCCTAATTAATATCGTTACTTCAAAATCAACTCCTACATAATGCTGCCTTTGATATATTATATTTATTAAACATCCGTGACCCCCAATAATATCTTCTTCTCGAGCGCAGGCTTGAGGTATATTTTAACTGGCTCCATTGACAAAGGAATTAAGAATCTTTCAGGAACATCACGGCATTTGCGGGACTTTTCTTTGTGCAATTCATTGTCTTCTCATAATAGTCCACGTGTTCTTCTAACTTTTCGCTTGATTATTACAAGGAGAGAAGAAATATAAACTGAAGCTCTCAATATAAATGTGCTGTGTCCTAGGATCCTCTTCTGCTGTTTCACATGGACGTTCTCAAATGTTATAATTTGTGAAGCAGCACTATTTTCCAAAAAACTGTCATTCCAACCAAGGCTAAGGTCATTGCAGATAAATGCAGTCTTCACTCCAAAATCGCAGTAACTCGTAGTCCGCACATTAGCCAATCCTCAATCCCTTTAAAATTCCCTCATGATGAATGTTCTTTGTCTCCTTTATTTTACGGTTTTATGAATTAAAAATGCATCTGATGCACTGTGGGTATAGTTTCTCTCTTCACCCCTTGCAAGAATACTACAGTTCATATTTAAACTCTCCTTGCAATTGATCAAGAAATATGTAGGCAGCATTATGAAGTCTATATTGTGGTAGATATGTGAAATGTGAAACACCAACCTATTTTCATGTCCATTCTGCTGTTTTTCTGTTCTTGACTGCTGGTTGATATCCTGGCCTCCTGTCGTCTTTTTATCTACAGAAATTAAAATCGACGTAATTTATAGGTGATTAAATTAAGTTAACAACCATGTTGTTCCTACATTTACTCCTATGTGCACTGTAACGCAAGGAAAATTGCGTGTGTTAGTAAAAATGAGGCAAGAGCCTGAGAATTTCCAGATTTTTTTTTTACATTTCCTATAATATTTTTGTTACTTTGTAAAGGGTTATTTACTGCGTATCGCAAGTAGCCGCACCATTTACTAATCCCCCAAACCAAATAATCAGTGAGCACTGATGAATTAACCACAACACAGACATAATAATTAAGATTTTTTTATAAGAAACATTCCAGTAGACTGTAAATCGCGTATCATATCTCCTGATAACTGCTCTTCCTACTTCATCCTGGTTAATCTTCCTCAACATTTATGAATCTTCAATAGTAAATCTGTTGGCAGTGCCATGTTTTTACTCTTCGTAAATGCAGTACAGGATTTTTTTGTTATTTCATTGTTTATTGAAAACATAAATATACATATTATTGATAGGTAAGCAAATTAATCTTTTGCTAAGGCGAGATATGCATAAGTATATCAGAAAATTATTTTTCCAAAAAATAGTATTTGTAATAATTAAATGTAAGTACTCACCATCTGGTAAAGATGATGAATCTTCCTCCTTAGTCTTGTCTGATGTCTCCTTCTAAATTCCATTATCATTACTTGTTTTACCAATAAATTGAAAAACTTTCTTACCCTTACCTCAACATCATGCAAAGTTTCATCATCTAAAGTAAGATGAATAGGATCATCATCCTCTTCGATGGAACCAGTTTTCTTCTCCGGGTCCTCCACACCCTAAACAGTTATTAAAAAGAATACTTTTAAGATGAACTAGATGTGAGTCACACATTATTACGTGATTGTTGTCACTCTCTACAGCATATTCTTCTGCTTCTGCTGCTGGTGGGTTAACAATGCCCTCTTGCTGGTTAGTTTTTTCATCCGTTTCTGCTATTCAACATCAATAATACTTACATAATATTAAGAAGTAACAAAAACATACCAATAGATCTCTTTCTTTTTGGATCAAAGACATATGTGTCTGGGTTTAAGCCTTCTTCTTCTAGGGCCTGAAAAAAACATGTGGTGACTGCATGTGTAGGAGCATAATTAGTGACATTTCATATAACTCTTAGGTATTTGACACTCAACAATAATTCAGAACTCGACCAAAAATCTCTTCTCATTTATCTTTTATTTTATTATCAAGAGCAGAAATAATGTTAAGTAAAAAAGGAGCATTTTATAAGGAATGAATGTGCTAATTTTGTAAAATTGGAAAATTAAGCGAAACATCTTGGACTTCCATTGTCTTTATTGTGTTTTTTACACAAAATTTCGAGCAGTGGAACCTCTGCTCCTTTTCAAGTCAAACTGAGCATCAACCTCAAGGCTACTTGCTTATGTATTAACACAGCTAACGACGCCCACCATTCCTATTGTCCGGATCGACGCCACTGTCGCGCGCCAAGCGACCAGCACTTGTCAGCAGTATCAACGAATAATGCCATACCGAAGAGACGTCGCTACTTGGTTTACTAAAGACGCCCTCATTGCTTCCAATGAAGACTGCTTCCTTAAACTTTTCATTTAAACTTCGTTTCTTCCAGTGCTGTTTCCTATGCACAATTTTGGCTTCCGACCAGGGTTGAGTCAGTAAAATACATGGTATTTTACGTCAAAATATTTTACGAATTTTCTACATAGACGTAAAATACTAAAATCATCTGAGAAAACAACTTTAATCTGTCTTTACAAAGCATGTGCATATCATGAACATACTATATATTATCTAGTTGTAACTAAAAACAAAAAAAAAACGCAGAGATCCTTATTAAATTTAAAATAAAAACATACTTAATACTGTAAACCTAATCCTAAATCAATTAGTAGGTACATTTTTATTTACAACGTACTGGTGAAGGTAACAGGATTAGGACAAATAATACACCTCTTCTTTATTGGAAAATGGCCAACGTTTCGACGATTTATTTAGTCTTCCTCAGGGCTGAAACCCAAGAAAATGTTGGTGTAACAAATTGCCAATTTAGTTAGATGGACCTTATAACTATTTATAATTCTGTTTATGAAAGAGGAGGAGTAGTTGTTACTTCCCCTCATATTGTTTGTGGTTGAATGTTGAGCCTTGGGATTTGTTACACCGACATTTTCTTGGGTTTCAGCTCCTAGAAAGGATAAATTAATAGGCGAAACGTTGGTCATTTTCCGATAAAAAAGAGGTGTATTATTTGTCCTAATCCTGCTAACTTTACCAGTACATACAACATACAACTCAAGGACGCTAATCACAACATTATTAAGTTATGCAAAAATATTAATATTCATCGGATTTATTGGAGTCGCACATTTTTAAGTAATAATAGATATGCAATAGTTTTTTGGACTTTTCTTGGCAAAGCTATTTCTGAATGCCAAATGTACGAACGACCAATTAGAAGAGGCTCTTTCTAGCTGGGCTGTAGAAGCAGGAATATGTAAAAGTTTTTCAGCCAAGTCACTTAATTTAATACTGGATTAATACTTCCACATAAGCCACAAAAAACAACTGGGTCAATCCCATCTTTTTGTAATAATTTATTAGAAATGTACTGTGTTTGTAAGCTAGCAGATCATTTAAACCATCTGCGTTCAAATTATCAATCAGAAAGTTTTCTACGTTTAATGCAAGGTGGGGTTCTCCATTACTTTTGAGACTACTTTTCTTATTTAAGTAATAATAAATAGTGCAATTTTGTGTATTTTATTTATTTAGGTACTTTAATCTGGTAAACACTAAGAATAAGACACATAATTTCAGTGTTCAAGTATTTTACTTTTTTTCTATGTTTGAGACGTATTTTACATGTTTTTTTACGCGTAATGTAGAAAACAGTTTTCTACATGTAATTACCCAACCCTGCTTCCGACCACTTAATATTATGGTGTTCAGACCAAGCGTGCTCTGCAATTCCTGATTTTGATGTTTCCCCTCTTATCATACGAGTTCTGTGTTCCTGAACTTGCTTGGTTTCTCCTATGTAGGACATGCCACACTCACACAGGATCCTATATATACAATCTTTTTTGCTGATTTGAATTTTCCGGTTTGGTTTTAGAAAGTACGCATCTTATTGTGTTTTCAGTTTTGAAAACCATTCTCATGTTGTACTATTTTGCGATGCAGCATCACCAATAGGAATGGTGGGCGTGGTTAGCTGTGTTAGTACATAAGCAAGTAGCCTCGCCCATGACCTTAATGCTCAGTTTTATTTTAAAACGAGCAGAGATTCCACTGCTTAGAATGTGGTGTAAAAAAAACTCAATAAAGACAATGGAAGTCCAAGATGTTTCATTTAATAGTATATCATTGTCTATCACATGACATGAAAAAGGTTGCACAATTTTAACAACTTAGAGATATAGTTTTTCGATTTTTGTCTTCTTTTATGTAGTTTTTTTTTTCAATTTATATTGATCAGGTTGATTTACATTGTGGAGATGTAGGTATATCATAATAATGGTAACTAATTTGTAATGTTTTAGCCCTGATGAAGATCCAATAAAGGATTGAAACATTGGTAATTTCGAAAGTGTGAAGTGCATTTTTCAAGTCCTACACCCGGAACACTTTCTACACCTATATCTATAAGTATGCAAAGTATCATCATTGTCTATCACCTTTAAAGAACATCAAAATTGTAATCTCAGATTTGACCAGAAGAACACCTTCAGGATGCTAAAGTGATGTTTTAAGAAATGTCACACAATTTTGAAGAGTGGTGTCCCCTTCAAACACCCTCAAATATTGCTATGTCAACAGTATGAAAGTGTTCTGATTCAGGTAATTCTGTTTGGTTAGAATGGATGTTCCACAAGCAATACTAATCTCGAAATCGATAAGAAGTACCTACTATTCTTGAAGGATTTTCACTAACTAATATGATTTTCTTGTATATTGAACTCCTTGTATATTGTATTATTTGATAAGAGTTGACCCTCAATTTATACCATAATAAAACTACCTTGGTGATTTTTTTAGTAAGATAACAAAGCTTAAAGTATTTTTTTTTATAATTTGGGCACTAATAGAGTGAATAAAATATTAATTATAGATTATAGCAAAGTACATGCTTACCTCTCTCAAGCGCTGCATCAAAACTTGTTTAACGCCATTTTTGTCTAGCCCCCTTTTCTCCAGTTCAACCCTCAGGTCCACCACTCGTAAATCTACGAGTTTTTTATTCTCTGGCTCAGACATCTTCTGCACAGACTTAATTACTAAAACTATTTTATTTGAATTAATTACACACAAAATTTAAATTTCACTTGGGTTTGGGTACTAAAAGAAAATATAAGAATGGCCGAGAGGACGACGCCGCATGACGCTTTGACTTTGACGTTGTCACGTTTGACAGATATTTCTGAGAGAGGTAGAAAACATTCATCTAAGAAAAGAATGATGAAGACAGAAAGAAGCAATCTATAATATTTTTAGGGAACAATGCGTGGTAGAGATGGCAGCACAGCTACCAGCAACAAGTTTTATATTGAATATTGAAGAACGACTGAAGAGAGGAGACACAATCAAATCAATCCATGTGGCAGTGGCGTAGGTGAGCAAGTTTTATCAATTCCAGTGGCAGAGTTCAACAAGTTTTCCACAGACAAGGTAAGGTTGGACAATGATAGAAATAGAGCGAGCCCTAATGGACTGCACACATAATAGTATATTAAGTTACAAGTTTCATAACATGGCGCATTGGCGCACGAATCCAAGTTTGCAAAACGAGGAGCGAAGTGACGAGTTTTATTGCAATCGATGAGTGCGATAATGGCGTTATGGAACGTGTATCTTATACTGTTTTATGTAATAAGATAGATAAAAAAGAATAATAACTAAAAATAAGTCAATATTTCAAACGTCTAGTAATATTTGTTCTTTAAACTAAAGTTTGCCTCATGACATTGACGTTACTTTTGATTGAATATTATTTGACATTTCCATAAACCGCTGCTACTTAACGTCAAATTTTACTATTACCACCTAAACAGAGCTAAAATAACTATAACGATGCTTTAATAAGGCTGTAAACGCATCGCTGTCAGTGTTTTAATAAGGAGCTAAACGAACCGAATTACATAGAGAATGTGCAAAGATTTCACTAATTCTCGCATGCAGGAACTATATAACTTTTCAGACCCTGAATATGGAAAACGAAGCATATTTCAATTTTTGTATTTAGGTATACATAATTTTCCTTCTATATATAGATTAGGTAATTAAATCTATGGCACAAAGACACTTTAACATTGTATGTGTCAAATACATATGAGAATCAGATATGCGGATGTGGGGAAATATGGGGAAATCCCAAACATGTACGCAAACGCACCGCATCGCGTACCTTCTCCTCTATAATTAACTGAGTACCGGCTGGAGCACCAAGAAGTGCAATAAATTATCGTAATAATAACGAATACATATTAATACGTTGATATGAAGCCGGTTCTAAAAAAAACAAAATACACAGGTTATATATATACCATGTGGTTAACATCACAGACCACTACACGAATTACCGACCTTCTTCACTGACCATGGCTGTACTAAAGTCTGCGTCACAATATAACGTAGTTTTATAAAGTAATCAAAGTAATAGCAATTAGATAGTTCGCGAGAAGCAAAGATAACTGATGCTGCTCCAGGCCATCTGAGCCAGGTCAAGCAGATTGTGCTTCTAATTTGAATCTTGTTTTACATTATTAATAAGCATAATAATGTCTACAGCTGTGTATTTATTAATTTTAGGTGTGAGTTTTCTTTGTCGAGTATATGCTCAAGGTAAGTGCTTGTTAGTACCATGTTTTATACTAATGTGTTTGTAAAGAAAAATGTTAATATGATTTTCTCAATCTATCCATAAACAAAAAGTAGGTAACATTGTATTTAAAACATATTTAAGTGACCTAGTAAGTTAAATATGTTTATACTTAAGTGACCTAGTAAGTTGTGATAACCACTAATAATGATGTTGCATAAGGCAAAGCAAAAGGGATGCTTTGTGTCATCATTATAAAAAAGATCTTTTTATTGATGCAAAAGAAATGACGATTCCATGCTGGTATTATTTGCGTGATTTCGTTTCATACGTATTTAATTTATTCAATATGATGATGGGATGAGCCACTGTTATTTGTTATGTGGCTGGGATTAATAAATACTAATTGCTTATTTAACAATAGATAAATAAATAAAAGCAGCCTTTTCATGGAAATGGAAAATAATTGAAGAGTATTATGGGTAATACCGATAGAATTTGCACGCAACACATTTATTTCATATTTTTTTAGTGCAATGTGATTTTTATTAAACATTTACGGAACGTTTATTCTACTGATTTTAATGAGTTTAGAAATAAAATTCCGAGTTGGGCAAACTATTTGCAAAAGAAAAATAGTGGATTATTATTACACTGTTAACTAGATATACTTTGATAGTTTTTTAAGTTTTATCAATTTTTTTAAAAATTCTTCAGTTTTTTAGTCAAAAAGCAATTAGTAAAAGTTTATAAAATAAAATTTTAAATTAGCGATTTTTCACTTTTTACAAGAATCGTTTTGCCTCTCCGGGCACATGTATGAAAATACAAATTTTAATTTACCAAACTATGTGTGATTAAATGAACGACGCACATCGACAGTGGCATGTTCTTATAGATATGTATATTTTTAGGAATTCCCTTACCTTCAGCGAAGTTACTGAACCGTTCAAGTTAATTCTTTATTACCTAAGTCACCTTTTTTCGGCCTTCATCTTGAATTTGGCCGCCACATGGGATAGTCAATGGTCACATTATATTCATACTGACGCATTTCTACAAAAAAATTCGCAATTTTATTACATAAAACCAATCTTAATAATTAATATCTCACTTGTTTTTTTGAATTACTTTCTCCAACCTCCTCAACCAACCCTGACATTATTAAGAATACAATTATTTTTATTATACCAGATGGAACGTCATGCAAAACCCCTAACGACCAAACTGGAACATGTATGAGCGTTTATAACTGCAAAGTGTTGCTGGATACGCTCAATAATCCATCAGGATTGACTCCAGAAGTAAGAGATTTCCTACGACGGTCTTCGTGTGGGTTCGTTAGAGGGGTGCCTTATGTGTGCTGTCCTCGTGAAACTACTAGAGATATCCTTGTACCAGACGTAAGTAATATTCTAGCTGTATTGCTGCAAAATAAATAGTCTTGACTGCAGCCTGTAGAAGATGATAGCAGCACCTTGGAGAAATACGGTTTTTTGAGGCCTCCACAATGCGGTCACAGCAACGCGTCATTTCCTAGAGTCGTGGGGGGTGTTCCAGCTAAGCTAGGTTGGTATATGCCTAGAACTATTGGTTCAACCTTTTAATAGATATAATTAATTGTAGGAGAGTTTCCTTGGATAGTTGCTCTGGGATATCAAAACACTAAGAACCCCAATCAACCGAGATGGTTGTGTGGAGGATCATTAATCACATACAAGCACGTTCTCACGGCAGCCCACTGTGTTGCTAATAGGAGAGACTTGTGAGTTGTTTAGTGCTTTCCAATTTGCTCTGTACCTATATCAAAATATTTTTAGGTACTTGGCTAGAGTGGGCGAGTTAGACTTGTATGATGACTTCGATGGAGCTCAACCTACTGATATACCTTTAGTTAGCGCTAAAGTTCATGAGAACTACAGCCCTCAGAAATTTATTAATGACATTGCTCTTTTAACCCTCGGAAGGAGCACCGAAGGATTGAGTATGCGGTTTTTATAAGATTATTTTATATATACGTCATAAGCTATCCATTTCAGCTAGTGTTTGGCCTATATGTCTTCCATGGGAGCCTGACAAGAGAACTAATTCATTCTTAAAGCGAACACCTTTTGTTGCCGGATGGGGAAATCTGTATTTTAGTAAGTCTTTTTTCTATTTACCTATACTGAACTAATTAACGCTTGTACCTACTTAGACGGGCCATCGAGTTCAGTACTGCAATATGCAAATATTCCTGTTGTGGAGAACAGCCAATGTGAAAGAGCTTATGCGAACCAGAGCAAAATTGACGACACAATTTTATGTGCTGGGTACCCCAATGGGCAAAAGGATGCTTGCAAAGGCGATTCTGGAGGTAAAGTAAAAAAAAATATTGACTAATCTACTCTATAGCTATTACAATTTTAGATTTCGATATCTGTTATTCTGAAGGACATTTACTTCTTCTATACAAATTACATAAAGAAACTGTTGACCAGGCATTTAAACATGACTATATTTAGAGCTTCATCACACTTCACGTCCTTTTGTATAAATATAGGATATATATTGCCGGGCTGAAAAAGCCCTGAGGAAGATCCAATAAAGGATCGAAACGTTGGCTTTTTTCAAAAGTGTGAAGTGTTACTTCAAGTCCTACACCTGCAATATATATCCTATATTTAGAGCAAAAGTATCAATCGATTTCCATTCTAAAGGAGAGCATTCTCTAGAAAAATTGTATATAACCCATTATAAGAATCGAGTGTAGGTGCGGTCACCAATTTGTCGATCAACCCATCTGCATACTAGTTTCGGGGTCTACCCCTCATCAGTACAGTTTTGGCTGGTCGACAATTTGGTGACCACCTACACTCGTTTCACTTCGTTCTGGTTCCGATAACCAGCGAGGTACAGAGCAATATGGGCTGCTTCTCGAACTTCGAGCCATCTGCCATGCAGTATTGGATCTCAAATACGCTGATGGATGTCGCCTGCTGCTGCTCTGTACAACATCTCACCGGTACTCCGTACATCTCCGGCTTTATGCCTCTGAATCAAGGTCCCCAATTGTCGATTGTCGACCAGCTAAAGCAGTACTGATGACGGGTAGACCACGAAACTAGTATGCAGATGGGTTGATCGACAAATTGGTGACCACCTACACTCGATTCACTTCGTTCTGGTTCCGTTAACCAGCGAGGTACAGAGCAATATGGGCTGCTTCTCGAACTTCGAGCCATCTGCCATGCAGTATTGGATCTAAAATACGCTGATGGATGTCGCCTGCTCCTGCTCTGTACAACATCTCACCGGTACTCCGTACATCTCCGGCTTTATGCCTCTGAATCAAGGTCCCCAATTGTCGATTGTCGACCAGCCAAAGCAGTACTGATGACGGGTAGACCCCGAAACTAGTATGCAGATGGGTTGATCGACAAATTGGTGACCACCTACACTCGTTTCACTTTTTTCTGGTTCCGATAACCGGCGAGGTACAGAGCAATATGGGCTGCTTCTCGAACTGAGAGTCATCTGCCATTTAGTATTGGATCTAAAATACGCTGATGGACGTCGCCTGCTCCTGCTTTGTACAACATCTCACCATTATAAGAATGATCAGATTTACCTACTCCTGAACTTGTCGACAGGATTTCCTGATTTCCAAATTAATTTGTTGTAGTTGTTCCTCTTTCCCTTTTAGATTTGAGTTTCGTAGATATTCTCTAGATATTACAAAAAACAAATTTTTTTCCAAGATCGTTGACCATCAATAGCAACGGAACCAGAAACTTTTTCTTAATAAAAGTTTGATCAAATCTTTTTCTTTTGAACTATAGAGAATGTCGCCGTACCATTTTGATCATGTGCTTACGGGACACCCTGTATATATCATTTAGAATGGACATCAAAATCTCAAAATTGCGCAATGGTCAAGAAGAGTATTTGGATATACAGGGTGACCGTTTTTCGAGTCTAACTATGGGAATCTCCGTTAGAAGTTTATAAATATGACGTTTTCAAATTTCGAAAATTCCGACTGGTTTCGGACTAGAAAAAATAGAAACGCTTTTTTAAAATTTAGATTTTTTTCGAATCTTTCCTTCAATTATAAAATTTGAAACCGTCGCTTTTATAAACTTCTAATTGCTCAACTTTGCCCTAATTGAACCTTCCTCGTATCTCTTCAAATAACCGAGATCCCTATGGTTAAACTCGAAAAGCAGTCACCCTATATATCTGAGCAGTATAAATTTCGAAACAAAAGTCAATAAATTGAACACCTTTATATACTTTTTAGGTCCATTTATGGATGGGATTGTCCAAAAAGGATCCAAATTAATATTGTTCTATCAGATCGGAGTTGTGTCTTACGGTTTCCGCTGCGCTGAGCCTGGATACCCTGGCGTATATACTAGAGTAACTAGTTTTCTAGACTGGATTGGCCAAAATATAGCAGACTAACATATAAGACCATATTAAGACTTCAAAATGCCAGTGTTTTAGAATTAAGTATATTATTCATCTATGTTTTGGTACCTGTATATAAAAATAAACCAGCTAATGTGGTTACATAAATTAAATCGGTTTTTGATTCAAATACCTAATCATAATATCTAGTAAAAAAATACTAAACTTAAAAATTAATCTTTTATATTTGAACTTTGAAATTAACAAAAGTCGAATCGATTGACGTGCAGTTGATGGATGTACAGAATGAGGTACCTATGTATATAAAACATTTTCATTACATAATAGACTAAAAACTGTAAAAAAACTAAGTTTTTAAAGAATTTTAAAAGACAAAAACTTTTATTTTTGAAATTTAGGCTTTCATATCACAAGCCGTATAAATATTAAATATCATATATTAAGCTATGACAAAAATATAATGGACAATTTCAAGTTATAATAATAACGAGTGAATTTCTGAAGATTGTTAATAAGTATAAATAAATACTCTCATTGTTATCTCCATCTATCAATAGATGAGCATCTATTAGCAATATCAGTACCTCTTCTATTAAGGCTTATTTATCACGTAATTATAAATTAAAAATTTTACAAATACTTATATTTCATCAGATTCAAATAGACCTTAATTGATAGGCATGTAATTAAAATAAGCCCCAAAAGAGGTGCAGATTGCGTGATGTAATATTCATACAGCCTCAAAATTTAATCTTCATCTTCTCTTTGTTCTCTCATGGATGAATGCGGAATAGGGAGAATGGCTGGAGACATCGCTAAAGCTGGATTTGCGACAGCTATGATGTTGTCCCCACTAGCAGCTATAATCTGGACCTTGGGCGAGAACTTGCTCGACTCATCGTCGTTTTCCCCAGTATCATCAATTTTTTTCTACAGGAAACGAGATCATAACTCTAAGAATTTATAATTCCAGATATTTAGTATAATTTCTTTGTAGGTTGTTAATTATGTAGATAGATTGTGAAATAAAATTAACTTCAAATATTTTACATTTTATTTTCGTAGTGAGAATAAAATAATGACATTGCGTGTAAGTATTCAAATAAATTATTTGTACTTACGCTACCCGTAGTAGCTGACTCTTGGTCTTGCCCCTGAAACTTGCAGAAATGCTTCATATAAGTTCCATTAAGAAAACAAATGTAAAAAAACTTTTTTTTTGGTTATATTGATTACTACAGATACAAAAAAATCGTTTTCTATTTACCTGAGGTGAACTGGAGTTACTATAAGTAAACTGAGAATCTGACTCTTCGAGTTCCACTCCTAAAGATGTTCGTTGGCCTTCTCTAAAAAAAAATATGTTTCTCATGGGAGGTTAATCAAAAGCGATTAAAAAATACACACCTTAGAGCTTGGTGATGATTTTTTTGGAATAACGCATGTATCGAATGACGCACTGCTAGCACTTCGTCATAGTCCTAAAATTCGAATATTTGGTGAGTATCGGTAGTAGTAGTATTATAGTAGAGCATGTTTTTGAAATGGTGATTGTTCAGCATAAAAGCAACGCATGCGTGAAAAGCAAAAGCGCGTACCCCCAGGATACCCCAATATTGAACGTACCTTTTAATAATGAAGTAGCTTACCCAGCAACCCTAAAATATGTAAATCCATAATATATCACTTTAGCAGAAAATAGAAGGTTTTATTTGTGATATGATATGCGTAAACTAAATCCAGTAAAACAGGATTTGGAAAACTAAACTATAGACAAAACGATTGTACATACCGTTTTTATAAATATTATACCTATTACATAAATAGGTAGCAGTAAAGAAGCATATTGTGTGGTTCATGAGGAGTACCATACATTTAGATAACATGAACATTTTCTTTAATGTAAACTCAAAACTTTAAAAATTTGCTTGAATATACTTTTTTCTTCATTTTCGTTATACTTAAAATGATGAGTATGAGCGCTCTGTTAACCTTTTCAACCTAGTGGTCGAAAATGTACCATATCTTTCGACTCAACTCTAAAAGACAACAACTGGGTTGTTGTTGTCTTTGAGAGTTCAATTCGGGATTGAAAGGAAAACCTAAAAGATTATCTACATTTTTGGTAGGATGTGATACCCATACAGGGCACTGGGTCAAAAGAGTACTGCGACATACTCTGGTTCAAAAGAAAACGATTTGATCAAACTTTCATTAAGAAAAAGCTTCTGGTTTTGCTGCTATTGATGATCAAAGATCTTGGAAGTAAATGTGTTTTTTTAAATATTGTTACGGTGAGCGGCGGCTGTGGAGGCGGAGCGACATATGAGGTTGGACCTTCGCGGCTCGCGGCCTATCCAGGCGCTGCGGCATTGTGACCATGGGGACTGTCATGAGTGATTTATTGCTCTATTTATTTAGAACGCAGTTATTTACGACCTTTTTTTGTGTGTCTCTTATCAATTATTTTTTTCTAAGAATGTTCTAGGCTTTTCTGTATTTTTAAGATTTTGTATAAAAGACGAATAGCGCCGCCGTTAGGAGTAATCTTATTTAATCGAGCTATAGGTAAGCTAAAGAACCAAACGATAATAAAAGACTATAAAGTGTTAAGTAGTGAGTTATTTAGTAGTCGAATTGTACTTGTGTGTATTTGTGGGATAAATAATTAGTGTTTCGGCGTTAAATCATTACACTGGAATTATTGAACCCTTAGTTCGCAACAATATGTAGAGAACGTTACGATGGATTTTAATGAAATTTACTGAGGACTTGTTTCTAAGTAAGACTCATGATTTGATGGAGAAACAGTATCCATCCGCCTTGGTCAAGTGGTAAATTTAACAAAAAAACAATTTTTTTCAATAACTTTGACCATCATTAGCAATGAAACCAGAAACTTATTCTTATTGAAAGTTTGATCAAATCGTTCTTTTGAAGCGAAGAACGCCGCATTACCCATTTTATCATGTGCTTACAGGACACTCTATGTATTAAAATCATCAATAATTTTTATTAAACATGTTTCACTTTTACAAAAGGATTGCGGTTGTCCTCTTTAGTTCGATGGTTTATTAAAGTGGAATTTGCCAGCCTTAGTTCAAAAGAATCTTAGTCAAAAACAGTTAAAAAATTAAATGCAGTTGAAAGATTGAGGCAGTAGGTACCGTTTTTTGTTAAAATTTCCATATTTTTATAGGTAAAAGAAATTATGTCCATCATTTTGTGGCATATGATTAAATTTTGAGAGTTTTTATTTTATCATAGAAAAAGTCAATTTTTCTCTCTCAAAGAGACTGATATAAATCCAAGGGCAAAAACAATAGAGCTAAGTCAGCAGTCTCAGATAATGTATATTTAGTTCTTCGGGGCTATATGTTTCGCCTAAAAAGGCATGATCAGGTCGCCACCAACACACATGCTAAATTTTGTTTTAAGTATAATTTAAAATACACGCACAAGATTTACATATCTAGTCCTCAAATTGAAGAACTATCTAGTTCTCAACAATATGTAAATTTTGTAATTTATAGAAATTTTAGCATGTGTGTTGGTTCTGTGGCGATGCCTTTTTAGACGAAACATGTAGCCCTGAAGAACTAAATATAAATTATTTGAGACTGTTGACTTAAAGCTCTATTGTTCTTGACCTTGGCATTTTATTTTAAAAGTCAATAATCAAGATTGTTGGTTTCTAAACTGAACTCTTTAGAAAAAAATCTTTTAAGACGCATTCTTCGAAGTTCTCGTTTGAAGATTGCAGTTTCGATTTTGAAATCGAGTTTCAATACACCCTGTTATGTCTTTGAAGCACTGGATTGCAACACAATAAATTTAAAAAAAAAATGTTTTTAACTTCATTACAGTACTAGCACTTTATGTAAAGAAGTAAAAGTTTTCTAAAAAGTCTAATAACAAGAGTCAAACTGAAAATTTATTTCTAAAAGTAAATAAATCACTATTACCTAAAGCGCCTCTAACTAATTTTTTAAATCTAAACTTTCACCACAATTTTGCTATGATTTAGTTTTTGATTGTAGTATTCGTGTGATTTGACTGACTAGACCCACTGTTCAAAACATCCTTAAAAGCAGTAAAAAAATTAAAAAATATCACATGTTTTATAGAGCTTTAGACGTAATTATAATCGCACAAATCCTGACTGAAATAATTGCACAAAATAGAAAAAAAAATCACAATCGTAAAAAAAAAGAATCAATGACTTATAACTAAATCTCACTTAAGTAGGTAGAATTATTCTTAAGACTTACCTCTTCTGATGGTTAATATACTTACCCACGATCAACGACAACGTTCCAACACCATAAGGTACGACAAAATTTAATTTAGGCTAAAGCAGAAGCAGCATCGATTAGTACTTAAAGCTTAAAGCATCTAGTAACAACAATGAAAATAATTTATCTTAAAAGCGGGCCTTTTAAAGCTATCTAACAGTTACATTAAGAAAAGAAATAGCTAACATGCTGATGAAGTGAAAGCTATAGAAGTATCGATCAATATTTGCCAGGACTCTTAAAAAAGAAGTCTGGAAGATTTCAACGAAAATCTCTCTGGCAAACATCTTGTCAATAGTTCCGAATTAAGCTGACTTGTGGAAAGCAATATGTGCTTATTAGCTGTCTAAATCAATAAAAGCGTGTGGCTGCGAGTGCTGCAAATAATGTTTACTGTGCCTTGTTAGCTGATGGTTGCTAACCTGTCGTTGTTCGTCATTATCAGAACTTGGTTCAATTTTTATCCTTTTATGCTGATGGCTGTCGGCCTCAGCCTGAAATCTACCCTGTATTCTATTATTTATATTATCCAGTGGGTCAACCCTATCGTGGCCCATGCTCATGTTAGCTTGTTTGTTCATATATACTGCTGACAACCTAATAAAGTATGAAATAGTAACTTTGAATTATTAATGGGACACCTAGACTTACTGCGTTTTAGAATAATAGCAGCCAGAGTCTTTCACTACTTGCCTAGCTAAAGGAAATAGTTCGTCCCTTCTAGTCAGCAAAGCTGGAACAAAGCGGCAAATTTGGGCAGCTGCTTCATTAACTGACACTTCGTGGAGGGTTAAAGGTTTCTCCGGTTTCCTTTTGCAGTCAAACCTATATCAATTAACATATAACTGACGTGACACTAGCGCTCTAATGAGGAAAAAGTACCTTCCATAAATAGCAGCATATCTCCTAATTTCATCCATTCTTCTAGGATCATTTTCAGGCATTGACATCACAAGTTCTAACTCCTTACAAACTTTCTTCTTGGCATTTTGGGGTTTTGGTTCAAAATTAGGTAACTGTTTACTCAGTCTTTCAGCTGCGGCTGCTAATTTTACTATTTGGCTTTCCATTAAATTTGGAGATACTACTGAAGAAGAGTTGCCTCCAGGACTGGAGCTACTTGAAGGAGGACACGCAGGGTCCAGAGGCGAATAAGGCCTTCATAGATACAAAAAATTATGCCAAATGTATGGTGTGAATTGAAGAATTATACCGTTTGTTATTAATATTCAGACTTGGACTAACTACTGGAGGTAAGGCACACATATCAGCTGGTGAAGGGGAATACATCGTTCGGCTGTTGTCTCCACTATCAGCGGCAGAATAAAATACATGGTTACTGGTCACTCGAGGACTGGACAGTTCGATTTCAAAATCCTCCCCAGGTACCAGGGGGATTTTGAATTTTATAGGATTGGTCACCCATTCCTGCAAGGACTTCTGCAACCTCCTGACATGAAGTGGTTTTGACGCCATACCTATGTATTAGTTTAATTGGATTGGAGCAAAACATTTAGAGTATAGGTAAAAAAAATAATTTAAATTTACCAGAATAATATATAACGCGTAATTACTACAATTACCCACTAATCATCATGTCAATTTACCCGGTTATTACAAAGTTATATGTTTTTCATTTAATGTTGTGAGTAAAAATTCCTGCTTTTTTGAAAAAAAAATTGTGACAATATCTTTAATTTAATTATCTAGGCAAATACTTCGATAGATTTTGCAATTAATTAGCAGTTTGCGTTAAACTCACCTACTAACGACATTATTTCCAGAAACTCGTCTTCACCAGCATCACAGAGTTGTTGAACATCGTCACCACCCATTTCCAATAACGTGTCGTAATACAGTAGAAGGGATGCGTTTTGCATTACCCTGTAGAGTTGAAGTTCGGCCAGGTTATTGGGGAATGAGGTGGGAAAAACTGTAACAATTAGAGAACAACTAGTGGTATATATAGGGCGAATAAAAATAAGAAGTGGAGTAAACCATGTCTAATTCTTTCAAAAAGAATTAAAATTAGGATTAGGTGGAATATTGGGCAGATAAGTTTCTAGGAAGGACTCCGACTTAAAGTAATAGCGAAAACCAAATTTAGTAGCTACCTGGTCCTTAGTGAATAATTAGGGTCTTAAAATTATCAAAAACTATGTGAGGTTCTGGTATTGCCCTAACTAATTGGGAATAGAAAAATCTCCGTGCTGGTACCCGTGATATGAAGAAAACCGGCGAATATATGACAATGATTTTATTATTTTAAATACCATAATTACCATTAGAGTGTACCTAACTTTCTACCTATGTCTTCAAATTTGGACATCCTTTATCCTATTTAATAAAAATTGAAAATAAAACCCTTGTTTTTAAACACATTTTTGGGCGTGTTTTGTGATCCACACTATCTGTTTTATAAAAAGCGGTATACCCTATGTTTATGGTACTCAAGAGTATAGTGAAAATATTTAATTACCTATCTGGCAAAATTAAAAAAAAAACATCAATTATCCACATTAAACCACATTTTAACTTAAAAAGAACCATGCATATTCGAATTCACCCGCTTTTAATATGTATTGTGGGTTGCCTTAAACTCACCCGCTCCAATTTTATTAAATTTTGATATCGGCGCATAGCAGTTTTCGCGCAAGTGCGCGAGTTTCTCAAAGAAAAACAATTGTAACTGGCAACGCGAACGGATCTTTTTGCAGTAAAGAAAAAAGTTTAGTTTGAAAGTGTCCTCAAACTTTGTGAGTTTCCTGAAGAAATATATCCGCAATAGTAAAGTTAATTGTGTGTGCAGACATAGAAGTACCATTGTTTTTAAGGTGAGTCACTATTACTTGATCGATTAGGGCTTGGGGCAATCTTTGAGGCATAAATGACAGATTCAGGCTTGAGGAGTCAACGTTCTCTTATAGCGTTGTCTTTTGGTAAAACCGGGCAGCACTAGTGTTGCACTGTTGCGAATTGTATATGTTCTTTTAGTAGAACGCATGCATATTTGTGTGTTCTATTGGATAACTGGTTGGGCCACTTTTGAACTGAGTGCCATTTTTTCTTCGAGCTCGCCCCGCACCGGTTACGTTGACACCTAATTCGTGTTAAATTGAGACTGCACCAGTTTTCCATGATACTAGAACTAGCAGATAACTAGTGCAATCCTCATGTGAAACGATATTTACCATGCATATTCAAAATCACCCGCTTTTAATATGTATTGTGGGTTGCCTTGAACGGACCCGCTCCAATTTTATTAAATTCGGCGCATAGTAGTTTTCGCGCAAGTGCGCGAGTTTCTCAAACAAAAACAATTGCAACTGGCAACGCGAACGCCATTTTTTGCAGTAAAGTAAAAAGTTTAGTTTGTAAGCGTCTTCAAACTTTGTGAGATTCCTGAAGAAATATCCGCAATAGTAAAGTTAATTGTGTGTCCAGGTATAGAAGTACCATTGTTTTTAAGGTGAGTCACTATTACTTGATCGATTAGGGCTTAGGGCAATCTTTAAGGCATAAATGACAGATTCAGGCTTGGCTTGAGGAGTCAACGTTCTTTTAGTTTTTTCTAATGTACTTTAGTCTTATTTTGAAGACCGTTTTTTAAGAAATCAACTTGAATGAACCATTATAGGTTGCAGAAGCAGTGGTGCCTTATTCATCCCCAATTTTCATACTCCATAAACAAAAGGGCCGTTGTGATGCTTTGAATGATTTGATAATTCTGCACGGAGTCGTAAGATGGCGCGGGTGGTTAAAAATCCCGAATCACCTGATCTTAAGGTAGGTGCATTTAAATTTGTATTTTTAGTTAAAATTCAAAATTAACAAATATTTGATATAATACATTATCATATTGGTTGTACTGGAAAAAGAGAATAACCTCCAATTTTTTAAATCCATTAACAAACGTATAGAATATGTTTTATGCGCGATATGAAGGCAGTTTTGAGGGCAGTTTGCATAACAACATTGTCACGTCTGGGTTTAGAGCAATTCTCGGGGCTCTACATCTATCTTAAGCCTGTTTTACATTGACAATTCCTTCATGAATTTATTCATCATGAATTTATTCATGAACTTCAAATTTCTCGTGCTATGAATATTACCTATAGTATGGGGAGTTCAATAATAAAAGTCATCAAATTGGCCAGGCCAGGAAAGGTTGACAGGAAAGGATGAAGTAATAAAAATACCATCTATTACTCGTTCACTTATTTTCTCTCACTATTATCTCGTTACCTTTGAAACCTTCATTTCTTTATACCTATCTTTTTTCAACACATATTGAGAATATACGATATAAATGTCAAAATCAGATTTTCAACGCTGTGTGTGTGAAAGTAAGACTGACATTTTTGGTGACATTGATTGGTCACACAAACTTCATTGCCCGAAAATTTAATTTTCACTTTCCTATGTAAGCATTGTTATTTTACAGGTATTATTTAAAATTTTGAGATCTTGTGGGTAGAGAACAGCGGTTCCGAATATCTTGTGGCACAGTCGCAATTAAATGTTGTAGTATTACCCCACATAGCAAATTGATATCCACTGGATATTCAAGTTGTGGACATGACGTTGATGACTTCCATTATGTACCTACATCCATTGGATGTTCAAAAAACACTACTGATATCCATTGTACATCTAATGGATATATATCCAATGGCACCACTCAGGGGACATCCAAGGGATGTCCATGAAAATACGGAACTGAATATTTGCTTCTTTTTAGTTCTGCTATATTAATGGTTAAAATAAATTATACACTTTGATTGGGGTATGCTATCTTTGAAATATAATAAGTCACATTTAAACAAAAATGAAAACAAAAATGTTGTGTCTCCTAGTCTTGTGCTAGCAAAATTAGGCATTTTTTTCAATCAGTAATTTTTGTTTTTTATTGATGATGTTCAGGTTGAGTTCTTGCTCTAAAAAAGTAATAAATAAGTTTTGCTACATTATTGCAATCAAGAAAAGACATATTTCGGTTAAAGTTGCCTTCTATTGAACATTTAGGGCATGAATAAATAACACTTTGGATATTTAATTTTCAAAATCAAGGACTTTGCTGCAAAATTACTTATCAACATGTAAACATTAAAATCTGCAGAAATTTCTTTAAAGGAAATGCAGGTATTTAACTGCTGATGCTCAGTTACAAAATCCACTAAAAGAACATCCGAATTATCTGGTTTTTCAAATCCGTGGTAGATTCCTATCAAAAAAAATTCATTTTCTACTTTTTTTATTGATTTTATACAACCTAGTAGTGGCCAAAACTGACTACCAGAGCATTTGCTTAGAGAAAAATCATCAATATTGATTGCTAAATTGATTGAATCAGAATCTGTAATTAATATTTTCTGTTCTTTGAACAGATAAAAAATGGTTGATTTCCACCAAAGTAAACAAAATTATTTGATGTTTTGTAGAGTAAAAAAAAATGCAAATTTGGAGTTTTTGAAAACACAATAGTTTAAGATTAAAGTGCTTAAAAATGATTCAAAGCGTCCAAAAAGAAAAGTTCAGAAACTTGAATTGTGAAGAAATTCAATTTTATGACAAAATCTGGCAAAACTGATTAAATCTTCTAATCTGATGTTTTTGGTAAAATTAGTTGGTCCAAAATAAGTGAAATTTACTGAAAACGTCTCAACAAAATGCAAGTTTTGTGTTTTTTGAAAAAGTCAGGTAAAAATTAGGACAAAAAATCAGAAACGTACTTAATACTACAAAAAAATGCAAATTTGAAGTTTTTGAAAAAATAGATTAAGATTAGGGCGAAAATTGGTAAAAAATGTCTCAAAGCCTCCAAAAACGCATGTTTGTATGTTTTAAAAAAAATTGAATTGTATGACAAAATCAGGCAAAACTGATACTTAAATCTTCTAATTTGTTGTTTTTGGTAAAGTTGCATTTTTGGTCTAAAATTACAGAAATTTGACTGAAAACGTCTCAAAATGCAAATTTGGTGTTTTTTTTGAAAAAGTCAGTTAAGAATTAGGACCAAAAATCATAAACTTACTTAAAACTTCAAAAAAATGCAAATTTGAAGTTTTTGAAAAAATAGATTAAAATTAGGGTGAAAATTGGTAAAAAATGTCTCAAAGCCTCCAAAAACGCATGTTTTTATGTTTTTAAAAAAATTGAATTGAATGACAAAATCAGGTAACACTGATTACTTAAATCTTCTAATTTGTTGTTTTTGTTCAAGTTACATTTTTGGTCCAAAATTAGAAAAATTTTACTGAAAACGTCTCAAAATGCAAGTTTGGTGTTTTTCGAAAAGGTCAGTTAAGAATTAGGTCTAAAAATCTACAAAAAATGCAAGTTTGAAGTTTTTGAAAAAAATAGATCAAGATTAGGGCAAAAATTAGTTAAAATGACTTAAAGCATTTAAAAATGTAAGTCTTCATGTTTTTGAAGAAATTCAATTTTATGGCCCTATAAAATTAGGGCCAAGATCAGTTAAAATTGTCTTAAAGTTTTTAAAATTGCAATGTTCAAGCCTTTGGAAAAATTCAGGTTATAATTAGAGCCAAAATTAGTTAAAAACTGCTCCACATGGTTTGTTACTCATGCCTTTATTGTCAGTCCTCACATGTCAAAAGAACGCCAACGCGTCATTCGCAAGAAATCTAATAAATTTCGCTAATATTTAAATCCTGCTGCCAACGACGAATAAAATATAACTTGAAATAATAATAATAATAATAAATAGTGTAGGCACCTACTTAAAGAAGTGTAAGCAAAAATAGCAAAGACAGTTGAATTGCTGGGGTTAAACCCAACATCTCAGTAAAATATAAAAAATGCACATTCTAGCACTTACAGGTGATGTAAGCAATTCAAGATAATTTTTTATTTAAATGTACTATAAACTGTAATACTAATACTGTAACTATAAAAACTTTTCACAATTTTTATTATAAATAAAATGCGAAAATCAGTTAATTACACCTATTACCTCTACATTGTCCAACCCTTGATATTCATAAAGATAAGTAGTATTACAGTGACAATTTCTTCGCGAAATTCCTCGTGAATAAATTCGCGATTTTCTTCGGTGTTCTTCCCACTCCTGCTTTTGTAAAGTGTCATGTCAAAACTGTCACTTTTTAGTCGTGTTACCTATCGCAGGTATTAAAATTATAATGTTTGTTTCAAGATAAATCCTTTGAAAAGTTTAAAGTTAACAATTTTTTTAAAAAAATATAACAAAAACTTCAAATTCTTACTATTGGTAGCTCCGATTTGACGGAAAACTTCACGGAAATTATTAGAACATGTTCGAATTGCCGTGAATAAATTCACGTGAAGTTATTGTCGTGAAGTTTGCATTTACATTGACAAGAATTTAACCTTGAAGCCACTTCATGAAGAAACCACTTGGCGAAGAAATTGTCAGTGTTATACGAGCTTAAGATGTCCATTGAACATTCACCAGAGAGGCAATTCCGCTCACGAAATTTTATATCCGCTTTTGGATGCTGCATGAATATCCATTGGACGTCCCAAAACGATATCCATTGGATATACAACGAATATCGAATATCCATTGAATGCTATGTGGGACATAGGTATTCTTCAGTAGATCAAATTGATTAATAAGCAGGGGGTCTATTAATGACTTTTGCTTTATAAAAGTGCCATAAAATCATTACGGACCTGAGTGAAGATTTTTTAAATCTTGTTTTGTCTTCTTTACTCATACACAGTTTGAAACTTATTAAAAAAAGCTTATCTCAAAAATCATAATTAAAGTTTATCCTGAAGTCATCAACTAAATAATCATACTCCACTCCATTACACTTATAACCCCTCCGTACCAAAATCAGGACTCATCAAATGTCGATATCTATATTTATTGACCTGAAAGAGTGTCAGCGGCTGAAAGATTTAAACGCGATATAAAGGGAGATAAGCATAACAAGGTTGTGCAATTCGGTTTTCTGGATTTAGGGCATTAGGGCAGCTCTCGTATATCTTAATTTCCCGAGCCGAACTGAAAAAGGTGGAATATAAAAATACCTCTCTCTTGGGATAGGTTTTTAAGCAAAAAATAAGGGGTTTCTCGAATAAAGAAATGTTTTCAATCAACTGCTAGAGGGCTATAAACCCTTGAGAGAGTTAAACTTTTAAAAACTCAATACGATATTCAAAAAACTTATAAGATCAAACTCATATGCTCGATGCTTCACACAGGGTGCAGAAAAAAAGAACCGGGAAAATAAAAAAACTTAATAAGCCCACCTCAACAATAAGGAAGCAGAAGGATTCGCGTGTGAACTCAAGAAAAAATCACGCATGTCAGGCTGCTTAATATGCACGAACACGAAGTGTCAACAGACCATTTGAATATGCTGATGGTACAAAAGCGCCCACGAAAAAACACCAGGTACATCTTCGAAGGGCCTTTTGTTTTTTTTTTTCTTGCAGGTTCTGACCCTTTTCTCACGGACTAACGAGATATTCTAAGCACTTTTTTCGACGGTAAAAAGAAAAAACCGAACACACAATTTTAATTATGCAAGAACGGGACCTACCATCATAAAAACTGCACAGGTAGAAATCTGGACCTTAGTTGCGACCAAACGAATCGAGTAATAACGTTTATATTGGACCGTGTGTGGAGGAATGTGAAAGGGTGCGGTGCCTTTTGTGTCCTTTCATCCCTCCCTTCTGCCTCACTAATTACATTTATTCTTTTTTTTTTATTGTCTGCCTTTAGCTTTATAAAAATTATTTTGATCAAACCTATCGTTTGATGATTATTGCACCTATATATTCCATCAATGTGCTATTTAGCTTAGTACCTACCAATGTCTGGTAATATTGCTATATAATATTGATGAATTCGATGAATAATTGGGTCCCAAAAAGATTACCAACTTATTTAGGTACGGTTTTGGTATTTTGAGAATTGTGAACAAACGCAAATGGATTTGTTAAGTGCTTTTACTTATTTCTGTATTTTCTTCAAAAATATTTTTAATATAGGTAAACACGTAATGGTTCTACATTTTTTATTAAACTGGGTCTAAGCAGTTAAGCATAGCCTTTTTTTGCATGTTCATAGCTTTCAATATTCAATAAGTCAGTGGGTTTAAAAAAAAAGTATTAAAATAAACCAGGAAGCTCAAAGGTGTAATAAAACACAATGGCCCCCGTGATTCATGTGTTGTCCAAAAGGGACGATTTAAATGCGTAAGTAAAAAACAAGGAAGTATCTCTGGTAATTAAAAAAGGTCAGAAAAACTTTTCTCACAGTACTGATATCTACGAAGTCGATAAAAAAGACTTCCTTAAGACCACACAAAAAACAATGTTCCCATATTAAAGATTTACATATAGTTATTATTCAAAGTGACCCGAGTGCCTAGTTGGAAAGGGTTGTTTTTTCAAGGCAATGCAAAAAAAGCCGATACGCTCGATCGACTACCTGGGGACGAGGGTTGTACTAACAATAGATATCCTTAGGGTAACTGGTAGGCCTCTGTGGGGTGGTGGAACCCACCCCTCGGATTTTACACCCAATAGAATGGTGGCACCGAAATTTCCTAGGGCATTGCTAAAAACGACAATGCTAAAACCCGCCCTAAAAATTTTAGATTTATGGGTGCCAGATCATCGCTGGGGGACCCCCATTAATCACCATTTTTGTTGCAGGGCAGGGCGTCTTGGATTTTGTATTTTAATGTGCATATAAATAGTTTAGCTTTTATGCGCATATCGTTACATTTAGTTTAAATTGAAATATTTTGCTAACTATATTTTTAATCAAAAACATTGACTATGATGATGCGTATTTAAAAACCTCCTAAAATTAATAGTTTATAATATCAATAACTCTAACTGGTGGGTACATCAGTGTAGTTTTTTGGCCAATGTATGTTAGCTTTTATCCGAACGTCAGTGAGGTTTATAACGATCTCATGTCTTTCAATTTTGGTTGTAAATTTTTGGTATTTTTTCCACTTCGACGCTTATAACTTTTAAACTGCTCATTTGACGGGATTTTCATAGAGGGATATAGGTACAGAAATGAACGGGCTTTCCAAAAATGTGGTCGATTTGATTATTTGTGAGGGGGGGAGGGGGCTGACCGGGCCGTAGCAAAGTCAAAAATGCGTTTTTTTAGATTCGGGGATATGTGGGGTATAGGGCTCCCCATGGGTCCACTCCCTCATACGTGTAGATGATAAATTTTGAATTCTAATTCCGATATGTTAAATAGGAAAATGTACAAAAATTCGCAAAGTTGAGACGCTTTTTTTTTTGGAATGGTCAACTTCTTGGCCTTCTGGACCCCCTTAGTTAGATGACTGGCCCAATAAGGATGGTACCGACCAAGGGAAAGTGCACATCCTTGGGCACTTTTAATCCTATCCCGCCAAAGGTGTCACTTCAATAACAGAGTGGTTAAAAAATGTCCAAAGGCAGTTAAGAAAAAGTGTCCAAAATAGTAAGGTAGTTTCTTGCGATTTTTACGAAAACTATAGCGGAGCCCTGTTTCGGTTGTAAATGTATAACTAGAAGACGTGGAGAGAAAAAAAATCAGTTGTTAGTTTTGGGCTAGCTCTTATACCGGGCGGGCTACAAAAGTTTTTCTATGCCACATTTTTGCAAATTTGAGTGTACTTTTCACACATTTCACCCTGTAGATTCCAGAACTAACCTGAACTAAGCTGAAATAATGCAGAGAGGTAGTACACATGTAGGCCCCGGACCTGACCAAAATCAAGGGCCTAGCTTTCAATTTGAAATTTTGACGAATTTTTTAATTTTGGATTTCAAACTGTCAATTTGAGGTATATTTGTGCCGAGACGGTGCATCCAATCCCTTTGTAGGACTTTCTATCCCAGGGGATACCTTGAAATGTTTTCTTTTTGGGACTTAGACCACTTTTCGTTGTGACGTCGCGAAATGGTTTTAATTGAATTTCGAAGCGAAAGATGCAGATTTTTGCAAATTTTTTCCCAAAAATCCCGAATGGTTCCGAAGATCGCCACTGGTAATCCGAACCATTCGGCGGCGGCTGCTTCTGCCAGTGATAGCTGAGATTTTCGAAATGTAAACATTAAATTTAAAGCCTCGGACCAAGGAAAATATGCGGAAAAGAGTGGAAAATTGTATGGCAGGAGAAAATTTGAACATTTCTAGGAAGATTATCGTTTTCAGCTTCCGAGATTTAATTGGTTCAATTTCTCATTGATAGGGGTAAAATGACATTTGCCAATTTACAGCGAAGCGATTTATGACAATAGAACAACATTGTTTCAATTAAGTGTGAGTCATCTCAAATACTGCTCAAAATGTTAATTGTCATTTTGCTTAGTTTAATTACAGTCTCATGGGAAGTGAAAAACTGCTAAAATTGGATGAAAATTACATAATTACATCTTTTTATGAATTCTAGTACGTTTTTTACCATTTTTCAAAACCTGTTAGGTTCCTGAATATGTAATAAACGCCTTTCGACATGTCGACGTTTCAGCTGCTTTTTGACATCATCAGGTTTTTCTATTTATAATTCTACAGTAGTTTAGGCTGCATAAGGGGAACGTTCGGATATATCCTAAACTATGGGCGCTCCGCGCGCGTGGTCTTTAACCCAAATAAATTCTATAGCAGTTTGCCCACAGCGTTCGGATATTTCCTACACTATGTGACAGACGCAGTGTGACTAAAGCACGCCATAAACAAATCAACTCAAGATTTCTGAACTTGTTTATATAAATCATCAGTCGTGTGTTCTCAAAATCTACGTTGTTAGTTCAGGTTAGTTCAGAATAGTTAAATTGGAATAACAGCTATTTATACAGAATAATTGATTTATTGACTCTTAACGGTTCCATCTCTTGAAGGGTACATAAATAATGATCTCTTTGAACAAGGGTATAGGTATAATTTCTCTGTAGTCAGTCCCAACAGTTTAATATATGGAACAGTTCTAATTAGCCTACTTATTTAAAGAATATCCTGACTGTATCTTTTATACTAATTTTATCTTAATTTGTCATGCGAGCTATAGAGACACTTTCATCTTAGAAATTATGCTGTAGCTCTTCAGCAGTCTTACAAATAACATTTTTTGGAATAGGGGTGTTGTTTCTTACAGGAGCACTGATTGTCGGGAAGAAATTAAAATATTTCTGATGATAAATCTTCTCTATGACCCTGTAGTTCAAGAGTTTGTTGTCTGGAAAGCTACAGAAATAATAGTCTCGCTTAAAGACGGTACATCCTGATTAGCAGTATACCTTTTTGGAAGGGCCTTGTATCTGAAGCTATAGAGGCAATTACATAATTGAGCGATTATTGAGAATTGAGATGAAAGATTATTGAGCATTGAGAGATTATTGATTATTTCAGAGAATTACTTTTTATGGCATTATAATATAATGTTTGTGTAGTTCAAAACAACTGTTATTTGATGACGGATACAGGATTAAGTAACCAGGGATTCCATTTTCGAAGAATGTCTTAACTGTTGTTTGTGTAGTCATTTCTCCCTACCTTAAATTCGTAGGAAGCTACAGAGTCAGTATAAAAATCTATTTGAACATAATATGTCTATAATTTGGATATTATGCAATTATGCTTACTTCATATTTATAAAGAGATTTACAAAAAGTATATAGTCAAACTAGGTAAAAATCTTTTATATAATAACATTAGAATGGTTCAAAAAACCGACATTTCTTTTTTATCTTTTACACATGATTATACAAATAATTCAACATGGAAGAAAATTAAAGAAAATAAACACCACATCTACTTTCACCGGACAAAAATGCGTATTAGCGACCCATTAAATTGGCTTTTTTCCTCGACTGTACCCGAGTATAGCGGCCTGATGGCAAGACAGTTTTTTTTGATACTATTAACCAGATCTTGACTCTGTTTTTACCTGATCCTTCGGTACTACTTTAGACAATAATCACATTATTCTTCTTTGTACCATGAAATGATATTATAAAAGCTATTGCACCGAAATTATTAAAAATAATAATGGAAAACTACTTTGCGCTGAAAAAATTTGAAACCAGAAATAATCGAGATTTACGTATAAAAACTTTGGTTGAAGATAAAAAAAGTGGTTTACTCCGATCAGTGTATATATATTATATACCTAGAATTTGCTATACATTGACATCGTCTATAAATAGATGACAACGTTTCATAATTTTATGCAGTCGCGAACAAAAGTTTTTCTTTCAGAAAAATCCTTAAATATGAACCCACGACAGTTCTATTATACAACTGCCCTACCCACAAAACTACATTTTCAATTTTTCATTTTGTTACGTGGCAATCGATAAAGGGAAGTAGGTAGTGCACTTGGGCTGGAAATTTCATCTTGGAAAAGGACGGCTTGCCAGGGAAAAATAAAACGTTCGATGTCAATGGAAATTGAAATTTATTTTCAGAAAGATGCTTCTAGGTGCAGCTTATACAATTTCCTTGTAGGTTAGAGAAAATGACGTTGTGGCAAAGGATAGAGGGTGCCATAACCCTTCTTTTATGCAATCAATTTTTTTTTCATAGTGCATGATTATTTAAACAACGGAAGCAAAAATTAATTGTAATTCAAAGAAAACCATATTGCCTCTCTAGAAATAAAAAAAACAGCCAATTAGGGTAAATGTAGGATAAAAACGATTTTAGATGGGAAGAAAGAAATTAGTACCTATATCTATATGTATTTCTGTATTTATGTATCTATATGTATTTCAAGCATAAATTGAACTCTACCGTTTTAGGTGGACCGCTTTCGGCACTCAGACCATCGTCAGAGCCAAAATCCGTCAATTGGGCATTGACAAATTAGTTTACTTCATTGAATCAAGCGGTGAGATGTTGTGCAAACCGAAACTATTATGCAGATGGGTTGATCGACAAATTGGTATCCGGCCTCATTGCATAAAGTCAAGTCATCTAATGCAAGTTGGTATACACAACTTCTAATAAAAAATCAAACAATTAATGTGTGACCACATGTATTATCAAAAGTCTCTGCTCTGACTATATGTGACATGTTTCAGGCTTATTTTCTGTTTGATGTTATTTTAACAACGTTTGTGAGCTCCCTTTTTTTGAATGCCACCTTACAGGGCTATATTCATGCCGTCCCACATTATGACCTCTCTTTGACAAATTTGGCGCCGATGATGAGTCTGAGGGCCAAAACTAGTCCGCTTAAACGCATATCGTTAAAATTATGCAATTATTTTTTCTTTAACCTGCTCGTGCACGCGGCAGCAATAACTTCGAACTAAAAGAGTTTTTAATGTAATGCGTGAAACAGGAATGTTGATACTAAAGTTTTCTCAATTCTGGATTTGATGATGGAATGCGAACACAAAAAATTTGTAAATTTTATTTTCTTCGCAAAGGCAACTTATCTCTTTGATCGAGTTAATGCTAAAATATTTAAAACTGTGTAACCAAATACACAAAGTCGCAGACAACGGCTTTGATAAAAAAGTTAAAACGGGGTAGAAAGACGTAGGCATTTTTTCTTAGTTTAATATCCGTCTAATCAATACACTCGAACGTCTGGGTTTTATTTAGAAAAAAAAACATGTTAGTCCAGTTAAATGTGGAAAGGTCAAGGCTAAAAATATTTTCCAGGAGAATGAAGCTCCCGAGTTTAAATGGAAACCTTTGGGGGAGACTGAATTATTAACATGGCTAGACAGTGCCTTAGCATAACAATTTACAATATAGAACCGGTTTATTTTGAGTATACTTTTAGCACCTCCCACGTTGTTTTTTTTTGGTTTAGAGCCTTATCGCTAATTTTTTTCTCAAGCTCGTCTTGGTTAAGAGAGCTGGAAATTGAGCGCTTATATAGATTACTCCTCCATAATTTATCTTAATGGAAGACACAAATGGAGGTGCGGTTTTTAATTTGACCGGACTATAGTGAGAAATAACAATAACTTGTTCGTCTGAGTGTACTCGAGAACGCCTCGCTATGAAATCGACTGAACCTGGCGCTATATGAAAAACTGTCTGGAAAGTTTTTACCGGACGTTTTTTGCTAAGACCCGACAAACTCGCCGCGGACTAGTTTTTATCCGAAAAATTTTTCGAGCAGACCCGACTGGCGAAAAAACTAAATTATCGATTTTACCGCTGCTCTGCTGCGCTACCGAAATTGAACTCGGCATTCTTTGGCGAAAAAACTACTCGCCACAAAAAGTTGTCCACAATCGATCTATACAGGGTCGTTGGAAACGTGAAAATAATGGATTCTTTTAAACGACATAAGTATAAATTTATGAGATGAATATTAAAGCGTTAGGACGACAAACGAGTTTAGATCTTACATCGGATTGACGCCATATATTCCCATAGTATTTGGTCGAAGACATGGTTCTTATTGAGACACTTCAACGCAAAAAGTAATGTCAAACCAGTAATTCTCAATTTGTACTTAAAATGTCAATAATAACTTATAATAAAAACTCGGATAACCATCAAGAAAGAACTAACTGATCGCCATATCGCCATTTTTCATATACACAAGCATTTTCCTTGCAGAGCTCCATTACTTTTTTTATCACAATAATTAGTTTTCATTAAATACAACATAATTATAAAAAAAACGATGATTAAATACCTACTAAGTATCTACTTTCGATACGCTTCAATTAGATCAGTGACTTGGTCCCCCTTGAAATCCAGATCTAACGCCCTTCGACTGTTTTTTTCTTGAACGAATTGTGGTGTTCGACGTTCATCAATACACCAAAAAAAAATTACTATTTAAAACTGGCGTGAAGACTGTTTTATGTTTTGAAATTAATAATAAGTTTGTAAAAAATTGCTGCTATTTCGTGTCTTGCCACAGAAAAATATAACCTGTTTACACCGAAACCAAAAAAACATCAACAGCTGTATAGGTGGGTACTACCAGATATCTCAAGTGTTTTTTTATGGGAAAATAATTGTTTATTGCGTGCATATTTTTTGTATATTAAAATTAAATATTCTCCTCCATTGCGTAACAGATAAATTACGCGAGTTTTTGTTGTTTTTCGAATTTTTTTGACGCCCTTGAAGTGTTTCATAGTCATTCCGTTTTTTACTAACGTTTAATTTATTATATGGGAAAAAATAAAGACAACCGTAATTAGGATTTCACAAAAAAGGGGTAATTCTCCTTACGGGATCGCAAAACGTTGTACTTTGTTTCAAATTAGTCAGTTTTTAGTTAGTTACAGCAAATGCGGTTTTATTACTTAAAAGAATTATTTCACCTAAATACTTGTTTTTAATAAAATTACGATTAATAACGTCTAGGTCTGTTTTTTTTTTATTGAACTCAAAAGAGAAAAATAAAAACGCTTATTACAATTATACGAGGTGATCGCAAGAAGAATCTGGAAATGTAATGTAAAGATATTGAAAATAAAAAACTGTAATATGAAATTGTTAATTTTCATTTTTTTGCAAAAATAAGTAGTTATTTTTCGATTCAAACATTCGATATTTAATGCAAAGGGGAGAAAGAAGAGAAAAAGGAGAGAAAAAAGAGCTTGAATCTGCTTTTTACAGTAGGGGCAAACACTTTTTGCAGGCAAAACCATTACTTAAAATGTTTTACAATACTCCACACTTTATTTACGCACTTCAAATACTACTTGCGTACTACAAATACAGGTTGATTAAAAATTTCTGGAGCTTAAATTAGGTATGAGGCATATCTCTTGAGAAGAAAACAATTTTTTTAAATTCAACCAGTAGCTGAATTTTAAAAATTACAACCATTGTAAATGTAATTGTTACAATAATACTTTTGTAAAAAAAAAGTTCTTGATTTTTTTTAAGCTGCTTCAAGACGGAAATCAATTATTGTTTCATTGTTTGTTACTTATTTTGACATTATTTTTGGATTTTGACAATTCTGGCTTTTTAGAGAGTGTGATAAAATTATTTTTTATCCTGCTGTATTTATGATACTAACTGACGCAAAATCAAAACCTCGGCCTCACTGGATGACTGATGAAACCTTACGATTTATAGAACACCGAAGATGTCTACGAAACACAAATCTAAACGGGAAAGAGGAACAACTACAACAAATTAATTTGGAAATTAGGAAATCCTGTCGGCAAGATAAAAATAAACAAATAAATGACATATGCAGAGAACTAGAACAACACGCTGACTGCAACAAATCCAGAGAATTGTTTAGTATTCACACCACACAACACAAATACACAACACAAATAATCCAGGATGAATTCGGTAATGCTGCAACAAACACTATGGAAATTGCTGAAGTATGGAGACGCTACTGCAGTCGGTTGTTTAGTGGTAACACTAATAATGAAACAAACCCTGTCGTTTTGGAAGGCTTCCAGAAAAAACCGGACATACTTAGAACTGAAGTAGAGAGAGCTATTAAAAAACTAAATAATATAAAGGCTCCTGGAGTGGATGCTATAACAGCTGAAGTAGTAAAGGCAATGGGTGAGATTGGGATCAACATCATGCACGCACTCTGCAGAGAAATCTGGCAGACCGGCAAATGGCCGAATGAGTCGTGCCAGTCCATCTTTGTCCCAATTTACAAGAAGGGGTCGCCATTAGAGTGTGGAAACTATAGAACAATAGCATTAATTCCGCGTGTCAGCAAAATAATCCTTAATAAACCACCAAATAGTAAAACCATTCCTTCTACCACAAATATCTGATGAACAAACAGGATTTGTACCGGAAAGGGCACTAAAGAACAAACTTTAAATGTCCGTCAACTATTCGAAAAAGCACGCGAATTTAAAGTAGAGATGTACCTATGATTTGTCGATTATTCAAAGGCTTTTGATACCATTGCTTGGGAGTCGCTATGGACTATTCTTCTCGAAATGGGAACTCCTCCCCACCTTGTCCATTTAATAAAACAACTGTACGAAAGAAACACACCTGAAGTTAGGGTGAACAACACATACTCTGACAGTTTCTCAACTAAAGCGGGACTAAGAGAAGGATGCATTTTATCACCAATGCTATTTAACATATATGACGAATACGTCATGCGTAAAGTGCTAGAAGATTGAGATGGTGGAGTGTCGGTTGGAGGAAGAAAAATAAATAATTTAAGATATGCTGACGATACCTTGATCATCGCAGCTAAAAAGGAAGAAATGGTGGAAATAATGGACAGATTGAGCAGAGTTAGCCGAAGTTACGGACTCAAACTCAATAGACAGAAAACAAAAATATTGATTGTAAATCGACAGAACAACAACCGACCTCATATTCGAGGAATAGCTGGTTTCGAGGTGGTTAACACGTTTAATTACTTTGGTTACATTATCACAAATTCGGGAGGTTGCGAAATGGAAATCAAAAAAAGGCTTGCCATAGCAAGAAAGGCAACAGCTAAATTAATAAAAATATGGAAATTAACTGCAATTACCCGAAACACTAAGCTGCGAATAGCACCCTCGATCATATTTGTCATCGCAACGTACGAGAAGAGTCGGACAAAAAAAGAATAAACGCTTTCGAAGTGTGGGTTTACCCACGAATCCTGCGAATACCCTGGATGGCCCACAGAACTTGTGTGTCCATACTATAGAAGAACTACATATTAAAACCCGATTAGTCACAAAAGTTAGTCAATCAATTTTGAGGTATTTTGGACATATCTGTAGACAAGCAGACTTGATGGAAAGACTAATCGTGGAAGGAAGGGTTGAAGGGAAACGACCTGGGCGATCACCAAAGGGATGGGTGGACCAAGTCAAATACATGGTGGGCCATAGTCTGCCGGATGCAGCGCACCTGGCACAGAATAGAACTGCATGGAAAGAGACAATCAAGAGAATTGATACATAATGTCACCAAGCTCTCTCGAGGGCAAAGGATTGAGGAGGAGGAGCATTTAGGATAGAAAGCTAAAACGAATTATGTTCAAATGACTTTTTTTTTGCAAAATAATGCACAGATTCGCTCCCTTCGATATGGACAGATTATTCTGAAACGGTCCGTATGTATCTATTATTACAATTAGGTATTTATCGTAAAATGATCCATTTACGCCAATTTGTTTTTCTTTATGTTCAATCACATATTTAAAACATAAAGTAACAACAACCCTCTATGTGGATTCCGCTATTCTAAATTTCTAAATTAGAACAAAAATTCTTTTTTTTTTTTTGGTGTTTGTTAATTTTGATTTTCTAAATACTTTCCATCCATTCTGTCAATAAAAACATATTAAGAGCATTTTCAGAATCCAATTTCTAATTACACATTTGCGTGAAACATATACAATGAAAGTTGAAAGAAACTTATTTTCTGCGAAGTACCTATGTTAATGATCGAAATTTTTAGCTTTTTTCGCAGAAAACTCTAGTTTAAAATATGCAAAAAGGCAATATTAACTAATTGGAAATTGAAAACTTATTGGAAATTGAAGACCACTGCAAAAAGCAAAATAAAAATTAACAGTTGCAATATTTTGGAAATATATAGCAGTTAAGTTTTCACTTTCCAATTAGTAAATGTTACCTTTTTGCATATTTTAAACTAGAGTTTCCTGCGAAAAAGCTATACATTTTATGCAACACTAATGAAAATTTGAGCTGTATCACTAATTAATTTGCAGTAACGGCATATTCTCGTCGATCATCAATCTGATGTTTCAAAATTAATATTAATTTACGGTGTGGTAAAGTTTTATTGTTGTTTTTTTTTTAATTTATCTTAAACGTTCTAGATATTAAACATAACTTCCGTACTTTTTATAGTATATACCTACAAGTTTTGTCATGTGTCATAAAATATGAGGTCTCTTTAGAAAGCCATGCAAAGACTCAAGAAGGGATTTATCTTCGGCTTTATTTAAAGAACAGGATGTCTTTTGATGTATTAAAATGGGCATTATGTATGAATATGAACGAATATGATGGCGTATATGTAGCCCTTTATAAATAAGACGTTTGCATAATACCTTTATGTATGTACTAAAAATTTTACATATACTATACGGTTTCACCACAAAAGATGTTTTTGTACATGAAGAAAATAATTTTTTTGAGACGTGAGTATTTTAATAAGTCATGCCCAGTTTAGGTAAAATATGTACGTACAAGATTCAAGTACATCCAAGTCAACAGTAACTTTGTTTTTCAAATGAACTGTCAAACGAAGAAACCATGCTCCGAAAGTCAAAAATTGTTTTTGAGAAAATGCAGTCTGAATATAGGACTTTTCAACTTTTAAAAAAGTGTAAAACTTTAATCATTTGAAAACATCGCAAAACGGCTTGCACTGCCCTCTCTTGTGCCATTGTTGGTTTTCCTGATGTTCTTTTTAACGTAGACATAGATATTTATTTTTTCTACCAATTACATACTTGATTGAGAAAAAACATAATTACCAATTCTTTTTGGTTAAAAAGATTCTTCTCAGTGTTTTCAAACTATCAGTATGACATTAAGAATGATGTTGATGTTAAAAAAAGTGAATTTGATATTAATGAAACAATTTTGATGTAAAAAAAATTATCTACTTCTACAAATTCTAACGTTATTTGTCGCCTTAGTTTAGGGAATAAGACAAGTTCGAATTTATTCCTTGGGTTTTTTTAATATCATCATAAAATTTGTTTCAATAAACTTAAAATAAAAATCGAAACGTCGATAAAAGTCGACAGTGTTTTTATATGAAAAAAATCTTTGTGTACGGCTGTACAATAATATAATTATCATTTGTCAGGTTGTAAACACATAATAGGTTGTCATACCCTTTGAACTGAAGCAGGTTCCACAGCGTGAATAATATTCATTATTCATGCCGCGCCTATACACTCCATAAGGTTTAAACGTTTTAACGTCATTTTGACTTTGACAGTTAAAATAAGTCGCGTGTTGAAGGCCAGATAATTTAAGCCAAGAATGCCAAGATATTATGTAAAAAACTGTATATTAAGTAGTTGACTAAGAATAGTAACCAACTTGCATAATATAATAGGCATCATTCCCTGAGGTGAATCGCGCCACTCGCTACGCTCGTGGGCGCAAACAACACCTCCGGGGATGATGGCCTGCATTATATACTTGTTGGAGAATAGATTATTAAACTAACTCTACTCTTCGTGGTTTTTCCCGATATATAATGCATCGATTATATCAAATACTGTTTCCGTAGGGTGTCCACTTAAATCAACATTTCACCCATGTGCGAAAACGATTGACTTTGCTATAATCGAGCGTAAAGCAACAGATATTATTGCTAAGAAAACTCAAGAATGGTGTAATAGTGCATACACCACAGACGAATAAAAATTAGAATAACTTATATATCGCAAAACTTACCAACTGGCAAGATAGCTGTGTGGCAAGACACAAACGTGAATCAACTCGACGTGTTCGATAAAAAATTCTTAAGACAATCAAAGGATTAATGTTTCCTTCACACTTTAATTTGCTTAATTAAATGGTTCGTTACTATTACTCAACCACATGGTGCGCAGAAATCTCAATAATGGAAATTTGAATGAAATCCCCGATTTGTTCGCTGAAACTTCAGTTTGATCGGCGAAAAGGGTGCAAATATAATTTTGATTGAATAATCCGTGTGCTTGATGAGGAAAAAATTAAAAACTCTCTTACCTGTGTTATTATGATTTTTGGCCATAATTTTGCGGGGCACTGATGGAGATATGGAGTTTCTAAGGGGTAACAGAACTTGTGTAGGTAACACTTTGGGGGATTGTCTGGCACTAGAACTAGCAACACTGGCACTATAATTTCCCGGAAGATTTGTACTAATGGAAACTGATGGGGGATTCACTGTTTCTGCACTTGCATTCGAATGCCGGTCATCTTCCCCCGAGTTACTGCTGGAAGTTTGGGTGCAGTTCGAATTCGGTGTATTGTTAGAGGGATGATCCATCGCTTACGTGCGGAAAACCTTCATAAGAAAATTTATGATGTAAAAACTTATCGCATGCAACGGAAGTTTTCTACTGGTGTCAGTTCACTGCAGTAGCGAGCGATTTTGTTTTATTTTGCCTGTCCGATGTGTGCGCCAAGCGAACCTTCGCCTTGCTTCCCCCACTACGTCTAGGATCCTTGTCAGAGAAAGGGGTGTATAATATGTACGCGGAAGCACAAAGCTCAAAAAGCTTCGCAATTATTTACCGTACATATACCTAGGTACTCACTCTTAATTTGGGTAAAAAGGGTGGGAGCTCTTGCCCCACTCTTCTTTACGGCATGCCATTGCTCGTTTGAACTTTGTAACGATTTTAATTTTTTTTTGTCATCTACATATGGAGAAAAAATAGTTTTTTTTTTACATATTTAACTGCCATTCGCCGATTCCCACAAAACCGGTTTCACGCATTATGGGTAGTTTAAATTAATTAAAAAATACGCCACTGATACGAAACTTCCCTCTATTTCCCTGTTGTATGGTTATGCGATTTAACGTAGTTTGTATTTTTTTTAAGGGATAACCATTTTGCATTTCTTAAGTTATTAGTTCTTTTTTATTTTTATATATCGCGACGGGTTTCCAATCTAAGTGCGAATTGAAGTCTCGAAGATAACAACATGCAATTAGAGCAGTAACCATATGTTGGAGGAATTTGGTCAACAAATTTTTTTTTTTCTGTACTATTACAATATTTTTTATTCTCTATGTTATTTGTTAGTACGAGGTTTCATCAAAAAAAGTCATTAAGTTAACTACGCAATTTTGGCAGAAATGAATGAGGTACGTTAGAGGACGACACTTCTGTTATTTCCACAATTTCTATTTACATTTTAAAGCCAACTTAATGAATTTTTCTATTAAAGGCCTCTTTCATTACTACAGCTGACTTCTGCATTATAGGGGAAACCTGCTTTAGAATCTATAAGGAAAAAGGCACTATAAGAAATCCAGACGTGAATTTATAAAAATGTTGTTCATAGTTCTTTTTTTCGAACTTCCATAATTTTCATATTAATTTCGTTACCTACTTATAACTTCTTAGGTACTTATTATATACAAATATACTTATTTATTTAAAATAAATCATTTTAATATACTTAATGTAATATATTTTGCAGGTTTAGTACTTTCAAAATTCTGCTACGAATCTGGGCCCGAATCAACCTGAACATGGAACACCCTTCAGTGAAGCCAGTAGCCAATACCAATAGTTTTCGTCAGGTAGGTAATGAATGAATTCTTTTTTTATCGGTTGCACGGTTCCACATGCACAATTTGCCTCGTCACGCGACGCCTAAATATTTGCACGTCACACCCCCTTATTGGGAAACAGAACAGATGATGTGAATCCGAAAATTAGCTACCTACTTAAGTCTCTAACGTGTGGAAATATTGGTTCTGCAGTCTCCCTATACAAATAATTATTAGTTAATGTGACGACTACTAAAATATATTCAAAAAACATGCATATATAAATCCTTTTTTACGTATACAAATTTGCAGACCAGTTTTATAACGTCTATTTCTACCCCTCTATCTTTTACCGTTTGCTGAAGAAAAACACTTAACATGATTAATGCTAATTAATTCACTTTGGTCACTTTTTGCGCGTAAAAAACGTTAGCGAAACTAGGGTGTCGCTAACATGCGTGGACCACTTCCACCCTAAGAATAGTGCTTGTGATTGACCACTTGCGACTCTAGTTCAGCTATTCAAATAAATACCTGTAGATTAGCGGTTAGGCAGGGGGTACGAAAAACGAGACATTTTATATGGGTCAGTCATGAGGGTATATATAGCTATAAAGAACTGACCGTTAAAAGGGTGTTTTGTTAAATTCTGCTGCTTTTCTGTTACTATTAATAAATACTTTTCAAATAGGGGAGTATTGCAGGTGATTCTACATTGAACTAAACAAAACTGAAGACGTAATAATAATAACAATAATAAGGTTTTGTGTTCCATTCCAGGGTTTGTTAATGAGCCTTTGGGAAAACAGGAAAAAATTTGTATTGTATTTTATTCAATGTGAATGGACTTATAAAAAATTTGTATTGTATTTTATTCAATGTGAATGGACTTATACAATCCATCACCGCGACCTGCGGTCTATTGTGCCTCACTCGAAGTGTTACCAGCAAGGTCCACTAGTTGTCCTCAACCCTCAACGAATCGGATGAGTCTCTCGGGCAATCTTAGGTGGCTATGTCCTGTGTACAGTGCAGTGGCCACTCTGATTTGTCTCCTATGTAGTCAGAAGAATGTTTGGGCTTTTGCCCTCCCTGTTCCCGTGATAAATTTTTTGGAGTGTGATAGTCCGGGTAGGTTCTCCCACCAGTCCTGGAACTTGGCATTGCTCCATATCTGGAGTTCAGCCTTGACCAGAGAGTATGGGACTCCCAGTGCCGGGTCCGGGCCTACGAATGCAGAGCCCGCCGCCTTTTTAGCTAGAGACTCGGCCCTTTCATTGCCTTCGTGACCACGTTGGCCCGGGATCCATACAAGTGTGACGCTGTTCTCCTGCGATAGGGTGTTCAGAGTCCTGTGGCAGTTCCAAACAGTTTTGGAATTGCAGCGCAAAGACGTAAGCCCTAGAAGCAGATCTTTCTTGACCTATTGTGTCCTCCCTCCTCTAATAGATGTCGGGCACACAATTCAATGTCATATATCTCTGCCTGAAACACTGTGGTGAATCGGCCAGGCTCAAACTATGGCCCCATTCGTGATTATCGGTCTTATTACAGTCACGTATAGCCACATAGTTCATTGGGGTTCTTGCACGACCAAACGGAGAGCTGTGCCCTCCTAACGGTGCGACTCACATGTGGGGTCCATGTGAGTGATTTGTCCAGGATTTCTCCTAGAAATTTTACTTCGTTGGTAAATGGGATTGTCGTCCCGAACAAAGATGGATCTTTCAAGAAGTCCAGCCTCTTTCTTCGGGTAAATGGCACAATCACCGTTTTCCTACGGTTTATTGAGAGGTCTTCCTTTTAACACCAGCTGTGTGCAACATCCAGCACCTCTTGCAACGTGCTGGAGATTTGTTGGTAAGGGTGGTTTCTTATAAGGATAACGATGTCGTCAGCGTATGCTTGGACCTCGACTCTCCATAATTCCAAAGTGGACAGAAGGTCGTCCACTAGTAAGGACCACAGGAGTGGTGAAAGAACTCGGCCCTGTGGACAACCTCCCGTTATTGTGAATCTGCTAGTGTCATCGTTTAATGATGTAGTGATCAGTCTGGATTCTAACATGTTGCGAATCCAGTTGGTTATTGTTGGTTCGATCCTTCGACACCCTTTGACTCCAGGGTATATTGGATTTTCACCACCAGTTTGTGGAGTGCTAATTCTAACCTGGTATGCATACTGTTCCGTATTAAGGGGTACGTTGTTAGCGCTCCCCCTCCCTTATGTATAGGAGCTAGTAGCTTTTCCAAGCTTTTCAGCAGAAAGGAGCTTAGACTGATTGGCCTGAACGATTTAGGATCTTTTCCCCTACATCCCATCTTTGGTATGTAGACGACCCTCACTCTGGACCAGCAGTTTGGAATAAAGTTCCATGCAAGGCTCGCTCTGAAGAGCTTTGTTAGTAGAGGTGTGAGCTGATCCAGGCCCTGTTGTAGTATTGTCGGGAACACTCCATCCTCCCCGGGGGGTTTGTATGGTTTGTATGGTTTGTATGGAAATCCATAATCGTGGTTAACAGGGTTGGTCTGACTACCCTTTTGGAAAAGATTTAGAATTATTTAAATTATAGCGAAGTGCTAAACTTTCGTGTGTATGAAGAGTGAAAGATGCATGGAATATGGAATGGTATACGTAGTAAGAAAAAGTTATTATGTTTTTTAATACTTACTAGCAGTTTTTTACCAGTTACCTGTATTGGAAGTACCTCAAGAAATAAATTGTAACATAAAATTAAACACAGACGTAGATTATTATATCCAGGTATTAAGCCACGAAAATTTGTGGCAGATGAAAGAGTACAATCAGAGAAGAGAAAAACAGTTTGATTCATCCCGATCGGTCCATCCCTTCTCAAGTTATAGAAAAGGAAAAAAAGATAAATTGTATGTTGTATGAAGAAAAGTTTTTTGACAGTTTTTGTCGTTTGTTTGATCGGAACGAGACTATTTCCATCCCCTCAGAACGTAACAAACATAATCCCAGAGAATTAGTAGGTACTAAAAAACAGTTTTTTAAGAATGGCAAAAAACTCGTTTCTAAAGTGCCCAAAAATCGACCACCGAAGGAGTCTGTGGCCTAGATTATTGAACCAATTGCACCTTTGTTGATGGAAGGAGAAAGAGGCCACCAAGAAGACGAAAAACAATTGAATTGCACTCCGATCGGTGCATTGGTTCTAAAGTTATAAGCGGTCAAAGTTGGAAATTGAGTAAAAGACCAACGTCAACTTCCAAAAATTGTTGAAACATTTTTTAGGCTGTTCTTGATCGAAATGAGACGATTTTAGTCCCCTAAGAACATAACGAACATAATTTGATTGAAATTAGTACTATAAGACAAGCTTTTAAGAATACTAAAAGTGCCCAAAAATCGAGGGGGCTTTATCTGCGAAATTATTGAGCCAACGGGACTTTTGCTTGTGAAGGAGGAAGAAGACATCAAGAATAGGAAAAAACAGATAGATTTATTCCCATCGGTACATTCGGTCTAAAGTTATAGGCGGTCAAAGTTGGAAATTGAGAAAAAAGACGGAATACCCCGAATGAGTCGATTTCAATCCTTTAAGAACGTAACTTACCTAATTCGAGAGAAATTAGTATCATGCGTTCATTAAAAAAAACTCAAATAGGCCAATGAATTAGAATAGTAGGTCTGAGATGATTTCATCAAAAAATTGTCGAAGAGTCAAAAATGTCATAAAATGTTCCGATTTTCGTTTTTTTTTATGAACTTATCTCAGACATGAGTACTAATGGAATTCCATGAATTTTAATTCCAAAATCGACCACCCAAGGGTTTTTATCCCTAAGATTATTGAACCAATGGATTTTTCGTCATCAGTGGTAGGAGAAAGAAGGCATCAAGAAGAGGAAAAACAGTTTGATTCATTGCAATCGGTTAATTTTGGAAATTGAGAAAAATACAGAATAACCCCCCCCCCCCCACTTTGGTCAATTTCGATAAAATATTCGAAAATTTGATTTTAGGAATGAACCACCACTAAAAATAGACCACCGAAGGGGTCAATATCTCTATCTATTAAACCAATTTGACTGCGTGATGTGGGAGGTGAAAGAGGAAAACAAGAAAAGGAAAAACATTGGATTTATTTCGATTTGTTCTATATAGTTAGAGCTGGTCAAAGTTGGAAAATTGTAAAAAAGGGAGATTACTCTTCGCCCACCTTTTGGACAATTTCAGAAAAATTTAGAAAAAATATATTTCCTATTATTTAGTCGGAACGAGGCGATTTCAATGCCTTATATAACCGTAACAAACCAAAGAGTGGTGAAATTGGAAGGTAACCATAAGTGAGTTTTTTTAAAATGTCAAAAAGTACATTTACATGGAATATCTAAAAATCCACCACCGAAAGGGTCGCACCTATATTGGATTTCAGTTTATGGGAGGTAAAAGAGGACAACAAGAAATGGAAATACAGTTAGATTTACTCGTATCTATATAAGGGAGGGATTTTGTCGGTGAATTCTATTGGCCAAATATATAATTTTAACGTTTTTTTCAATGTGTCCTTGAAAGGGTAAAACGGATCTTGGAAGAAGAAAAAATGTTTTAAAATTTTTTATTTTTTTGCTGTTCACGAAAACTAGTCGATCTACTGCATGATATACGATGAATCAATCAAGTGATGAAAATAAATAATAACAAAATCTTTCGCATTTACTAAAGATGAAAATTCAAAATAACATTTTTTTAATTTCTTAACGAATTCGTTTTTCAAATCAACCCGGGGTAGGTACGTGTGGCATTTGTATTTAAATGAAAGAGGCACCAATAACGTTATGTAAGTGTATAAGGGGCATATGTTCAACAGTTCCGCCATTACTGGAAATATACTTAAAAATAGTATATTGTGCAACTAGTGTCGAAAATTGCACTTTTCACACGATTGTGCCGGTTTGGACACTAGCCGTAGGCGAGTGATACAACGTCACAAGAGTCTGCAGAGTGATTTTCGTACGTGTGAGCGATTTGTTGTAAGTGCGATTTTCAACGGTAGTTAGTAGTGCGCATATTTGTTCATTTTCGAGGCAGAGTCGTAGAAAAATGCTTTTACGGCTTACGAAATCTTAATGATAAGCCTCAAATTGTCGAATTTAGACTTTCCACTTTTGCCTCTTCCTGTTAACAGTGTTAAGAAAATATTTATTTTTTGCTGTTAGGTGGTTATTCCCAGCTTTTTTCTCAAAAATTAATTTGGGCCCGGCGCCGAAAATCAAAGAAAATAGGCTCTTTTGCCCAGCGGCGATATAATCAATATTTACAGCTGTAAAGAAAAGTCAGGAAATGGCACTTTTCATCCTATCTAATGTTATGCAGGTTATGCTAAAAAATATATTTTCTTAACAAGTTAACAGTAAGGGACAATTTTACAGCCCCGCTGTGCTGGTTAAGCTATCAGCAGATATACTCTATAATCTACAATTTAAACCATATAACAATGCATGTACCGTGTAAAACATGACCTCAAGCATAAAGTAGTACAATAGTACATCCATAGGGTCGTAACAACCCTGTTTCAGCTTTTTTTAACCCTCACCCTTAAATTTTAACTTTGTTGTAAGTCTTATTGACAACAGCGCCATCTGCGAGCTCCTGTACGATTCCACCAAGCAGTTGCTATAGAGATCTGTTAACGATTTTTGCGCCATCTATGAAATATTGGTTTTACCACTACGTTGTGAAAATAGTTGCCAATGCCAATGTTGTCAATAAATTGTCATTCTTCCTCTGATCCGCTGTTAAGTCTGCTTACTTTTTTGCAGATTTTTTATGTGCATTTAGAATATAAAAGATGTAGTTACTTTTTATTATTATATTTATTAAATAGTTCATTTGTTATTTGATTGTGAAGATTGACCGGTGTTAGATTTGCAATAACAAAATGTTAAAATCCTTGGAAGCAACCAACATCGTTAGGAGTTGAAATTGGAAATAAACTGAAATAACCTTCCCTGATTTCCCATTGTCGACTACTAACAGACTAACAGGTTTTCTACCAAGATCAAGAAAACAACAAAACCCTCGAGCTATTGCCTAATATAGAATAGTTTTCAGAAAAACCACTTTCTTGGTATATTAGGATGTTTTTGTGCTGTGGTCAATATTAGCTGCATGTAGCATTTGCTACTGAATAAGCAAAATAAACACAGTTGTTTTACACCTAGCTGAGATCTCAATATTGCAGTAGGTAAGTAGAAGTAGGTAGATTACACATATTTTGTTTGCTTTCATAAACCAAGAACATTATTAATGTCATTAACAGTTTGATATATTTGCTTACATACCGACTCAATTGATAACAACCATTGATAACATCGAAATTAGCCTATTGTACCAGTATGTGAGAAAAAGGAATTGTTGGTTCAATGTCAAAAAATCCCTGTTAAAACCCTTTGTATTTACCTCTCTATGCCAAGCCCAGGAGAATTCTATTCGGTACTTTTACCAATGATCTGGTAGATTGGAGAGCAATTTTATTAAACTCCTATCCTTGAAAAAAAAAAGTAAACCTTCCAGTAACTCTTATTTTCACATTTAAAACTGAACTATTTTAGTTGGTGGGAAAAAACAAAGTACTGTCACAATTTAAGTGTTGTTTTTTGTGTATTAGGTTTATAAACCACTTTGCCAGATGTCTGTCTGCTAAACAAAACAACATAAGTAGGTCTCAAGATAGGAAGGAGAGTGATTCCACTAACACTATACATAACAACACTTATCTATGGCAAACTGTTGCAGAAAATTATTGATGGAAACTAAAAAAAAGTTTACAAAATTAACATTAAGTTTGCCAAAACAAAAAGAAATTTATGGTAGAAAGGAAAAAGGGCATAAGTGACAAATTAATAACTTTACAGTAGACCGAGTTAAAGTTTCAATTACTCTTTTAAAAATCTACTATATACCCCATTCGTTAGGTTGTTTGGCTTGAGTGACAAATAATTTACCAGAAAAAGGTCGAAGTCAGGTCATTCTACGCAAAAAGAAAAATGGTGTTTAATGGAGATTAAAACCTAAATTTGCAAAATTTGTGCTTATGGCCTTTTTCCTTTCTACCATTGAAATGTTCTTTCCATAGATATGTGTTATTGTTGTTATGCCTAGTATGTATGTTGGATGGCCCTGTATTTTGTGGATATCAGGAACTTATACACTTATACTTAGCAGACAAGCCAAAGTCCTTTTTTTTTTGTAGTATATATATTTTGGGCTCAAACCCAATAAATCATCCATCACAAATGAGGCATTTTCACATGTGTGGTTTAGGCATTGAACTAGCAAATAATTCAACTAATAACTGTTTTTTGTCAGAAGCTTGTAATTAAACAATAGCCAAAACAAAAGATGTCTAGTAAAATGAGAAAAGTTTTGTGAAAATTCTGGTTCATTTAATTAAACTCATCTTTAAAAGAATAGTTATTTACATATTAATTTATGCTATTTTACTTACGTTTTAGTCAATGACAGTGACAGGCTTTAGTATGTCTAGCACTGACAATAGTGTAAAAGAAATATTAGACAATGTAGATTTGGCAAGAGAAATGACTGTCTTATCAAATTATGACAATGCTGTAATATATTACCAAGGGTCTCTTCAACTGATGTCAAAGTTTATTTCTCAAATTTATGATCCAATAAGAAAGGAGAAATGGCAACAGGTAGGCTCTGATATAATGGAAATTTTAATTTCTTAGGTACTTAAACTTTATCAATTTTTAGATGCAAATGAAAATACATAAAGAATATCAGGAACTAAAGCAGTTGAATGATATTCTAGAGACGTTAAAAACTGAATGCAGTGGTGATATTCCAATTGGTGTTAGGAAGAGGGAGTTACCTGCTGAAACCAACATTAATGACGTGGGTCTGTTAAACGATCCTGATATTTGGCCAGCCCCAACCCCTGTGGACCATGGGATATTAGCAAGGTGCCTAATTATTCTTATTGGTAAAATATCATTTAGGGCCAACATAGAAACCGACATTGAGAAACCATTAAACTGTATTCGGATAAACTTAAATATTGTTAGGGGATAGGGGTTCCAATAATTTATGGTCAATTAACTACACACTTTTATTTACTTTTAACTATTACAACACGATCAAAACACAATTACTCTCTACTAACAATTCCCACTGTTGGCTTGTGGGTTTATTTGGCTTATTTATTATTTACTACACTGCACTATTCCATCAATCTCGCGCGACTCGCTGGTTTATATATCCGGCCTGAACACACTGTCGTACTTTCGAGAACCGAGGCGACTGTTCCCGGTTCTCCTTTAGCCTAGACGGGTTCCCGGGGTCGCGGTCGGCGCTCGAATTTGCCGCTTCGGCCCGAATCTCTGTGGACCGAAGGTCGGGCGTAACAATATTTATATAATATTTTATAGGCCAAAAGCTAGACCGAGTAATTCACGGAGATCCGAAGTTAAAAAGGGTCAAACCAGTGCAAGAGCAAGCTCTTCAACTAATTCTAGACGATCGGAAATAAAGCCTGTAAATAAATTAGGCAAAAAAGAAGATAGGCCTTCCAGTTCCAAATCTGAAAGGTTGAGCATTGATTATGTTTTCTATGGAGTTAATTAGAAAATCTATTGGAATTTTTAGGACTGGTGAGGTGACAGCTAATGATACTGAAGCATCTGGAAAGGATTCTAAAGAGGAACCAGAGGAGAAAAAATTTGAATGCAGTGGCATGGAAAGGGACTTAGCTGATGTCCTAGAAAGAGATATTGTCCAAAAGAATCCAAACATTCGCTGGAGTGATATTGCAGATTTGAAAGATGCCAAAAGTCTTCTTGAAGAGGCTGTGGTTTTACCAATGTTGATGCCTTCATTCTTTACAGGTATGCAGGAGTTTTTGTTAATTAATTTTGTTATACCTAACTCATTTACTGCTTTAGGCATAAGAAGACCATGGAAAGGTGTTTTGATGGTAGGTCCACCAGGAACGGGTAAAACTATGCTCGCAAAGGCAGTCGCCACTGAATGTGGTACCACTTTCTTTAATGTGTCATCATCTACATTGACTTCAAAATACAGAGGCGAATCAGAAAAGATGGTTAGGCTGCTGTTTGAAATGGCTAGATTTTACGCCCCCAGCACAATATTTATTGACGAAATTGATTCTCTGTGTTCAAGAAGAGGCTCGGAATCAGAGCATGAAGCTTCTAGAAGAGTAAAGTCCGAGTTGCTTGTACAAATGGATGGGATAACCGCTAACAACGAAGAGCCCGGTAAAATAGTTATGGTACTTGCAGCTACAAATTTCCCATGGGACATTGACGAAGCGCTTCGGCGAAGGTTAGAAAAACGAATTTACATTCCATTACCCACCTTAGAAGGCAGAGAGGCGCTCCTGAAAATCAATTTGAGAGAAGTGAAACTCGACCCGAATTTAAATTTGCACAGCATAGCGCGAAAACTTGATGGATATTCGGGTGCGGACGTTACAAATGTTTGTCGGGACGCTTCTATGATGTCTATGCGAAGAAAAATAAGCGGACTAAGGCCGGACCAAATTAAACAGCTGCCGAAAGAGGAACTGGACCTTCCAGTCACCATGCGAGATTTTGAGGAGGCCATTACAAAGAATAATAAAAGCGTCTCGAAAGAGGATCTGGATAAATATGTCAAGTGGATGAATGAGTTCGGGTCTTCATGATAGTTCAGGGTCGATCAAAATTGATTACATTTCCGAGGAGAAACTCGGCTTATGTGTAGTGTAGGGTAGATAATCATAGTTGAGGCTCATAACTTTTAAAGTTATGGGTGATCAGAGTTAAGTAATAAGATGCCTTACTACTTTATAAGTCACTAGACATTAGTAATAATAACAAAACTTATTAATTTTAACTTTGTGATTGTAGTAATTAGAGTTGTTTTATTTAAATCATTGTGTGTAGTAATTATAGTAACAAATTGGCGTAACTTATTTACACAAGTTTTAAAAAATAAGCTTTTACTCATCTTTTTATTATTCAGATTGTTAATTATATATGATCCCAATAGACATTCTAATCAGTTTTTTTTTATTGTTAATACATAATAAAATTGCATAGCTATAGCTCTACAATAAAATGTTTTTTTCGCTATTTTAGCGAAAAATTGTGCATTTACTTTTATACGCATATTTAAATAAAAACACATGTTTTACATAAATTAGTAAAGTGATTGTTTTATTTGATATGATGTTATTTACTCATAGACTTTAAAATGTGCGTAAGTTTTAATAATTGAGCAGATTTAATTTTTATGGCGATTCCCAAGGGCAGTTATCAGTTATTGAATTTGGCGTACGCCACTGTTAAAGCATGCGTTTCTAAGGGAAAATTTTGTACGTCAAGGGTATATTGCGGCGTCGCAAAAATCGACGCATGGCGTCCTATTTTTTAAAATTCGCCTCGAAATTCTCAATACTTTCTTATATTAGATCGGTCGTCCTAATGTAACCAAAAACGGTAATTGTCCCGGGTGTCTCCGACTATCGCGCGGTCAATACATTTCGCTATGTGATTTTTTTCTCATCTGATGTTCTTTTGGAATATTGATTTTGGGTGGACATGGCTCGTACGTACAGCAGTTTCACGTTGTATATTGGTCGGTGTATAAGTTTAGAATCAATTGAATGAACGACCTATACTTTTCCCTTCCTAATCATTAGTTAGCGGTGTCTAGTAGAGTGCAACCCGATAGTAACCCTTTTCCATTAGTTCATTACTTTCCGGCGTCGCATTTATGAATATTGATTCGCGTCTAATAAAATGTACTTGTTGGTTTGTGTGCTTTCACCAACCATGTCAAGTAGAATACGAAAATTACATTAAGAAGAAAGATACATTTATTTGTCAAATGGTATGTCGTTTTTTTTTTGGTTTTCTAGCGTATTTTGTTTCTTATTCCATTTATACGCTTGAGGTAGCACCTGATTTTAATTCACAATAATTGCAAATTTATAATACTTTTTCTAAAAGCTTATATTTTCATATAAGCGTCAAGTATAAAGTGTTTCTTTTATTATTTTTATAGCTAGATTTTGTAGAAATATTGCCGATATAGTAAGTGGACGAACATCTGGAATGCACCCATTGGCAATTATAATCTATCATTAATTAATAACGTATTATTAAAAAAAGGTCATTGCCACTTTGCTGCCTTTTATATATTAAATTTAATTTTTGGTTAAAAGTTAAAATAGATCACCTTTCCTAAAACTAGTTCGTTTTTAATTTTGAAAAGCATGACGTCATGTTGAAAAAAAGTCATTTTCAATTGTTTCCTTATTGCACAGTCTTTTTTTTCACTGTCGATGATGAATCATCCGTCTGTCACTACTGTCAAACACATGTCAAAGGTGATTGACTTTCAAATCAAAACAACATTTTTTTCTCTATTTTGTATTATTTTAAACATTGATTCTTTCAATATATAACATTATTAGCCTGCTAGCAGCCTCAAAACACCTTGTACAGTTAACAACTAAAGCATCTAAATGAGAGTCTTTAAATGCAGCTTTTACCATGGAAACTATATAATTAGAAATGACCAGCCTGACTCTGCCTCTGGATAATATTGATGTGAGTGAAAATACTGAACAAATTAGCAAACTGTTTCCCAAGTGCAGGCCCAGGAGTGATATTAATTTAAATCCCATTCTTGCATCTTCGAAGGAACATGAGTGTGTTGAAATTACATCTACAAGCACTTGCACTGTAATGAATGCCCATGATGAAAATGATAGGTAAGGGCTAATTTTTTGAGTTCCTAGGAACACTATTGATGAGCTAATTACCTAAAAATCTACATGCACATACAGGGTGTCACATAATTGTATGTCCAAATTTCAGGAATGCATGATTTTACGAAAAAAACATATGTAGGTTTGTTTTAGCTTCTTGAGGGTGCTAAAAAATTTCGTCTTTTTCATTATTTCAAATTTTTAAATAAGTAAGGAACTGTTCTATTAAATAAGTCAGGAACTGTTCTAAGAGTATGTTAAAATAAAACTTTTATAAGGAAGCTCATTGTCGGACCAGTCCAAGTCTGCAAAGCAATTAACGTAATGGTGAGTTTTGCAATGGACATGTGTGACAAAGAGCCTTATGAACCTTTTTCAAGTTCTATTATCTGGAAAGGTTGGCATCTCTATCTATAGGGCCATATTTTATACTTATCTATGTCTATAGGACTACAATATAGCTGTTTCTGATTCACATCGACTTTATTTTACAAATAAATGTCGTTTTAATCATTCAAGCAATATTTTTTCTGAAATTTTACAGATGGATAGCAGATAGTTCCTGTAATATTATTAGAGACAATAACTCTCCAAGATACTCACCAGATGATGATTGTATATCAGAGCATAAGTCATCTAGTGGCACCTATAAATTAAGAGACTCTAGGTAATTGAATATTAAAATACCTGAGTTCAATTAATTAAGCTGGTGTATAGCCCTCAGCACTTATTTAATATCTAAAATCCTTCTTTCAAAGTAATTTAGTAATTCTTTTAAGGATAATTGAAATAGCAGGAGGTAGAGAACTATATTCTCAAAGTAGAACTAAAGCTGTAAGAAAATCTAGAAGTAGTCAATATTTAGGTGAGGATGGAGAAAAGAAAACACAAAGATTATCGATGAAGCAGCAGGGCGTGTGGGAATTGCGGGGCAAAAATAATGAAGCCAAGAAGGTCTATTATCCGACATGTACACTTAACAGCCTAAAATAATTGAAATGTTTAATAGGTTGCCAGTCCTCGTGAGTACACAGAAACAGTGTTCTCAACTGAGGTGTGTCCTATGACGCACTGTAAGGAATCTCAAAGCCCTTCTGATCAGGAGTTAAGCCCCACAGACATGCATTTTCCAGAGGAGGTTGTTGTGTTTGATGATATAGGAGATAACTGGACTAGTGATAAACAGAAGCAACACGAGCATCACAAATCAGAACAAAGTGATTTCACTGCCACTCATGCATATGATTCAAATAGTATTGACAATGATAAAGTAGCTAAGGTTGTTATTTAACTCAAAAATATGCACTTAAGTATAACTTTATGAGTTGTGTTTCTTTAGGTAATTGGCAGTTTGCCAATAGCTGTTTATGAAGGCTCACCAAAGAGGTATGGTCCAAGGCAAACAGGGACTAATAATTCCCATATGCAGTTGCCAAGTGCGCAAAGTTTACTTGCATCGCCAAGCGTTTATCCTCCTAGACCTGGATTTCCTCAAAGGATTGTTACAAGTCCGAGTCTTAGTGAAACAGAGCACAATGTTAATAATGTTGAAAACAACTCTTATAATGTAAGTTTTATATTGATACTAGCGCTTTTTATTTGTAAATATGTATTTATTTATTTTTATTGGCACTTTTGATTTGATAGTCCTCCCACATATTTGTCATACCTTTATAATTTGAAGTGTGACATCCTGCAATTTTGTTGAGTCCTATAGTTTCTTCTGTTTTGATTGAGTAGTGAACCATGACATTTTCTTCCAAAAGTGTTCTTTGGCATGCCTCTTTTTTGTTATTATTTATTTTTGCAAAAGTTTTGCATACTCTCTATTTGTCTAACTCATAAACTTCACCTTGTATTTAAAGCAGAAAAGAAATAGTTCGCCACCATCAACAAACACGACATTCGATTATTTATACGAATTCTCAGAAACCAGAAAGGTTTTGGAAGAATTTTTTAAATGCCCTCCTGAAGAAGAGAGTAGACTAGGAAGCGAATTTCAGGATTTAGAGTACGAGTTGAGAAGACAGGCAAGTGAATCTGGAAATTCATATGTAGGGAAAAGATTAGCTAAAGGTCTCAGCAGTGAACCCGATTTTTGCATGCGAATTGATTCACCAGCGAAATGTTTTACGTTATCCAATGCCCCTTTGCAGGTAGGATTATCGCATTATCTGCGATATTAAGTGTCAAAGCATTCCTCATAAAGTCTTATTTTTGGGTTCCACATCAGTGCCAGGAACAGCATGCAATTCAAGTTTTCTAATTATGTCACAATTAAGTTATTTTTTTCTTCTTAAAATTCCAGTTTTCACCCCATAAATTTCAGGCATGATTACCAAAAAAATACTACTCCGTCACGTTGTTCTCAAATTCACTCTTTTTCAGGATCATGATTTACAAGAGCATGAAAATAATTTCCTTGATCTGTCGATTGGTACGGGTTCTAGTGGGGATTTGGGTGAAACCGAGGTCGGTTTACAAGTGGGACATAGTCGTAATTTCACTCTTTCCCCTGAAACTACCGATTGTGACTCAAATTGTGGTGACTTAGACAGTGAGGTTTCATTAATGCTTATGGAAAACGAGTTGGCGCCTTCGGGAGGCCTTTTGGGCAAGTTGTAAATGATTCCAAATTAAAATTTCTCGTCACGAAACTGTATTGTAGGATCAAATACAGATCTAGCGGTCCCTGGTGATACTCTAAGATTATATTCCAGCATGCCTGTTCTGGAAGACGGCTTATCCTCAGGTCATGCTAGTGACACTGATAATAATAATCCTACCGTTATGCTCATGAAACGGCAAATTACAGAGATTGAGAGGGAAATTAATCAAGGTAACTTTTACCTTTGATCCTTTTTTTTTGTTTATAATAATGTTTTTTTTTGCAGGCGTGTGCAAATTAAAATCATCCAATAAACCAAGTGAAAACGGTGTGTCACCTCAGTCAGAATGCCTTCCAAAATCCCCAACTGACCTGAGCAACTGTGTAAATAGTTTCGACGAACCTTTAAACCTGTCCCAGACAGACTCTATAGGTAATCAATCATGGTTTTCGGCGCGCTGTTCCATTATTTATTGTGACTTATTTTATCAGAGAAAACGCCCCCGCCTCCTGCTCCTGCACCGCACCGAATGATACCTGGAGGTGAAAAGGCGAATGACGTCGAAGCGGCTATTAAAGATATTAGACTGACGCTTCAAAGAACTAAAACCCTTCCTTTGCAGAGGCATCCAGGGGAGGAGTGCGAGGATAATGGTACTAGTCCTGTTTGGGTTCCAAGGTTAGTTATTACTTAATTTTTCCTTCGATACATCTTGAGTTTAGATGTCCTTGGATGTTGAGTAGTTGATGTTCCTAGAGCCACCAAATTCATATGTTTTGAAACATTGAGAGGCCAGAGCTGCTGAATTGCTTGCTTCATCAATATTTAGAACGATTTGGAAGAGACACAGCCAAAAGTTAATAATGTTGTCAAGTGTCAGATTTGTGGTTGTAGATATTTGATATTTTTATTCCGACGATCTTTCCTTCCGACGCTTATTACTTTTAAACTATTCATTTAACGGGATTCTGCAGTATTGCGCGTAGGTACAGAAAAGAACGGGCTACCTCATATGTCTATATCATAAATGTTGAAGTCTCATTCCGATAAGTTAAATAGGAAATCTACCACAATCGGCAAATTAGGACGGTTTAAAAAAAATTGTTATGGTCAACCTCTTGGCCTTCTAGACCCTCTTAGTTAGACGATTTGCCCAACGTGGGTGGCACCGGCCAAAAGAACATATCCTTGGGTACTTTTAGTCCTATCCCGCCAAAAGTGTCACTAATACATATACAGTGAGTAAAAAAATTCCGGTCAGTTGTCAAATTGTCCAAACTAGTATAAGTAATAATTTTTGCCATTTTTACGAAAATTATATCGCGGTCCATTCGGTTGTATATCAATAATTAGAAGACGTGGAGAGAAAAAAATTAGTTGCTAGTTTTGGTCAAGCTCTTATACCGGGCGAACCTCAAAAAAGTTTTATGCGTCACATTTTTTGCCAATTTGGGTTACAATTTTTGCAGTAAAAAATCTGATATAATTTAGAGGGGTAACACAGATATGACACATGCAGGGAGGTGGCACACATATGCACACCCTCGACCTGGCCAAAAATCCAACTCCTAGCTTTGAATTTTTAATTTTGACGAATTTTTAAACTTTAAATTTAAAAATGCCATTTTGAGGTCGATTTGTGCCTAGGCAGTGCATACAATCGAAAGGCTTTCTAACCCAGAAGATACCTTGTAATGTTGTTTTTTCGGCACCTAGGAACCACTTGTCGCTGGGACGTCGCGAAATGGTCTTAATTGAATTTCGAAGCAAAAGATGCAGATTTTCGCATATTTCACATGTTTCTGAATAACGTCCGCCGTGAGGTGAATCGGAACCATTCAGGGCTTTGGCTCCTCCCACTAAATGTGAACTGACAGCTGACATTTTTTATAAATCAACTTTAAAGGCTTAGACTAAGGAAAATCGGCTGAATACTGTAAGGCATGAGAAAATTTCAACATTTCTAGGTAGATCAATAGCAAAAAGCCCTGAACGTTTTCGGAAAGACTAGCCGACTGAATCTTAGTTACGGTAGCTAGGTTACTGCTGTTTTATGAACCAATGATCATATCGACCTGAAAATCGCATGGTAGGCTTCCCTTACGGGGTTAGCTAAAAGTCGCAATGGCCGACCCCCCCTTCCTATGGGTACCAAAAGTTCAGTCATCAGGTCCTTTTTTTCCATAACTTTCATCGTAGTTTAGGGTACATGAAAGAAGCGTTTGCGTATCGCTTGCCCAAAGGAAAAAAACAACCCCATAAACAAACCATCTCACGATTTCTGCTGACCAACTTGTTCTATCTGCATTTCTTGTCGTTATACATTTACTTTAATATTAGCTAAATTATTCGCAGGAAGAGACGCAGCTCAGCTATGAGTTTGATCTTTTACACTTGAAAATGCTTCAGTAGGATGGCTATAGCAAAGAAAAGAAAGCGGGATTGTGTTGTTTGTCTTGGTCTTAATTGTTTTTCTGTTCTGAATCTTGAAGCAGGTTATTAGCGTCATTCTATTTTGAAATTAAGACGTAGGGCTTTGAACAATTTTTCAGATTTTTAGGAATCTTCTTTATGTCCATTTCATTGTCCACTGTTGGTCCAATTTATGCGTTTTTAATCACTTTAATTAAATGTCGTCCAATGCCATGCGTTTTAGTAGGTAGCCTTTTGGTTCTGTGGCTGAAGCAATTTTTCCAACACAGAAGTTTTCATTTGGGGCTTAATTTAACTATTTACACTTTCAAGTTCAATTTAATTACGGAATTGAATACCGGGAAGTTATATTACTCTGCAACCAAAACACCCTGCCGTATCGCCAGCGATAGTAGTGATCACGAGAAAAGTACTTACTTCTTCGAATGCTTGCTTGTTCGTCTATCTGTTTTAAGCTATTCGTATTATTAGAAAAGTTATCGTTAAACTTCATATCTTAATTTCACTGAAGCGGTTTTAGTGGCAGGTTATATTTACACTTCATGGGTGTACTAAGTTACTGTTGATTCAATGTTTTTGAAGAATGTTAGGTGGCTGTAAGTAGAACTTATTACTATTATTAGTTTTTATGGAAACCTCGGTTTTGTTGTGTTATTAGAAAAGGAAAACACGGTCAATTCTGCAAAACATTAATGACTAAACATTACAAAAGCAACAAAATGGGTATTGTTTTTTTTATTGCCATAGTCATGAATTGTGCGTTTCTGCAGGTGTATTCTGAATGAGCTATTTTAATGTTCTTGACTCGTAAACGAAGCTTGAAGGTTCTGAAAATATTATTCATTAAGTGGACCTACTTCTTTTTCAGCCATTTTAGACAAAGAGGGCTTTCAACCACGAGCGCTGATTCGGAAAGAAAAGGCGGCAATAGCGGCCCAGAGGAGGGTGAGTTAATAGTCTTTTTAAAGTATTTTTAATACAATTTTAATTATTAAATTTTATCTAATAAAAAACCCATGATGATGAATTTAAACCACTTAACGTTACTTTCAGAAGAAAATGACACGGATTTGGAAACAGACAGGCTTCTAGGTCAACAGAGAACTGATGATCAGGGGTTTTATGATGAAAAGGTGAGTTCAGTTGTTGCTTACGTTTTTATTTATCACTGTTTCTTCTCCGTTTTTCTATCGAGCTACAGTTTCCGTTCTTTTCGACTAATATTTTGTAAACTTGTATGTGATATTTAAATGTGTTAGCTCTTGGTGTTAGGTTATAAACTAGAAATATGTCATCATAGTTCTATTTATGTCGATCGCATAAATAACAAAAGCGATTTTAACTTTATAAAAAATGCATGGAGTTATCAATTACCTGAAATTTGAAACATATTTTTGGTGTCTCGGTTACCCAATAAATTTTTTTGCCTGACTTCTTTCTGTAGGATTTGATTAATGTTTAATATGTTAGTGTCGGTTTTTTTATAACTTAATAGATAAAGATTTAATGTGTCCTGGGCAAATAAAGGCTTCTTTTAGATAGTTCAGTCATATTACATAGTTAATTAACCCATAGAACAAATCTACTAAATCGTACTATTAAAAAAAATTCGTTAAGGAGGTTAACTTTGGATTTTATTTCTACTCGTAAACGACAACAGTTAAATTTCTTATGATTACACGGAACAATATTTTCATTTAAGATTCTACAATCTCACTCTAATTTCTACCATGTGAACGCTGGGATAAACTGATCATAATGATTGTGAAGTGAACCTTTGTGTTCTACTAAACTACTTTAATTCTCAATATGCAATTGCTACACCATGGCACATTGTAGCTTGAAAAGAAGGTTTCTCTGTTAATAACTCATACCAATTTATACTGCAATATTTCGCATTTTTACTGACATTAATATTTCAATATTTACTGCAAAGCGTTTTCTGGGTTATCCCCGATTGTAGCATAGTTAGTGACATTTTGAGTTAGTTTAACCTAAACCTAAGTCTTGTAAAAGTCTAATAATTTGCACAAAATGAACAAGAAATTTCAGCCAGCGTTTCCAAAAAGAGATGTGTGTGAAAGACTATTAAAATTAAACCTCTTAACGGGCAACCATTTATAGCAAAGAATCCTTTACGCATGATTTTTAAACTTGGTGTTATTTGTATTGCCAGGATTGGAGAAAACCTAAAAGTCGAACAATAATGCCGCAAATCGGCCATTCCAACCCGAAACAATTGCTCAGTTCCCTTGACGAAAGCTCTCCCTTAGTCCCTTCCTCCGATATACAAAACTCCCCGCCACAGTCTCCTTCGGCCGCGTCCGACAAAAGCCAATCACCTCAAAGTCAAAAGGGATCGGTGTCTTCGAATAAAACTAAAAAGGTGTGAAAATGGCATGTACATAAATCAAGCGAGTTTTTACTGAGAGTTGTGTGTTTTATAAGTTTGGTCTAAGTAAGACACTTTCAGTGAAAATGCGTAAGATAGACTTATGGTTAGCAATTTGGGCTTTCTACAGAATACTCTATACTAACACCCTAAACATATGATACTAACTGAGCTGATTGTTTGTCTTGAGATACCCTTTACCCTAATCTTACTATTTGCTTGTACTTTTGCATGAATCTAGCAGTATATTAGTGGACAATGATAACCTACGGAATGGTTTCTATTTGCTTCTTTATTACTACATTCAGACAACTATACTAGGACGATCAAAAATTACATACACATTAAGTATTATGACATTCTTAATTTAGAGAATGGCACCCTGTAGTATCCAGCTTGAGGTCCGTTTTAACTTTTACTTAAATATTTATAGATTGAGCACTTGGTGCATGTATGTACATTATTATTAGGTCATTTAACAAAATGATTGTTATAATAAAAGTACGACCATTATTATAAAGTCTAAGAATATATTCATTGTGGTGATGCAATTGTCATGGTTTAAGATTGCTACCTCCGAAACTGCGAGATTTGAGAAGATTATGGTTTTAAAGTAAACTAATTTTTTTCTGAAAAAAAAACCTTTTTATGTAAAAAAAAATCTCTAAAAAAATTAAAACGAGTCTATAAAAATGTGTACTAACACAACGGGCTTTACAGCATCAATTTGCAATGGTAAACCGTAGCAATTTACCCACCCACAAAAGTTTATAGTGGTTACTTTGTCACTAATCTCTACAACAAACAACGCAAATTTTAATAAAACATATGATAGCGCTTTACAATAAGTAAAGTTACTAAAAAATAGTGTCTTAAACTTACTTGAATACCCTTATTTGATTTCAGGACAAAGACAAGAAGAAAGGGAGGAGTAAAGAAGGTAAGTCTATGACTTTTTATGTTATAGTTTAATTAAAGTAAATTCTTCTTGCCCTTGCGTTTGGAAAACCGCGGTAAGTCGAAATTCAGAGCCACTTACAACATTTACACTTCAAACATTGACTTATCATCCATTCACAACAGTTACCAGTTTTGAATTCGAAAACACCAAAAACACCTTCAAGCGCCTGTCAACTTAAACATGTTCCAGGCACAGAGAACGTCATGAGGTGGTGTTTGTTTCAGATGCACTTCAACGTTCAGTTCTTATAGAGGGTGTCTTATTTCGAGCTCGGTATTTGGGTTCCACTCAGCTAGTATGCGAGGGGCAGCCTACAAAAACTACCAGGATGATGCAAGCTGAAGAAGCCGTCTCCCGTATTAAGGTAAGTTCTCGTTTTGTTTTTGTCTACTTTCACTGCTTTCTGGAGGATTTTCTGACAACGCGGTTAGTACAAGAACTTACGGGGAAGTTGTATATAGGCATGACTTGTGACTAATCACACTAATTAGTCCCCTAAATATTACCTTATAACCTTCTAATTGACAATGTGTGAGCCGCAATAACTTCTCAGTACCTTCTAGATTGTATTTGGGTGTGTAAAACATTTTTGTGTGCCCTAATCCCGTAATAATAATCGTTGGAACTGTGCGTATCTGAGCTTTCCCTCATCAACGCTTTTTCATACTCACCTCGGGCAGGAAAGCTCAGATATGTGAGACTAATATACAATTAGAAGCATGGTAATAATTATGCGTATATTTTGGTAATGGACTTCAATATACTTATCTCGATGTTATAGCGATTATTTAGGTGTTACCATCCTGTGGTTTTAGTAAGTGTTTTTATATGCATTTATTGGAAATTACAATTATTATAGTGTTTGTACGTACCTTTGCCCCCTTCCACGACCAAAACAGAACCTCAATCGCAGAGTAAAGTTTGAAATATTGGGTGCCAACGAGCTGTCATTAATTTTTGGTATAATTTTGATAATTTATTACGTACGTTAGAAAAATTCGGTAACACGGGGTTTACCAAAATCAAACTTAAAATTATTAAACATGTAGTAGCAAGTACTAACATTGAAATACAAAGGAGTTTTAGTGAAGTTGCAGTTTAGAAAATTAGAATCATATCATTCGTTAGTAATTTTTATAGTGTCTCATTTGTAAACATTTTTATTTTTGTTTAATACACTTCAGCATAGAAAAAAACCCTTAAACACACGGACATAAATACATATATGGTGGCCCACGCATAGAGATTATATACCTTATTTTGAAATAATTTTTTTTTATGTACCATAGATTTTACTTGCAAGTCACAGGGGTTAATGTTAGTTGCATAAGGTATATTGATCCACTCTGTATCTACAAACATCCCCATATTTCCTCTCTACTCTGTAACACTTTAATAGTTTTTGGTTGCCTTTTTACAGTCTGGTACCTTTACTAAGTAGCTTTTTTCTTCATCCTGTTACCCAACTGTTTCTCTGGATGTTCACCACACTTAGCACTTATCCCCAGAATTTTCGCACCACTTGAATGTTACGTACCATTTTGATTGTACAGCACTCGTCCCCGTCAATGTTGTAGTTTTCAGCTCCTCTTAGTGGATACTTCAGTGCATGGTGTAATTCCAGAACCATGCAGTTCGATTAAATACAATATTTTTGATATTTACTCTGGTGTGATTATCGTGAAAATACGATTTAATTTCAACGCAACTGAATTCTCACTGGAAATGCACATTTTAGGAGGCACACAACCAAGCGGTTCAGCCATTCCAACCTCAGTATGCGACATTTAATTATCCAGAAATTGGACCTCTCGAGAGGGAAGTTCAATCCAGTTCAGTTCACACCCATATGGAACTGAACGTTGACAATTCCGTTATTCACTCTATGCAACCATTACCCTCAGTTAGTGGTAAGCATTTTTTTGTCATCACTTTATGGAGACTCGATTCTTTCCACAATTTGGCTCTAATATCATTTCAAGTAAGACAAAAAAATGGTTCTAGATGATCCATCACCGTTTTTCAATGAGAACCCTTTCGGCGGTGGTGGAGCATCGAGCACAAGTACGGTGTTTCGGTTGCTTTTCCTGGGTTCTGTTGAAGTTGATGAGGAAGGGGGTAGGAAACGTCGAAAAAAATTCAAGAAAAATATGGTTGAAGTTGCTGTTACTAAAATTAAGGTCTGTCTAATCTGTTCGGTGTATTTGAATTTGGGTGTATGAGCGACAATGAGTTTTAAATATTGTTAAAGGCAATAGAAAAACAGTTTGCCTCATCGTCGCAGTTACATTTTTTAATGTTGTAATTATTCGTGGCAAAGTGCATCTCGTTCGGTGTATTTGAATTTGGGTGTATGCGCGACAATGAGTTTTAAATATCGTTAAAGGCAATAGAAAAAAAAAGTTTGCCTCATCGTCGCAGTTACATTTTTTAATGTTGTAAGTATTCGTGGCGAAGTGCATCTCGTTTTTGGTGTGTGACTGAGCTGACATTACTGTTAGCAGCTAATCCATTAACATCCATTTCCTCAATTTACTAACAAGAACTTTCTATTCCATTGCTGCTTTGGAACGGATTTATTATAGGCTTTGGTAAGATAAATGAGAACATTTGATTGACCTTAACACTGACTTACCGCATTGTACATTCATTTTAGGCTCCAGATGGAGAAACTCAACCTAGCACTGAGGTGGATTTGTTTATTTCAACAGAAAAAATTATGGTAAAGAGATCTTGAAATTAATTAATAGTATCCTTATTTACGGGTGTTTAAAGGTTTTAAATACGGACCTTAAAGAGATTATGATGGATCACGCTTTAAGGACCATTTCTTATATCGCTGATATAGGAGATTTAGTGGTGCTAATGGCTAGGCGGAGGTTTATTCCTCATGAGGTTGACGATGCTCCAAAAATTAACAGAACTCCTAAAATGATTTGTCACGTTTTTGAGAGCGAGGAAGCCCAGTTCATAGCTCAATCTATTGGTCAAGCCTTCCAGGTACTGACACCACCTAACATTATAAGGAAATATACATATTATTAATAATTTGTTTAGGTTGCATATATGGAATTTTTAAAAGCCAACGGAATCGAAGATCATAGTTTTGTTAAGGAAATGGACTATCAGGAGGTGCTTAATTCTCAGGAAATATTTGGCGATGAATTGCAAATGTTTGCTAAAAAAGAAATGCAAAAAGAGGTTAAAATGAACCCGAGCACTTCTACAAGGTTTACGGAAACGATGCGCAAAAAATTCAGGGGTTGAATGTACGCTAAAAACTAGGCGAACATAAAAAAATGTTTATGACGTTATCTCATATCGTTAAAAAAAACATTTTCAGGATCCACCCTTTAAGCGGGCTTAGCTGCCTTAGGGTCTATTTGCGGAACTATGTTTATATGAAGTGTTTTTTATTTTCTAGGATACATTTAGCTCCCGAATTTTTTGCGCATTATTTCCGGACACCCAGTATAAGGTCCAGGTTAAGTTTTTGATATTACAGGTCGTGGTCCCAAAAGCAAAGGGTGAAATCTTAGGGGTTGTAATTGTTGAGTCTGGTTGGGGATCCATGCTCCCTACCGTTGTTATAGCAAACTTAGCTCCAGCAGGTGCCGCAGCGAGATGTGGTCAACTTAACATAGGTAGCTCTCATTGTTCTTTCTACATATTTAATTTTTTTTAAGTTGTACCACGATGTATTTACTTATCAAGACTTTAGTATAAGTTATGAAGGAGGAATGTTTGCCAGACACTACATAAACATATTTTGCACAGGTGATCAAATCATCGCGATAAACGGTGTCAGCCTTGTAGGACTTCCATTATCGACATGTCAGAACTATATCAAGAATTCTAAGAATCAAACCGTAGTCAAATTAACCGTAGTTCCTTGCGCCCCAGTAGTTGAGGTGAAGATCAAGAGACCTGACACCAAATATCAGCTAGGATTTAGCGTTCAAAATGGAGTGGTATGTTTCCATGCCAGAAATTAGGTTGTGACCTCATATTTTATTCTTTTTAGATATGCAGTTTACTCCGCGGGGGGATAGCGGAAAGAGGGGGTGTCCGCGTAGGTCACAGGATTATAGAAATTAACAATCAGAGTGTTGTTGCGGTTCCACATGAAAAAATTGTAAATTTGTTAGCGACGTCTGTGGGAGAAGTAGGTTTTCACATGTTTTTAAATTTTTTATAAAAAAAAATATCGTTTTTTTTTTAGATTTTAATGAAGACCATGCCAACTTCCATGTTTCGATTATTGACTGGACAAGAGAACCCTGTCTACATCTAATTTATTTGCTTGAAAAAAGGTTTGAAAGTGCCTACTCGTAGATGATAATTAAAAGATCGTCGGGAATTGTACTTGACTTACACCACGTTTGAGGCTCGGATCGATATATATTTTTATTCTTAGTATAAGTTTTATCAGACTGAAGACAATACGAGCAAGACCTGCACATTACACTCATAGAACCGCAGTTTGGTAGTTTCTGTGCGGTTTCATCGATTTCCAAAGATTAATTCACGTTTACTGCAAGGTAAGTATTATCTAACATTTTTTATTTATTTTAATTGGGGAAACTACCAAGTTGCACTTACAAGCTTTTCGTGGTAGATCATACCCTCTGCTTCGTCGCGTATATTTACTGTGAGTGTGAAGATAATACCAAAGACTGTTGATTGGCTTAGAACAATATTTTATTCCCATTTATAAATAAACCTAACCTTCATCGAAACTTATTTAAGCATTCCATAATCTTAATCTCAGTGTATTCTGTCATAAACTACGTATAGTTGTTGATTTTATTGGTGTTTCTTCTTCCAAGAAATAGAAGAGTTCTAGTCACCGCGATTTCCAACAAACTCTTTTCTTACTAGCCGTGCTAATAATGAGGGTACGTACGTTCCTAATACAAATGTTACAAGGTGTGATTTTTATAGTTGTTTTATGTTAAAGCGATAATTAGGATATTTTTTGACCGGTAGTTCAGGATTTGTATATAAATTGAATCTCATCAACACACCAATTTCAGATGTGAAAGCTAGTAATCCTTAAGAGCCATATTGTGTTTCTGTAGCAAATCTATCGTTCTATATTTCTCCCTCGGATATTAAAAACATGTTATTGCCCGACGGCATAAAGTGAACAAGGCTGCAAAGATATATATTATTTTTAAAGTAGGAATTTAGTAAAAAATGTTCCATGTATATTATAGCTCTACTTACAGGAAACAATAAAACGGATGAGCTCGTATGTCATATCGTAGAGATATGAAAAGTTAGTTACTTTAAGGTATTTATCTCTGTAAATTTATTAATTTGTATATCTGCGAGGGTATAGATACAAGATAAAATCAGTAAAATAACCGGACCGACGAAATACAACGTTGCTCATTAGAACTAAATATTTTTGAAGAAACAAATACGTAAAATGAATTCAAATAAAAAAAAAGAACTAAGACGTATTTTTAGAAGTAAACCGACAATACGTAGGTACATGAAATGAAGCTTAACCCCTCTTAAAGCTAATGTGCTCAGCTTTTTCAAACAAAAAAGTCACTCCTTTTTAGTGAAGCAGCACACATTATACATGTTTTTTTAATGAATTCTAACCTTTCCTAAATATGTGTGTAGTGTTTAACTAACCGCTAATTGTGTATATTTACAGAGATATATCAATTTTTTACGCATTTTTCATTGCCCATTAACAAAAGGGAAGATGTACGCAATAAATTAAACATGGTGCGAAACGCGTAGTAAACCTGTTCCCAAGCGCTTAATTTAAACGCCTGTGAATAGATTTATTTACAATTGGTCTGAGATTCATACTGAAGAAGAGACTGATATTATTTTCGGTTTTGATTGCTACTAAACGAGCATTGTAGGTTATCGAAAAGTTCGCAATAAATTATTATATTCAGCCCTTTGTAATACGTACATAAAGTGAAAATGTTTTGCACAATTTTGGATACATACTCCAATAGCTCCATATTTTCCGTCATAAATTAGTTATTATTGTAATAAAGCTCAATTTTCGTTCAGAACCATCCGTTAAAATGCTCCCTCTTGTATAAAATAATATGTGAACTATTGCATGTTTGTAATATATTTTATATACTAGCTAGAAAAATATCCCCCTGTAATTAGGATGTTTTTGTAAACAAATTAACCAGTATCATACCGGGATGAGATGGGACCTGTGAAGGATTAGATTCCGAAGTATTGTGTGCCTTTTCCTTTGTTAAGCGTTCTGAAACCCGATGCAATGTAACTAAAAACACAGTTTGTATGCTTCATCGATAAACCACATCATGACATATTTTTAGCCTAATTCCAAGCCCTATTTAAAACAATGTAAATCAAAAGGATAATAGATTACTAACATTGTGTATTTAATCTGCCACTTGCTCTATAAAAAAATTATTGTGAATTGGACTTGAAGTTTTATTAACCCTAAAGCGTTGCAAATTGAGGGTAAACCATGACACTTTGAGTCTCTGTAATGCCACGGCACTTCGATTCCATCAATCACAAGTTGATCCGTGATGGCATATCAGGATTGATTGGCACTTGGTTGGATTAGTTTTAATCCTCGAACGTTCCAGCTACTCTTGGAAGTCGTCTAGAACTTGCTGCAGGTGCTTCCACTTACCATCTTTTTTTCCGCTGTTTCTTCAGCGTGGTCCCCGGCGTCCTGACAATATCGTTCGTGTACAGGTGCGGCGATAATGTACCGCGCCTTGGGTCACTCCCCTCTACACTCAGCGCTGACATGGCGATTCCGACTCTTACAATGATTGCTCGACCTATGAGATAGCTGTCAATAAGTTTCGCAGGCTCAGAGTAGTGTGATGAGTCGGTAGTTCTGTAGAAACTTCTTATCCTTGCCTGGCTTGTTTAGCATCATCACTACTACCAGTTTCCACTTAGTTTAATTACACACGTTAGAAATTGTTAAATGCGCAGACCAGAGGTAAGCTGCGCCCTTCCTGGTCATGTTTCCAGTACTTTGTTGGAGATACTATTCCCACCGGGAGCTTTCCGTTTCACAAAGACCCTCGGAACCGTCGTGTAATGGGCCGGTAGTTGTGTAGAAACTTCTTGTTTTCTGTAGAAACTTCCAGTCTACTTGGCTCTAATGGGCTGCATTTGCTGCAGCACGGAGGTAAGCTGCGCCCTTTCTGGTCATGTTTTCAGTACCTACTTTGTTGGAGATACTATTCCCACCGGGGGAGCTTTGCGTTTCACAAGGACCATTGGAATCCGCCAGTTTTCATCAGAGGTGACCAGGTCATTTACTCAACTTGTACGCGCAATTGAATGCACGCTCAACGTCTAACAGGACCAATCCGGATGTCATCCTGTTCCTCCTGCCTTCCGCAATGTTCCCCATGATTTCTGGACCTGCAATTCTGCCGAATGTAGCCCCCGGAAACTATATATGGGCGCAACATTTAGGCGTGTACACTCGTCGTGGAATCTTCTCAGAATAATATGCTCCACGACTTTCCCAGCCTCAACCCCTCGTGTAATGGGCTGGTAGTTCTGTAGAAACTTCTTGTTTTCTGTAGAAACTTCCACTCCATTTGGCTGGACGGTTGCGTTTGCTGCAGCACGGAGGTAAGGTGCGCTCTTTCTGGTCATGTTTTGCAGGACCTACTTAATGGAGATACTGTCCCGACCGGGAAATTTGCGTTTTACGAGGACCTTCAGGATCCCCTGGATTTCATCTGGGGTGACCGGGTTTATCCTGACTCCTTAGGTCTTCCTTCCTCAGATGCCTGACATTTCTCTCAACCGCCAAGATGTGACGATCATCATCCTCAGGTTGGTCGTTTAGCTACTTTCTCTTTTGAGTATTTGCCCAAATGCTTCCGTCTTATCCTCGTTGTTATATGTCATACCGTTTGCGCTGTGCATCCATGGTACGACATTCTTATTCTGACGCTTTTCATTCGAGACTTCCTGCAGGGCTTTCGTTAAGCAGCCTGCGATTGTCTTCTATAGGGCCCCTGCGAAATTAGAGCACCCATATATGTTCGGGAGTTTCATCATATTGACTGCGTGGTTTCTGTACCTCGCGCTCAACTGAGAATAGACTTAGGGCCTGCAGCACGTTGTCCTCAAACTCTCTTACGGCGTTCTTCAGCTAGGCCATATCAGCATTAACTATGACTGTCTCATCTGTGTTATAATGCACTTGAAACCGCTTCCAGTTAGTGGCTTAGAGCGAGTCGTTTTGATTTCGGCATTTGCTTATTTTAAAGGGGGCGAAGGGTCAGCTTATTTTAGACGCTAATTTGGATTCCCAGAACAAATAAGGCACAAAAAATACACATATTCTGCGCAGAAAGACCAATTCTTAGTTGTCGATCCTTTTGATATTTCAAAAACAACTAACTTTATTACTTGAGACAGGAAATCGAAAGCGCAAGACGTTATATTAACCTAAAAAAAGTGTTGTGAGTAAATTTGGTGTTAGTGAAACGTTTTAATGACGTGCAATATTCTAAAATATGCCAATTAGGCCAAAATGTTTTTCCGATATTCGCAGGCATGAACCTCCCGCTTGAGAAGGTTAAAAATAATGAATAGAAACGCTAGTTGGCTTAAGTCGAACAGGTTTATTTAACACATAATATAGTGCATAAGAAATATTATTTCTTCGTCATTATTGTGAAAGTGGATGCGAAAATAATAATGTAATATGTAGAACAGAAGGAAAAACGAATACTTCATACTGTAAATTGTTTTATTCGTTAAATATGTCTTTATGGTACCCTAAAACAAGTCAACATCATTCAAAGAAAAAAAAAATTAGCATTATCAAGTCTATATGAGTATATTTCTTTAGTGCAACATTGGCAATTCGTGCAAGAATCCACTATAAATTTTATATATGAGCCTGATGTCCTTCCCAAAATGCCATTTCTCACTTTAAAGGTAAAACAGTTGTGCATTACTAAAACATGACCTTGTGGGAGGAAACACTGAACATGTGTCTAACACATCTTGATATTATGAGGGAATAATTTTGAGTATGACGAATTTTTAACATTTAATTCTTATATACATAAAGGTAGTAACAATAAATTATTAAAAACCTAGTCTAGACCAAATTTAGGCGGCGCATTTCTTTTAACAACTCAGTGCCCATCTGTGCTGGCGACCTAAAGAACATATTTTTAGCCTAGGAATTAATTTAATAATTAGGACCCTACCTTGTGACTATAACACCAGCCTTTTCCAAGGCGTTGATCTTGTCCTGGGCTCCACCTTTCCCTCCAGAGATTATAGCTCCTGCATGTCCCATCCTACGGCCAGGAGGAGCAGATATTCCAGCAATAAATGAAACAACAGGTTTGGCATTAGGGCCCTAGAACAACTACTTAGCACCAAACTATAACTTGTTAAATAACCAGGCTTACTGAATTATGCTTATTCAAATAGTCAGCAGCCATTTCTTCAGCCACACCTCCAATTTCTCCAATCAGAATGATACCTTTTGTCTCTGGGTCTTTCAGAAAAACTTCAAGACAATCAATGAAGTCTGTTCCATTGAAGGGGTCACCTCCAATCCCAACACACAATGTTTGGCCCAAGCCTGAAAGCAATTTGAACTTTATACATAATTTTTTCAATTCCTTTTATTAAAACAACATACCAACTTGAGTAGTTTGGTGTACAGCTTCATAAGTCAGTGTACCAGACCTTGAAACAACACCCACAATACCCTTCTGGTGAATATGGCCAGGCATGATACCAATTTTACATTGCTCTGGAGCTATAATTCCAGGACAGTTAGGACCAATCAGCCTTGTTTTGTTTTGGCGCAGGAGTTTGTGTTTTACTCGTACCATGTCATGTTGGGGTATACCTGAAGAAGGTTTACATGGAAAAAATTACTGTCTACTGGGCATTACAGGGTCACAAACCTTCTGTAATGCAAACAATAAGAGGGATCTCTGCTTCAATTGCCTCATCAATGGCTGCAGCTGCTCCTGGTGGGGGCACATAGATGACAGTAGCATCAGCACCAGTGGCAGCTCGAGCCTGTTTGGGTAAAAAAATTGTTTTTATAAGAAATAAAAGTTCCACTTAAGCTAACATTTACGTCATAATTAAGTGCTTAATTGTGTTGCTGACTTTATCAGGAGATTATTTATATTTACAAAAACTCTGTTATACACTAAATCTGAAGTACCACTTTTGTGTGTTTGATGTAAAAATGATTGGTTTATATAACACTTCTATAAGCCTATTTTTTAGCAGAAAGTAAACAATTTTTATAAAGTAGGAATATTCTTTCAAGCCCACTATTATATCCTTTCAGACCCACTATTATAAAAAACACATAAATACTGAAATCTTACTTCTTTAACAGAGTTAAAAACTGGAAGGTCTAAATGAGTTTTTCCTCCTTTGCCAGGGGAAACTCCTCCAACAACTTTGGTTCCATATTCGATTGCTTGTTTACTGTGGAAGGTACCTTGTTTGCCTGTGAATCCCTGGCAAATTACTTTGGTATTGGTATTTATTTTTAAATTCCACCTAGTGGATTCATAGCTTGTGAATCGTAGGGACTGGCCAAATTTAACACCTGAAAATTCATGTTGTTTTTTACAAGTGGTAACACGAACACATTAAAATGTTTGTCTTTTATCAATTAAGAGGTTATCATCTATGGTAAAGAAATCAAAAGGTCAGGCATGTGGCTGTAAATATAACTTTTGTATCATCAGGTTGTAATTGCTGAGAATTGTATTAGCTGGCCACCTGAATCAACTTGACTGAAGTTTTTAATGGAATAAGAAATTGCACCAAAATAAGACTAGCCTCTTTAATAATGTAAGATATAAATAAACCTTGTATAATTATAAATAAAGCCTAGCTAGAAGCGATAAACTAACCAAGTATCAAAGTGCATCAATAACATTTAAAGTAGTGAACTTTGATCTTATGTGTTCTAGGTTAGGACATATTTTTTGTCTGAAATTGCTCAAAAGGGGGGTGTCAATAAGGAATAAGTGGAAAAAACCTAAAAACAATATGCACTTATTCAAAATTGAATTTCAAGGTCCTAATGTTCTATTTTAACCACAGTGTGCTCACATTATGTAAGGTGATAGAGTGACCTGTTGGGACTTACCCACGATTTTCAATATCCTAGTGGGACCAGCCATTGCAGGAAAATCTAGGTCTATTTATTAAACGACTTTTAATTCATAAATGAATCACTCCAGATTTTTCAATATATTTGCTGCACTAATCTAATCGTTCCAAAGATTCACAGGCACGGAACACGGCACAGGCGAGTTTTAGCAATTTTCCGTTATGCGGATGAGAGTTTGATACGTCCGATAAGTACCACGTGATGCGCGTGACCAATGGCATAATTGTTTAATATTGACATATGTCAATTGTCATTCCGCCCCTTTCAAACTTCATTTTTCTAAGGTTGGTGCATCAAATGTTTCATTTTTTTTCACTGTTGCCAATAGCAACATTAGCAACTTGTAATTCTTCATTACTGCATTGAACTTTTTTTGAGTGCCTGTACATACAGCGTAAGTACAGGGTCCCAATAAATAAATTAACAGATGTATTCTTTTATAGATATGGAATATATTATGTATATTATGTATTTCTAGATGGGATATTTGAATCGTTTTAATTTTATATTATTTAAGAAGATTTTATCTTAGCGCGGAAAAAACTGACTAAATTTGGTTTCCTGAACTTCAAACTTTTGACTCAAATCTGATTCATGGAAATTGAATTAATTAAAAGAGTAATCGATCTATATTTAAACATATTCTAACGAAATCCTTAGTTTTTCAACAAAACCGCGTCTATTGTTGGTGAGAGTAATCAAGTGTCGCGCATTGTCTATTAATAGGATAGATAGACCTATTCAAATTTGTCTGGTTTCCCTTCGCTCATTTAAAATTTTGTAATGTTTACAGCACCTAAGGCAAAATGAAGCAAGAAGCAAAAAACAAAATGAACTATACAATCCTTAAAAAAAACTAACTAGTTATTATAGTTAAATATTGGCAATACTGCACTAGAAAGAATGCATTGTGGCAACAATGGAGTGTCATCCTAGGTTTAGCTACGTACTTCTACTACTATACTGCCTATTCATCGCTGATGTTTATGTCAGCTTGTACTCGATGCACTATGCACGTGTGCGTTGGTTGTTGCCAAATCTCGAACATATTCCCGATTTATATGCGAGTTAGTTAGAGTTGTGAGAACTTGACTACTCTGCAAGCCTTTTTTTCCTTTTAAGTTTAAGACTTATTGAAGTTTTCTCCTGTTTTGATGACACATTAGCTGGACCACGTGATTCCCCATTAGCGGAGTAGACACTTAGCGACATTATGTAGTTAGAATGATATGCTTCTGTATCGAATATTTTTCCGTCACATATAACTGCGTCGAGTAATTCGTGAAAGTATCGCCAACATTGGATATCTTGAAGTGTTGAAGTATCTTTGAATCTAAATCCAAGCAATTTATGTCTTAATTGACTGGGCCAGGAAATTAACGGTAAATTTAGAAAAAGCTTTAATTGTCAATTAAACTGTCATGTGAGGTGTCATTTTAAAGAGCATCATTTATTCTGCCCAATGATCACATTTTCAATTTCCTTCTTCCAACAGATTTTCCAGAAAAGGTCATTTTCTAAATTTATGCCCGCGCTGTCCGAAGCGCCATATATAATCGCCATTGGTCAGGGTGGTATCGATTTTTTCTGCAGTACTCTTTCGGGGATGAGAAGTACCGAGAGGGTGGTTCCGAGGATCTTCGTGAGAAAGAGAGACGCGTTTTGAACTCGCGAGAGTTATGACCTAAAGAGAGACGGTTTTTGAACTCGGTAGAGTTATGATCTAAAATCGACGATCCAACCGGGAAGACGGAAAGTTCGAATTTTACCGCGAGAAAAAGTCAGTCCTGTGCTACGCCATTCTGATTATCGCCAATTCGTATTTTTTTCCCTTTTGAATCCCGTTTTAAGTCCGCCGCGCTAATTATATGTACTTTAATTAGTGCCAAAACCATTAAACCGCTCTTAACCGGGGGGGACACGTCGCGACAGTATGGATTTCGTGCGGCACGTGACTACATTGGTTGAAAACAAAAAATATATTGTATTTGTGTGCTTCTGCATCAACATAACTAAATTTAAAGTTTGGATCCCCCAAAGAGGCTTTAGTAGGATTTAAAATTAATGCAAAAAGACCAATTTTATTGCAAACATTATATAATTAATTATTAAAGTGAGGTTATATTTACTAAAATTCTGGCAAAATAACGTCATGCGCACGAAACCCATTGTGTTTCCTTTTTCCTTGCTCTCCCTTTGCAGCCACTGGCCAGTATGTTATGGAAGTATGTGATAATGTTGAAAGCCTCAAAATTTAAATTTTCAACACTAGCGACCTCTATCTTTACTATATATTTCTATATCTTTGTTGCTGAACTTGTATCTATCTGTCAAAATTTCAATTTAAATTTTGAATATTGTCAAGTTCATTCCAAATTTAAATTAGTAGTCTCACAGTTATTCAGCCAGTGATTTATGCTGTAGTTGTATTCAACAAGATTTAAATTTCTGAGGTATCTATTGTAGTGTAACTACCTACCTGCTCAAAAATGTGCTCTAGAACTCCACGTGGCCATATCTACACAAAAAGAGTTTTTTTTCTACCTAAATTTAAAATGAGAATTTCTGAATCATTTTTTGTAAGCTGTAAGTATACCAAGAACGTATAAGTGTTAATTAATATGATTCTACTAATAATAAATATTAATATTGATTCCTAGGAGTAACAATCAATTAAAGACTTGTAATGGCTGTGTATGAACACTATATGAAATATATGAAGAAAGAGAAAGAACTAAAACTGAAGATCAGCACCTCTACTGAATAGTGAAGCCTCGAGTGAAGCAGTAGTGGAAATGTACTTCTTTCATCCTTTATCATAGTTTTTGGAAAATAATTTTGAAACCACTGATATGCAAAGAGAGGTTTTTGCCACCACCCTCCATGTGACACAGTTGTATGAAAATCAAAAAACAGGTCCTTCCATTACTACTAAGGCAGAGATATCACTAAACAGTAAGGCAAGGGTTTGCCAATTACAATTATTTTGTGGACTAACTAAGTGTGAGGGGGTAAATTAAAATATTTTATTTAATACTAATTGAGATATTTAGTTACATATTTAACATCTTATAAGAATTGAAATTGGTATTTTTAGTGGCGTTTTGGACATAATAATTTATACAAAGCAGACAGCATTCTTGTGCGACTAGTATGAACATGTGCTGGGAATTGAACCTCAGACTTCCCACTCACTGAATGAATGCTTTCTCTGTACAATATGCCAAAGAACAGAGTTTCTCTTCTTGATATATGGGTGTAGTCAATAAACACATTTGACAATCCTGTAGATAGGACAATAAGACTCGATGATCTCTGGTTGTGAATGTATTTCCCTTCCCTTCTAACACTCAACAATGTTAATAATAGTTGACTGAAGAAAGCATTAGGCTTCAGTGAGCAGAGCATCTGCCTGGCTAGTAGGTCTGTGGTCCAATTCCCAGCAGAAATTTGACTCTTTCTTTAGTATAATTTATTATGTCTGGAACAGCACTAAAAATATCAATTTCTTATAGAGATAGTTGAGGAACTTTTGATACATTTTTTTGCTCTTTGTATGTAGCCATTGTAAGTTTTTAAGTTGCTATACCTTGTTGAGGTACGTAATTAATTTCATGATGAAAATGTCACATTACCTGAATTAAAGATGACACTCCTGCAGTTCTGAAATAGAGCTACACATATAACATAACTGCATAACATAAGTACAATACCTAACATAAAAAAATGTTTTAGGATATTGTCCTGTGCAAAACTTTTCTGGGCTTATGGAAGGGAAAATAAATTGATGTCAACCTCTATAATGGTGAGTATCACAATTCTGTATTGCAATGTGGTTGCAACTGCCCACTTCAATTATTATGATGAGAACTTCACATCCACTGAGCAATGAAGACACTCCTGCAGTTCTGAAATAAGCCTACATATTTTTAAGTAAAAACAAAATTTTGAAAGAAAGTCTGCGACAAAAACTTTTTTTTAGGGCAAAAGGAAGATCAACATTGTAAGTATCAGTTGGTAATTAATACATGTATATAAGGCCAGTACTCTAAACATGATGAAAATATCACAAATTCTGAAGTAAGATGACATCCCGGCAGTTCTGATATTTTTTCCTGTTGAAAGCACAAATAATGTAGGGTATTTGTGAGATATTATTAGCTGATTTTCTAGGTGAACACTTCACTCCCTTGAAAGTGGTTGAGCCTTATCAATGTGCAATCAATGATTTGGATACTACCTGTTTTAATAAATTCCCTGTAATTTGACTGAAGTGTTTTATTTATTAAGGAAACCTAATTATTTTGAAAGAAATTTATTCGTAAAAAGCCTTACATAACATTATTTACAACAAACTATGTTCCACCCTTTTAAACATGTCTAAGCACAGAATATATATACCAAAGCTAATTTTTATTTTGTTGACTGATACTTTTTAAGAATAAAAATTGCAATCATTTTCTTAAAAGGAGAACTTAAAAATTTTGATATCCTTTATAAATAACCTTATTGTAATGGTTTTTGGTTAACTACTAAACGAAACTAGTGTAACATTAAGATAAATAAATTAAATGAGAATTTAACTCTATCAAGAAATTCCATCATCAAATTCAAGTTTGATGATTGAATTTCTTGCTTTAATTTTATTATCAGTTTAAATAGGTATTGGTAGAATAAACTTGAAACATTTACAATGCAGTTCTTGACATTTAAAATTGAAAACATGACAATCCAACTGTAAACTAAATCTAATTATTGACAAATTGAACTAACTGCAAGTAGGTAATTTTATTTTGTTGGAATTGGTATAACTGGTAGTTGAATTTTCATGTTAAAATGACTGAGAACTAGGAACATTCCAAATCACATAATGCACACAGAACCAAGAAAATCATTGCTTAAACTGATATGTTTTATCTCAATAATGAGGAAAAATTTGAATACCAAAACTTCAGTACCAGCTGAAGAGCATGCTATCAAAATTTAATTGAAACAAATTAAAGTTAATTGAAGATGAGAGTGATTTGGAATGTTATGGTTTTGTTGGCAAACAATGTTCAGAATGGTTAGACTGGCACCTAATGTATGAATATAACAATTTGAGCTTGAAGGCCAGACTGTTTGTCATATTTGAAAAAATTTGTAATACATTTTAAATATCATATTATTGGCCTTTCAATGGGAATGGTTATTACAGATACAGATACCTATTATAAAACAATTCTTAACATATAAGGACCTAACAAAGTAGTACAAACTTGCCCTAACAGCTCTGATGATATAAATGCAAAGGTTCAATGTGAAAAGACAGGATTTGTTGAATTCAAATAACAGTACCTACTTACAAAAAAAGAATATGCCAGTCTATTCAATCCAACATTAAGGATCTAAAAAATGATGACACTTGATCAACAAGTGAGGTTTAATTGTCCATAGCATATCTACGTGTCCACTCTTTTGCATTTCTAATTGCTTCAGACTCATTTACTTTCCATAACTCTGCAACATCATTAGCTAGAGGGTCATCGGGATTTGGTGCACTCAATAAGGCCTGAATGGATAAGAGCACTGTACGTATTTGAAGTGCAGGAGACCATTTATCTTTTAGAATGTCTAGACAAATTCTACCTAGCCTGTCTATGTTAGGGTGGTATATTTTAGTAATAAACCGTACTTTGGGCGCGGACATGGGGTAGTCTTCAGGCAGGAACAATTCTAACTTAAAAAGCCCACCTTCGAATGGGGAGTCTTCAGGGCCGGTAACGATAACGTGGAAATAACGGGCATTACTATCATCTGGGACTGCGCTAATTCCTGGTACCGGTTCTTGCATTAAACGTTGAGTTTCCTTGATTATTCTCCTCGGTAAGGCTGCCATTTTTTGCTTATCACTTCAGCGCCTAAATTTCTTGTTTTTATCACTTCAGGTAAAACAAATTGGACTTCGAAAATCACGATAATCGATTTGCTAACTCATTCACTATCATATTACAATTTTTTCAGTACAATTTCTATTTTAGTGTTAATGAAAAATTTTATCATTTCACTAAAATTCTGCCTTTTTCTTGCCAGACTTCTCCAAGCAAAAGTGACAGCATTGACAGCTGACGGTTCAATCAAATAAAGGCCGCCATCGTTATAAACACGAAAGTCACTAGTTCGGGTCGAAAACGATTCAAAAGTCCCTAAGAAGGTGAGAAGAGAGAGACTAGAGCTACGCTGAAGGAAATTTTCTGTTTGGGAAATATCTTTTTTTTTTTTTATATGAGAAGTTTTTAAAGCGCATTGGCATTGACTGCCATAGAGCTTGTTATGCAAACTGAACTCTTTATTTGCATATGAGTTTATGCTTTGAATAGGTAGATTAATGGAATCCTCGCGCGCAATTTTCCGCTACATTGACACCGGTTACCAAAAATGATGAGACGCCATGCTTAAGACGAAAACCAAACGTTTCGTTGGCTATGTGTATTTTTGCAATAAATTGCATTTTGCAAGACTTTAATATTATAAATAATTGTGTTGTTTACAATGGTGGGATGTACAGCTTACGGTTGTAAAAGCAGCAGCTATAGAAAGGAGCCTGAAGTTACGTTTCACAGGTAAACAGATAATTGCGTTTTTGGCAACAATTAAATTATCTCAAATAACTCTAAAACCAGTTATTTTACATCCAAATATGATTTAGTATATACTGCAGTGAAGTCAATAATGCTATTTTGGGAAATATTTTTCTAATTCTGTAACTTGTAGACAGTTTTTTATTTAAATTTTTGAGCAATTTTTCCAGTGGCGTAGGAGATGTAATCCCAGGGTTATCAACGACTATTAATTGACAATTATTTTTATTTATTTAATAGAAAGTCGATGCTTGCTAATAATATTACTTATAATATTACTGTTTCAAGTAGTAATTTAGTTCCATTATTATTTTTAATAATAGTATATTATATATACTAAGATTGTGAAGTACATTATTATGACCCGAACGTGAATAGAATCCCGAAGCGCGTAGCTCTGAGGGATCTAAGACGTGAGGGTCATAAGTAGTTCACAACTGCGGTGAATATACGTTTTTTTCCACAACTAGACTCGATAAATCTACAACAGAAAATTGCCTAAATTACTAAGAGAGCGCTCCTCATTTTATTACTAAGAACAGGCACGTCTACAATCCATATGGAGGCTTCGTTGCCGTGGCAACCGATAAACAAAATCGCCGTATGACGATATCACGGCGCCTAATGCGCCTGACAACTGACAGCTTTATCTCCCTAGGGAGATTATCGGCAATAACGTTGTCAATATAGACGGCTTTATGTTCAATTGTTTTATAAGCAAAACGAGAAAACCCACTTCACAGTCATTCTGCTGGCTTTTAACGGTCCGCATTAAAACTAGTAGTGGAAAAAATAGTTTCTTATGTGCTACAATACCAATGCTCCTTCACTGGCATTTTCACACTTGACAGATTGGACCAAACTGGTAACATTCGCCGGCGTAGTATCCTACTTCCTCTGTCTACCTATTTTAAGTTCCCGGTAAATTTCCAGATACCAACTCTAATGTAGCAATGTAGCCAACAGTTCAACAGAGGCTTTCCCTAATGTTTATGCTAAGTCCACGTATAGTGCTAGTGATATAGCTGTCCTTGTTTCACCCGTCGTGTGTAACAAGGAAATACGTAATAGGCAGGCGTTTAAATGTTTGATATTTTCATTTTGCCTATATGCAAATTTATGTATTAGTTTTTTTTTAATATTGATTTATCTGTATTGTTTGTTTACTTTTTAAAATTTTTAATAATTGTTAGGGAGAAACTTAAAAAAAAAGAAAGATATTAAAGGGATTGGATTTAATAGGTAAGAATTAGACAAACATTAATTATCAAAAACAAAATTTTGCATCTTAAATTTTATAATTGAATTCATCTATTCATTTCTTCTTCATGTTCCGCAATTATTATTGTTCAGGATAATAATGAACAGAATCTTCACAAATCCCCAAAGATTATTCCTACTCAGCAATGAATGTGTCATCACTAAGTCTTCAGCTGCTTATGCCACAGCTCCATTTCCAACACAGTCCCGAGTTGTTATTGCTGGGGCGGGAGTTGTAGCTAATTCTGTTGCTTATCACCTAGTGCAAAGTGGATGGAATGATGTTACTATAGTTGAACAGAGGAAAATTGGTAGCGGGACTTCTCACTTTGGTTCTGGTACCTTAGGGCTATTTAAACCCATTTCACATAGGAATGTTATATGGTAATAGTATTTTTTACTAGCAATACTCAATTTGTATTTATAAAAAAAAGTTCAGTAAAAAAAAATTATATACCTGCCTAGATAAACATACAGGTTTTATAAGGTTTCATACTTACCACAAAACAAACAAACATTTAGAAAGAATTGCCTAATATTTGCACAAACCACATAATATCTATTAGTTATTTCTGGTACTTAGTGTCAATTTCTCACAAATAATGAGTAATTCCTTATTATGGATATAAAAAAAAAATATTGTGTACCTAGTAAAGAATGTCTAAATCATACAAATAATACTTCTTTAGGTATAGTATTAACTTATATAAGAAATTACAAAATATGGGCTACAATATTGATTTGAAGCAGTGTGGTAGTTTGAATTTGGCACAAACAAAAGATAGACTCATAGCCCTTAAAAGGAGGGTGGCATATAATATACCCACTGGCTTACATTGTGAGTTATTAAGCCGAACAGAAGTTCAGCAGCTTCATCCTTATGTTAAAGTGGATGATCTTGAAGGTATTTTGTGTTTGATTATCGTAAACTTGTTGCAAAGTGTTCGGTATTTTAGGGGCTGTTTGGGTGCCAGAGGATGCAGTAATTAATCCTAAAGCAATATGTGATACTTTAGCTTTATTAGCCCAGAAAGGTGGGGCAAAATTTATAGAAAATACCACTGTGGCAAAAGTGCTAACAAAGAATGATGTTGTCTATGCTGTTGAAACAAACAAGGGTACCTACTTTGTGTCAAGTTTTACTTATGTAATTATTATTTAAACAGCTTTCCATTCTTAGGAACCATACATTGTGAATATTTCATTAATTGTGCTGGAATGTGGGCAAGAGAACTAGGCTTACAATGCACACCAAAAGTCAGAATTCCTGCTTACCCAGCAGAACATTTTTATGCCACAACTGGTTAGAGCTGTATACATTTACTGGAATTAAATATGTTTAAGTTTGTGGTACCTCATAGGGGTTTTAGATGAACATATGCAAGAGACCTTGCCGATAGTTCGTGATTACGACAGTCACATGTATGCAAGGGAATATAATAGAGGCTTAATGGTGGGTTGGTTTGAGCGGGAAGCTAAACCAGCATTTGAGAAAGGAATGGTTCCTAAAGATTGGAAAAACCATGTCAAACAGGACAGAAACCATTTCAGTAGGTTCGGCAGCAAATTACAAATTGAAAAGGCTAAAGAATGTTATTGCAGGACCTTTGTGGGAAAATGCTGTAACCAGATTTCCCATTTTGGAGGGTTGTCCTGAACCAGAATTAGTAAATTCTCCAGATAATTTTACTCCAGATGGAAGATGGATTTTAGGAGAAGCCCCGGAAGTAAAAAATTATTTTGTTGCTTGTGGAATGAACGGCAATTCCCTGCAGGCAAGCACAACATTTTAATAAAAACATGTACTTAATACTTTTATTGGTACCATTATAAGGGCGCCGGTGGGATTGGTAAGGCAGTAGCAGAATGGATTATTGAAGGGCAACCTAGACAAGACCTATTACCATTTATTCTGCAAAGGTTCTTGAATGTACACAACAGCAGGCATTATCTGAAGCAAAGAATTAAAGAAGTAGTTGGGAGGTACCTATGTGTTTTCAAGCGAAATGTGCAAGGCACTAAGGTTCAATTGTTTTTAGGCATTACTCAGTTCTTTACCCATTTCAATGCGAATATAAATACGCCCGAGAATTGCGTTGCTCCCCTTTATACAGCGTTCTGAAAACTAGGGGGGCTGTATTTGGTATCAAAATGGCCTATGAAAGAGCTTTATATTTTGACACAACTTCTGAAAGTATGTATATATTGAGATTTGTGTTTTTATGACTTTTAAAACATTTTACAACAAAGATTACCTTTTCTTCTCTTAAACATGGTGAGTTAATGGTGTATACATACATATAACTCATTCACTTATTTTTGACATCTCATTACCTTTTAAATCTTAATTTTTTTATACTTATCTCTTTTCAGCACATGTTCAGAAGATACAATAAAAATGTCAAAGTCCGATTTCCAACGCCTACTTGATGTCAATAAGTGAATGGTGTATAGCTTTGTGACTTTTTGTATCAATGTCGAGAGACATAAACGTGTGATGAGCAAGAGGACTCAATCGCCAACATAATATATTAATCATTAACATAATTATTAACTGTTTCTAAGAATTCTTAAGTTACTAGAGGTATAAAAAAAACTGCCAAAAAATGTTTTCAGGTTTCTTGTCATGTTGAGAATTGAACTCCAATGAAAACACGCAGCTAGAGCAACTATTTTTTTTTTGTCTAAAACTTGAGGATTTTTAAGGAGCTTGAAGTGCTTGAGTTTATGCTCAGCTTTGAGAAAGAAAGTTACAAACTTTTCTTAATATACCTTTAGCTCACCTTTACAGTATGTCCCATTCTTGTGCGTTTATTACAAGAAATTGATTTTGAAGCTTTCAAGTATCAAATAACTTTGTTTAAAGGTGGTAGACAATGATGTACTATTAAGCGAAACATCTTGAACTTCCGTTGTCTTTATTGAGTTTTTTACACGACGTTTCGAGCAGTGGAATCTCTGCTCGTTTTCAAGTGAAACTGAGCATTAAGCTCGAGGCTACGTGCTTATGTACTAACAGAGCTAACCAGGCCCACCATTCCTATTGGCCGGGTTGTTCTTCCAAGCGTCCTTTGCATGTAAGAGTTCAGGAACACAGAACTCATACGATAAGAGGAGAAACATCAAAATTGGGAATTGCAGAGCACGCTTGGTCCGAACACCAACCATAATGTAAAGTGGTCGGAAGCCAAAATTGTGCTTTCCTATGTACAATTTTGGTGCATAGGGAGCACTGGAAGAAACGAAAGTTTAAGGAAGCAGTTTTCATTCGAAGAAATGAGGGCGTGTTTAGTAAACCAAGTTGCGACGTCTCTTCGGTATGGCATCCGTTGATACGGCGGACGAGTGCTGGTGGCTTGACGCGCGACGGTGGCGACGACCCGGACCATAGGAATGGTGGGCGTGGTTAGCTGTTAAGTACATAAGCAAGTAGCCTCGAGCTGAATGCTCAGTTTCACTTGAAAACGAGCAGAAATTCCACTGCTCCAAACGTAACGTAAAAAACTCAATAAAGATAATGGAAGTCCAGATGTTTCGCTTAATATAAAATAACTTCTTGCAGGTATTACTTGTCAGTCTAGAAACACTTTGTGTAATAGTGCCACAATTAATTGATAGTAGTTTTTTTTATATCTAACCTAAAGGAATGGACCACACTGCATACTAAAACTAATTGAAACTTTTATATTTTATATAGTAATAATTATAACTTAGGCCCAAAACGTTCTTACCAATAGATACAATTTCAGAAGGGCATGGACACCTTCAAATGCCCCAAGGTACATTTTTCAAACCTAAGTTTTTTGATTTTGTGAAAGAGGAACATTCAGCTTGTATAGAAGGAGTGGGTATAATCGATATGTCTTCCTTTTCAAAAATCGAAATTAAGGTACCTATACACTCCAGAGACCTTCATGAACGTGTTCCCCCAGTGTTTCGCATGATTGAGTGCTTTTTACACTTCTGTTCATTACTAAAGTTTGGGTTTGTTTTTTGTTCTAGTATACGTACCTGCTAAACCATATCACCGCATAGAAAGTAAGTTATATTTTTTACTTGGTAACTTCAGTTATTCTTCCCTCTGCACCCTCCCAGGTTACTGTCGTATTCGATTGGAATTTTCGTTTTTATTTTTATGCTAATATGTGTATATGATGTTATACCGCTTCCTCACATCAGCTGTTAGAGTAGTACGCTTTAGTGGCAAACAAACATAATCTAAATACCTACATCCCATTATAGTCACCTGGCAATGAAGCAGTACAGTATTTGCAAAAAATCTGCTCAAATGACATTGATATTCCCGTGGGAACCATTGTTCATACAGGAATGCAAAACATTAGAGGTGGCTATGAAAATGATTGTATGCTTATTCGACAAAGTGCAAATAGGTATTTTATCACACCTAAAATTGATTGACTGTCAATTATCATTATCACTCTTTAGCTATTTTATGGTGTCACCTACAAGTCAACAAACAAGAGTGTATGAATGGATGAGAAGAAATTTACCCACCAACACCAGAGTGGTCTTAAATGATGTAACGTCGATGTATACAGTATTAAATGTTGTTGGTCCTAAAGCAATTCAACTTATGAGTGAACTCTCTAACAGTGATTTTAAGATGGCACCATTTTCTTATATGAAAGTTAACGTTGGTTATGCCTCAGACGTAATGGTAATGTCTTTCACTCATACTGGTGAACCAGGATATTGCCTGTATATTCCTTCAGAATATGCCCTTCATATTTATTACAAATTGATGACTGTGAGTATTATCAGATATTTTATGAATCGTTGATCATGATACCAGAATTAATTTAAAAGGTAGGCAGAGATTATGGAGTCAGGGATGTTGGAGTAATCACTCAACGTTACATGCGATTAGAAAGATTTATCCCATTTTGGGCTGAAGAGCTAAACAGCTTTACAACTCCGTTTGAGGCAGGGAATGATTGGAGCGTAAAGTTAGATAAGGTGTTTTAAGTTGTAGTTGTAAGTTTGGCAGCTTTAGTCCCCAATTTCCAATTTCAGAAAGAAAATTTTATTGGTAAAGAAGCTCTTTTAAAACAGAGCAGCTCAGGTGTTAGGAAAAGGCTGGTGTTCTTTCATTTCAACAATATAGATCCAGATGTTGATATTTGGCCGTGGGGAGGAGAACCTCTTTACAGAAATAATGATTTTGTAGGCACAGTTACTTCTGCAGGGTAAGAGAGAGCTACCGAAATTGTTCGCGCTTTATCATCAATACATTTTAACTACAGGTACGGCTTTGGGGCCAATAAATTAATTTGTCTTGGGTTTATTACCAAACCCGCCAAGGCAGAAAATAGGATAGTAACAAGAGATTATATTCTTGCCAAAGATGCTGTTTATGAGGTAGATATTGCAGGTCATAGGTTCAGTGCCACACCATATTTACATGCCCCAACAGCTGCCGGGGGACACCACGATAAAAAAGAATACAGGCCTACTCCAATAAAATATAAAAGTGATATATCCAATTAGTGTTATTTGATTCTGTGATTGAGAGTGCTTAGGTTTCTGATGCTCTTGAAAAACATGTAATTTACTTTAATAATGAATCTTTGTTGAGGTTTTTATGTATTATACATTGTTGAAATAGGTTTTTTTTGTTTTAGTTAATTAGTATAGTATTCCCTTATGGCAGTAAGAGAAACAGAAATTCTGCAACTATGTAGCCTGATGACTAGAAATTTTCTAAAAAACTATAAAAATTATGGTTTTATTAGTGCCTACTCTTTAGTAATGTACAGTCCTTTATCAACTCTTCACCTTTAAGGTAGAATGTTATAATAGGTTACTATTGAAAAATTAGGATAATCCCAATAATAAAATATATTACTTTCTCATCCTCATAACCAAGTGAACAATGCTCTTTTTTTTAAATATTTGATATGATAAAACAATTTTTAAGTTACTTTTACGTGGAATTTATCATGTTTAACTATATCACAGTCCTTTGAATCTTGAATATTTTCTTCACATATTTATAAACAATTCCTAACAAGTGAGGTGTTACCTTGAACTGCTGCTGGAACTGTCCGACTTTTCTACAGATAAATCTGGCGTTTTTCCTTCCTTTACTATACGTAGAGCACTTAATACTGACACCTTGTCTAATTCAGCTTGGGAGGGCTTTTCATTATCTAAGCAAATGTCTTTTGCCCTTTCTCCGAACAGTTGTAGCGTTTTTACCCTGTAATCCACAGTAGTAGAAACACTGTTACCAGTGAGCCTGATATTTTCAATACAGGGCAGTTTTCCTAAATATTCCAGTTCATCCACTTCAGTAATTTTATTACAACTTAGGTCTAAGTTTTCTAGAGAATATACCTTGAAAAAACCCTTTGTTGAAACAATGCTGTTCTGGGATAAGTTCAAGGTTTTTATATTGCCCACTTTGGTGTGTAACTGATCACATATTGTAATTAAGTTATTAACAATGCTAAGGTGCTCTAGCTTTGGCAAGTGAGTAAGATTTGATATAGTTGAAATTTTATTATCATTGAGTATTAGACACTTTAAATTGGCTGCCAAGCTTATGGTTCTGTCTATATCAACAATATTATTATTGCTAAGATCCAAAGTTTCCAAAGCCAACCATTTCTTAAATAAAAGCAAAATATTAATGAAAAATTGCTAAGGCTTTTAAATGTTTCAGTTCATTACCCCACTGCCTTCTATAGTATCTTTATGCAAAACATCACATTGTAGAACATCGCTCACACTTTTTGCAGCTGTATATCCAACTTTTAATGAATTTAGGGAACTTCGCAAGTTGCCAATGGAGTGTACCATGTTTAAAGAAATATTTTTTAGGTAAACATTATTGTGAACCTAAAAGTTGATAATATATAAAAAAGAAAAAGCTCTTATGAAGTTATAATACTGCACATGCTATTTTGAATGACTCTTCCAAGTCATTCCTACAAACTTTAAATCAAAACATAACTTAGTGATTATCATATCAGAGCCTGCAATATGAAATATAATACCTTTAAAGGAGTTGTTTCAAATGGAAGTTTGTTTAACACAATATTACTTTGCAGATAGTCACTGGAGCTGCCTGCAATTGTTAAACTGTCTAATTGTGAACACATATCTAGGATAGGTCCCAAATCCAGTCTGTTTTCCAAATTATCAACCTCAGGAAAGGGCAGCCTCAAGAATTCACTAATAGCATGCAACTAAAAACAAACCTGTGTATAGGTGACTTAAAAAGAAAAAAAATCAATATATTAGTAACTCCACCATTTACAAAGCCTTACCTCTAATGGAGTGAGTGTGTAGGCTTTGGTTGAGGATAAAATAAAATCGGCTTCAGCATAACACTTTAAGGATAATTCTTGCAGTAAAAAATATATGTCATAAATATGAAAATCTAAAAACTCGACAAACACTTTGGGCATTGTCCGTTTAAAAAAAGTAAGGATTTTCTGCAAATACTCCTCTAGAGCTTTCCTCCTAGTTTCCACAAATTGATTTGACTTATTCCCAATCACTTTTTTTGATGGCAGAATATCCTTTGAGACCCCATGGTCCCCAACAAGTGTATTGTGTAGGTTGTAGAAGTCCTTGTATCGGTGTTTCACTTTCCACTTAATTTCCCCTACTGTGACAAGAATTATATAATACGTAACATTGGAAAACAACTCTGTGGAAGGTATTTCTATAGACGTTTCGTTTTGATGGTGCCAGAAACAAGCCATTTAAAGTTTATTTAGGTTTTTTGCGGCCCCCTTTTTAAAACCATGACCAGCTGTCATTTTGGATTTTGAGTGAGGTTAAGTTTTTCCGAGTTTTTCGTGATTTGGTTGGGCTTAACTAGATAGCACCACATTGGAATAACTTCGATTTCTGGTTGGTCAAAAATCGATATCTGTCATTTTCGCCTAATTTTTAGCCAATCAAATTTGGAGATTAGAGCTGTAAGTCGAAACCTGGCAACATACGTAATTAAACTTCTCTTCACAATGGCAACGCGGTAAACGTCATTGTTTTTCACTTTCTGTCATTGAAGTGTCAATGTTCTTTAAATTATTTTCTTCTGAGAATTTTATAATAATAAGTTATGTTTGTTTTTGTTATGTTTATTTGCTTTAAATAAATATGTCAGATGGGTCAAACATTGAAATTTTAAACGAAAATGCCTGGGAAGGATTTTCCAACTGGCTGCATTGTATTTGTGTGGTAACTTTTGATTTGGAACTGGGACAGGCACTAGAGGTAAATTTTCCATATGTATTTCATTCTAATTTAATTAGTACACATTTTTTATTTACAATTCCTTCAATTCAATTACAATAATCCACTGGTTTTAGATCAAATATCCCAGGCACATACACTTAACAGAACAAGAGACATCGAATATATGTTACTCTGCTTTCCCAGACTCCAATTCAGGATGTATGGGTGACACAAAGTTTGTTATAAGACTACCTTGCAAAACCAAACGAGTTTTGAGACAAGAACATGTCAATTATAACAATAAATGTCCACCTTCATTGAAAATAGATGAAGGGTATATGTGGGGCTATGTGTATTTCAGGCAAGTCAGAGATATCAATTTGACAAGAGGGTACTTTCAAAAGGTTAGTAATGTTAAGGAAATATATGGATACCATCATATGGGATTATTGATTTAGTAGTTCTCTTAAAGCAGGGTATATTAAAACAAAACCTTGTTGAAACTGTGGTGTGATTGTTGAGTTCTCTGTGATTGTCTGCTGATACATCACACTTTTATTAGTTGAACATGCACAATTTGATGTCATTGGACACACCACAAACTACACAAGTTTTTGGGTATTTTCTCTAGAATAATTAATTAGATAATTTACAGTGTATAGGCTCAAATTCATTTTCAGAGTGTTGTTTTACTCTCATATCTTCCATTTGATAATCTATTTACTGAAGTATGCAATTATATTGCACCTGAATATTTTGACCATGGTGAAAAATGCTTAGAGACAGTGTGCCATAATATAGAGAGATGGCCATCACCCATTCCAGGAACAAATGTGGTCTTGCCTGTACTGGGACGTGTATTTCAGGTATTATGGTAGGAGTGGTGATTATAGTTTAACCTGTTAATGGACCATTTTTTAGACTTGTGTACCAATAAATTCAATTAGAGGAAATGATATTGGCGATAATAGAATGTTAACACAAGTAGAGGACTTCAATATTTTTGAGCTATTCAAGCCTGTATTATCGCATATTCATTTATTATGGGAACTAGTTGTAACATCAGAACCAATAGTGGTTATGGCATCTTCACCAACTAATTGCTCTGCTATGGTTTTAGCACTTACTAGGTAATTTCTATCAGGGATTTTTGGAGCTTAACTAAGTTCTTTTTTTTTTAATTCAAGATTAATTTCACCCCTTCAATTTTGTGGAGATTATCGACCTTATTTTACTATACATGATAGTGAATTTAAGCAATATAAGCAATACACTAGCAAAGAGCGTTTTCAGCGTTTTCCTCCACCTGCAATATTAGGAGTTACCAACCCATTTTTCACCAAAACCTTTCAACATTGGCCACATACCATAATATTAAATGATGATGGTGGTAAGTGGGTACATTTTTTAGGTTTTGCAAAGGAAGGTGCTTGAATTTTAACAAGCTTTAGGTCAACATTCAAAGTACAAATTGAAGAAACCAGCTGTAACAAAAATATCAGAAAACTCATCAGGCATTTATACATCATATAAACCATTCTTGCAAAAAGATAAACACATAATTAAGAAACTGATGACTGGAGTAAACTCGAATAGACCTGATGAAGCTCAATCTGCACTACTTAGAAAGCATTTCATAGAAATTACTCATAGTTTTATGTACCCATTAGAGAGGTATATAGCTAGTCTGATGCCATTGCAAAAAGATATTTCTGCTTTCAAGGTATTCAGTTGTTGCAATACCAATTAAGTCGATTGAGTGATAGTGGTTTCTATTTTATAGGCAGCTCCAATCCCAAATGTATTTAATCCTGAACATTTCTTTGGAACACTAGATACAGGAGGGCCTCAGTTAACATTAAATAAAACCAACATAAAAGGAGATTGGATAGGTCTATATAGGAAGTTTTTCAGATCTCGTAATTTTAATTCTTGGTACAATACAAGACACAGAGAGTTATCACAGAAGTTGCAAGCGCTCCACACTGAAGCCCTATCAAATGCTGTGAGTCAAATAGTTCCTATTTGGTGAGTGACTTAACCATTTTCTTTCCATAATTAGGACTTGAAAAACTGGGTTCAGGATAGACCAGAAGTTGAAGTGGTGGATATGGTTTTAACATTACGAAAAAAGTTAGGCGAGTGTGAACATAATATCCCAGTTAGCGATACAGTAAAGAAACAGTTAAATCAAAGGATTGAGGACGTCGTCACGTCACTCCCGGAAGACCTAAAAAACATTTTAAAAGTTTCATGATACTGGTTTAAAGGGGCTGGAAATGTAATTATTTTAGGATTGTTTTTTTCTAGCCCTTGAGGAGCTACGATACTTCTAAATTTTTCAAACTCTTATTCTGCAATTCTTGGTGTACAAAAATGGGCTTAGTGGTTTAGAGAAGTGATTTACTGATGTGGCAATTAGTAGATGGGGTTGACTTGCCATGGAATTATTGTAGGGTGTTTTCACCTCTGTTTGCCAACAATTGATTTATGTGAAAGTTGTAACATAAAGCCAATTTTATTAAGACTACAGCTCATTTTAAAGGTTGTCAAATAATACTCAATGTTTCTAGAATGTTTATGTCTTCTCGTACGGTGAAAAGATTTGTTAATTGAATAAATATAAGTTTTTTTATATAAAGAAGATGTTTGTTACATACTACTGACGTTACATTTAATCTCTCCTCTATCTGGAGTAAATTGATACGTTTTCTATTGCATATACTCATCAATAATATTTATGATCAATATAGACATTTATTTTTCCATAGGTGGTGTTTCTATTTAAAATATTTCTCAATAAGTGCATTTTATTGAAATCCCTTATAAGTAAGGCGAGTTAAAGAATCGAAAAACCAGCTTTGCAGCCCGAAGGTTAAAGCCATTGAACTGTGACCCTGACTTGGATGGGCTGGGTTGTAATACCCGCAAGGCGAAGGCGTGAATCTATACTTTTATCGATCGGATAATTGCCAGGTAAATGCTAGCAAGAAAGGCGCAAAGCAAAAAATGACTTTCGAAGTTTTGATGTTAACACTATCATTCTTAAGAGAACAAAGAGGAAAGTAAATAGAGAAATTGAATGTATAATTTTTCAACCTAAGCATGTAATTGGTTATTGTAATGCAGTTTACAAACTGACTTGAAAGCCAAGTGGGGGTATACGTTCTTGAATATACCTGTTATCCACTGCCCTTAATTTGCCCTCAAACTTTATAGAAGTATAAGATGTGATGTATTAAAAGCACGCATCTCTTAACTAAACTGTTTTGACGTAAAAGCGGTATGTTGCCCGGAATTAACTATTTTAAAAGCGCGTAGGTGTATTTTTTCTAATATCTCTAGGTAATCTAAGGAGCTTGGTCTGTTATTTTTGTTGGTACGAATTTACGTACCTAATCAGTTTTCAGATTTTTTTAGCAATAATCTAAAGCAAATAAGTCACTGGTCATAGATACGTCTTTATTATGGGCTGGCGCTTGATCACAATAATCTAGCTTACATAATTTTACCCTTAATCCCTATAAAATTTTATATATATCTGCTGGTACCTAACCAAAAATTGCTTAATCATGATGATTCAACTATTAACTCCAAATTTCTTCCAAGATCATGGGCTATCAACTTGGTAATTGTCAAAAAAAAAGGAATTGATAAAGGACCCCCCCCCCCCCCCCTTTGGTCAATTTCAGAAAAATTTTGTATTTTTTTATGCTGTTTTCGATGTAAATAGGATCATTCTTAGCAAAAAACTCGATTCTAAAAGTGCTGAAAACAATTGATCACCGAACGGGGTCTCCCTCCGAAATTATTAAACCAAGGGCACTTTCGTTCGAACAGAGAGGACATCGAAAAGAGGAAAAGACTGTTGGAATCATTTAGATCGATCCATTCCTTCCAAAGTTATAGGCTGTCGGAGTTGGAACTTGATAAAAAGGGGAATACGCCCTGTAGAAGGGAAGAATAGGACGATTTCAATCCTCTAAGAACGTATTATACATAAGTCGAGCGAAATTAGTCCCCCAAAACAGTTTGTTAAAAATTGCAAAAAAATCAATTCTGAAAGTGGTGAAAAAAACCGAACGGGTTTATCTCCGAAAGAGAGAAAAAGAGAGAGACAGAGAGGGAGAGGATAGAGGATATCGAGAAGTCGAAAAAACCGGACTCATTTCGATCGGTTCATCCCTTCCCCAAAGTTGTAGACTGTCAAAGTTGAAAATAAACGTCATAGAAGATACCAAAGAAAAGGACGATAATCTGGAGGTCTGTAGCTTCTTGTCTAAGTTCAAAAAATCCCTTAAAGGAATCGAACTAGCAAGCCAATCCCTAACCCATATAGCGACAAAAAAGTAGTAAAAAAGAGCTCAAAGATATAGCTGATCGCATTAGGAGCCTCAGCTCAATAGTGAACACCACAGAAATGTGGAAATTGCTAAAAAGAGATCCAGAGGAGACATGCTCTCATGATTGCTTCTTGGAAGAACCAACGGAGAAACCTGCCAAACTTGAAACTAGAGAGTTTGGCACACAGACCGGAACGACCTCTGAACTGAGCGAACTGCCCACGAGCTGCACGTAGGCACGACACATGGGAAAAAATAGCTGGCAAAAAATGGAAAAGCACCTTGTATAAAAAGACCAATATCGTAGTAGGGTCCCCCTAGAGCCCCAATAACTGAGACCGCCAAAGTTGTCTTTGTGGAAAGAGATGACTTTGAAATGATTAAGTCCATCCAGGCACAGTATAAGACTCGGTACCCACGTGTAAGTAACTTGGAAAACCTCCACATGATGGAAATTTCATCACAGATTAAAACCAAAAAAACAAATCTTACTATAACTCAAAAAATAATTAAAGTAATAATACCGGAATCAGGAGAAGAACAACTTAAGAAAATCGAAAGCGTAAAGGAGGAGATTCGGGGCCAAAAGAAACTGACGCTCCACCATACAAAAATGATGACGGTTCAAAGGCTCAGAAAAACGTTCGAGCTCGTCTTTCTCGGCAAGGACATAGCCAAAAAAGTGGCAGATGCCCAAAGCACAAAGCCGGCCAAAGACACGCTGAAACTAAAGAGCAAAACCTTTGGCACTTACGCCATCGTAGTTAATAGCAAGAAAGAAAACACAAATGAGACCATAGACAATATAAAATCAAGTCTCAGCGAAAATGCAACAAAAACCTCAATAAAAACAATTAAGGCAAACGCAGACGGCAAATTCGTCATAATCCTGGAAAAGAATGAAAGTGCATTGGAAAATGTAGGCAGAGACATCCAGCAATCACTAGGCAAGGAAAACGTCAAGCTCCTGAGAGACCAAAAAGACAAGACCACTATCTACGTCAGGGGTATGGACGCCACCACATCCAAGCAGGAAGTAGAACGGGCTATAATCGACGAGTTTCCAGAACGTAATCTACCGGACTTCAGTGTTGGCAACCTGACACCATATGCCAGAGTCCTAAAGGCGGTCACAATGAAAAATATCTCTTCTAAAACACTGCTTGAAGAACAGTATATCAGAATCGGCCTTTTTAGCTGTAAAATAGAGCCGCAAATAAAAGTAGATAGATTAGAGACAAAGTTTTTTAAGAATGGCAAAAAACTCTAAAACAATTATTTCATTATTAACACAATACTCTTATATTATTTGCAATTGTACTTTGTATATTTTCATAACATTGAAACGAAAATAGATATTACATGTTGAAAATAAAAATGAGAATATTTCTTAATTATTATGTAGTTTTGGCAGACCTTACTACATTTCACTCTTACGTATATACCTTACTGTACATTTAACTTAGAATCATCTAGTCTGAAAAGTCACTAAGAGTACTTAATACTTAGTGAACAGGTAACAAGTCTATATCTAGATATATGTATATAATAATGCGGTGCAGACAAGATTTACAGCGTTATGAACAAGGCATTTACTTTGGAGATAACATTTAAGTGAGACTTGTGCAGTGTCCCTTTTAAGTGTGCTGTGCAGTATTGCTATCTTCGAAATGGTTTTGTACATCCTATATATACAGTTTTGTAATTCAACAAGGAGCTTTTATATTCCTAACAACATTGCAGTGAGAGAGGTAGTTCACTTAGGAAGTTTTTAGGTTTTGTTTTATAGTGTAAATATGTTTCGTATAGCATTCTCAGGATAATTAACACCGAGAAGAGTAGTGCGGGAAGGACAAAATAAAACCTCTACAGTACCGAAGAAATTTATCAAAACTATTCTACCGAAGCAGAATTGAGGGCAGTGTCGGTATATACCAGATAAATGTGAGCTCTAAAAAAAGAATGTAAGTTCGGAAACAGCCGACGATTGACGTGCGTATTTACTCGAAAAATATTAACAGCGCATGCGTGACAATTTCTAAACGTCACCCATTTTTTAACTAGCACGTGGTGCGCAATAAACTTACGCAGCAAAATCTTTTCGACCATCTGCGAGATTTTCATATCCAACTGGGGAGTTACATTTTCGATCTGTTATAAGGGACTGACGTTCTCCGCATATTATTTTAATAAATAACATACCTTCTACCAAAACTGGTCTGGCGTGACTGCTTCTTCTAAATTGGAAAAATAGCCCTAAATGTCAAATCGTCGACAATTTCTGCACTACTGTAGACGTTTCATCTGTCCTTCTCCCACTACCCTTTTTGGAGTTAATGTTAGTTTATCTTTGAAGTGAATGAATTATCTTTGTAATAATTAGGGAAAAGTAATAAATGGTGCTGAGCCATCTTTTTGCTAGACCAAAATTTAGCCATGCTGGTAAGCATTTAGCGAAAAGTAGTAAAAAATAACTTTAGTCAAAACTAAAGTTACCTTTTCCACTCTTAGCATTTACTCCACATTAGTAAATCTCCTTTAAATTTACACTATATACATTTTAAAATCTACAAACACATTAACGAGCGCGTTAAAGTGTTGCCCCTTCTATCTTAATAAAAAAACAAGTTTGTTACGAACTGAAACCAAAACTTTTACATAAAAAGAAAGATAAAAATTCAAGTTTCAATTCAATATAACCAGGTTCATTAAACGTTCCGGCCCAGAGAGATCTGGTGGAACAGTTCGTGAACCCAATTATATTGAATTTAACCATCAGTAAAGCATCGACATATCCGTCATGCTGTTAATCTCCCGGTTTAAGACGTGCTGTTGCCTTAAAAGCGCGTTGGCTTTTGATTCGAATTCTTTGATAGTTTTTTCCGAGGAGCCTTTGCTTTCGTCCTGCATTTTTGCCACTATTATACTGTTGTAGAGATCGAGCATCTGCAATATGCCACACATAAGTAATCCACTTATTTTTAATTCACTTTGGTAACTTACCTCTTTGTCTACTTTATCTAAGTCATCTTTCAGCTGATTGCAGTGAATATCATTCATCACATCAGTCCTCAGTTTTTTCAGTTCGTCTAAGTTATATTCATTTACTGTCACAAGTTCTTGCTGACATTTTTTAATTTCGGCATATATTTCATCATCAGGTACATTCTAAAATAGTAATTATGAATAACTTAAAACATAGCTAGAGGTTCAAGGTAAATTCACCTTATTAATATCATCACTAGTTAAAATTCCCTGCTCAACTAACTCATTCAAAAGTCTCTTATCTAAGCACGCTCCTACTTTTGGCCCAAGGTTGTGTTTCACTTTAACAAACTCAGCTGCAAAGACAGGTTACTTTAAGTACAAGTATGATTTAGTGTTTCTATCACCTACTCTTGACTTTGTTAGGCTTTGCCCCATTTTCCCCACTGGGATTTGAAGCTTTTAAGGCCCGCTCCGTCAAAGCGAGTAACCTCTGTGTGTAGGGTGCACCAAAACAATCAATCATTCTAAAAAAATTAAGAAAAATAAATAATACAAGTGATCTTTTCTAAATCTACAAGACTTACGAATGTAGACCTAACTTCTTTAGATCAACAGATTTTTTTGCTGACTTTCCTAAACTTTGTTCATCATTTATTAGATCCTCTGTCCACGAACTAGAGTAGTGCTCCCCAAGTTCTGGTATCTTAGTGTCAATTTCTTTAGAAAACTCTTGTATTAGTGAATCTAGAAACTGCATTGTGCCATTAGAGTTAGTAAATTAAATAACTCAATGAGCCAAATAACTTACCACAACATCATCTTTATTAACTGGAGCACAATACGGCTCAATTGAAGCCCAAAATTTATCTGAGTTGTCATTTCTTGGGAGAGTAATCTTAGGAATTTCTTTATAAGAATTCTCACTAAAAGATCTAAAAGGGTCACGCTTCATTAACCTTAAACCATTTTTGGGATCTTTGTATTTTGAGCTCTTATCGTCTGGCCTCTTCCTCTTTAATGACATCTGCAAACAACAATTAAAAAACTGCAAAATAATGAATAAAGACCTGCAACCTTATCATGTCCCCTCCTGTCATGGGGGTCCTTTTGGTCTCCCTGCAAGTGGTCTCCCATAAAAAATCTGGTTCTTATTGAATTAGTTGACAACAATTTCTCCAGCTCTTGTTGAAGCTGATCAAGATCATCCATACCAATCCCTTCTTCTGCACTGCGTAAAAGTACTGAAAAAATTTGATAGGTATCTCTAGAGCTAGCTATTATGGATAAAGTAAAATAAAAACTTTATGAAAATTGTTACTTCACAATGAACAACAAATATCATAAGGTTTCATAAAGTATTCTCACATTTTAATACAATTAGGTTAGTTCAAAGCAGTACCCTGCATATCTAGTTTTTATGTATCCTCTTTACAAGCTGGGTTCATGCATAATAAAGGTCAAAATAGATATTTAGCAAATCCAGTTTTGGAGCCAAACATTTATCTACCAACTCTACCTAGTAACCTAACTACTACTACTTACTATGTACCTAGTAAAAATGCCAAATAACTGAAATATCTTAATTAAAAGATCATTCAACAAAAAATAACCTGAAGTCTAATATGGGAGGTTTAAAAACTCTTGGTAACCAACTTGCAGCTTTTAAGAGTTTCTGTCATTTAACAAATGATTTAATTTCTGTCAAACTCTAATTTTCTTTGATGAGTATGAAACAAATATGCTTGTGAAACATAGGGGGTGTTCATTTAAAAAATGTTGTCTAGTTGACTATGAATTGTCGAAACAAAAAAGATGAAAGAACAAAAATCTAATTTTTTCAATTATGTCAAAATTCATAGTCTTCTAGATGACTTTTTCTAATGAACATCATCAATGCACCAGTCTTTTGATAACTGTGTTATTTCTGTGAGTCTGGCACTTCAATTAAAAAGACTATTCAGTGCTAATAAATTTTTATTATTCTATTAATATTTTATGCTAATATACTACTTAAATAGATCTTATTACAAATACATGCCAAACATTGCGGAAAGTCTAAAAAATATTAGTTCTTGCATGCAAATTCAAATACACACTTAGATCTCTACTCTACCAAGGCAGAAGTTTTGGGCACAAGCAGCCAATGACCAAGATAATCCCAGTATCAATCTAGTACTAACCTGCAGTGTATTTGGGCAGTACCGTAGCATTATCCACTTGCTTTATAATCGGTACATTTGTAAAATCTTTAATATCAGCAATTTTGGGCTCCCCAGATTTGGAATGTGAAGATGATGAGGATAGTATTTCTTTGAGTTTTCCATTGTATTTGCTGCTTTTAGATGATGAAAACGATGATCGTTTTGAGTTAATCATTTTTAGTAGGATTGATGAATAAAAATTGTATAAAATTGTATACAGAATAAAAGCAATTTGTAAATAATTAGTAAAAAACTGTAATATATGACGTTTGTCAAAAAAGAAACGTCAATATCAAACTTGTCACACTCAAAGGTGCGGATAGAATAATTCGAAAGGAAAGCACCTCAGGAAGAACTAAAATCGCATGCGCCTTTAGAAAATTGTTACTTCGTTATAGCAAAATTTCTGCAACCAAACAAAAAATTACTCTCTTGTGTAACTTTGGCAGTACCTCCTTCTCAGATAGTACTAACTAACGATATTTTAATAATTATTACTTTTTTTAATAAGCAGCCGTTATAAAAAAAGGGCTGCCAACATTACACACTTGCGGCTCATGCGTAGAACATTGTAATTGGACACGCTTTGTTGGTGGCCTTGGGCTGCGTCACGCAGGCAGACTTGACTGACGTGTGACGTTTAAAAATTTTGACGCCATTACTTAAGATCATAGTTTTTTGTGATAAAAATTTATTTAAATGGGCCAAAGTAAAATGTGGGGCCTTTGGAAGTTAAAATTCAGCAATAAACCAAACTACTCATATATAATCAATAATTTTAGGTGTTTCTAGCACTGGCATAACATCTAATTATCTAATGATGCTGACACTATAGTAGTTATGTATGAGAGATGTGCATTTAAATCGCTTGTTTGTTAGTTAAAATGGGGGACTGTGCGTATGTTTATATGGCTTTACAGTCGAATGAACCAATACAAGGCAATGGGATTTATTTGAGTTTTCAAAAAGGGGACACCTTGGAAATTTCATCCAGCTTACCCTATGGCCAGCTGAAAAACCCCAGTTTGCTGTATGCTTATAATAGAAGAACAGGGGCCAGTGGATATGTACGAGGTATGTATCAGGTCACTAGGAACATTGATCATAATTAGTGGATACAAAGATTTAAATCCCAATTAGGGACAGTAAATATATTTGGGTAAAGACATAGAGCTTCTATAATCATAATTTGTGTCAAATGTCCTAGATTTAGAGGCCAAAGTGTAAAACTAAGGAAAATACATATTCAGAATTCCCTACATATTAAGTTTATAAAATTAAAGCATGTTTGTAGGAACATTTATAAGTCTCCTTTGAAACTAGTCTGTGGTTTTAATTAAATATCTTCTTTATGCCTCAGTAAATATTAGAACAGTATGACTATAAATATATTTTTAGCAGAGTTGAAATATAAAGTGAATGTGTAATTTTAAAAGATATCAAGTGGCAAATCTATTTGGCACTACTATTGATTTTTTTTAGGACATTTATTTTAAGAAAATTCCTGGGAAGCAAAAATTTATGAAAATACCTATTTAGTAGGAACAAAATTAAATACTTGTGGTTTTAGGTAATAAAAAATATAGGTATTAGTAGGTTGATTAAAAAGTAGTGTTGTACTGTAATTAAAACTTGCCCTTAGTAGGAGTAGGTCAGTACTACAGTTAACAAAAATAGGCATATTTATTTTATTAATTTGTAGTCCATTCCTATTAAGATTTTTGCAGCAAAAACCGCAATCTATGCTTATGTAAATAAGGTCCACTGATGGCTTAGTTTAACTAGGATTGGTTATGCTTCAAGGGAATAGCACTGCTGTCACAAATTAAATGACCTACCACAATTGGTATTTTATGAAAGGGTTGAATATCCAGGTCTGGTTCAGAATTGCCAATTAGATCACCTTTTTAAGGGGACATAAAACTAAAAGGTCTCTAAATAGATCATCACCAGAAGCTCTACTTAGTGTAAGACAATGAATGCAAATTACTAAGAGCTTAAAGAGTAAAAATTATAAAATGAGGTAAATTTGCCCACAGCCATGTCGTCAGTCCAAGTTTCACAAATCTCTATGTTTTAAAGTTACAGATTGGTGGGAATTATTATCCCAAAAATCTTGATAGTTGACTTGGGATTATTTGAATCATCTATTTCAGAAACCCTGTAACTCCAGAATACTACATTTTAAATTGATTAAAAATTTTCACATGGAACTCAAAATTGGCTATTATGGTCAATATGGGAATTATGAAATAAAATAATTTCATAAGAACTATAAATACATAAGAACAATAAACACTTGACACTTGACATAATTCACCCCATTATTTAGTGCCTTGCTGTAGCTAAGTAGAGGAACTCAAGAATAGTAAGAAAACATTACTTACCAGAAAAACATTTTCCATAAATCTTAAACTATTTACTTCTTTAAACTGACATTAAATAAGCCTCTATGGTAGATTTCAATATCAGTTACTTGTAGTAGAATTATAAGCTTTCTTCCTTGTTCCAATTAATGGAGATCTGATAATAATTACAGCAGCTAGTAATAAGGAATAAGTAGTAAAACTTCTTGGGCTCCTTTCATTACAGTTACAGCACTTAACTCTCCGCTAGTAGACCACAAGTTCAAGGGATTAACTTTTCCACCTAAAAATAGTTTGAGTTAGCTGATGTTTCAGCTTCTTGTTTTATTTTAATTGTGAGTACAGTTTTCAATCAAACAATCTTTCAAAAGTAAATAAAGGATATTTTAATACCCTTATTTTAAAAATATTCTTACCTTTTAGGGTATTTTTAAGGGGGATTATGAAATAAAATAATTCAATTAGGCTTGATTGTACAAGTCACCCTCAAAGTGGGGTTCAGCTAAACTCGACTGGCACTTGAACTCGCCCATAAGAGAAGCATTGCTGTCAGCAAGTATCACAAATGAAATTAATTTGACAGCAATGCAATGCGTATGGGCAGGTTTAAGTACCAGTCGAGTTTAGCTGAACCCGACTTTGAGGGTGACTTGTACAATCTGGCCTTAAACACTTAACACTTGACATAATTCACCTCAGTATTTGGTGTCTTGTTTAAAGATGGTAGACAGTTATGTACTATTAAGCGAAACATCTTGGAGTTCCATTGTCTTTACTGAGTTTTTTACATGACGTTTCGAGCAGTGGAATCTTTGCTTGTTTTCAAATGAAACTCAAAGGTTCAAGTTTCACTTGAAAACGAGCAGAGATTCCACTGCTTGAAACGTCGTGTAAAAAACTCAACAAAGACAATGGAAGTCCAAGATGTTTTGCTTAAGTTAGTGTCTTGCTGTAGCTAAGTAGAGGAACGCAAGAATAATAAGAAAATATTACTTACCAGAAAAACATTTTCCATAAGTCTTAAACTATTGCTGAGACTAACTGATGAGACTTAACTTAAGGCATTACTCTATGGAAGATTTCAATGTCAGTTACTTGAAGTAGAATTATAAGCTTTCTTCCTTGTTCCAATTAATGGGGATATGATAATAATTATGGCAGCTAGTAATAAGGAATAAGTAACAAAACTTCTTCGGCTCCTTTCATTACAATTACAGCACTTAACTCCCAGCTAGTCGACCACAAGTTCAAGGGATTAACTTTTGCACCTAAAAATAGTTTGAGTTAGCTGATTTTTATCTTGAAAATTATAATCTTTCAGTAGTTTCAGCTTTTTGTTTTAGTTTATTTGTGAGTACAGTTTTCAACCAAACAATCTTTCAAAAAGTAAATAAAAAATATTTTAACACCCGTATTTTAAAAATATTCTTACCATTTAAGGTATTTTTAAGTGACTGGCCGTTTAACACAATTAATAGCGATATTTAATTGATGATTAAAGATATTTTTATTGATAATGAAAAAATTAATTTGACCACGTTTTGATTCCCACTTTTCTAACCAAGTAATTGTTTTAGTTTTCAATTTTTTTCCATGTGACTTATATTGCTTCTCTTTCTATCTTGATGTATTTCAGTAATAAAGAAAGGATAGAAAGTAATAAGCGCGTGAGAACTGCGCAGGTGGTTAGTAGATGGCATTGTTAAACCGACGATTCTGATTGGCTTGAAGAGAGAAAGCACCTGCGCGGGGTAGGCAATTCTCTCTGCCGCTAAATAATAAGTGGTTGCCTACCCAAGACGGCGCAGGGAGAACATATTTAAATTTAAATAGTGTTTACTTTTGGGTTTTGACATATCGTTTTTTCAGTATTTAGTAGTTAGTAGAGCTCATATCTTCCAATTGTATTGTAATATAAAAGTTTTAAGTGTAAGAGTTTTTCTTTAATTTAATTGTTATTGTTTATAGTATATACTTAATTTCTTAATGTAATTTTTGTTATAATTGTAACTTCCTAATAAGTACTCAGTAATTGATAGCAGAACCTGGTAGTGTTATATAAATGGCTAAAAAATGTTTTACTGTTCCTATGGTGAGTACCTAATTCTAGTACCTACGATCTATTTTTATAAATGTACCTTCAGTTAAATATGACGAGGCTCTCTCTAAATCTGAGGATATCACTTGTGGTCTCCAAACCCTGGCATCTTGAAATCTGGAGGGATGTTCCTTGATCGAAAGTAAGGTGATATTTTGGCTATCTTCTTTAGACCATAATTTTCTGTTTTGTTTTGTTGCACTTGGCAAGCTATTTCTGCAAATATGTATGCAGTTTGTTTTTTTAGTGATCTGAAACTGTCATTGAACTAAGAACTGAGATGTGAGAGTGACCTGAGAGTGGACAGTTCAAAGTATTCATAAGGATCTTTGATTTCTTTTTTTTTTGATACCTAGTTCAAGTCTCTGATGCAAAGGTAGCCTTGGAGAAAATTTATTGATTATTCTAGTTGCAATTTAGTGTCCCTTGTGGCGTTGGTGTCTTTCTATATTTTCATCTACTTGACAGGATCATATTTCATCTACTTGACATGATCAAGAAGAAATTCTCAGAATTGATTTAATGTAGTCAAATTAATATGATGTAACTCGCGTTTTCCTGTTAGCGCTCATTAAATATAAAAGTACAACTACAGGAAGAAAACCTATTTTTATGCATATTCTGTAAATAAAATAAAAGTAGATACATCAGATGACTGCTGAGAGCTTACACCGTAAGTTATATATAATGTCTATTGGTCTATATTAAATTTAATTTGAGACTCAATTCAATTCAATTCACGCTTTATTGCCATAAGCATACAACATTTTTTGACAAAGCAAATTTATAAAAAATCAGATCAGTAAAATGCGACTAAAAGTCACAACACAACTTAACAGACTTAAACATATCATACACAATTAAGTGCTAAAAAACATACAAACGGCTTACTTACTAATAATGTGAAAACAGCCAGAGGGCAAGCTATGTTTCTAATCAAACCTCTGCGACAGGAATTCATCAAGCGAATAAATTTTTCTCTTTAACAAGACACTTCTTAATTTGCGTTTAAAAATATTTAAGTTCGCAATACAATTCAGACCAATAGGCAACAAATTAAATATTTTTTTTGAGGTATAAATAATTGAGTTTTTAGTTAAGGCACTCTTTGGTATAGGCAAGGGTATGCAGTAGCAACTACGGGTTGGTGTCGGCGGCAACCGATATATTATTTTGCCATATTTCTTATGCATTAGGCATGGTGTTTCCAATATAAACAAGGAAGGTAGAGTTAGAATACCCCATTTTCTAAATAATGTCCTACATGAACTCGTAGGGCTTAATCCATACATGAACCTAATGGCGCGCTTTTGGAGCCTAAATAGGGCCATACTTATCGACGCAGAACAGTTGCCCCATAGACAGATGCCATATCTCAAATGTGACTGGAATAGTGCAAAATACACATTTCGAGCCACAGTAAATCCCAACCTCTCCCTGGGACATCTGATTGCATAGCAAGCTGACGCGAGCGCTGATCTCAAATGAAACGTGTGTATAAGTCAAACCTAAGTCGGTCGTCCACCACCAGCCCCAGATACTTAGTCGCCTCCAGGTTGATAACTGCATCACCTCCAATGGAAGCCTTCACACTACATCCAAAGTTCAAAATATTGGTTTTTGTTATATTAAACTTCAAAGAATTTGAAGCGTACCACAATCTTACCGCTTCCAGGTCTTTATTCACCATTGCCTGGAGTGTCGGAGGCTCTCCATGTCTTCATACCACTGCCGTGTCATTCGCAAAGGACACACATTTTCCTTCCTTTATGACAGTCGGTAAATCATTAACATACAACAGAAACAACAATGGGCCAAGCACAGAACCCTGCGGCACCCCGGCCCCAAGCATCCCTCTAACCGATGTATGACCTCCAAACCTCCCTACCTGCGACCGATTACGAAATAAGATCTGAACCAATCCAGCACAAGGCCTATAAAACCATACATCTCAAGCTTTCCCATCAGCAGAGCTTCATGAGAAACACAATCAAAGGTCGCAAAAAACAGCAGATGCCACCTCACCCTGATTCATACCAATATATAGCTCCTCCAGAACAGCAAACACGTCATCACCAGTTGCAAGAGCCTCCCTAAAGCCGAATTGAGTAGGAGACAACACCGCATGCTTGCTAAGGAAAGCATTCATCCTTATCTTGATGAGCCTCTCGATAATTTTGCTCAAAGTTGACAGAAGAGGAATGGGCCTGTAGTTAGATAGGAGGTGATCCTTATCACCTGTTTTATAAATTGGTAGCACCAATGCAGACTTCAAAAAGGTAGGAAACCGACCTCCCCGGAACGAGGCGCTTATTGCCTCAGACATAGAAGACAGTGTCTTCTCAGGCTGTTGCTCAAACACTCTAATTGATATTTCGTCTCAACTCCCCTGGGTCCACAGGCAGGAAACAGAAGGAATCTCCCACCCTGAGAACAGACAAGTTCCGCAATGGATTGTAGCACAGTTCGTCCGGTATCCCCCCAGGAAGGAGCTCAGAGACAGAGCAGTAATAGGCATTGATATCATCAGCCATGAGGTTTACATCTTGATGGTGCCCCTTCCTTCCGCTTCCCCTCAGATCATTGATAATAGTCCATATTTCTCTTTGCTTATTAGGTGCAGCATAAATCCTACCACTGTAATGAAGCATCTTGGCTGCCTTAAGCACTTTTGTATATGTGCACCTATACCTGTCATAATTAGTTCTAAAAGCTTCGCTTATCCGTCAGTTTTTGCTAACCCCATGCCGAAATCTCATTATTTGAGGATAGTAAACCAAGATTTTTATTCTTTTTTTTTAATAGTCCGCAAAGGAAACGCTTTCTTAACAATTTACAAAAGTTTTGTTTGAAAGCCCAGAAAGGGGCTATCGCAATTAATACTACTCCAGTCCTTATTTGAAAAGGACTGGATGGACTAATGATGAATTTTTACTTCTAGTTAACCAGAAGTGGTTTTAACTTTTGGTTTTTATATAGAACACCATGTGTCATTATCGCAGTAGATAAGCCATTTAAGGTTTAACTATTTTATATATCTGCTCGTTTTTTCACAACTTGTATTATTATCAATAAACAAACAATTTGACAAAGAACTAAAAGAAATACTTTTATCCAGTGTGTCCTATTACTATAAAAATTAAAAGTTGTATGCATTAATTGTGGTATATAGGTTGTAGGTCCTGTGGGTATTTGCTTTGCTTGACTAATCAGATCAATAGTTGTTAAACTGACTAGTTTCTTATTTTCAGAAAACTGTTCATATTCGTTCCTTACGTGGCTAATTGTAGCGTAGTATGCTGATTTAATTATTCTATTAAATTAAGTCTCCAAAATACATTAAAGTTATAGCTATATTTTCTGATATCTGTATTCTACAGACACTTAATAATTTTAATAAGTTGCAACTGTATATTTTTTGCCACTAGCACACTTTCTTGGTATAGATAGTTCACGGCTCTTAATTTAAAAATAATTTCCTTATTGATTTAGTTGCGAATTCAACCTATTTGTTCTTTTTTTCCATTGTTAATCTAATTCCAGTTGAAATTAAGTTATAGGTAGGTACCTGCCAAGAAGAATTGCATCAGTCTTTGCCCATTAATTATCGTCATTGTCTGGGTTTTTGTGCATTGTCTTGAGACAAAACGTCCTTAATGAGATTTTCACGGAAATCCATAATTTAAAATCCGAGCAGATTGCGCGTAGCATTGACAAAGAAGAAACGTAAGAAATATCAACACCAAGGTTGCTGAGGCATTTTTCATGCCCGGTAATTATAATAAACTCTGCGAGTGACATTTACAAATTGGCCAAGATTCCAAGCGCCCTGGAATATAATTGTGAAAAATAGAATAATCCGATTTCTTTTTACCGTGTTAACAATACTTTAAATGGTATTTCATTAATATAGCAAACTTAGTAAATAATTGACTGTTGGGTACTTATGTAGCATTTTTTGAGCGTATCAAAAACTCAGTTTTAAATAAATCTGCTTGTGTGCCTAGAAGTACACAGCAAATATATGTCATATGGTGTATAATCACAATGTCATGTCATCGTCAGTTAATAAATAAAGTATTGTTCTGTTTTAGTTGAGCATGTGAAGCTATTGGGTCAGGAAGTGAACAAGAAGATACATCACCCGTCGGAGATTGGTGTACCTGGTAAGTGCAAAGTTTAGAGTAGGTATCGAAATTATACAGGACATTTTTTGTCGTACGTAGTACGACTGGTTGCTATGTACTATTTTGTGGGCACACGTGTTGCACTTTATCTTTAAAAAAGGCAAAAAATGCTAGTAATAGCTGATTAACCGTAGCATAACTGGCTATTGTTTTATAGAAAATATATAGTGTCGGATATAAAATTACCTCTAATTATTAGGTAGGCTCATTCCTTTGTTTTGCTGATAGGTTAAAATCGATCTGAAAATCATACTTGTTTAAATTTTTATATAGAATAGAACGTGCTGCTTTGTATTCCAAGTTTTTTTTACTGTCTGCTTAAAAATCATTATCAAAATGTTCTGTTTAACATTCTAAATACGTACAGCAATGCACTCAAGTCGTTTATTGTAGAGTTTGCGGTTTAATATCTTAATGCTTATTTGAATAAAACTTACATTTCATTTTAATTATTTATGTCCGATTCCCCCACGCGCCTCAATTAATAAACGTAGTTAATAAGTCCTCTAATAGCAAACAATTATATGAGGTAATAAGGGAAATATAAGTGTTATGGTAATAATTGTATAGCGATCAGTGCTGTGTTTACCATTATAGTTTATTAATAATCAAACTGTATAGGACAAAAAAATGGCACAAGGTAGATAGCCAGTATTATTATTATATACGTTTTTTCCAATTTTTATGTAAATTATTGTCATTTTAGAACTCGAGAACCTGCTGCCGGCACCTAGTCACAGGCTGGAAGGCATCTATGTGCTCACGCCAATACTATGTAAACATTGTAAGTACATTCCACTCCCAATAACTTTATGCCGACGTTACCAAGATTTGACTTTACATCCCAGGCAAATTGTCATACATAATCACTTAATTCAACTTCGGACCTCTGACATAAAATATTAGGACCCCGTTTCTAACAAAATGAGTCGTAACTCATGAATACAACTTACGTGAGTTATGATGCCACGGCAGACTAAATTAATGTAGAAATGGGCAACCCAAAATAGAAGTTTACGAGTCCTAGAATTTATTGGATTTATCGCCCAGATGGATAAATTTGTACATTTGCGTTTAAGAATAATGTGTTTTTTTCTATTGTTGGGTCTGCTAATTATAAGGAAATGGTTTTTGCTCACCCCTTTATTCACACAATCACATTTTGAGAAATGTACTCAAAAGCCTTTTTTTTACTTTCTGTTTTTCTATTGTTCTCAGAAGTGATTTATACCACTTCTATTTCCTAATTAAAATATTTTATAAACGTTTTATCATCAGAGTCCATTTATGCTGAGGAGTAATTTGCATCATTAAACTGAAAAGATCAAGTTTTGAGGTCCGCGTATATTTAGGTTTTTATCTTTATGATGGTTCATTGTAAACTGCTTTTTTCTTATATATACATATCGCGACCTAAGCATATTTGGTCGTTGGCTTTTACACTTAACTTCCAATCTGCATTTATCGTAATATTGTTGTAAGGATTGTGACGCTATTTCAATTTGATTGTGAAGTGGTAATTTTCTCCTAATTAACCGTTAAGTAAGATACACTTGTAGGTGTTTAATTATTTACCAGTTTAAAATGATATTGTGATTTATGCATGCCCGAAGGCGCATTATTGCATGTGACTTTGTAGAGTGACTTTGATAAGTCCGCGACTAATTCGACATAGAGAGTCATTTTGCGTTTGTCGTCGATATAATGTTTCTTACGAATTCGGTCTTAATTCTACATGCAAGAAATAACATTCTAATCCCATATTAGTTATTAAAAAGCCTTACTTCTTTCGTATTATATTTGGATGTGAAAATTGACAGCTCTCAAAACCTATAAACTGAATAAACTCATTGTTGAAAGTTTTGGTCCTCAAATAATGTATAAACTTAATATTCAATAATAAGCATAATTATACATTCATAAATGGCATATTATTATACGAAAGAAACAGGTTTGATTTGTAATTTACCAGCAAAGAATTTCCATCTAAAATGGTGAATGGTGGATTTTGCTCCTGTTTAAGTTGTGTTTCCTGTTTCTGGTAGTAAAAAGATTACGTTCAGTGAGTTAGCAGGTTTTGTTGTAGGTATATTTCAGTTTGACAAAGTCACACATCAAGCAAATATTGACTAAGGTAGGTTCAACATATTTACCAGTAATCATTTTTTGATTTAATGACCTTAAAACGTCTTATAGTAAACCTCTGGATTAGCGGCTTTTTGAAGATTAATCTAAAGTATTTTGTTTCTTTGGACATGTCACATAACCATCGAATTTATATTTATTGCTGTATTGTGCAACCATTAAATACGATCTTTCTGTTCTCTTTGTCTTGTCGATTTTACGATTATCCACACGACCTAAAAATTATTATTTTATGATCTTCCATCCATACATTAAAGGGTTAAAGTTCCTCGGCACTTGGCTAATAATAAAATATCACCTTTATTTAAAGAGATTAACTGCTTTTAATACCTGAATATTAAATTTTTCTACTTAATGATGATGGATTTGAGGTTGTGGGTATTATCATCTATCAACATTCTGCGAAGCAATGGCAAGTTTTTATCTAAAAATTAGGGGTATGTGGTTCTTCTTGAAGTGCCTATTCTCTGTGGATGTCGGCTATCACATTGGTCCAAATTACTTTATTCACTGCCGCTTTGAATAGAGCTGTCGATGTCATTCCAGTCCATGTTCGTAAGTTTCGCAGCCACGATGTTCGTCTTCGTCCTGCTGACTTTCGGCCCTCAATTTTTCCCTGTAGAATGAGTAGAAGAAGGTGGTATTTTTCATTTCGCATGATATGTCCGAAGTATTCCAATTTTCTGCGTTTGACGTATTGCAGGTATTCTAGTTATCCACCGATGCGTTACAATACCGTATCGTTTGACACATGGTGGATCCATGAGATTCTGTGCACACTACATCTCAAAGGCATCTTACATGAGGCATCGGTAAGGGTCCCCGCTTCTGCTTCATATAGGAGAGTTGAGAGTACGTAGCATTTTAAAATTCTTATTCTAGTATGGATATTGAGGGATAGGTTGCATAATATGTTACGCATCTTGTTAAATGTACCTCTTGCTTTTTCGATTCGGCATTTTATTTCTCGCGAGTGATCCCAGTCCTTAATCAAGGTGCAGCCCAGATATGTAACTGTCTCGGCCATTGTGAGAGCTACATTGTTAGCGGTAAACTGTAGGTTGCCGATGGCGGTTTTACTGATAATTAATGTCTTCTTCCAGTTTATCTTCATACCATATCAGTTGCATGCAGTCTCTACACGGTCTATAAGTCTCTGAAGTCCTTCAGCAGTATCTGCTATAAGGACGGTATCATCAGTGTATCTTAGGTTATTTATTATTTCTCCGTTTATTACAACTCCATCTTCTATGTTGTCTAATGCCTCTTTAAATAGATCTTCTGAGTGCACGTTAAATAGAAACGGTGACAGTATACAACCTTGGCGTACTCCGCTCCTTATGCTAATCTCTCCTGATGTTTCGTTTTCGACTCGAACAATGGCTTTTTGTTGTAAGTATAGCTTTGATATTATATTGTCTATTGTCTATTTGATATTACAGTGTCTCTGTCATCAATTCCGGACTCACGTAGGATTGAGATGAGTTTATCATGTTGGATTTTATCAAAAGGGTTTTTCAAAGTCTATAAAGCGTGCAAGTATTGTCAGGAGCTGTATTGAGAATAAGGCCTCTCGTGTGCCAAGTCCCTTTCTGAAGCCAAAGTGCGTGTCACTTGCTCTCTTCGAGTCTTCTATATATGCGTGACTGTGTGGTCGGAGCATTTAGTTGCATTCGCTTTTTTGGGAAGCGGGACGAATGTTGACAGCAGCCAGTCATTAGGCAATTGACCGCCTGTGTACACTTTGTTGAAGAGGTTGGTCAGCAGTTTTATCTGTTCTGGGTCCTGTAGTTTGAGGATTTCTCCACGAATCTGGTGATCTATCTTTCTATGGAGAAATATATGTAACCATATGTCTCTAGGGTGACCATTCTCAAAGTCAATTTTTATTTTATGAAACTAGTATTTTATTCCTTAAAGGATATTGAATTTGACAAATAAATGGAGAAATGTCTATATCAACAAAGTAATTGGTCGTAGGTAAGGGGCTAACCCAGGTACTAACGGAAAGCTCTGAACTGCCTCTTATTGCGTAAGTTATTCTAACCGTATGCTATCGAAATCTGTAAAGCATGCCTTAATCTCAAAATTATACCCAAATCCTATGTAGCCACCGTGTCCTACGCCTGCACCTGAATTACCACTGCAGCAAATGCCATATTATGACATCTATACAACCCTTTCACGTTTCGCTTTGAATGTTTTACCTTCCCCTTTTCGCAGTCTTTCATCTGATAATTGACACTCGTGACCGAAAAAATGGATTGAGGAGGTAGAAGTTTAATAAGGAGGGCCTTAAATGAAAGTCCAATGTTAAGCTTTCCAATTTTACTTATTTATTATATAGTAAGCTTATTTACTCCCTTCCTAATTCCATGCCTAACTCTGGGCTTATGCTCATGATTTAAGATTTCAAGAATTAACCAATCATTATATTTTCAAGTTAATATAAGCAAATGTGAGCATGCAAACTTCTGTTCTTACTTACTTAAAATGTCTTGCCTCTCTTCATAATTAAAAATTTAAGATCGAACCAATCTTTTGCTGTATCCTAGCATTCATTTAACAGCTCTTAAGTGTTAGTTAAAAGTTAACTTACCTAAATGTTAAGTGAGTATAGAGGCTAATGAACTATGCAATAGATTAACCTTACTTGGTAACTTTTAGTGATAATATTGAAAGTGAGCAGAAACAGTTCTCTACAATTTAAGCTGTTAAATCGATATTTTGACTTTTGCTGGAGGTCTCCTCAGGTCAAGGGTTTATCGTCTAAACATAGGCGCAGCTCAAGCTTTAAATGTAACCACAATATATGCTTGATTTGTGTTAATTGAGTATCAGTCTATGAAAAATCGCAACCACCCTGTCCGGTCCCCTGAGCACTCTCTCGCCTGCGACCACATTCTGGAAAATCGGCAACGTATTCCTGGAATAACCTGACAAGGATATCTGACCTGAACATTTGTTAACGAATATCGTGTTACCACTCTAATATAATTGATTAATTAGTATAGTTAAGTTTTTGAACACGATGATAAGATAGGAGCAGCAATAAAGATTAAGTTTCACGGCTTGTCCCTATATGTATGTAGAAGTTTATTGTATTTTGTTTTTTACAAGCAGCTGACAGGACAACGAATATTAAGGCAAGATAAAATACACTCTGTGTTCGGTGTTTAGGTTTTTTGGGTTGTCGACTGACGTTCAGCTTGTGTTACCAAATAAACCGCATTTTTGTTTGTTGTTTGTAACTGTTCCCTTACCCCTGCTGCTGGGTATGCTTGGTGGGCTGTTAAAAAATTAGTTTACACCTGAGGAGGAGTTATTAAAAGTTGAACCTAAACAGAAGTTTTAATGTAATCTTGACGTTTATGTACTGTTAAAACGCTTTTATTTACACTTATTTATGGTTCTAAATTTCCTGCCATTTATGGCAGCGGTTTAATTTATTTTTGTCGATAACCTTCTGGTTCACTGTGTTAAAGAGTTCGATGACGTTAGCATTAACGACAAGTTCTGCAATTTATTTCTAGCCTTTATGAAGGTTTTACATATCGATTATCGTGCCACCTTTAGAGACATCTATCCATTCTCACTTATTTAGTCTGTGCTGTCGTTTCCATTCAACTAAAATCAATATTAGCTTCGATACTACAAGCCCAGATGGCGTTTGCCCAAACTTTTATAACTCTATTTACATTAAAGACTTCTAATATGATTAAAAACGATAGTCGAAAAGAGTAATAAGAATAAACAATTCCTTAGTAGCTATTAGTGTAGCAGGACCCATCTTGAAGGGTGGTACGGTGCTACACTAACTTTAACTAAGTTTTAAACTATTACATCACTATTACTTTGTTAAGCTTCGTGATATGCACATACTGGGCGTTAGATAGTGAATGTATGACATAGATTTACTAATTCACATATAAAATTTAAAAAAGAATCGGATCTAGGGTCAGTGGCCGATATGTTAGCCTGGGAGCGGTAGCAATCAATTTTTGTTCGGTTCTGAAATGCGTAAAGTAATCATTAAAGCTGATGTAATTTTCTAATTCGGAGAGCATTATTGGAAAGTATTTTCTATTAAATTTATCCTCAAATAAATATTTGCCCATCAGGCTAACCATGATCAAGCCTTTATCCCAGCCAGTCGTGTTGCGTGTTGCTCGTTTGTGTTTGTGAATGATGCCTATTGAACTATTCAGTGGGAAATTGTGTTTTTTGTTACTTTTAAGTACCTACCTACCTATTCTCGTTTCTTAATACTTAAATTCTTAGTTGTCTAGTGTGTTTAGTTATTAATGAAAATCCCCTTATCCACCATTTTAATCACCACAGAGTTTTAAATGTATAAAATATAGAAAGATAAACGCTCTTTTAAAATTAAGGAACTGGACAAGCCATTTATACAACGAACACTTATCATGTTAAAAAGTTGTAATTTATCTAATTGAAACGCAGTTCGAATTGGTAACTTCATTACATACTAATTTCTGTTCCACTTTACTTAAAAGCCTGCTCTTTTTTTTTTAGCTGGCATGTGACAATGAGACATAAAAACTCGATGTCTTCTTTCGAAATAGTTTTTATCGGGATTATTATCATTTGACCTTCTTGATATAATAACTGTCCCCTTAATTAACAATAATTATATCTAGTTGATATAGGTTGTGAACTTATGGCAAATTTTTTTTGTTCCGCTATCTGTACGTTCGGTACTAACTGAATTTATTGTATACCCTGCAATACGTGAACAATGGACTTAATTATATTTTGCTGAGTCGTGCAAAGTAGATGCACCACTGGCACCACATGTCACAGTTTGTTGCATTTGCTTAACCATGATGTTGGCGAGTGCACCTTTTCACTGGCCTAATTATTTTCCCTGTTGGTAACCAAGTTAGTATCATTGGCGCCAGGTATAAAAATACCAGATTTTTTTTTGTATAGACTAAATAGATTTACTGTCACTGTAAGCTTCGAAACGAGCATGTTTTTGTTTGTACACATTTCACCTGAATAGTTTGTTGTTATTATTGTTATACGTATTACACAAATATTATATTTTCCTGCCTGTAGTAGAGTTGACATATGGCCAGATTTAAAGGCCGCACTATTATAAAATGTTTTTAAAAATAACTTGCCACGAGCTTGGCCTGCCCCTGAGCCGGGATACAATCGTATCAATCAAATCCACTACGTAATTGAGGCATACACTCAAATGTAGTAATTCAGTTTCAAAACGCCTCCAATATTTACGTTCATGAATTATGGACTCGTGTACAAGCCTATATTGACCCTCTTAATCCCTACAGGGTTACGTAAACACCGTTTAATCATGATACTTTACTAATTTCCCACCTGGATAGAGGATTCAACATCTATTTTGTCGGATATCAATTTTAGCATAAATGCAGCATACACAAAACGTGTGTTTAGAAGAGAAACGTGGCTTTAAAACAATGTTTTAATAACTTAATTATAAGCAGGGAACAAATCATTATTAGAGCCGCAAACGAATAATACGTATTAGTTTGATTTATTTCGATGTTGTGGCACAACCTGTGGCGTTAGTTGGAATTTCTGGCATAATTTTTGTATTATGAAGCCGATTGGCCTTGTGGTTTACGTCATTCAAGCTGGATCGTTACAGTGTACAAACTTACAGCCTTAGTGGCATTAGTGCTAGAGTTAGTATAACAAATATGCTCTTTAGAATTATGCAGGGTGTTTCGAAATTAGGTGGCCAAATTTAAACAAGGGATTCTTGACGCCAAAATAAATACTGATTTGTTAAATAAACATGTGACAAATGTCATGACGGAGCTATGCCTCTTTATAGAGAGGAGCAAAACTATAGTTTTCTCTAGTTTATTCCTTATACTGTTGATATTAAAATTACGGATGTTTCACTTTTGTGGTGAATCTAACCAGAGAATCGAAGTTGTGAAAATTTAATCATAGGCGTAACATTTCGGTTATAACAAGTACACAATTTGCCGTAACTTTTGCCGCAATTCACCTGAGGTATTGATGCCTATTATATGCAAGTTGGATACTATACTTTGTCCACGGCTTAATTTACTATTTTTACATAATAATCAATAGATAGTTCGGTCGTCAACACGCGTTTTCTTTTGGTTGTCAAAGTCAAATTGACGTTAAAACCATTATGGCGGCTATCAGGGCGGCAATAATAGTTGGAACCTTCATTTGTTTTGTTTGTCATTTCCAACATGGCGGTGTCTGCATTGAATTCTTATCGAGTGTATAATGAAAAAGCAAATGCCCCGGTAGTGTGGGATTCTTATCCCGTTTGTGCTCGGGGATTCCGGTTGCCTATAAATCCCCGGTCTGCTACCGGCAGTCTTCTCTGGTGGTGCTCTTTCCTGTCTTCATATCTCATTCCCTCGCAGGCTTGGCTGGTTTGGCATGACATATCTTGCGGGAGATGTAGCCCTTGCTTCTCAGAGCTGTTTTTTGCGTCTCTGCTGTCGCTCTACTCTGCAGCTTGATATCGTAGCTGGTGCCGTGGCCGCTTCCAGGGTTGCCCTGATGCGGGATCCGGCTCGTATTGAACCAAAGCCCGCAGCAGGTCTTCTGATGTGCTTCCGTGCGTCGGGAAGGTCTTCTCAGCTTTGACTCTCATGAAGTCGCGCACTGTTTTCCATCGCAGATTAGCACGAATTTCTTCGTTACTAATGTACCATGGCGCACTTACCGCCATACGGAGGTAAATGTTTTCAACAGCTTCCACCCTTGAGAGGTGGGCCTCCGCCGCATGATGGCTTTCAGCAGCAGGAGCTTTCTCCTCACGGGCAGATGGCTTCTTCGGTTGAGCAGGGGGTATAGTGGGGCTATAGGCCCCCTAGCTTTGGCAGCGGCGACCGTGACATGGGGGCACCAAGTCAGCCCTTTATCCAAGGCTACCCCCAGATAAATGGCCGAGTCTTGCCACGGCACTTCGATGTCATCGATCACAAGTTGATCCTGGATGGCATCGCGACGTCTACCTATCAGGATTGCCTGGCACTTGGTTGGATTGATCTTAATCCTCCAACGTACCAGCCACTCCTGGAGGTCGTCTAAGCTAGCTGCAGATTCCGCCGCACGACGTCTCTTCTCCGGTGTTTGGATAAAAGAGCCGTATCGTCGGCATAGAGCGCGAGCGTAGTCCTTAGTGTTCTAGGAACATCGCTCGTGTACAGCGTGTACAGGTTTTGCGACAATACCGACCTTTGGTGGACACCTGTTTCTAGCGCTCTGGGCGCCGACAGGGAGGATCCGACCCTTACAACGACTTTCCGATCAGTGAGGTAACTGTCGATAAGTCGGCAAATGTTTGCCGACATACCTAAGTCACTCAGCTTGTAGATCAGGCCCTCGTGCTAGACCCTTTCGAACGCACGCTCTACATCCAGCAGGACTAATCCAGAGGTCTGTCTGGAGTTCCTGCCTTCTGCAGCGTTCTCAACGGTCTTCAGGACCTGCAATTCTGCCGAATGCAGCTCCCGAAAACCGTATTGTTCGACGGGCACGACGCTTAGACGTGTAGACTCGTCTTGGGGTCTCCTCAGGATAATACGTTCCATGACCTTCCCAGTCCGGGAAGTCGCACCTCAGATGCCGGACGTTTACGCTGTGCAGCGGTGGTATGGCATTTTTCTCACGCCTGAGACTTTTCTGCAGCCGCCACGGTCCAGACGAGCCCGGCTCCAGCTCGCTCAGCTTGTCCTCCCAGCATCGACTGCGGTGTTCGTGCAGGGCTGTTTTCAATCGCTGGCTGTTTTCGTTAAGCAGCCGACGATTGTTCTCTGAGGGGCCACTGCGGTACAATCTACGCTGTCGTCTCTGTTCCTGAACGAGCGTCCGTATATGTTCGGGGGTTTCTCCATATTGACCGCGTGGTTTTTGCACCTCGCGCTCAATTGTGGATAACCTTAGAGCCTGCAGTACGTCCTCCTCGAACGCCTGCACGGCACCCTCCAGCTGGGCCACATCAGCAATAATCGGGACTGTCGCAAGTGCGTTAAAATGCTCTTGAAATCGTTTCCAATTAGTGTGCTTAGAACGAGTCGTTTTGACTTCGGCATTCGCTTCAAGGGTCAGTTTTATTGGATTGTGATCCGAGGTACCTTCATTCATCGTCACCAACTCCGACCAGAAGCGCACGTTTTTCAACACCGCGATGTCCAGTACGTCCGGTCTCCAGCCCCCGTTGGGTAGGCATGTCGGATCCCATTACCACTGCCCCGGCAGCGGTCGTCATTTCCAATAGCCTGACACTTTACCACTTCACTTATCAATTGCAGAGTTCCACGAGCAGTGCTTGCAATAATTGAGGTCGCCAACCAGCACTAGTGCTTGTTGGCCACCCAGGAGAATGTCGAAATCTTCCTGCTGAAGTTCGTTCTGTGTAGGTTTGTATGCCTATGTGACCTTCATCTGACCAAAGCTGGTGCCCACGACGACGGAGATTGCATCAATCTCCGAACGGAACGACAGAGATTGCATCAATTACGGAACACAAGAAGAGTTGCAGGCTGGGACAAACATAAATGTCAGAGGTAGTAGAGCACGCTCTCTCCGTAGGGACGACATCTTTTTCAACGATGTCGATATCAATCGCAGCGTTTTTATCCGAGTCTATCGAGAGAGGCCATTGAGATTTTTAAACACGGCAACAATTTCAACAGGAAGATCACTTCGCCCATTGCCTCATCACCTCTGATAGCATCTGCCGTAGCCATAGACGAAACGTCGGGAGGAAATTCCATTGGACCACGGCTTCAAAACCCGTAAAACACTGTAGACAGTACTATTTTGGTCTCAAAAATCCTCTGTTTAAGTTCGGGAAACCCTGTATATTGCCAAATCGATACTTTCTGGTGCTGGTAGTTTAAACGACCATTTTTTTTTCAATCACAGTCCCCTCACCGCTTTCTGCACGGGGCCTTGTAATATGAGTCAAATTGATTTTGAAGATAAAATATTAATATTTTCCCTAGTTTTACGCCTAAAAATCCTTATTGCCTGAAGGAAGCCAAGGGCGAACGGAAGATATATTCAAATTAGTTGTAGGGAGGGTGGGAGGAATCCGTAAGAGAAACTTGCTCTGCTTCGTATAAACTATGGGGAGTACTCCTAAAGTAAAATAAATGAAGCGATTGATGAAATGCAGAAAATGTTTAGTGATTTTGTGCTTAGTTAGGCGTATAAATTCCAAAATGTTATAAAAGCCGAGCAGGATGTTAGACGATTTTGTCATGGCTTTTATAACTTGAGAAAAAATGTCGCCAAATAACGTCCTGTTTTTATCAAATATTAAATATAGGGACAAGGGTTGATCAAAGGGAATAGAAATACCTGTTTCCGGATGTCACACCTCAACTTGTGAGCGTATATTTTTCATATCGCTCTTTTGAGGGAAAAAATTCACGTCCTTGTACAAAGGTCCCTGCTATAATGGGAAACGAATCCCATATCAAGGTTTATAGGGCTGACATTCTTGATGTTAAGTGCGTTATAACATGCAACCCACTGACATGATTTAGAGATAATAAAATTCCCTATTTAATAAAAGGTCCCATTGTAATGTCACTTCGGGGGGAAATTTGTTAAACACACAGCCAAATAATTTTCAGTTAAATGGCCGCAGAATGCTGGGTGTGGGTATCGATAAAAGCAGTTATTTCAGACATTTATTACACGCTTAATTGTTTGGCAATTAGAAATGAAATTTCGTAGCAAAGGTTAGAGTCGTGCATCTATTTTCGGTATGCGCTAATTATTTTGAGAAACTATTCAATTAATTGATGAGAAGTTTAGCACGTGGAGTTAAGAGTAATGCGATAATAACTGACTTAACAATTATATCCCTAATCTACCCACGCAATGTATCTTTATATTCAGAAATCCTTTTTTAACAGATATACTTGACCACTTCCGAGAATAATTCATATAAACTAACAAATAATTTCAAAATTATGACATGTATATATTGGGCAAGTCTCGCCATTTGTGTAAGTAAAGCCTTCGTCATTCTCACATAAAGTATCAATTTTTATGGTCAATATTTAGCTGTCATTAACTCGTCAACTTTTACGACCCCTTTCATCTCTCTCACTCTCTCTCTCTTTCTCAATACACGATGAAACGCTCGACTGCACCTCTCATATCTATTTTAAAATGAGCTTAATGCAGTAAAACCTCTAATGACCCACAGTCAAGGGTATTGGGCATCTCGTAAGCGTTGACGTTTATCTGTGGAATTGATAAATTTAATGGGTAGGTGTCGGTTTATGGGCCGTTAAGAGAACCGAGACAAGAACGCGCCGACTACCGGTCTTCAACAATTTTTTTTAAGCCCTATGGAAATGTTTATCCTGCATGTAATTATTAACTAATTTATGCATCTATTGTTAGTCTTCAACTCTCATAAAATAAATTCAAGGTTGTCTCATGATCACACCTCAAAAAGAAAAAACATTCCGAGCTCTATCAGCAGAAACAAGAAAAAAGGTTTAGATACACCGTACTTATGCAATATTAATTAGGCAATAAAAACAGAGCGCGAGTTGAATATTAATTATATTAGAGAATACCCGCCCCAAATGCGGTCAAATATTTCAAACGAATTATGAAGCTTAATATAGATTTACTGAGCATGAGCCAAGTTTACTGCAACAAAGTTATATGATGTTTCTGTGGCACTCAAATTTTCTTTGAACGAACCGTTTTTTGATGAAAACTTGCCAGGAAATGTAGATTTGCTGCAACTATGTCATCACACGCGACAACAAAAATAGTTCATGAAGTGGTAAAAACATGTTGCATAAAGAAGAAAATTATACCCACTTGGGTGCTCATTAGTTTACCTGTGATACGTTGTCTAGAAATGTTACATTCAACGTTGCAATAGATACCATTTAGCAATATCTTTATCTACGCCCATGTGTATTCGTTTTTTGTCCGTAATTCATGAATATGTAGATTTTGTACTCCGAAGGAAACAATCTGTGAGTGTCAAATCAGTTGTAAGTACCTCTTCTTCCATTTCAATTTCCAGTTGTTATAACCATTTATTTTTAGGTTTGTTTAGTTTTCGTAACCCTTCCCATATAGATCTACTATATTCTCTCTCTCTCCTATCTATCATATCTGGAAAAGTCACTCAAACATTGAACTCTGGGGCAAATCAGGAAGTTGGTATGATTTGTGTAAACACGTTTTGATGACACTCATTTTCCCAGTAATAGCAGTTATTAACAAAAACGTTTCATAAGAATATAGTCATTCTTAAATCCTATTTGGACCCAAAGAGTTTTCTTCTGTTCTGAAAGCGGAAAGTGACAAAGACAACTGTTTCGATATCTTGACTAAAGGAACTTAGATGGTTTTTATTTGCCAACATGTTTAAAATTCTAACCAAACACATTGTTAACATAATCATACACTTTGTCCTTTATAAGTGCGGCGTAGCCGGTCGCTGTGCTCACCAGCTAGTTGGGGTGGTCCTCTATCTTCTGGAAGGTTTTCCTCGCATGGCTTTTTATCCTCTCAGTGGCTGTAACGTAGTCTTCCAAGGCTGTGACTTCCTCTTGAAGGTACCGTGATAGTAACCTTGTGTTGAGGGATCTTGCCATTATAGCTGTGTCATCAGCGTATAACGCAAGTCTGGTCCTGTCTGTTCTGGGGGGGGGGGGGTCTCCTACGTACAGGTTGTACAGGAAGGGCGAGAGCACCGCTCCTTGTATACTCCTGCTTTCATCATCTTGTACGCAGAGTATTGTCCGTCCAGCTTCACCCTGAAATACCTATTAAAAAGGAAGATCTGATTAGTTTAACAAATGATACAGGGCATCCAGTGCTTACCAGCTTGACCAGCAGTCCTTTGTGCCAGACTCTGTCAAAGGGTTTGGCTACGTCTAGCAGGATGGCTCCTGCTGCCTCTCGTCTGTGGAATGCCTCGGTGATGTATTTCACCATCCTCAGGATCTCCAATTCGGTCGACAGCTGGGCCCTAAAACCAAACTGCTCGTCTGGTACATCTGCCTGCTTCCACCTGTTTGGAAAGTGCCTCAGACTTAACATTGTATTCACAATGTTGACCAAGGTTGCAATCCCCCTGGGTGGCAGCAGCCGGAGTGGTCTGTTCCCTATCTGGTCACATCCAGGTGCCTTCTTGGGGTCTAGATGCTGCACAATGTCCCCAACTTCTTCAGGGCTGGTGTGCGGCATGTGCTCTTCGTCGAGCATCCCCTTCTATCCTTCTGGCTCGTCGTTCCACCATTTCTTCTCATCGGTCGGTATCATCGTCGTCAATGATGTTTGCCCGAAACTGACTTTCCAAGTGATTAACCATTACCTGAGCTTTGTCTAGCTTGGTGTAGACAATCCTTGGTCCGTGTAACGACGGGATTGGTTTCCTTTCGTGCCGCATTACTTTGGCAGCTTTCAAGTGTCAGTGCCAGCAAGTGCTCCTGCCATTGCTCAGCCCTGATTTCCTCCAGCGCAGCTTTGACCTGCCTGCTAAGGTAGGCCTGCCAGCTGCGCCTGTCCTCTGGTAGGTTGGTCCTGATGGCCCTTCTTTTGGCTCTTCTCCTTTCTTGAATGAATGCTTTGGTCTCATCCGGGATACCTGCTAAATAATGTTTTATTAGCTTCAATAGCATTAATAATGCTATTCTCCAGCACTGCAACAGCTTTGGTTAATCCCATCAGCGTCGTCTATTCGAGAAAGCAAGAGTGCAGGAAACAGTTGCCAGTTTGTGCGTCGGCTGTTGAAAGTAGCCTCCTCCGGTGCTTCCTCTCCTAGACTAAGCATCAGTGGACTGTGGTCGGAGGAACCCTCATGGACAACTGCGAGCTCAGTTTCCATTTCTAGTTCTCTGGTGAGAACTATGTCCAGCACGTCGTTTCTTCCATTCACCATCGCTGCCGTTCTGGTTGGTAGCTCTGCTATTCCAGTCTGGTGATATTGCGTTGAAGTCTCCAATGGCAACGTGTTGTCCCCGTTGTCTCCTGAAAATAATTCCTCTAAGTCATTGGGGGTCTAAGCCTTGGCCTTGGTTGGTAGCATGATTCGACTGTGGAGAGCTCCGTGTTATTTATTCCCCCGACGTCGCGGTGCAGTGGCGGGACTGAAGTGGAGGTAGGGGTGGCGCGGGGTTTCGGCGCACTTGAAGTATATCGTAGAACTCGCTTCCAGTCTGCATTTAGAAACGTAATTTCCTTCTTCCTGTTGAAATTGTTGTCGTGTTTAAAGATCTCAATGGCCTCTTTTGTTACTCTCGGATAGAAACGCTGCGATTTATATAAGATATCCATTGCGTTGAAAAGGATGTCGTGATCTTCGGAGAGAGCGTGCTCTGCTACTTCTGACTTTTGTGTTTGTCCCAGCCTGCAACTCCTCTTCTGTATCGTAATCCCTCGTGTTAACACTTCATTTTGTGGTGGACGCCATAAAAAGACGCCTACCGTTTTTGGATATCTTAGTAGCTGAATGGGAAGTTTGCGCACACCGTTTATAGAAAACCAACACACACTGACCGATACGTCAATAACGGATCAAATCATCATCTCAGACAGAAAAGGGGAAACACGACAACAATTTCAACAGGAAAGAGGAAGCGGCGAAACCCCCACCCACCACTACCCCCACTGCAGCGCGACGGCCGGGGAAAAAACACCACGGAACTCACCACAGTCGATTCAGTCAACGTCGGGAAGCACCGGAGATCACTTCGCCCATTGTCTCATTGCCTTTGATAATGTCTGCTGCAGCTGTAGACGAAACGTCAGGAAGAAATTCCATTGGACCACGGATTCAAAACCCGGAAAACACTTTCTCATTTTCTATACTACCTAGGCTCTACAGCCTTTCAGAGCTCCATGAAATGTGCAATTGAATACCCCAGATCCAAGTTAATGTTAAATATCATAACTATATATTTGTATTGCAAAAATAGGAAAATACAATCTTCCACTAGTATATTTATGACATCCTCAGTACGGAAGCAGAGGGGACTGAATTTATTCTGTTAAAGGATTAATGACGTTAAAGTTGATCTTCTACCCTAAATCTACACAGACAGATGAATTAAATCCTTTATAATGTAAAATGGCAGCTTTTCGTTGCTGTGTGCACAGATTAAGTACTGAACATCCCAATATCAACCAAAATTATTTAATATATAGACTGGACTTCACAGAGGACCTGAATACAAAGGCACAATAAAATAACTTTTTGCTACATTAGACTTGCAGCAGAAATTCCACCTTGCTAAGGACTTGAGGGGCATTGTTGTAACAACTTTTCTTTCTTAAATCGTAAAAGAGCAGTAAACAATGTTAAGCGTTTGTTGTTATTACGCATCAATTACTACCGGAGAAATGTTGAACTGTTGTTTGATCACATCAAACGCCAACTTTCATGACTAAGACTCCAAATCTATACTACGGTCTATTCTATTATTAATGTCTGTTGGAACAACGAAAATTACACACCTTGGTCATTAGAACTGCTAAAGAATCGAGATATACATCACTTTTATAGTAAGTTCAGACCGAAATGTCATCAAATCTCAATTAATATTTTACGAGTTAATTAACTCTCAGCTGCAGCCTTTCAGATTTATTAATGAAATCGTGAGTGTTCTTTCAAAAACCCCTCTTTCATATGTTTTGATTATCTAACGTAAACGGAGGTACGTATTAAAATTAGGAAATTACGAGATTATCCGGTTAGAGAGAGGTAAAGTGTAAATGTATAACGAAGTTTATTCAAAAACTAATCTTTGATGGTGCTATTATACTTCTAATTAAATTTTAATCGACTTGGTTAAATTTAGGCATAACTACATACATGTTGAATGGATTAAAAGCTCGTTAATGCTTGGGGGGATTAAAGTATATTTAATTAAAAATTAATGCTCAGGAGTTCCGGCTAAACATTTGGGGGAAAGATGGTGTCGAGGGATCGAATTTGACACTACCAAATGGCTTAAAATTTCCTGCGGCAGTTGGACCTCTATCTTGTATTTACAATCTTTACTGGAAAAGTTTCCTCCTACCAAAAGCCAAAGGGTGCGTAAGAACTCGGATTTCCCTATATGTATAAACCACTAGATACTCAGGTACATATTATAGTGTCTCGACCATCTCATTATTGGAATATCTCGTATCGTGGAACTGCAAATGTGAATAGGTTGTATGTGGTAACCGACATGAAATTTGCATCAGTTACATACTGTAGCGAATGTACGAAATGCATTTATAAATAAATTATGTGATAGTATTTAGCCATTGCTTAAGGGAATCATAAATGAGAGAGAAAACATTCAATTATATTCATATACGAACGTGCTTCGTGGATTTTTTCTGTTCACGTTAAAATGTATATTATCATTGAAACTTATTAAGGAAGTTGGTATAAGTACATAGTGAATACTTAAATAGTCATATCTGCAAAATATTCAGAGCCAGTATTGCTGTTTCCGTAGTCCTAAAATCTATGGCTGAAGTTCTAAGCTTCCTCAATGGCACGAGGGTTTTATTAAATTGTCGAAGTTTTCTGCATAATAGTTATCACCTATTATTAAAACTGAAAACTCTTATAAAACGTAGGCAATAACCGATAGTTTTCGTAATTTGTTATGAAAACTTGCAAATTGAACTACTTCTCCCCCCATAACTTCCTGCGTCGTAAACCAGTCATAAAAATGCATTATCTCTCTCTCTCAAAGAATTATAGTACCTACGAGGAAGGAAAGGTGATTACTTAGTAAACAATATCATTTTTTTTAATGAACTGGTAACACGTTTTATTTCTTCAGTAATTCTTCTTGTGAATGGGTGTCTAGATTGTCGCAGTAACACTCACTCTTGCAGGCTTGTTAGTATTTGTAGTATGTAATTAAAATACGACAATAACAATCATTATTAGTCGTGTACGAATAAAACATATTCGTATACGACTAATATATATTCGTATTAATAAATAAGACGTTTTTTCGTTTTATTGCTGTCACCAGCTTCTAAAGATTTCAGTCAGTAATACAATAAATACTCTTTTCAATTGCGTTTAATTGAAATGTAAATGTGAAGCATTTTTATTCGCCCTGACAATATATTAATATGTCCCCCAGCAATATTTCATTTTACAAAGAAGTCGCTATAGATATTCCTTCAATTTTAAAATAGAGGTCAATACGATGATTGGCGTCACTAATTTATGATCAATACGTCACAATATAATTTTATCAATTACGGGTTTCATCGTCCTTTATTCTGCTGGTACATGACGTGCGTTATTTTTAATGATAAAACTTAATAATTTCAACGAGTATCGCAGCAATTTCGGCCCAATTTATATTCTAGTGGGTTCTACCGTTAGTATAAATGGCATTTAATGAATATTTAGTATATTAATTAGTAGCAGTGTGCCTTTTTTACGCCGATAAGAGCGTGTGTGTAGTTAAAAGTTTCCATTTAATTTCATCAATTCGCAAAAATTATGGAAATTGACCGTATCATGTTAAAAAGAACGTAATGAATTATTTATAAGCGTAATAACTTTATCAGTACACGGGCTTAGAGTGCTTCTTAATTTTGTTTTAATTTGTAGTTTATGCAGCTAGAGTTATATGCAAATTCAAACACCTATTTAGAGGTGGCTGTTTTGCATAGTGTCTTTATACCAAGGTACTATATCACTAGATGTATTGTATATTAAAGTTTTGAAGAAAGTATAAGGTCTACAATGATTGTAGAGTGAGATAGTTTTCATCATTAGCTGACAATGTCTAGTCATGTAGCAGTTAGGCTAACCGTAAATACTATTATGCACTGGGTACTTTATGAAATTGGCAACATAGAACTGTGCCGTATTTGGATTCAAGTTGAAATAAATGTTACTTATTTGTTTAATAACAACAAAAAAAGTAATTAATAGTGGCACTAAACAACAAGAAGTCCGTAATGATAAATAAAAGGCTTAGAGTCCCAAGTTGACGAATACAAATCGCGATAATCGATGAACACTGCTGTGCTTTGTTTGGTCTAATCTATCGGTTCTTCGGATGTACAATAGTTGTTCGAAAAGAAGGAGAATTACATTTCCCATTTCCGACTAGAGACAGAGAGTCAAATATGCTGACTTCACTTATAAATCTGATCTGTGGTATTATAATCTTGTTACATAAATTATGTAATATCTAACATCAATTAATAAATAAATAATTGATGTATTTAATGACTTATTGAAATAAAAAAAGGTCATACTATCCTGGCAATATCAAATAAAATTGATAAAAACTCAAGTCCATATTTGAAAAAAGTGAAGGTAATAAATATCTTAGAAATTAAAAATTCTAATCGTCTCATTTTGAAATACGTGTTTCGACAGATTTTCATTATTCCTCTAAATTTCCTCAAATTTTTTGCAACACCGCTTTTCAATTATAATTTCATAAGACATAACGCCTTTTGCCTAATTTAACCAACCTTCTAACTCTTACGGTTTTTGAGTTAGCAATGATATACTTCCCCTGTCAATTGGATCATGCTGTATAGTTCGAATAAAATAAAACTGTTGAATGAACCCACATTTTTTATTGGAACCTTTTCACTCACCAATATTTTCAAAAATTTTCTAGCGATGCTACAGTGAAAACCCCCCTTGTCAGCATTGGAAAAATTATTGGAAAGTTTTTATTTTTAAGTTTTTAGGGTTTATAGCCTTTTAATTAATAATTGGGTGTTCCCAAAGCTTTTTGAGCATTTTGGTACCTTTTAAGAAGTTTTACCACGTTTTCGACTGATTTTGGCTCTAAACATGGAATTTTATTAAAATATACCGTTTTTAAAGCATTTTGACACATTTTAATGCGTTTTGCGACATTTGCTACGGACCTTAACTCCAAACTTTGTGTTTCGCCGAAAAAAACTAATGATGCTTTTTTGAACATTTTGAGACGTTTTAAAGCGTTTTACAGCGTTTTCTACTGATTTTAGCTCTAAACATTAATTTGTACGAAAAAACGCTGAGCATTGCATTTTTAATAATTTTGAGACGTTTTAAGGCGTTTTACCACGTTTTCTACTGATTTTAGCCCTAAACATTTGAATTTCAAGCTAAAACGTTGTATATTAGATTTTTAATTATTTTGAAACGTTTTAAGGTGCTAGTCAAAATGCTTGAAAAGCAATATTAGTAGTTTTCCGGTGAAATTCAATGTTTGTTGTATAGGTAGGTAGAAAACCTTTTAAAATACCCTAAAACGTTTCCAAATAGTTAAAAATATCATGTAATTCAAGTTTTTTGTTGTTGTGATCTATAGAAACTAATTAAAAAATTCTTTAGATGGACCACTTTTCACTGAAAAAAAAGATTGTATGAGAAGGAGTATATGAGAAAATTCTTCAAATATATTTACGTCATTACTGACGGGAATTGCCTAAATATGTTTTTCTGCAAACGTCCAATAGTGACACATTTTTCGCTTTCAACTGACCTCAAAAAGTTAACCTTTTTTTGAGGAGTTTACTTTAAGACGCGTTGCCAAGGGCAGCCAGCGATAATAGTATATTAAAATACAAGTTTCATAAGGAGCTCATTGTCGCACTAGTCCAAGTTGAGGTTTCGCTATGGACGTGCGCGGCAAAGATCCTTATGATGTACTATTTTTTCTATTGAGGAAAATATTTTTATATTTTCGATAAATATAAGTTAAATTTTCTTCATATGTACCTTTTTTACCTCTAATATTGGTAAAGGTTGGTAGGCATGACAAACCTCGCCTTTGGTGTCATTTTCATTTAAAATAAACGTCTGCTTTGACATGGAATAACTTTCATGTAAAAAAAAACTTACGTTCAGAATTACAAAGCAATAAATTAGCTACAATCTAAAGTGTTTTCCGGGCTTCGAAGCTGTGGTTCAATGGAATTTCTTCCTGACGTTTCGTCTACAGCTGCGGCAGACATTATCAAAGGCGATGAGGCAATGGGCGAAGTGCTTCCCGACGTTGACTGATTCGACTGTGGGGAGCTCCGTGGTATTTATTCCCCTTCCATCACGCTGCAGTGGAGGGACTGGGGTGGGGAAGAGCCTTTGATTGGAATGGATACAGCAAGCACGAGTTCGATAAGGCCGTCCGTCCAAGGAATGTGGAGCATCAGGAAGGAACAACCGAAGAAGATGAAGAAAAGCGCGGATGGACTAGTCTACCAAACATCCACAAAGTAACGGATAGGATCGGCATGCTATTGGAAAAGCACAGTGTTGAAGCGAGTGGGTCTTTTAGACCCACTCGAAGAATACAACAAAGCTTGAGATCGGCCAAACACCGCAGAGATACCTTATCGGCACCCGGAGTTGTGGCTCGGTATACATTGGCACCACAAAACGCAGTGTCAACACGAGGATTAGGGAAGACAAGAGGAGTTGCAGGCTGGGACAATCACAAAAGTCAGCAGTAGCAGAGAGCACGCTCTCTCCGAAGGTCACGACATCCTTTTCAATGAGGTGGATATCTTATATCAATCGCAGCTTTTCTATCCGAGACTAACGAAAGAGGGCATTGAGATCTTTAAACACGACAAATTACGTTTCTAAATGCAGACTAGAAGCGAGTTCTACGACATACTTCAAGTGCGCCGAAACCCCGCGCCACCACTACCCCTACCCCAGTCACTCCACTGCAGCGCGATGACGGGGGAATAAGTACCACGGAGCTCCTCACAGTCGAATCAGTCAACGTCGAGTTAGTCGGGAATCCCGGGAGATCACTTCGCTCATTGCGTTATCGCCTTTGATAATGTCTGTCGTAGCTGTAGACAAAACGTCAGGAAGAAATTCCATTGGATCACGGCTTTAAAGCCCCGGAAAACACTTTATATTGTATTTTGACCGGCCGTGAAAGCCTTCACAGTCTTATACTACTGTTACGCCCGACCGTCGGTCCACAGAGATTCGGGTTGAAGCGACAACGCCGAGCGCCGACCGCGACCCCGGGTACCCATCTAGATTAAACGAGAACCGGGAGCAGTCGTCTTCGTTCTCGAAAGTACGAGAGTGTGTTCAGGCCGGGTATATAAACCAGCGAGACGCGCTAGATGGGATGGCATGTAGTGCAATGCAGTAAATAACCGAAATAAGCGAACAGTGCGAATTGTTAGTAGAGAGTAATTGTGTTTTAATCGTGTTGTAATAGTTAAAAGTAAATAAAAGTGTGCAGTTAATTGACGATAAATTATTGGAATCCGTATCCCGTAATAATACATTAGCTACTGTGAATATTGCGTTTCATGATTATCGTATGGAAATAGATAATAATTCAATATCGTATCTTTTTAGATCTCTATTAAAGATGGCTTTTGATTGGCCACTTCTACCAACATTTTGTCGTGTTTGTTTTGTCGTCATAAGTTGCAGAAAAACTGTCATATTAAAACCGAAATAGAAAAAGGTTTTTATCGATTGCTGTCAATAGCAACTATTACCAGGCAAACAAAGATTTAAAGCGTTATTGTCAATTTGTCATGAATTTTCAGGTTGTAAACTACGTATTACGAAGTAACCGCGGCGATCACTCGAGATTACTTAAATAAAAGAAAATATTTTACAACATTAAAGAAAAAAAGCCTGGTTTTTAGTTTTTTTTTTCTGTTCCTATTTTTTATTTTATTTCAAAATTTTTTTATTCGTTTTCTAACGCGGTAAAAATATAAAAATAAATGGAATAAAAAAGGTAGTTATTGGAACGTTAATTTTTTTCTTTAGTTAATTGCGTAAAATTTCGATAGGGCCTCCACAACAAAAAAATCTGTCGGTATACCAAACCTAGATGAGCTAAAAAATATCTGTTAATGTCATGTAAAGCGTTTTTTTTTAGATATTTTAAAAACCGAAGTGGTCAGGTCTAGTTTTAAGTCAGCTTCTTATTGGACACTCATAAATGCACAACGTTTTTCTAAATTAATGATCCTGTAACTCTAATTTTTTTCGGAGATTTCAATGGTGAGCATTGTAAAAGTGACGTATTGATTCCATAAACAAATGAAATGAAACATGAAACATTTCTTTCTAACCATTCTTTCGATGTTTACTTTTATGCTATCGCTACTGGTTTTTTTGCTATAAATACAGCAATTGTACTTCCTTACTTGTTATCTAGTTACTAAGTGTAATTTAATGAGGTCACGTATAAATCGATCCTACTAAGCTAAATGTGATCATTAGGTGTAATTTATCACTGGATTATATCCGTCTTTTTTTGTTTCGTTATAGGAAATAATTTGGCATTTGAGGTCTCCTATTTGGTCTGATAAATTATGATTTGAGAAAAGTAGTATATATTTTTTTGGCTTTTATACATTTTCTGAAACCAGACAGTGAGTCACTAATGGTCAGTTTCCATATCCTTAACTTAGTATTAGCGATTGGAAGGCGATGTCGCAGCACATTTATCAGTGTCAAGTTTGAGAGCTATATTTGTCAATTAGTGTACCTATTTCATGCGTTACATCTTCTTGTAGTACACCGTATATGTATATTATTGAGTGGAATATATAGCTTACAGATGTTTGGCCATGGCTCGGTTGTTTGAAACTGCCTTGTTCCTCATTACTTTGAATGAAAGTGGTCATAAATTAGAGGATATTTTATGTTGCCATGGGTAAAGTAATGCCACAAATTTATGAACAAAGTCCGTGCAATGAAATGCAGTATTGCGGGTGAACTCCCAAAGGTTCATAAAGTATTTCGTTTGAGTCACAATAACCTACAATTCCGACGTCGCCTTAATTGATCGTCTTGTAAAGTAATATCAATTATTTAGTAGTTATTGTACAATCCTAATTAAAATACAAAATATGTCTTAGATCAATTTATAGCTTACACGAGCAGTATTGTTTGACCTGACTTTTAAAAAGTTAATTTTTAATATACTGCATTCATAAATTAGAGCACGTGCAGTTAAAGTTCTAGTGTAGAGCCAATTTTGTAAGACACATTGATTTATAGTTAATTAGCAGGACATCTTGATAAAAGTACGTTTTTTTGTTTAACGTGGAAGATATATTATTTAACTTAAGCGTAATTACATAGGAAATTAACACAAAGAATCTCTCACCTTTTAATCAGACGTTAAAGTCGGAAATTCAGAGACAGCATGTTGTAGATTTATGTTAAATCAGCTGGCAACAAAGCGTTGTAATGTTGTTTATTTTATTCATTGATTCAAATGTTACATTCATCGAGTATTCCTTAAACTTCCTATACAGCTCGAGTGGTCTTGAATTGTTCATAAAAGCCACACGACAGGGACAACAAACATAATTTGGTTTTTGCACATATGGGTTTCCGATAAACGGACACGCCATTCTTGTTGCGCTTTTATTGATCCAGTTTTCAAGTGTTTTACAGTAAAACAGGCTCCTTTCCAAAAATACGACTATTAATGTTAACTATATACAACGTATTCGATAGAAAACGTCATCTAGCAGGCAATGAAGTTTTCATAGTCATAATCGAAGTAAATAGACTTTTGTTCTTTCATTCTTTTCTTTTGACATTTCACAGTCAACTAAATGACGTTTTCAAATGAACACTCCCTATGTATAATATTAATTTCTATGCCTGATAGTAGGAATTTGAGTAATGTTTTAATCAATCTTCCCTTCACAGCGGCTTAAACCTAGGAACAATTCCTATTTCCCTGTTAAACTTAATTTTGTCGCATTCAAGGTATTTTAATTAGCCTCAAATAGTTTAGATGTGTGATAGTTCGAGCTGAACTTAATTTGACAATTTAGATACCCTTAGTTATTTAATTTCCTATTAAGCTGAAGCCAGTTCCAACTTTGATGTTATCTTGACTTCGAGTTAATGGTAACTTCTGTAGTTTAAGCCCTCTGCTAATTTGGGATTGCAGCTGCCTTTGATCTGCGAAAATGGAACGCAATCGCTTTTATTAATTCAGTTTTGAACAATTAGCATTTTTGCAAATGAGGGAACAGATGGACTCGGTTTAGGCGTAAAGTTCAAAAGAATTTTAATTGTTCGTCTGTCATGTAGTTGTATCCGGCCAATCTAATTATATCTATCATTTCCAGGTAAAGACTACATTTGGGGCCAGGGACACATAGGCGTTAAATGTAAAGGTGAGTTGAATTATTTTCTTATTGTTTTCGAGGAGTTGTGGTGGAACTATGAACGAAATGTGCATATTAAAATAGTTCGCGATGAATCCGATAGTCATTTCCAGACAATGCGTGCCAAAAAAAAAACTACTTGTAAACATATTCATATTTTATTGTAACAATGTACAAAATACTCGGCCACGTGTTTGGTTTATTATCACGTGGGATTTTATGCAACATAAAAAATCAAGCTTGTCCCTGTTTTAATTTTAATTATGTGATACACCGATCATAGGTTTTGCAAAAATAAGTAGGATAATAAAACTTATTTATGAAAGCCAACTATAAACTCCGTCCCAAGTTTTATGCGGGGATTTCGGTTAGTTTATAAGAGTTCGGGGATGATGAAATTAGAAAACTTTTATGGAACTCCAAGCCGATTTCCAGACAGTTACCTTTTTTCCCTGCGCGGGGCTTCTGGCATTAAAAATATTTATTGACAGCAAGTAGGTCGAGACTTTTTTTACTTATAAAATGTTTAGGGTCGCGTTTTTTTCTTTGCAGAGTTTATAGGGTCTTCCCAAGTTGTCCCTTTTTGTCAGCGATTTGCGTCGAATTACATAACAGCACAAGGATATCTCTAACACAGAAAGGTTGTTTACAACAAACACCCCATATTGAGAGGGGTTTTTAGCTTTTGACCCTAAACTAGGCAAAGCCGCAATTACACGCCTTAATTAAATTCTCTTCAGACTCTCATATTCAGTGTTCCACATAAAGATCTTAGATCTATAGATTAACAGGGAGGAAAGTTACCCGTTGTTAGGGGGCTAATGCGGGCGTAGGGGTTTAGTTTTTTGCCGACGTTATGTCAAAACAATGGGCGCTTTCTTATTTCCACCTACTGTCGACTATGTCAACATTGTTTTCGCTTTTTTTTTTGTTCAATTAATAGAGGTGAAATTTTTGTCCGTTCCGCTCCTTATTACAAATTGAACACTCGAAGACCACAACATGAAATTAGAGCAGTAACCTTTTATTTTCCAAGAATATGAGGAATTTTTCACGATTCAAAGTTTATTTGTTTTTCAGATTTGGTGTATCTATTCTACAAAAATCATTTTGTGGTTTTTCCTATGAAACTGCAATACAGGGTTTTTCATGTTTATTCGAAGATAGGTCGATTTTTAAGCACTTTGAGAATCGCAGTTTTTGACCATTTTGTTAAATTCAATCGAGTCTCTTAAGCCCAGTGCAGACGATGCAATTTATCGCGGGGATTTCATCCCTGCTACAAAAGTTGCAGGGATTTTTTCGTTCAGATGATGCATTTTAGTTGCTGCAATTAATTGCATGGCAATAGAAATTGTTCTATTTTCCGTGCGACTTGTCGCGGGGATTTGGTTACTTTTCTAGTGCCTTTCCAGCGAAAACTAAAAATTTTAGGTTAAACAAGAAGGTGTGGTTGGGTGAACACTTTGAATCGCCGGCTTTTTCAAACTCCTCATTAATTAATCGAAAGGCCCCCCAAGAATCTCTTTTTTACACCCACGGCCTCACCAGGCTTTGCTGAGGAACCAGGCTTTATGTTCCTCAGTAAAATTGCAGAGGCAACTATTAAACACACTATAGCAATTTCTTTTTCTTCCATGAGTTCTCCATTATTATAAATAATAATTAATAACAGCACAAACAATACGGAACTGAAAATATAATAAAGTTTTTACCTTTATAAACGAATAGAGATAGTTTACAAAAAAAAGACAGAACGAATTTTTTTTGGGTAAGTTGGTAGCAGTCTAGTAAAGTTCCTAAAAAATTGCATAAAAAAAGTTGCGCTGTCTGAACGCAAATGCAAGAAAACGCGGGGATTAAAATTGCTGCAACTTTGCCCCCGCGATAAGTTGCATCGTCTGCACTGGGCTTTAGGAGATTGCAAGCGTGCCATTTCGATCAAAAACAGCAAAGAAATTGTTCCAATTTTTTTTCGAAAATCTCCAATGGGGGGGGGGGGGTATTACGACTTTTTTTTTCAATTCTCAACTTTGACCGCCTGTAACTTAAGAACGCCTTTGACCGATCGGAGTGAATCCAACTGTTTTTTTCTTCTTGATGTCTTCTTTCACCCCTCACCTTCGGAGGTCGATTTTTAAGAATCGCGTTTTTTTGACCATTTTTAAAAAAGCCTCTTCAGAGGTTAAATTCATTCGAACTCAGTTTGTTACGTCTTAGGGAATTGCAAGCGTGCTATTTCGATCAAAAACAGCAAAAAAAATCTTTCCAAATTTTTTCCGAAAATCTCCAAAAGAGCAAGGTGTTACGACTTTTTTCTCAACTCTCAACTTTGACCGCCTGTAACTTGAGAATGCCTCGACAGATCCGAGTGAATCCAATTGTTTTTACTTCTTCTTGATGTCTCCTTTCACTTCCCTCCATCGCAAGTTCCGCAGCTGCAATATTTTCGGAGATAATTCCCTTCGAAGGTCGATTTCAAATATCGTCAAAATGAATATTTTCAGTTGTGCGTTTGCGTTTATCATTTAGTCAAACAAATATCCCAAAGAAATCTAAAAGTATTCGAAGAAAAGGAGGGTGCGATCGAAAATTTTAGAGTTTTTCATACGTTATTTAGTGGTGCAGTTAACTGCTATTAAACGTTTTACGTCGATTTCTACTGTTTTTAGATGAAAACATAAAATTACACCAAAAAAACATAAAATTACACCAAAAAACGGCTAAAAATACTCAAATATGCATTTTAGGACGTTTAAGTCGTTTTACGTTGATTTCTACTGTTTTTAGATGAAAATATAAAATTGCACCAAAAAACGGCCAAAAATACTCAGATATGCATTTTAGGACGTTTTAAGTAGTTTTACGTCGATTTCTACTGTTTTTAGATGAAAACATAAAATTACATTAAAAAAACGGCTATGAAATGCTGAGAAGCTTGCTATGAAACCATCCGGTAATATATAGGGTGTCCCATTTAAAAAACCTAAGTATCATAAATTAAAAATCGCTATTAATAAAAAATTCACCACTGTTAAATTATGTATGAAGCACCGCTAAATTATTTATGAAAAACTCTAAAACATTTCTATTTCACTTTTTGTTCTATTGCCCATAATAGCCCAGTTGAGCTAGTTGAAAACGTGTAATTAGATTTTATCTTACTACGTTACGTTTATCTTACTACGTTTGTTTAAAGGTGGTAGACAATGATGTACTATTCAGCGAAACATCTTGGACTTCCATTGTCTCTGTTGAGTTTTTTATACGACGTTTCGAGCAGTGGAATATCTGATCGTTTTCAAGTGAAACTGAACATTAAGCTCGAGGCTACTTGCTTATGTACTAACACAGCTAACTACGCCACCATTCCTATTGGCCGGATTGTCGCCACCGTCGCGCGTCAAGCGACCAGCCCTCGTCCGCCGTATCAACGGATGCCATACCGAAGAGACGTCGCAACTTGGTTTACTAAATAAAGACGCCCTCATTGCTTCCAATGAACACTGCTTCCTTAAACTTTCGTTTCTTCCAGTGCTGTTCCCTATGCACAATTTTGGCTTCCGACCACTTAATATTATGGTGTTCGGACCTAAGCGTGCTCTGCAATTCCCGATTTTGATCTTTCTCCTCTTATCGTATGAGTTCTGTGTTCCTGAACTCTTACATGCAAAGGACGCTTAGTTTCTCCTATGTACGACATGCCACACTCACATGGGATCTGATATATACAATCTTTTTTGCTGATTTGAATTTTCCGGTTTGGTTTTAGAAAGTACTCTTCTCAATGTATTTTCAGTTTTGAAAACCGTTCGTATGTTGTGCTGTTTCGCGATGCGTCGAAGTTTCTCTGAAGTTCCTTTCATGTATGGTATAGTAAGAAGATGAGGTTGGTCCTCTCTGTTTTGCCGAGGCTTTTGCTTTTTACATTCCGTAAAAGCCCTCAAAGCCCACAAGCCCCCGTCTTTTCCGTATAACCATTTTGCATCAAATCCTGTTTAATATTCTCAAGTTCCAAATTTATGGATTCTTTGTGGCTGCATATTGTTACGGCGCGCCTATATAAAGTTTTAATTATTCCCATTTTTGTTGATCCATGATGGTTTGAAAGGAAGTTCAGGTACTGTCCTGTGCGCGTGCGCTCACGGTTACGAACTTTATAATAAATCTACAAAAAGTATAATTCCGAAAGAGAAGGGTATGGATGAGGAAATTGGAGGAGAATATGGATGTTAATGGTACGGAATTGAGCCCTACTATCAAATGGCTAAAGTACTAATTTTTAATACTCGAATAACCCCGTAAATGCTTCGTTACTTTTACTTCCTATAGTGAGAGTTTGAGGAGCCCTACTAATGCCAGGCACCCGTGTAATAATTGTATGTGGGGCCCTACTACTGCCAGGCACCCGTGTAGTGAATGTTTGAGGAGTCCTACTAATGCCAGACACCCGTGTAACGATTGTGTGTAGATACCTACTATTGTCAAACCCTGTGGTGTATGGTTGAAGAGCCCTACTGCTGCCAAGCACCCGTATAATGAATGTTTGTGGGGTCTTACTACTGACACACACCCGTGTAGTGAATGTTTGAGGAGTCCTACTAATGCCAGATCACCCCGCGTAGTGATTGTGGGGTTCTACTATTGCCAGACCCTGTGGTGTGTGTTTGAATGTCGGTTAAACGGTTTTCCTTACTTTTAACTTTTTAGGGAGCTCTTTACTCGTCAAAACTGCTAGCAATGGAATCCCCTCCGTCTGTCATTCTCCCGGCTTTTAAATCCGTTCAACAAGCCTACTGCCTAATTTCTAGAAACTGGTTCTGTATTATCGGGTAAGGTTGCCAAAGTATTTTAATCCAACTAGACAGATATATAGATATACAGTGAGGACCAAAAGTCCCGCATAAATTCAATAAAAATTTAAGGAAATTTTTTTTATCAAAATGCTCGAACACGTCTATTGTTGTTCTTAGTTGTGCATTTTTTGACGTGACAGACATGTATACAGGGTCATCCATGTAGAAGATAAATGTAATTTTTTAATTTTTTCTTATGGAACCCCCTGTATATAAAAAGTTTTTTAAATTCTTTTGGAGTTTCTAAACATATTTCGTATTACATACACTGTCCCTAAACGCAACAGGTAATGAGAAATTTACGGTAATAATACCTACATGAAAATAACGAGTTAATTTATTAACAATTGAAAAAAATTACGATATTAACTACTGACTCTAATGAATTAAATGCTCGAACTGTTTCCCGTTAACTTCTTGACAGTGGGCAAGCCGTAATTCAAATTCGTCTAGCACGTTTCTTATCATTTCAGCGGGTATTTGTTGAGTTACGTGCGTAATTTTCGTTTTTAACTCTTCTATACTATCGGGCTTATTTAGGTACACTTTATGTTTTAGATAACCCCATAAGAAAAAGTCCATTGGAGTGAGATCAGGTGACCTTGCAGGCCACTCTAAATGTCCCCTTCGTCCAATCCATCGACCCGGAAACACTTCGTTTAAATATTGTCGCACCTCCCTGCTAAAGTGTGGTGGCGCGCCATCTTGTTGAAACCAAATTGATTCATCTGGAATATTCGGGTTATTTGCATTTGGAAACATAATACAAAGGTCAGGAATTAGTTCATTTCTTAAAAATTGCAAATAACGGTGGCCTGTTAGAGTATCTTCAAGAAAATAAGGTCCTATCATTCTATCTCCGACAATACCGGCCCAAACATTGACAGACTGAGGATATTGGGTGTGAGATTCAATCGCCCAATTTGGATTCGTGGAGGACCAGTAGCGGTAGTTTTGTCTGTTCATCATACCGCTTAAACAGAATTTTGATTCATCAGAAAAAATTATTCTTCTAGAGAAAAAACGGTCATTGTTGGATCTGTTCATCAAAATTTCGCAAAATTCCAATCGACGATCTGGATCATCTTCGTTAAGTTCGTGGATTGATTTTATTTTGTACGGATGATATTTTTCTTTTTTGAGGATTCTTCGAACAGATGATTTTCCGATTTCATTATCCAATGCTATTTCTTGAGTTGGTTTATGGGGATTTTCTTCAATGGATAAAAGAACGTTTAATGTCTTATTCTGGGAAATCGAGGGTCTACCAGATCTGGGAAGGTCTCTTACGTGTCCCACTTCTCTAAATTTCCTTTCAATTCTGCTCACGGTAGACTGCGATATTTGACTATCCGGATATTTGGTATTGAATATTTCACAAACTTCGCTTTGAGTTCTTCTTCGATTACCGCATCCAATCATACTTAAAATTTCTGTTCTTTGAGTTTCGCTTAATTTCGCCATTTTGCCGCACAACAGTAAACAAAATTAGAAATAGGTGTTTGTCAAAATGTCACTTTTGAAAATTAAAAACTTAAAAGTCATAGGTCAATTAGGTAATTTGATTACCTACCTAGTATTTGTAGGTAATTAAATGAGCGCGCTTTGTGGTATTCAATCGCAAATTTCTCGTTAACTGTTGCGTTTAGGGTTATGGTATGTGATACAAAATATGTTTAGAAACTCCAAAAGAATTTAAAAAACGTTTTATATACAGGGGGTTCCATCCACCCTGTATACATGCCTGTCATGTCAAAAAATGCACAACTAAGAAAAACCATTGACGTGTTCGAGCATTTTGATAAAAAAAATTTCCTTGAATTTTTATTGAATTTATGCGGGACTTTTGGTCCTCTCTGTATAGACAGATTATATACATTTGACAAATGACGGAAATTTAAAGCTGACAACATTGAAATACTAAATAACCAAAAACTGTTAACCTTCTAATCTTAATTTGACACCAAATAGGTTACATGTAAACTGAAGTATTTACATTTCTTTATTAAAACCATTCCTCTCTCTCTCTCTCTCTCTCTCTCTCTCTCTCTCTCTCTCTCTCTCTCTCTCCTCTTAATAATGAATTTTAGTAACTTCGTTACACAGATTACAGATAACCATCAAATTGAGTAGGAACAGAACATCTCGAGTCGTACATTTTTTATGCTCTCAACAATTCGTCAAAGTTTGTGCCACAATAAATAGGTTTCCTGCTCTAATTGCGTGTTGATGTCTTCGAGAGTTCAATTCGCGATAAGAAGAGAAACATTTTTGATATATAGCTGGAAAACTATGCCTAAGGGTTTGGTTCAAATAAAAACTTGCTATTGAAGTTGTAGTCTGTGGGGGAACTGGTTCAGGTCCAAGCGGCTGCAAAGCACAAAGCTAGAGTGTCTTGCACAGGTAGTTGGAGGAAAGCTACCAATACCAAAGTGAAGCTGCATTTAATATAAAAAGGAATTGCTTTAGCCAGTAAAAGAAACAGAGGGGAGGCTTGGGAAAAAGATTTTGCTAATACAATTTAAGACTGCTAATAAAACACTAAAAGTCGAATAAAAAATAATAATTTACTTAAAAGTGCGAAGTAAACATGCTCCCCCGGAGAAAATCGAAAAACCAATAAACGAAAAGCCCTTCTCTTATCATTAAGAAATTCATAACTCGGAGAGCTTTCCAAAATAATTTAAAATGTAGATATCTTACTTCGAGTTATTTCTCTTCAAGTTTCGAAAATTATATTTTCAAATTGTGCCGTTCGCGTGGAATCATAATAAATGGTCGGTCCTAAGGCGGTTTGACGCGATTTGATTCGATTAACCTTGATTTTTATGTATTAAAGAAAAACGATGTGAAAAAAAGACCTCTGGCATGTTCGGCATAGAAAAACCAATAACCCTAATGTGTTGGCCGGCTGTTTGTCGATAATCAATCGCATAAGTGAGAAGTTAGTACAAGATAATACTCGAATGTGCTGAATCCTAATCAATCGTTACGGGGAATTGAATGACGGCTTATAAAAAAAAATCTGATTCTTAAAAACTTTTGAAGAGGCTCGTTACTTTAATGTAATTAATTAAACGTTCAGAGGCATGAAGACGACCTTGATGTCCGTTCGAGTCCCTGTTGCCGCTTCTTTTAAACTTGTTGAAAAATCTCACGGTCGCCTCCAAGGTGACCCAAGTCGACGATTAAAATCAGTTTGGACTGCTGTTGGCAACGTTTAGTTTTGTTTGGCAACATCTTTCATTATTTTAATTTTGACCAGTTTTATATACAGTGAGGAACAGCTTGCTTAATGACACTACCTAAAAGCTAGTTCTTAAATCCTGACATTTGACCTACGAAAGTAATTTTCTCAATATACGTAATTATTGCCTGCGGTAATCTAACTTTTTGTACTCAAGACGTCACGCGTATATATTTATGTGATAAAGTTGCATATTTATAATAAATGTATTTAATATTAGATTCCCATACCGAGCCTGACGAGCATAATGTACATTTAAACTATGTCTACTACCTTTTTTTGCCTTGCTAAATATATCGCATGTAATTTATGATCTAAATTAGTTTCACCTTTAAAAAGTATACATTTTAACTTATAATATATGTAATTATAAATGAATGAACAATTGAAATTGTTTTCAGTTAGCTGATTTGAAAACATTATAGAGAGTATTGACCCGAAATTAATGCCTTGTATTCTAAGGCGTTTCTACCTCTGTAAAACGTTATTAAAACAAAGCAGTATCTCAGACAAGAAAAAAAAACAAATAAAACTGATAAATTGCTTGGATTTAATAAATTTGACATTACATTATTTGTTCTCATCCAAGTTCTCTTTTGTTTATTTGAAGTAAACGGGACGAGTTCGTCCTTGCTTTTGTTCAATTGACTTCCAAATTGTCAGACAAATTACGTAAGTCTTCCATGAAGCACCTTGAGTCGAATATATTAAATTCTATTTAGTTATGCAAAGGGAGCGCGACAATTAGCTCTCCCCCTCTTTGGGGTTATTGTTTTTCGGATGTCGCAAGTGCTTGTGTGAAAGAAAATTGGTGAACGAGCTAGTTTCCATAATCGCCCTGCCATATGATGGGCACATTAGCATCGTTATGTGGAATTGTCTGTGTGGGTAAAGTCGAAAAATCTTAAAAAAATGGTTCGTCTAAACGCCCTATGCAATCGCATTTATTGGAAGATCGTTACAATTTATTTTCTTTTTATTATATTAACTGTTATTTTCGACAATATTACAGGGTCTTTGTCGGCTAGATTTTCTTTGTAAGCCCTTCTTACGATTTAGAGCTCAACTGAGCTCTACAATTTGTTAAAAGTCCCAGACATTATTGTAATAATAAATTTTCTATTATTATTCTTTGTTACGTTTTCTGCATTTTTTTGTTTTCTTCTCACATATTTGTTTTCATTGATCTAAATTCGTCTTTTTATTGGGTTTCATTAATGGTTTTTTTCTAGTTTATTTTTTTTACAACTTGCTTTTTGTTTACTCAATTTTCTATTGTAATTATTGTCTCTCCTGTTTCCTGTGGCAGTTCTGCAATAAAGATTCCGGTTATTTGGTTATTTGTCTTTTACTATAAAAATTGCTGTCTTCTTTTTTTCTTGCCGTAATTTTTTTTGATCAAGTTTTTCTGTCTTAATCTTTTATTCATTTTTCAAATATTCGTTGCCATGTTTTGCACAAATGTTTTGTTCTTTTATTTTTTCTTTGATCTAAATTGGATTTTTTCATTAGGTTTTTATTCTTTTGAGATAATTTTGACACAACATTTTTCTCACCAATTGGAATATTTGCAATACATATTGTAATAAGGAAAATTTGGTACAAAACTAGAAATATTTTAAATTTATTCCTGCAAATTTTGGATAATTTTTTTAGCTTTTTTTCTACTTTTCTTCTAATTTTTAACTTAATATTAATTTTGTTGAAATAATGTTAATTTAAATTTTGCATTTGTATTATTACACAATTTAAGCAATTTTTCAGGTAATTTGGCTTTAATCCTAGCCTGACTTTCTCAAAAAACATTAAAATTGTTATTTTTAGGTAAAATGAGATCTTTTCAAAGAATTTTAGTACTAATTCTAATCTGAATTTCTCCAAAGACTTCAAATTTGCATTTTTAGACGGTCTGTGTAATTTTTAGATCCTAATGCTAACCTGAATTTGTTCAGAAACTTTTATTCTGCATTTTTGACGCTTTTAGTAATTTTTAATTGGTTTTGGCCCTAATCTTTATTTGATTTTTTCGAAATATCCAAATTTGTATTTTTACACAGTTTAGTATAGCCTGACTTTTTAAAAAAATGTCAAAGTTATCATTTTTTTAATATAATGAGTCACTTTTACACAATTTTTGGCTCCAATTTTATTGTAAATTTCTTGAAAGACACCAAATTTACATTTTTAGACACTCTGTGTAATTTTCTTAACCAATTTTGACCTTAGTCATAACCTGAATTTGCCTAGAAATTTTTAATGGGCATTTTTTTGACAATTCGAGTAACTTTTAACTGATTTTGGCAATAATATTAATTTGAATTTTTTCAAAGCATCCAAATATTTATATTTACCCACTTTGCGTCATTTTGGTCTTAATCCTAGCCCGACTTTTTCAAAAAAACATAAAAATTGTTATTGTTCGGTAAAATGAGTTTTTTTCGAAAAATTTAAATTCTAATTGTAATCTAAACTTCTCCAAAACTTCAATTTGCATTTTTGACGCATTTAGTAACTGTTAATTGATTTTGGTCATAATCTTATTTTGAGTTTTGCCAAAGCTTCCAAGTATCTATATTTACCCTCTTTGAATCGTTTCTCACGTATTTTGGCCTTAATCCTGGTCTGACTTTTTCAAAAAACATCAAAATTGTAATTTTTAGATAAAATGAGTTCGTTTCAATCAATTTTAGTTCTCGTTTTAATCTAAATTTTTGTTTTCGTTGATTTAAATTGGATTTTTTTTAGGTTTTTATTCTTTTGAGAGAATTTTTACACAAAAGTGGTATTTTTTAAGGACTGACCTGTTGGAATTCGTACTCTTTTGTGGTACATATTGTAATAAGGAAAATTTGACACAAAACTAGAAATATTTGAGTTTATTCATTTACCTGAAAATTTTAGATATTTTTTTTTAGTTTTTTCTACTTTTCTTAACTTAATTTTTATTTTAACTTAATATTAATTTTGTTGAAATAATGTTAACTTGAATTTTGCTAAACACTCCAAATTTGTATTCTTACACACTTTAAGAGTGTTTTTTTACGTATTTTGGCATTAATCTTAGCCCGACTTTTTCAAAACATAAAAATTGTTATTTTCAGGTAAAATGAGTTTTTTAAAAAAAAAAATACATTACAATACCAAGTTTGATGGAAAAAAATTAGTTACGCAGAAACATAAACTTCGTAATCGATTTTTGAAAATGAAAAATTGTGTAAATATCTCAAGAATAGTTTGAGGTTTCAAAACTTGTACTAAACCATTGGTTTAATTGGAAATATTTAGCCGAAAATTAATACAAACTTTATAGGTGTATTTTGGAAAATTAGAAAATTATTAAATATTTTGGGAACGGCTTGACACTACAATAAAGAACATTAGACTACCACGTTTGTTGGGAAAAAATGAGTTACGCAGAAACAGAAACTTCGTGATTGATTTTGAAAAGTGAAAAATTGTGTAAATATTTCGAGAATAAGCGACAAATAACATCTTGGACTTCCATTGTCTTTATTGAGTTTTTTACAGGACGTTTCGAGCAGTGGAATCTCTGCTCGTTTTCAAGTGAAACTGGTTCACTTGAAACCAGTTTCAAGGTCCCACTAAAGAGTATATTAATTAAAAAGCAGTTGAATTCCCTTCTAAACAGGGTAAAAATACACCAAATAAGGTTGAGCAAAATATCTCATGAATAGTGCCTTTCTGAAGAGGCATAATGAAAATAAAGTAAGAGAGAAAGTTAGACACGAAAAAACCTAGACAGGAAAAAATCAAAAAATGCCATATAAAATATTAGGGTAAGTGACTCTACTACTACTACTGCTAGTAGAAGTTAAACAATTTTATATTTTTGAGGTTAGGTAATTTAGTTAATAATCCCAGCATTATTAAAATGACTTTTTCAGCAAACCTCACAAAGCTATAAGTAATATAAAGCCAAGCGCCAACAACTTTGCCTGGCGTCGAGTTGAGAGTTTCGAAAAGAAAAAAACACTTTTAAGTTTAACTTTTAATTTCCAGGGCTAATTAACACAAGAAGGATTATTGAACCAAGGGGAAGTTTACTAATTTGTAATAGCTGAATTACTTCAAAAGAAATATAGCTCGCGATAGCTTTTATTTTACAAAACCAAAGAAAAATGATTATTAGTGCTGAAATTTCCACAGACAGGAGAAGTTTTGTTGACGTAACTTAGAACTTTTAACACATTTTTAGCGCTCAACTCGGGTCTCAAGTGTGCAATAATGTATTTAACCCAATATTGCATTTGTAGACGGTTTTGCTCATTTTCCTGCTCAGATTCACCGAAAACTGAACGATGTATCATCAATTTATCAAATAGATTTATTTTGCTTTGCTTCAACTCAATTATCAATGCTCATAAGTACTGGTCGATTATTCTTTATTGCTCTATATCTAAGCTTATTTATATTAATGTTCTACAAATTTTATGACATGCTTTGGCTGGCTAGTAAATAGATAATCTCTAATCAGTGGATTCATATAGTTAAAAATGTGATTGTTCTTATCGTCGGGCATTTATTTAAACTGAAATTAAACAAATAAAAGTGAGGGCCAGAAATTTCCAGTCTGGCCTCATTTTCCTTGAGCCGTGAGCAAGTAGATATATCCTTAAATCATATGTAAAACTCAAAGAAAAAAAAATCCTGATACATAATCAATCTTTATAGTAAACATTTACTTGTTAGCCCACCAGGTTTACTAGTCAAACATACAATAGGGAGGAGGTTCAAATATTTGTATTTGGTACGAACAAACCCCTTATTAATAATGCTTCAAGTAATAAAGGGCATTGACCCAAAAGGGGTTAGCTAAATCTAATTACCGAGCACTTGAAGGTAATTAGTCTAACTACCACATTTATCCCGTCCTAGAACAGAAATAGTTGAAATAAGCACTTGATTGCGGAAGGAGTTTGAACTCTTGCCACAAAGACATCGCCGCCTTCAAAATGTCTTCAATATAGTCCTGATGAAGAGCAATTCATGTAAGGAATTTTCTCTTATTCCTTTTTCGCTAAATTGATTAAGTGTTTGAATGGAAAAGTATAATTTGGGATTTAGCCTTGAACCTAAACTTACACTTTGCTTATTACTATCTCGAGGAGTTTAGTAAAATCCTAATTATCGCTTTTAAAGACATTTTCCTCCATCTCCTAGCTATAGTAATAAGAACTCGAGACGTCGCTTAAAATTTTCTTCCACATAATCCCGATGAAAGAGAATTCAGCGAAGCAATTTCCCCTTCTGACTTTTAAAATAAATCGCCAAGTTTTGCAATTAATGTTTCTCAATACCGGCCTGGGTCGGTTGCCACGTTCTATTCATTAAAATTCCTTGAGCTACCCAAAAGTTGTCGCTATAATCTTGGAGGTGAATCCACGTTTTAACTGTAATAAAGCTATTCAGAAGTTTTTGAATTGCGGCTAAACAGCACCAAATAGCTCTTGAAGAGTCGATTTTCCCAGTTTCATGGTTTTGGGATAATTGACATATCTACGAGAACTATAGATCCTCGTTAAATGTCGTGGAACTTAATTATGAAATGCACATCTGACAAATTTATAATGTAATTGAGCTGCGTAAATTAAGTAAAGATCGGCCAATCTAAACAAAGGTAAACAGTTGTTCTGGGGGGGGGGGGGGGGGGGGGGGCTTCGACGCTTTTAAACTGTTCATTTGACGGGATTTTCGTACGAGGGGCGTAGGTACAGAAATGAACAGGCTTCACAAAAATGTGGTCGTTATGTGCGCGGGGGGACCGACCGACCGGTGGCGTCCCAAAGTCAAAAATGCAGTTTTTTAGATACACAAATTTACGACGGGTTTACCGTAGATCCGGGGGAATGTGGGGTATAGGGTCCCCCACGGATAGATTTCCTCATACGTGTAGATGATAAATTTTGAAGCCTAATTAATTCCGATATGTTAAATAGGAGAATGTATCGGTTGTTAATTTTGGTCTAGCTCTTATACCGGGCGAACCACAAAAGTTTTTTCTGTGCCACATTTTTTGGCAATTTGAGCGTACTTTCCTCAATTTTTATCCTGTGGATTTCACATTTATACAGTAAAAAATCTGAAATAATTCAGTGAGGCAGCACACATATGGGCCCCGGACCTGAGAAAAATTCAAGGGCCTAGATTTGAATTTAACATTTTGACGAATTTTTAAACTTTAAATTTCAAACTTGCACTTTGAGGTATATTTTTGCCGAGAGCGTGCATTTAATTGAATGGTTTTCTATTCCAGGGGATACTTTGGAAGTTTTTCTTTTTTGGGACTTAGGAACCATTTTTCGTTGGGACGTCGCGAAATGGTCTTAATTGAATATCGAAGCGAAAGATGCAGATTTTTGCAAATTTTGGCCCCAAAATCCCTAATGGTTCCGAAGATCGCCACTTAACTGGTAATCGGAACCATTCGGCGGCGGCGGCTTCTGCCACAGACAGCTTAAACTTCCGAAATGTAAACATTAACTTTAAAGGCGCAGACCAAGGAAAATCGGCCGAAAAGCGTGGAAAACTGTGTGGCAGGAGAAAATTTGAACATTTCTAGCAAGATTATTGGCAAAATGCCCGGTCCTCGAGAACGTTTTCACAAAGACTGGTCCTAAATCAAAGACCCTCTTTCTAGAGAGATCTAGAGTTTCAACTCGAATGTAAAAATGTTGACTAAATATACCTTTCATTAACATACCGCCCGTGACGTAAGCTATTAAAGATATCACTGATATCTTTGAAACGATTAAAGTTAGAAAGCTGAAATTTGGTATGTGTCTTACTACAGCTACATGGTGCGATACGACGTTTCGTTTGTTCAATATACGCCATCATCAGGCTTTTATATTATGTCCGTTTACTCGTTGGTTTAAATTTGAAGAGGTCCAAAACCTTGCCGCGGGTACCGATGGTTCCATTTTGGAAACTTTTTAAGTTTATTGACACTTTTTTTGCTACTTTTTAGTTATTTTTGCTAAAGTTCGCTGAAACCAAATATATCCGACGTTTCGACTTTATGCCTACACTACGCATACGGGTATTCTCTTTTATTACAAATATTGGTTTAAAAATGTGCCACGCTCAAGCAATCAGTTTTTCGTATATGACTGTCAAAATAGCTTTAACGAAGGCCTTTCGACTAGTACTAACTGTTCGATTTTATCGCTTTTAGTTTCCGAGATTTAATTGAATACATTTCTCATTGATAAGGTAGTGTGATATTTGCCATTTTGTAGCAAAGCCATTTTTGATAATGGAACTTCAGTTTCTCAATTAAGTGTGAGCCGTCTCAAATACTGTTCAAAACGTCTATTACCATTTTGTTTAGTTTAATAACAGTCTCATAGGAAGTGAAAAACTGTTAAAATTGTAAAAATTACCTAAGGTTTTTATTTGATCGAACATTACGCCAAATAAATTAAAAACCTTTAATGACAAAATAAGCAGGTATTGTGTAGTCGTGAATGCTCTATTCATTGGTGTTAACAGCATCGTTATACCGTATTTAGTTTTCGAATTATGTAGACATAAGTATTAAAAAGTCCGTAAAAAGTGGAAAAATTCCTTTTTAGGCGCCATTTTGAAGGGGAAGGAAATTACTGAAAATTCCCAATTTGCATATTTTTACATATTTTTGTCGCCTCTTTTATATGAAACTATTTTTGATAAAATCTATGACAATGAATTTCGGTCGAAAATTTTGAAATTTTGGAAATTTTTACATTTTTCTGTTTATCTTGGAAAGTAAGGTTTTTGGATATGCAGGTTAATATGATGTATGAAGAGGTCCTTGAGGACTATCAGATATATGAATCAGAAAGAAGCTGCCTTTCACGGTTTTCGAGAAATAAAAAATTAAAATAAAGTCTACTCACCTGGACTAAACCATATCGACTTTTAAAGCTTATTATAGAAGGCAAGGTCGAAGGACGAAGGGGCCCGGGTAGAAGAAGGATATCCTGGCTAAAAAACTTAAGGCAATGGTATGGAGTGACCACTACCACATTGTTTCGCCGAGCTGTAGACAAGGTTCAGACAGCGCTGATGATTGCCAACGTCCGAAGAGGACAGGGCACCTAAAGAAGAAGAAGAAGAATGTAACTCAACTACCCAAAAATATAATGCAACTGCAATGCAAGTTTCAGGGCGATTTACTCCCTGAAAGAAAAACTTAGTTACACTGCAGGAAGTGTTAGTGTCTATCCCTTCCTGCAGTCAACTAATTTTTTGTCATGACAGAGTGAAGCACTAAATGCTGTAATAATTTTTACTTCATCAATTTTTTTGAAACACCCTCCATATTTGAAAATTTTTTTATTTAATATTTTATTCAAGTTAAACTTGAAGTGAGGTGAGTCCAGATATTAGTTGCATTTGTATCCTTGTTTCTTCTGTCATGTCAAGCAACTTCCATTTGAAACTTTTCCCAACCCAAAATTAATAGTTTTGCCGATAATTGCCTGTCTCAAGTTAGAAGTAATTTTGTAGGAGTTGCTTGTTATTTCCTGTCAATTTAGTTCTGCCAGGGCGGAATATCAATTTCACCTGAAGGCCAAAATATTATGGTTAATATGCCAAGTATAACTAACTCGAAACTTGCTAGATATGCTGTGTCCGTTGGTACTTGATTTTTTTAACCATTGGTTCAATTAGCTTATTGAGCTTAATATGCACAATTTCAATAAAGCGTATGTTTCAGACTAATCACTCTTTTTGTCGTTAATATCCTTAAAGAAAAAAACTGTCATCATTCATCAAGCATGTAAAGTAAACATATAAATCTCAACTATTGAACTAAAAAATATATAGTGAATTGATGATTGATTTCTTGCTCGGATTGTTGTAAATCATATATAGAAGAAACGAGACATCATCTAAAATATAACATGTCTGTCTTGAAAATAAACATAATTGAGGATAAATGGCGAATCATAATTTCTTTTTGGCGGGAGTATTTAAATTTTTGTTGAGGACCAAAATGTAAATCTTGAGGAGAATTATCTTAAACGCAATGTCAGTGAAATGGTCCTTGACACTTATTGAGCGTAACATAATTATATTTCAGCATTTTCCAACGTCTATCCTCAATTTTGTAGAATTCAACACAAAAAACACGTTTTTTACAAACAAAAAAATTGTCTGAAATATAACGTGCTCTTATCTGACTTAACTATGGCTCGACAGACATTGTAATTCCCATAGTTTTGCGGATAATTATAGTGTGAACTACTATCACTAATGTCTGTCTGAGCGTCGAAGAGCTGTTACACTTTATGGTTTTAAGTGTTTTAACGTCTGGGTTCCTCCCTTCAATTTTCCAGAAAACGTTTTCGATTGGTCGATCGGAGCCTTTATGCACCATTTTCTCGTACTCCTAAAACTAGTACTTTCATAAAAAAGGTCTATGCGTAACGTTCGTAGTCGAAACCTATGTGTAATATAAATCTCAAATTCATTACGAAAATCTACGTTTCCAGTACTACTGTATTTACATTTAAAAAGCACGATAGGGCAACATACTAGAAGTTGCCAATTCAAATTCCATTGAAATATTTACTAGACCGGGCCGGCTGCACTGACTTCCAGGAAACAACGATTTTAAGTATCAACTAAGGACTAAAAAGTGCAGCCTTTGCGTTTAGTACGTGCAGTTGGAAAAAGTATTATTAAATCATACGCTATTTATGGTTAAAGAAGTCAAGTGCAACGAAAAATGAAGTGCGCAACGTTTTAATGGTTGACCCGGGCAAACCAAATGCATTTTGCAGAGTCTGTACATTTGAACAGTAATTACGTTCTAAAAATAAGAATTCAATACACATAGAGCGCAATATAATAAGCAGTGGGCTTCTTTAATTAAAATGATTTTTCTGATAAAAAAATTATTTCCGAGGACAGCCGTCACGATTGCTGCCTGAAACTCCACTTTAACTCCTGGCAGGGTAAATTCTTAATTAGACTTGTCTCCCTTAATTTTACAAGCTAAAACAACTCTTGATAACAGACATACGGGCGGAGAGAGATAAAGGGATTAAGTGACTTTCAATTTTTAAGTCTGATGCCTTTGCCTGTAGGTTGTTAATCTTGTGCCTGAATTTCCATAAAGTTTTAATTTGTGTTCCTCGCTGGTGCGGTCTGTGTTCAGCACAATGGTCTGCATTACGTTTTCCATTGCGGCAATAACATTGATCGTCTGAAGGAGCATTCCCCACACTCATATATTTACTTTGACACTCAAAGACTTCGCAGAATAACATCCGTTTGCCGTCCCTGAGTACACAGTAGAAGCGCACAGCCAGAGCCCTTAGAACGAATATCGTTTCGTGATACGTTTCGCTTTCCTTGTACCCTATCTGGTAGGAATTCCCAGTGTTCATTGCATGCAGCCCATGCGGAAGTTCTATGCATTAAATCCACGTGTTTGACCTAGTGAGTGCGAAGCTGTTAGTTGTGGACAGAAATAAATAGATTTTTCTTAGGCCTGCGAGCGCTAAGATATAATTAAGAAACACTTTGTGTAACCACGATAATACTCTATTTTCGCTTTAGAAAAATATTTATATTCGCAAGCACCCTTTCCGGAATATTACTCTCTACTCAAGCAAACTTTAAGCCTCTCCAAACACCCGAGTTTCTCTTTGAATATTGTCAAGATTCAATCAACTGGCACGAACTTTAGGTACATTGAAATTTGCAAACTGCTATTAAAGCTTCTATCAAGAAATATTTATTCCCAAGGGGAAATTTCATAAGGCATTATTAAGACCCAAAGTCCCTTTATGGCATGTACTTGATAAGTACCTATATTGAAGGTTGAGATTAAATAAAATAACCGGTATAATACATCAAAGGAAGTAATATTGTTGCCGTAGGAATAGGGAACCAAGAATTCGGTGTGTTATTTATTTCTTATCTTTCCTAATGCTCAAGGATGGATTAAATTGTCCTACGGAATTGTAAATTCAATTAACAGCATGATTTATATGGACACACACATTGCCTCCATAATAATTATAGTGTCAATAATATGCTTTTAATTTTTAAGGATTGGCCAGGATTGGCCACTGATAATGAATCCGTCATTTACATTCTAAAACTGTTTTAGACCACAAGCTGAACCTACGCTTAAGGGGATTATAATCAAATTATACACAGAACAGTTACCCGAAAGTGATTTAGTTTATGTTGCATGAATATTGTATGTGTTTTAAAACATAAATTACATCCTATATAAGCAGCTTACATTTATACGGCTGTTGAACACAAAATTGCATTAATTTTCTAGATTCTAGAAGCTCTACATCAATTTTAAGACTAATCATATGGTTGCACAAGGATATCAGCTTGTAATGGAAAAAGGGCTACTTATAGACAAAAAGTGCGTATGTGTGCTTCCATGTTCTCTATGCCACTCGCCTTCGTTTCCTTAGCCTTTTCGTCTCTAATTTAAGATTTTCTTCCTTTTTATTTTTCTGAATAAAATGTCAATGTTTACACCACAATATTGTAAATAGGATCAAATTGAAAAAACAATAATTTTTTTTGAGAGATATTTTTATTGATTTGGCTCCAAAAATCGTTTGCGTGAAGTTCGCCATGAACATCCAACTTTAAACTTTTTAAATATCGTAGAATTACCCGTGACCTACTAAAGTTATAGGCTGTAGTTCAGATAATGAGGAAAGTAATATAAATATCTGTCATTAGTTGCGGGGTTAAATTGGTAATGCTCGATTAGGGTAGTTGAGAGATGTTAACCTACCGATCCTATAGAATGTTTTACTATTCGAGGGGATAAAAAAAAATAAAGACTGTCTATAAGGCCCTATATCTATCTTAATTAAGAGTGTCAAGACACTTTTATTTTTGGAGTTACAAAATTATACGTATACAGGTCGAGCATGAAAAGTTCAAGGGATGTTCTCATACACAACTCATAGAACGCTTCACCGTCTGAGTGGTTGAAAAAAATTAAAAACTTAAATAAGATACTAGTGTGTTATCGAAATTCGGAGTGGCCTGGACACTTTAGTGTCCGCGTTCCAAAACTAAACACCTACCGTTCCATTTGAGGAGGATTAAGGGAGGGTTTAGTACACACCCCATAGAATGCTTCACCGTCTGAGGGGTTGGAAACAATTAAAAACTATAAATAAGATGCTACTGTTATCGCACTTTAGGGCGTGCTGGACACTCTTAGTGTTTGCGTTCCAAAACTAAACATCTACAGTTCCATTTGGAGATTATTAAGGGATGTTTTACTACACAACCCATAGAATGCTTCACCGTCTGAGGGGTTGAAAAAAGTTAAAAACTATAAGATTGTCTGAACTACAGCCTATAGCTTTACTAGGCCATGAGTGATTCTACGATATTTAAAAAGCTTATGGCTAACTTCACGCATACCCAAAAATCGTGGAAGAAGATCGTATTTTCATGTTTTTGTTTTTTATGTTTTTGTTTAAAGTTTATGTTTTGTTAAGTTTTGAGGCAATTTTCTTCTCTTTTTTCGCGAAACGTAATTGTTATAAAAGTGGCGGATTATTGTGTTTTTATCGTTCTGAAACGATTTTGATTGTGTTTTGTTTAAAAATAATTGTTTGAAAGATTTACTGACTGTGCTACACCTAAGATAGGGTAGATAGGGAAGGAAAATAAAGGTAGGGATCAAGGACTGTAGATTGCGCCTAAAAAGACTGAGCTTTAGAATTGTTTAAAGGTCAAACATCTTATAAATGAAGCAAAATAAATTTAACATCTCAGACAACTTTAAGAAGGGGTTGAGAATATGGTCGAATTGAAAAAAAAGAGAAAGAAAGCAAACATTGCTCGAATTGCATTTTGGATAGATTTTTTTTTTCAGAGGGATAGATTTTGATTAATTGGGGTCCATAAATCGTGGAAGAAGACTTTCATCGCTTTGACTTTAGCACATTTTTCATGCACAAGTTTCGAGGCAATGTTTTTCTTGTTTTCTTCGCTGCAATACTTTGGTATTACGAAAGTAGAGAAAAATCGTGTTTTATATCATTATGAGAAGACTTTGATTGTTTTTTGATAAAAATGATTTTTTTTAAGGATTTTGGTTAAAAAAAAATAATATAGGATTTATTGACTGTTGACATCTAAGATAAGGAAGATATGGAAGGAAAGTAAAGGTAGAAACCAAAGGCGTTGCACCAGGACTAAAAAGAGTGGACTTCTGAGGTTTAGAGTGGTTTAAAAGTCAAATATCTTATAAATTTTGTATACAAAATTAACATCTCAATCAAGATCAAGAATGCGTTGGAAATGGAATGTACATGTCTTGGACCTCTAGCATTTAAAACAGCAGTATTTGTGAAACCAAAAATATTCTTCGCAATTGAAACTACACAATTTTTTGTTTAAGTTATAGTAACAAATTTCGTCAAAATTTGTTAGTATTTGAGAAACCAAAAATATTCTTCGTGATCGAAAAATAATCGATTAATAAAAAAAATTTGCCTTTTTTAAAAATCCAAAGTTTTGTTTTTCTGAAGTGGGTAGGGCCCTATCCGAATTGAAACTACACAATTTCTAGTTTAAGTTTGGCGCTTTTTCTCATGTCGTAGATATAATAACAAATTTCGTCATGGAAGTTTTTAATTCGGGTTACTGTCACCTTCGCTGCATTCCCGCCGGTGTTTGTTCAGTAAAGTACTTCGACACGTTTAATTATTTTTTTAGTTCTGACATTTTGTTTAGACTAACGAGATCAAAATCCCGCTCTAAAAAACGTTTCTATTTTAAAACGGAAGCAATAAAACAGTGACTGACAATAATTTTCAATGTCGACCTGGTTAATAGGTTCTCTGAAAATAGGTTCTCAAAATATCCCTTAATTTAAGTTGTCTTAGCGTGGTAAGTTTATTTCTCTAAAATGATCGCGGTTATATGGGCAACCGTGCTATTTTTCAAAACATCGTGAATATTCCTTTATTCTCCTCAAGCAACAAGCTTGATTTTAATGTTGCATGGCATTCTCGGCCCAGTAGTCAAAATAGTCATAAAAACACAAGGCCGCAAATAATTTTTAACGATTACCATACTATAGCATCCATTGTTTTCTAAAAGTATGTGCCGTTAAGTTAAGGAAATTAAACTTTTCGGACGGAGTAAAATCAATGCGGGTTACATGAATAAGTCGAGCAGCATTACTCCTCAGTAACACAACCAGGAAGCTTGTATAGACAGGGTGTTCCAACTCTAGGCAGATGCCACACATTGTAGGGAAAAAGTTTTTAAAGCTGCTGGCAAATGAGTTGGAGCTTTATCTTACTGCAAAGGGCTTTATATCAGGTTTCAGAACATTATGCTCATAAAAACTTTTTTTTATAAAGTGATTTGCTGTAGCTCTGGATTGCAATGTATAGAGTTTAATTTAATTTTCTAAAATAAAAAAAACGATTTAAAGAGCTCCAAGAAATAATTTAAGTTTTTATCTTCTGTAATCAAAAAGTTAGCCTTGATGCACACTGCATAAGTAAATTCTTATTTGTTTGGTCATGTTATTGGGATAGATCGAAAAATGACCGCCACAAGCCATATATATCTGTCCTTGATGATAATTGCCATAGAGAAATAATAAAAGACTATTTTTAAAGTATAAAATTATTAAATGAAATATGACCAGAACCTAATCAGCTAAAAGTCAACGTTGGTGAAAAACTAGTCTGGCTGTTGGCCGCACTCATTAATTAATGAATTTCCTATGTCAAGATGAGTTTAATTTTTATACATCAGTTTTAAATCGCTTATCGATTTATACTTTGCCTCATCATGTGTCTGTTAAAATATTTGCACTAATTTATTGAAGTCCTCCGGACGAATCTCTCAACGTTTGGCAACGTAGCCTAATAATTTTCACATTGTGCAAAACTTGTTCTCCGTTTTGGCTACTATATAAGAAACAAAGGGAGAACTAAATGTTGGAAGGGTGTGGAAAGGGACTCTATTCGAATTCATAGTCCGTAGTTACCAGCTGACTGCGTATTCTTTGTCAGTATTTTAACTTGAAGACTGTTTGACTTTTTTTGTAACATGACATCATTGTTTCCACGCTCGCCATTGACATTACGCTCTTTTTTTATTTCGTCTTATTTTAGATGTATCCCTGTAGAGCCACCTGACATTTTTTCACGTCTAAAAACGCTAATCATGTGATGTGCAAAAAGTAAGCCAGAGAGCACAAAAGACCGGGTTATATCTGATCGTGCCAAGTGTGTGCTAGTAAGTTGGAACATTCAAAAAAGATGTAAAACTTTGGATAGTCACGTAGCCTTTTCATACTTGTCACGCGAAAGTAATTGTTTAATAAAAATTGGGGGTTTATTAAACATTATCAAAAAAAGTGCTAGCAGCTTGGAAATTAAAATTGAAGGGAGCGCTCGATCATCAATCTTCAGTCCTTTGAGGCTCACCAAAGGTTCTGAAGGAGGCGCGTCGTCCAATGTGTATGTGTGTACAAACATTCGGCAACTAAAAGATAATTGATTATAGTTGCATAGAGTAATAATTAGGTTTGATGAATTATAAGATGAGTCCGATTTCAGTGTTTATTCATATTAAATTGGTTATAGTTGCGGTTAAAGAGATACTCAGTTATAGGTACTGGCAACAGTCACGTCGAACAACGTTAAAATGGAAATCGAATGTTAAATCAGGTTAACCTTTGCTGTGTCTCAGCAGACCGGTAAGAGTCTATAGTCTATAGCCATGCAATTGGCAACGTTGGGTAAAGCCGCCATAAAGCCGGCTCGCGCAAGCGCTCTTTCCCATCTACACTCGATGTGGTTAGGTTTTTAGCGATGGGGCAATCAGTTCCGAGTTCCGCTACTTGGTGGTAAGAGCGCGTTACGGCAGCTGGCGGTGACTTGTCTGTGCACAGAAACCGACATCAGATGATGATGACAAGATGAGCGTTAACAAGACGGAAGGCCAGCAGCAGCCAGAGTCTGATCCCGAAAGGGACAAGATGTACCGGCGTATGACGGCTCTATCGGACTCAAAACTATCATCTCTGCTGCCTCTTGTTAATATTGATGCCGACAATTACATGTTACGAGAAATTGGCCGGCCGGTCGCCTCCGTGACTCCTTTACGGGTAGACCTGGCGACCTCCCTGGACGACGGTGTCGGCGCCGAAGGCATTGTCAACGGCCTCTTCGGCGAGCCTGACGCCGAACCTCCAAAAACCTCCACAAGCAGCTTTCTTAATAACGACTTCTTTTACGGCCTCAACTTAGAGGCCGTAGCCACCACAACTCCAAGCACAGACAGTTGCGCTCGAGTTTTCTCGTTGCACGAATTATTTTGTTACTGTGAATTGTCCTGTTGTTGTAACTGTGCTGTCTCTTGTTCCGCAGAATGTCATTCTTGCTTCCACAATTATTGTTCCCGATACTACTCTAAATACATCTGCCAGAAGGACAACAGCACGTTGCCACCGGTTACCTTGGACTACGATAAGGTAAGTCACTCAAAACTTTTCTATTTAAAATAAGTTTCATTAATTCCCAACTATTTTTAATTGCAAAACTTTTCCGTTTACGTACTTATTTATCACACATTGTCAAGTGGAAGCCTAATTGTCCACATAGTGAAAATTTTCCCCTGTTCAATCTAAAAGTCAAATGTCCTTGCTGCAAATGCATCGGTGGATTACACATTTGTAAACCTTTGTAAAGCCGGCTTTTTTTATGCACACATTTGGCATTTATCAAAATACAATATACGCCAAAAAAAGACATATCAATGGTCAAAGAAAGAAGAAAGAAATATTTAAATGTAGAAGATATGCAATCACATCCATTTGTTAAACAAAAAGTTGTTCAGTCCAGTTTTTTCACATATCAACTGTTAGATAAAACTGAAAAAAGTAGCAGACCTGTCAGATTTCTAGCTCAATTTCTAGTTTACAGGATGATTATTATCTGTTGCTCTGTAAAAAGTGAAATTCAAAGCATACAAAACTTTACAGCTTTACAGCAAGTATATGTAAACAAAAAGCTATCGTACATATACAAAAGCAGGAATTCCCTCTTGGACTGAAGAAAGTAACTGGCGTTTACGACAAAAAAATCACTTACTTTCATTCATTTTTTAAATATGTCTTTTTATCCATGATCCACACCATTTGTACGTTATTTCTGACAACATTCTGATACTTAACAGAACTGCAGCATTACATTTCCTATTGCTTAAAACATTTTTTCTTGCTTCTGTCATATTGCTTTCCAAAATTCACTTCTCATAGTGATGCTGAATTTGGTGTCCAAATTGTCATTTTATTGCTACTCGAGAGTAGGTGAAATGAAACTGACATTGCGCAATTTGTTACATGTCAACCCCCATAAGAGGCGTCAGTTTCACCTCTAAATAAACCATTCGTCACCCACAGCCAATTCTTGCGCAATTTACATTGAATACTACTGCGCAAGGCCATAGAATACTCCCTTCACACTTCTTTAGGCTTTAACTCACGCCCTTTGGGCCACCTCTCCCACACCCTCATCCTCAGCATATTTCGTTATCTGTTATATCATTACCTCTCGTAAATAAATGATCCGAAGATAAAAAATCTCACCCTGCTGCAAGGTCGTATATAATTCTCAGATTACCACATTCTGTTGTACGCCAACCACATCTTTTAGTCTAAGGTTACCATATCGTTTATAACCTGGCGTAAAATGCAAGCTTCAAGTAGGGTGCCACAGTGACCATGGACAAATTTAGGACTAGTAAATAACATCGGGCAAGAAAGTAAACAGAAACTACCAATAACCTATTAAATGAGTTCTTCCCAGCGAAGAACGATCATAAAAGTTAAGCATAATACTGTACTTTGTCCACCCTGCTCATTTCGGAGCTTATAACCCTCGTTATAACCGCTTGTGCTTACTAACTTCAAAAAATTATGGTTGAAATATATTGAGTTTGCAGCGGTTATCTGAGAATTGTAGGTGTAGTATGAGAGGTGTTCTGCATGAATAAATTATCCATTATAAGTAACGACACGAGAATTAATGCGCGTGTGCGAATTGGAGTGGGGGTTGATGGCAAAAAGGGTGTGAGTCAAAGGTTGGCGCAGCTTCTGTATCCTATGGTTTTGTACAGAGTTGAAGGTGACGCCTCCCATTAGGATTTTCCCAATGGTTTATACTGCGCACGTCAAGAGGGGCAGGGGAGGGGTCCTGTGAAACATTATTTTTTTTGGGTATTACCAGCCATTTTGGCCCAAGGGCAACTTTTTTTGGAAAGCTCATCAAAATTATGAAAACATGTTTTTCCTCTAAAGCTGAGGGGATGGAAACTGGATGTGATGGAAACTCAAAAATACCTCATTGAAGTCAAAAAAAAAGGTTGCCTGGTCTACCTGCGTGTTGATCTCGTCGAGAGTTCAATAATTTTTCATTTCTATCAACTTAAGAATTGAAAGAGAGATACGTGTCTCTAACCCTTTCTAGTAGAAGTGCAAAGATATTTAAAATTTTTCAACCGTGCTCTAACACCCCTTTATGCGATCTATAAAATTAAAGTTTAAATTAGGTTTTTTTATATATATATAAATTATACAAAGGTATCGAACCTAAGCTGAAATGAAAGTCGAAACATTAATCTGCAATTGGAAATACTCCCAAACCTCGCTATTTCCTATTCAACGGAGCAAGATGTCTCTGACATAGATATATCTTTTGCTTTGGTAAAACAAGTTTCATAAAAATTAAAAATTTTCTTAAAAAATATCAAGTTTAGGTTCACTTTTCCAATTGTTATTTGTTGTATTTAACAAATATTGAGAGTTTGTGGTTTTTTTCTGCTTTAACAACTACAATGACAAGAACACCCAATTAGAACATTTTCATTGCATTATAGTGGCAAAGTAAATTACAAAAATATAAAAATTCCTATAAAAATAACCTCAGATAGCAAAAGAAAGTTCTCATTCAAATAGGGAAACGGTTCGTCGTATAGTGGTATCGTCAGAATTAATTTTGCGACAATAATCAATTTGACACGCAGGTAGTTGACCACTAATCAATTGTTAGGATATAAGTTACGCCAATTAGAAATATGATCGTTTTATGCTAGTAATGGTGAAAAAACTAGCTCAAACAAGTTTTAGATAATTTGCCATTGTCAAACAGAAATTCAGATAATCAACGAGCACTCGACACGTAGCAAAATGGCTGTTAAGTATTTTTATAAAATATAAAATTATATAAATTATTTTTATGTAACGGAAGCGTTTATTTAGTTTTGCAGAGGTTGCTGATTGCAGCCAGCTGCACTAGACCGTTGTAAAAGTGCAACTTCAGCTCCGCTTTTTATGCACACAACATATTTTCTTTAAGTTTCAAATTACAGACAAATACCATGTATTTTCAATAATTACCACCACTGTGGAATCTTTAAATTGTATTATTTCTCTTCCTGACGAGACAATAAAAGTAGCTGCCACCCCCTATCAACTGTAATTTTGATGGTAATCTCAATATTACTCAACCTGTTTTAGCTGAGGTTCAATAGCCAATAATCCAATTAGCGGTAAGCGATAAGTATGACAGTTTAGGTGCTTACATGTTTAATTGGATCAGCTCAGTTTTAAATTGACTTATGTATTTAAGTACCACAAATATTTTTATGGATTTTTCTCAATTGCACCCCAAGGGATAAAATCAGTACTAATGTAATTATACACCCAGTTGGCTGCGCTATGGTACGTTTTTCCACGCCTTATATACCGATAAAAAACGGGGAAATATGCCATAAATGCAGAAATTTAATTATCATCATGTTAGGAATTTAATTATTGCGATGACTTCCGCAAATGTATTTGGTTGCGACAGACAGGCAACTTTTTAATTACGGTGTGCTGCATGGACACGACACATGATACAGATTTTGACGACATATTCGTATAAGAATAATTTAAGTTTATGCTTATATACCTGCAGATGACGTATTCTTCGTGGGAGGTGCCCTGAAACATTTTTGGCGATCGAATTCTCATTTTCTTACGGAGAGATGCCTCCGGCGCTGGAAATTTCCAATATCACATGCTCGCTAGAATTAATTTCCTCCGCGTTTGTATGTTTATCCAGAAGTCTGTTTAAAGTTTGATGTATACAAGAAACCCCTATGAAAGTAATAAACTCGTCTCTATTGGAACCCTTGGCACATTTTTGATTAGCTTTTACAAATGCTTCGCATGTGGAGGCTTGAGCGTGTATTAATTATTGCTGCCATAATGGCACTATGTTCTGACAAAGGCATATGACATGACTAATGAGACAAAGGGAGATGAACTCCATTAAAAGTTAAATTGCACGCGACTTGAAAAATGAAAACTCAAGACAAGGGTTGTGATATATTTTTTTCGAGAGCGTTCTAATGAGGTGCACACACCGTTGTTCCTTTGAACTTTTTTATGTCTTTTGTATAGTCGGAAGAACCGACACGTCAGGTTTGTACAAGCAGATACCTTCTTATTTTTTACCAGGTTCAAGCAGTTGTTTGGTCAAGAAGAAGGAAGGCTGCTTTCCATCAGATCTCTGAGAATCATAAAATTTAATCGATTTTCTTTTATCATTAACAAAGCTATAGTTCAAGTTTTTGACGTTTAGTAATTCAGAATTTTAGCAACAAAGGAGAACCTCTCCAATAATGATTGTGCTTTCAAAACGGTTCACGTGCTTTGACGTACTCGTATCTAATCTCATTAATTTCTTTATTGCGACAAAGGGACTTAAAAAAAAAACAATAACTCGTAGAGATCAAGAAACCTTCGTTTTCGTTTTCTTTCATATGTGACTATTGGTGGGATGTTCTCCATTATCATTTTTATTCGATCATCAAGCAAACCAGCATTTTAGAACGAGTATACATCCTGTTGTTACTGTGCAAGGGAATGAACCTTATTTAGATAAATATTTAAAAGGTTGGTTGTTTAGAATAAATGGACCACAGAAACAGTGGCTTATACATTATTGCCCGTTAATATTTTATTCTCTTTCACTGGAACAACCGGCAGCCAGCGATGCTTTTATTTTTGACGATGTCAGGAAATCCACGAAACCCTACTTTCTCAAAATGCCACCGTAATAATATATAAAGTTAATCCATCATCTGTTCCCGCTTGTTATAACGAAATTTGCGAATTATTGGCTTTTGAAAATTCCCTAAAAAAGTTTTCTGACCTAGTTTCTTGAGATATAAAGTTAGGCGAACAATTGGATAGCCTTATCAACTTAATTATATTTAGAGCTGATTAGTTAGTTTAAACGCTTGATAAACGTTTTAATTTTTTAGTAAACTTACTTATTCAAATATATGTAAAACTTTGATATTAGTAGACTCTATGTCTTGTTGAGATGATGAAATCACACGTTTAATGTCAATATTAAACTTTTCGATGATTAATTAAAACAATTAAATAAAGTAGTACTTTAGTTCACATGCACTAAAAGTTTATAAAGTGATTCGTATGAACTTTACTTTGCCTTTTAATATTTGCCACCCCTCGCATCAAGTGGGTTAGAGGGTAACTTATTGTTATGACCAAACTCCCCAACTATCTTCGAAACTATAAAGTTAAGTCATTCTTTATGCACTTTAAAAAAGGTTTTTTTTATAAACACCTGGGTTTTAAAGATAATGGGAACGTATTATAATGCTCCTAAAGAACGTTTTAATCAGTCGAACGTGCTTAATAATACTTACCGATAAACTTCTCGTTCCGAGGGTCTTGATTAAAGAAATCAGCGGCTAAGAATATCGAACATTCTCGGATTAGGGTCTTTGTTATAGGTTTTAGAGGGGTATTGTCTTGTTTCTCATTTCCACTACATTTGTTTTCTTGGTAATTGGAGAACGTATTAACAACGTTAAAACAGAAAAAAGCATCCTTTTAGTGATGTAACAACCCAGACTGAATCATCAACAAAGCTTTATCGAGGCTTGACCTCAAGATAAAACATGAATTACTATTATAACATGTGGGTCAGTTTTATGGCTACTTTTGCAAAATCCATATTTAATCAAACAGTTCGTCTTTCGTTAACCATCCAGCATCCATTTTATTTTAATCACTAACATGAAGTAATGCTATGCGAAATGGTAATAAAAAACCTATATCTTGTTAGACGGGAGTTTGCCTTACTAGGGTTTATGTATTTCGGGTAACAAACTAATCTGAAATGAAAATTAACGAAAATACCCCGTGAGCGCAAAACCAGCGGCTTTCTAGATTGGTTAACTAGGGTCGTAAAATTGTAATGGAAATAACAAATATAAAGCTGTAGCTTTCGTTTTGCGAAAAGGGAAAAGTTTTGTCTAACTCTGCCAAAAGCCTTTTTAAAGTCTTAGAAACATACCTATATGGCGCTCTTTTAACTGTAACCATAACCTCTAGATGTCAAAATGTGACATGGGCTTGAAGGATGTAGTCATTACGTGGCAATGGTATTCAATCATTACTTTATAAGGTAGCTCAACTTGGCGTGACCTTTCTAACAATTTGATGAGGGAGGCATAGATGATTTATGATTGCCAGTGCCAATTACTAATTCCGGAAACGTTTTGTCCAATCATTTACAACCAAAAGATAAAGTTTACAACTGAAAGGGACATACTTAAATGGACTTTTTTCTTTATCCTATTATCTTATTATCATGTTTCACATTGAATTCCACTAGCTTCTACAGGGTGACCGTTTTTCGAGTTTTGCCATGGGGATCTCGGTTATTTGAAGAGATACGAAAAAGGTTAAATAAGGGCAAAGTTGCGCAATTAGAATAAGTCTATAAAAATGACGTTTTCGAATTTCGAAAATTCTGGCAGGTTTTGAAAATATTCGCAAAAAATAGAAATTTTTAAAAAAAGTTTTTATTTTTTCTAGTCTTAATTTAAAGAGATAATTTAAAAAAAATTGACACTTCTTCATAGCTACTTTTTGCTCTCTTCAACGTAGTATTTTCAAATAAAATTTTTTTATCTTTTTATTTTTAAATACGGTTTTATATTTTTAAATACGGCCCTGCATTTTTTATATCGGATTCTGAATCACCTTGCAATTCTGCATTCGGTGATATGTGACAATTATTAATTTTATTAACTTTAGGGTAGATTTTGCAGATTTTGTAATGTGATTGTTAAAATTTGTTGATAAAGTCGGGACACGATCTTTTTGGCCCCGCAGACTACAGACTTTTTCATTGGCTAATAATTTAGTCGGGTTGGGCGGAATCTTCGCATACTACTAAGATTAAACTGCTGTGACTGTACAGACTGCGGTACCAGTCTGCGCACCTATCACCAATCAAACAGTTTAATCCTTGTAGTCTGCGTAGACTCATCTCAATCCGACCTAACGATCTGCAGATGAGAAACTCTGTAGTTTTGAAATTTGAAAATAAAACTTTGAAGAGAGCAAAAAGTGGCTATGAAGAAATATTAATTATTTTTAATTATCTCTTTAAATTAAGACTAGAAAAAATAAAAACTCGATTTTTTGCGAATATTTTCAAAACCAGTCAGAATTTTCGAAATTTAAAAACATCATTTTTATAGACTTCTAATTGCACAACTTTGCCCTAATTTAACCTTCTTCGTATCTCTTCAAATAACCGACATCCCCCATGGTTAAACTCGAAAAACGGTCACCCGGTGTATTTTTCAATTTTTGTACATTAAAATTTTCGTGTGATGTTCATTCATTACATCAATGGCGGATTAAGAATACACGGATGAACTACTCATCTCCTTAACCTATCTCTTTGCGGTAGGTCACCGTTATGGTTTTTATGAAAATATTATCAGCCGCGATTTGCATGCATAATGGTTCCAAAACTGAGTACCATTCGAGTGATATAAATAAAGACAATAACCTTTTTACCCTCTAATTTTCCATTCCAAGGCTGCGGTGGCGACACTTAAAATTGTAATATCGTTACGCATGAAGTTTTAACATTGAAATATCGTTCAAGACTACTTCGTCTAATCCCGATGTGCCAGTTCGCTATGGTTCATTAATGGAAATTAAATCATCTCGTCTTGTCTTGAATAGTGCATTATCATTATCGGCTATCGGCTACAACATTTCTTAAAAAGTGATCAATTATTGGATTAATCTTTGCGTAGATAAACGTAAATTTTGGCATTTACATAGTTGGAGCTTGATATACAAAAAGTGCATATGTTTTGGAGCGTGAGGGAAAGTGCGAATAAATAATAAACTATTGGGTTTAATTGACAGATTTATGTTTGTTGGGATTAAGCAAATGAACTAGCAATATTCATTTCTTGGTTAATATTTAAAATAATAAAGCTTTATTTATATCTGTGAGGATTTAAATAACACTGATACTTCGAGTCTATTTTAAAAGTGAATCGCGCGGGTCATTTCTCTGCCAAGTGTGTGCCTAAAACATGTCGGAAATTGTAATATATAGCACATTTTTTCAAAAAGAACTGATAAACGTTTATCTACGCAAGTGTATGTACTCGAAAATACCGTTCATTTTTTAGGTAAAAAAGTATTTTAATTACATGTTAGCCTGATTATACAATTTTACCGGTTTACTTAAATTTAAATTGCGTATTTGAATTAACAGTGGTGGAAATTAAATACCTTGGCTGGGATTATATACATGTATTCGGAATATATGTATTATTTAATTAAATTATCGAATAACTAATCAATTTAAATGTCCACTAACTCAAATTTCATTAGCTAATGCAATCTATTGCATAGGGTCACTACTGAATACATCCAATTAATTTATATAATAATTTTGTTGTTTATATTCAGTACCTTAACATTTTTCAGATAATTCATTCACAAACGTTTTAAATGGACTTGGCCATTGATAACCATGAACATTATCATAGCTCGAACATATGTGCTATTTTGTACGTAGTTATTTTAGAAATGCGATTTCGTGATCGGAAATCTACCCACAAAACTGCCTTTTATATCAAAACCAGTCGAGGATTCTAAGTTTTAAAGATATTTTTTTCGTATGTGAGAGAATCTGGTTTGACTGCATAACAATCCTCGGGCAGTAACCTTTAACAACGATACCATGACAAAAATCCCTATTCTACACAAACTTCAAAGGTTTGTGGGAGAACACTCCAATTTGGCCAACTATGTACTGATTATAGCAACCAAAGTTAACCTTGACCTTGGAGAACCGCGACCCGCGACTAGCACATCATCATTTTGTCTGTAGTCTCGATTTATTTGAACATAATTCAACTTTAATTCTGAAACGATTTTTTTGGATCGTTCCCCGAAGTAATTTGTATAAGTACTTAATGGAAATGTTTATAGATTTTCTCGCCAAGGAGACTTGAAGGAAATAGAAACTTTCTTTATTAACTTTTCCCTAATCTCTGGTGGCTTAAAAAGACGTTGGAATTTAAAAGTAAAGAGACTGAAAGGAAATTCCTCAGTGTTTATTATAAAGCCAATTCTTAAGTCGGAATGCTTTTTTGAATTCTTGTTCTAATTTAGAAAAAAGGCTCATTATTGTCTATAACTAATTTGAGTAACTCTTGAGCTATAGTTTAAAAATATTTTCTCCCTGAATCGTAATAAAACAGCATTGAAACGAATAAACGAATAAAGCGATTTATAAACGACAGCTGGAAAATTTCTCTTTCGATAAGTCCTCGAGTTCCAGCGTTTTCCGCGCGTAATAATGATAATAAAAAGGTTTTAGCAAATATGCACTGCCAGTGGTCATGGGCACGTTATACACTCTTTCTGTTTGTTTTAACAGGTAGCATTAAAATACTAATTGTTAAATACGTAGTGGTAATTACACTCACAGTATTATAAATTGTATACTAATGCAGCGCATTAGTAGGCATTTTCAGTTCTTTGTTGCGAACCAGATATTATGTGAATGAGCTAGCCTAATTTGTTGATAGGATAATTGGTTCTTCTCAAAATTACTGCCCTCAATATAAGCAAATGAGAACCTTCAGTACCAATTAGAATTTCGTTGCACTAGTTGTTGATACTTGTGCAGATAGTGCAGTTGACCCTGATCGGACCACTAGACATGTAAAAAATACGTTAATGTTTTAGAACAATACACTGTATCCAGGGTGTTTTTGATAAATACGGTGCCATATTTTTTTCCTTGTTAAGGCAGATATTGAAACCCAGCTTCATTAAAACCTTATACGTGATCCTTTGTTAATAATTTTCCTAGTTAATCCTTAACAAAGCCCTGACACGTTGGCTTAATGATTGTCTGTCCTAAATAAAGGACGGGTTTCCAACAGACAAATACGCCTTCTAGCGTTTCTTCAGAGGTTTTTTTTTGCGGAGCTCTTAGTAAATTCCCAAAACAAGAAAAAAACTTTTGTCACTAGTTTTTCTGAACTCTCCAAAATAATTATATCGGAAAACTAATGATTGAGTTTTTTCGTAGCTCTTTCGAGTTTTTGTAGGATATTTATCCATCTGGTGGAAAAATTCTTGTCTCGAACCGACTAAATTGTCGAATTTAGCCTATTTAGAGCAATTCAGAACTCGAATAGTTTTCCTGGCTTTCGTATCTGCTTCTCTATTCCTAATACAGCCGGGTGTAGGATATAAACAAAACAAATAGTCCTGAGGAAACGTTGGCAATTTCACAAACTTGAAGTTTTGTTTATGTGCTACACACGCTATCCATCTCTTTCAACTTGGTAAGAGGACGCAAAACATATATATATATGATATTCTCACTATCCTAGCACCTTCGCACTTTTCATCGAAAGTTTGCCTCGTCGCTCTTATGGATTCACTGATTGACTTGATTTGATTTCAAGTCAAGTCAAATAGTTTTTCTTTTTCAAGTACTTGAAGAATCAATTACTTTAAAAATTATTTACTTGAGCACGGCTTTATTATTTTAATTAGTTGTTGATATTTACTAACCAAGCGTGAGGGCATATCTTTTTTTTGCTTAATATCTGGAAGTTCCATGACTTTGTCATCCTATACAGGGCAGTGGTGGATCTAGCCTTTTGAGGGGGGGGGGGGGGGGGGGAAATAGCGCCAAAAATTTTTGAGGTGCCACGCCTACTTTGGAGTGTAATTTTCAGAAAAATTCAGCGGAATTTCCACGTTGTCTAGACAGTGTTAATTTCCGCTGTCACCTACTAACCATTTTGACTGAGAAAGTGAATAACAACTTCATTGACCGCCTGTAACTTGAGAACGTCTCGATCGATCGGATTGAGTTCAACTGTTTTTTCCTTTTCTTGGTGTCATCTTTCAACTCCCACCATCGGAAGTTCTGTAGGTGCAATATTTTCGAAGATAGACCCCATCGGAGGTCGATTTTCAAGCACTTTTACCATTTTTAAAAGAACCTCTTTAGAGATTAAATTTATTCGAATTGATTTGTTACGTTCTTAGAGGATTGCAAGCGTCCCATTCCGATCAAAAACAGCAAAAAAAATTTTCCGATATTTTTTCGAAAATGTCCAAAGGCGGGGGGGGGGGGGGGGGCTATTACGACTTTTTTCTCAATTTTGACCGCCTGTAACTTGAAAACGCCTGAACCGATTGGAATTAATCCAACGGTTTTTCCGCTTCTTGATGTCCTCTTTCACCTCCCACCTAGTTTCGTAGGTGCAATATTTTAGACCCTTTCGGAGGTCAATTTCAAAAGTCGACGGCATGAATCTTTTTAATTGTGCGTTTGCGTTTATCAGTCAGTCAAACAAAAATCCCCAAGAAATCTAAAAGGAGCGGAGGGAGGGGGGGGGGGGGGCGATTGCCCCCTCCGCCCTATTATATGTTGGGCTTTTATATGCTAGGAAATCAGTTTCAGACAAAAAATTGTTGGATAAAAACGTTCTTTTTAATAAAAATGTACTTATTTATACAGGGTGAATAAAAAGTGTCATTTTGACGTAAACAATTTTTTAAATGGAACACCCTGTATACTTTTGGATTCGCTTTGAATTTTAATAATATTTCATGCATTTTACTCTACTCCGATTTTTAACTGTTTTCGAAACAGAATTACGTTTGAAATATCATGGTTTACATAGCCCATAACATGTAAACGGTTTCAGTTAAAGTGAAACGGTTTTCATGTTTTTATCTTAACTTCTGAAAATGGATACAATTATCTATTTTGATACCTGTCAAATTGTCTCTATTTTCATGACAGATGTCAAATTAGATATTTGGATTCAACTTCAACTCAAGGAAGGATTTTTACAGAAAAGTTAAGTTTTTATCCTTTTGTTACTCTTGTATCAAAATTTTACAAAAGAAAAATCTTATATCTGTATTTCAAAGCAATGTTTTTATCTTTCTTCTACGTTTCAGAAAAATTAAGTAAAAAATCCATAATACAAAATTGAAATGACGCAAAAATTAGATTTATTAGAGATGAAAAAAATTTTATGGATCAAGTACTTGACTTAATGAATCCCTAGTGGCGCTTCATCCCGAAACCAGATTTTTTTGACAAAAATTGTCGTTTTGACAGATACATATATATTTCATAGGCAACTATTCTGGCACCTTACTACCAATACCCGATGATAAACTGAATATAAAGTCGAAACGTAGACCACTAATATAACGCTTATAAAGGAACGATGCTTAACTAATTTTCGTCCTGGTAGATAAACTTTGGTGATAGGGACTTCCGACGTCTTGTGTGTTAAAGTCAAATTGTTTTTTCGGAATAATTTTTGGATTTCTTCCAAATTGTCTTTACTATAACTTGGAAAACAACAACCGAACTAAACACGAATAAAACAAAAATCACGGTACTCTCAAGGCCTTTCGGATGAACATGCGGTCCAAAATTAGTTTCTTTAAAAGCTTTTAAACAGGGGTGGCCGTGCAGGGGATGAAAGGGGTTAGTTCGCTAGGACGGGTGCGCATTATTTCCACAGAATTTTACCCTTCTTTATTACCATCGCAGGGATGATTCTTACGTAATAATGCTTTCTCTCGCCGGAATTCCTCTCCCATATTCACAAACATGAAACAAGCAGCATTTTCCAGCTTTGAGAACGAGATTTCTAAGCGGCTTTGTAGGTGTGTACATACCTTCGAGTAATGTGTAATTTCCACGAGGCGAATAAATCGGAATACAAGGACGGTTCGCTTGAACTTGGTGTATGTAGCACCTGTAAATAATAATAATAATAATAATAATAATAGCAATAAGCAATATAATAGTTTAATAATGAAGCGATGTGGTTTTCAAGAATGAGGCGCTGCATCTACTTTCCAGGTTTCTTTATAGTAACGAGGGCCCGCTAGGTTTCAAAGTAGCTACATTTGTGAAAGGAAATTACATATCAATGCAAAGCGGTGGGAAAATTGGCTATAGGGACTTAGAGATGTATATAAAAAACGAGTTTTGGGTAATGATGAGTGACTTCGACGAATTTAACACTAAGACATAATCTCTTTTAAACGCGAAAATTAACGTGCACCACCAGGCCTTAATCATAATTTTATCTTTGTAAACGTGATTGATTAAAAACTCCGGCAACAAAGCGCTTAACAACGCTCGACCCAGAGAGTCATCGGCATCGGCGTTCGAGCGTTGCCAAATTGCGCTGCACGTGTCGTTTTCAGTTTAGTAATACCAAATTGGATGCCATATCTAAAATCTTTTTAAATTAATCCGATTTATTTGATTTACTACAACGTTACAACGCTAACTAGAAAGCACGATAATTGTCGAGCCATGGAAACTTGGAGAATACTGTTGGTCATCTTGATGGTTTCACTTACACCTAACCTAGATTTCGGGAAATATGGGGTCCTTGTAATTTATGGGCGAACCCGTGTCAAACCGGCTAATTTATATAATCTTCCACAGCTCTCCTTGACTGTAAAATTGATAGTAAATATTCGTGTAGGAAAAGATTTACATATGTATCTAGAAAAACCTTGAAGAAAAAAGCAAACTGTGAATATTTTAAATGATTCTCGTAAAATGATATTACACACTGCTTCGTTTAACTACAATTTTTAGTAACTTGGCATTTCGTCAGAGATAAAGTTTGGGCACAGGAGGCTTGGAAATTATAGCATCCATAGAGAGCCAAACTTCGTCCAGATAGCGTAATTGGCCGGTTATCTTTGGTTAATTTTAGTGTCAGTTTATACGAGCAGGATTAATTTTATTTTACCATAATGCACGTTGTCTTAATTGGCAAAAGAAACGACGTACTTTGATAATTGCTATTAATATGGTAATACTATCACTGTAACCCTTTTTATCGGAGGTCGTCTTGCACATAACGCAATTTAGATTTGTATTTTTCTTCAAAGCACGTGCTAGTTTTTACTAATTTATCGTGCATACAATGTGTTTTATCAGTTTTGAAGAACCTAAAATAATTAATTTATTAATATTTTGTACCTGGACTTATTGTATTTATTAAGCTTTTGCGTGCCCCAATTTTACAATAAGTGGTTTGGAAATAATTCGTCACGGAGATGTCATTCGCGATTAGATAATGCGGCCTTTTCATTTGCTTGAGATCATTAAATTGTTATCTTCTTCACTATCATGCTAATCTCATTTTTTTTTCAAGTTTCGCTCCAGGTTGAATTTTTCTGGACATTGTGCGCGGTTGTTAGGTACCTAGAATTCTCGGAGAAATCCCAAGAATCTTGGAGACCTTGAATAGTCTGACCTTTTTTAAAACCAACCGGCTTGCGCGATAAGCTGGACGCCATACAAGAGAGACAATTTACGTTTTTAACCGTAGTATTATCTTGTCCTAGGCAAGCGCGATTCTTGATAGGCGTTTTTATGCAAGCAGCAATAAAGGCACGCTTTTATTAAACAGAAACGCTTCTAATCAAACACCAAAAATAAATATTTGACAATTTAATGTATCGTTATGGCCCTAATAAGTACGTTTTATATTACAAGAGTAAATAGGCAATATTTGTAACGAGTGGTATTTGTCAATTTAAGAGGTCGAAGAAAAAGGTTCAAAGAGGTCTATCCTTGGATAGATATGGCCTTGCAGTTAACAATAATTTCCCATAATAAAATAAATTCTTTATAGGCACCTAAATGATTTTAATTTTGAATGGCCTCTGCTATCCAGCACACTGAAATTAAATTTTACTGCGTTCGCCAACGTGACTTTTAGCATATACATACTTTTAAACTATAGAACTGCTCATTAACATGGTTATTGCTCTATGAAAAAGTGTTTTAACTCGCAGAATTGCATTTTAAAAAAATCCATTGTTGTTAATTTTTTGTTGTAATATACCAATCTCATAAAGGTACAAAATAATAATAACGATAGTAGCGGGCAGTGCAAATTAGGGTCAAAGCCCTGCAGTAGCGAAATTCGAAATTGGTGTTCTTTAAACGAAACCTAAATAATTAATTTAGGGATTCGCCCATGTGTCAAACTTAGCAACTAAACAAATTAAGTCTTATCAACGGCGATGCATCCGACATGTTGCTTGACAACAAAAGCATTTAATTAAAATTAAGTAACATCGAGTTCGTTAAATGCAACTAAATACAATTTGGCTGCTTTCTCCAATCTCCGAGCTCCAAATAGTAGTTCATAGTCATTCCTCCGCCGCATAGGTTTGTATATCTCGCAAAACTTGTTTCGCTCTTATAAATTATGGCAAGATAGGACGGCGGTGCTCGGCAGAAGTAGATCGAGTTTTTTTTTTTTTTTTGGCCACGCTGTATGATACTCCCAATTCTGTTAAGCTCGTCTCCTATAGGCGCTTAGCTCGCTAATAGTGACACTGAGACCACGTTGCTATGCGAGCTAAACGAATCTTCTTTCTCTCTCCGACTTGCAGCATTACTTTACATGCAGGCGAACTAGCGAAAGCGGGTTACCGAGCGCACACGGTTGCCAAGCGTTAACTTCTGTTTCCATGCATGTAAAACTTTAAACCAGTAAATTGGCATTACAAAAATATACTTTCTTTCGCCGGAATGTGCTAAGATCTATACTGTTATTGATCTGCGGCTTTTCCGCCCCTGGGACAAAATTGATATTTCCATTGTTACCTGACAAATCCCAATAAATTACCCTGCGAGCTTAGTAGATCGCTGATTAGCTGACAGCAAGAGTTCGGTTATTACGCTATTCCACTTCTGGTGAAATAAATTGTTTGAGGGCAAGGTTAGCTGATATCATTCTTTTTTTTTCTGAACACCAATAGATTTTGTAATGTTTTTTTTTCTTTCCATTTCAGCCAATATCCGAGTGGACTTCATCAAACGTGGTAGAATGGATGGCTGCGTTAAACCTCTATCCCTATGTGGACATGTTCAGGTGCAAAGACATAAAAGGCGCCGACCTGATCAATCTAGATCGGGAAAAGTTGATTGTGAGTATTAGCACCTGCTCTATAAAGCAGTGTTTCTTCAAATGTTTCAATTTCTTCCGATTGTCAATATCACATGGAAACCAATATCTTATTTATTATTTTGCACACTTTAATATAGGTTAGTTCAGGTAAAGATCAAGTAGTTCAGGTTAGCTTAAGTTGGTTTAGGTTAACTTAGGTTAGTTTAAATTAAGTCAGTTCAGGTTAGCCCAGGTTAGTTTAGGTCAGGGTCCCCCCGATTAAAATCAACAAATTTAAAACACTTGGCGTTTTTTATTAATTGAAAAATAGATGAAATCGTTAAAATAACTAAAATCCAACGTCTTTAAAGTAAACGCACGCCTGTTTGATAAAAGTGTTTATTGTTCGTCCGCACTGAACAATTTGTAAAAAATACTAATTTTCTTGTTTTCTCCACTCCCAATTTATTTGTAAGATTTAAGTGAACAGTCCACACGTAGAAAACTCTCTTTCTACGTGTGGACAGATGCGAAACAACTATGATTAAAACTATTCTGGGGTGACACATATCAAAATGATGTTCAAAATTAAATGTAAAATGTTTTTGTCAAAAAATCACCAATTTATGTTTTTTTTTAATATTTAATTAATTTTAAAACAGGGTTCGAAAAAAATCATGATTTTTTTCGAACCCTGGTTTAGTAGTTAAAATCTGGTCAGTTCAAGTTAGTTTAATCCAACTTAGTACACGTTAAGTTAGGTCAGTGAAGGTTAGCTCGGTTTTTTTATGTACAGGATGTTATGTCATAAACGCCACCCGCTTTAACTTTTGCGTTTTTCATCAAGTTGTAGCGTTTTTGCGAAAGATGTGAACGCCGCCTATTCCAAGTACATAGGGTGTCCCAGAAAAGTGTGACACACCAAACGGATATTTTTTTAAATGGGTCACCCTATGTATTTACATACCATTGGATAGAGCAGATTCAAAGGCTATTTCAAAAACGTATGGTTTGATAGTTTTATCTTTAATGGGTCGCATAAAAAAGCCAAACATTTTTTTTTTGGGTGGCGTTTATAGGTTTTTCAGATTTAAAGTTTTTACATTTTTTTGTTCTTTCCATTTAATTTGCTTTTAATCTCATCGCAAAAGAAAAAAAAACTAACCAACGATGTCAAAAGTAAACTTTTCGGTGTTCTGTACCGGATCTAACCTAAATGTTAAAGAATAGACACATAGGTACCCCACAGTAGGGTCCATATATGAATAATAATTATCACTACTGTAAGCAGTACTAATTTGTTTGGTAGTAGTTCATTTGGCGATTCAAGCCAGGCCATACGCCCTCAGGTGAAAGTATCCCGAAATGCCTTAAGGTAGTTGACCTTGATTTTTTTTAACATTGGATCCGAATTGCATAGTCATTGTTTATTTACAAATTGCTGCATTTATTTGGATATTTTCGCAAAAATCTCGATATTTTCAATAGGACTGACAAAAATATTTTTCAGTTACGCGGATCAGGTGGTTCCTAATTACGAGCTTGCTATGTACAGCTCATTAGACTTTATCGCATCTAACTTGACCTTTACTTGAGCCACTTGATCCTTTTGGACTCGTATTTGAATATTAAATACATTGGCTCTTCCTTCTTAAAGAACATATTCCTGCCGATCTTCCGAATATTGGCTATGAAAGTTGAAAGAATTTATTTTCTGCGAGGTATGTTAGTGATCGAAATTTTTAGCTTTTTCGCAGAAAACTCTAGTGTAAAATATGCAAAAAAAGCAATATTTACATTTTTGAAATTGAAAACTTATCTGCTTTCTATATTTCCAAAATATTGCTGCTGTTAAGAAGCAAACAAACAGAAACAACTACTTCGAGGGTTAATACCATTACCGGCATTGAATTACACTGTTTGTTTCATTGCTCATTTTTTAAAGCAAAAAAATATTGAAATTAATTAATAAAATAACAAAAAATCAATGCTTGAAAGCAAAAAAATATTAAGATTTTTGCAAAGAAAATAGAAACAGGGTTTTATTAACATATGCGAAAACACCACATGTAAATTTACAATTTGGAAATTTGAAAACTTATCTGCTTTCGGCATTTCCAAAACCTTGTAACTATACATAAAGGAGGACACAAATAGAAACAACTACTCCGAGGTATATTACCGCTATATATTGAATATTGGCTAGTTATGTCAAATTAATAATGACCTCTTGTATACCCCGGAAGGTTAATCTATTTACGGGAATACCGCTCACAAACTAAGGAATTTCGGTACTGACGTGTATGATAAATCAATGAATTATAAAAAAGTTATGTTAATATGGCATATTGTTTAGGTATATCATGGGTCAGAATCCATTAATTTGCACAGAAAACAGTAACCTTGGCCAAGTTAACGACATAACACAAACACGAATTAAGGTATTGGCATGAAATTTCGCCCATTGAATATATCACAGTGAGATGCCAACACTTTTCTTACTAATATATAATAGTAGAAGAGAGAGTAAAATTTTTTTTTAAATCTCCTGATCTGGCAACCCTGTCGTGTTTACTTAAATAGTGTATAAACCCTTTCCAGTTCATTATTAACCTTTACTTTTCTCATTTTCCAGGGCATGGGCATAAAAGATGAATTCCACCAGAAAGCTATATTGACCTGCATAGATGAATTGCTAAACAAGAACGAAGACAGTAAGTCTGATTTAGGGGAAACCGCTGAAGGCGCCCCCATCACCAATGGGTATCCCCATAACTTGATGCAGCGGAGTTTTAACTCCCTAGAGAGATGTGACAAATGTAACAAATATTTGCGCGGCTTGTTGCACCAAGGGTTCATATGTCAAGACTGCGGGGTGGTAGCGCATCGTTCTTGTGTTGCGACTGGTTTACCTTCTTGCAGTCGCAGGCCCCTAGAGGACGGAAGAACGCCGTTTTTTCAATTCAAGTCGTACTTTGGACAAGGATTGTGCGGGCAGTTTAGCTGCCTAAGTTCAGGGGCACCTTTGCTGTTAGTAAAATGCATAGCAGAGCTGGAAAAGAAGGCGCGACAAGACGAAACCTTAGAACTCTATAATCTGTATAGTGCCACTCCACCGGCTGATCAAGTTAACGCGCTTGTGAAAACAATCGATACTGAACTGAGCAACTTAGATTTAACTGGATTTAGCCCTGCTGCTATCGCGGGTATAATAAAAAAGTATTTACGGGAACTACCCGACCCCATAATTCCTGTCCAAATGTATGACAAGTTTTTGGAGGCCCAGAAGAAGAAAAACGACGAAGAGTGTATATCCGTTCTTAAACAGCTCGTCAACGAATTGCCCGAACACCATAAGTCGACGCTGCACTTTGTGATGGCCCATTTGTGTCGAATATGTCAGATGGAGTTCGCTAGGGGGAACAAAAATCCACCGACTGTTCTTATCCAAGTTATGTGCCACATCCTTTTGAGGCCTCCGTGGGATCGCATTATGTAAGTTTTTGACCTACCCGTTCAATTTATAATTACGTGTTTCCATGCACGTTAGTGTAGCGTCCGTTCAAGGGCATTGCTTAGCTTAAGTGAATCTGATAACACATTTATTTTTGATAAAATGTTGCTCGCTGAGCTGATAACGAGAATCTGCTTTAAATTAAACAGAAACTTTAATATCAGCCGGCAGACTTGACGGCAGTCGCGTTCTACAATCGACACATTGTTCTCTTTCCAAGTGTATTAAAATAATGTTCGCGCTTTAATGTTGCTATCATGACATCGTCGCCTAGTGTGCTTAAGGCCCTGGACAGGTAAATTTTACGTACGAAAACTAATTTATGACGTTATTAGATGATTGTTGGGCCACACCGCACATTCTGATAATAATAAATGCTATAGTTCATGCCAGCTGGCTCGCGACCAAACTCTTCTTGACAGTTTAAGAACCTAATTCATTTCGGTAAAATTAGTTTGAAAAATTATTCGGCCAGCTATATTCACTCGCATTAAAATCTGAAAATGTATCGGCATCTTCGAGCAGCCTTTTTACTCAAATAATTCATTAGTGGGTAAGTGTCGCTAACACGAGCAATCCAATTAACTTTATTTATCGCTTACTTATTAAATCTAACAAACACATTTTATAAATCTCCTAAAGTCCAGCAAGCGGTAGAGATTTCTCTTTCTTCGGAGGACAATTTTAGATGTTAGCAGAGGGGGAGAACAAAAAATAACCCCACAAGAGAGAAGCTCCGGAATGGGGATAGCAAGATCCTAATTCCCCAGCATAAAGGAATTGAATTGTTCCCTGAAATAATCTCTTCCAAACGCGAATTGTTCTGCTATACCTTAAAACCTCTATGGGCACTTGAGTGCAGAGATAATAAAGGAAAAAGCCAGCGGCCTGTTTTATATTTTATTTTTGGATGCTCTCGTAGCGATAAAAATCAACTCTATTGCTTCTCTCTGTTAAATGTTCACCGTTCGTTACTGCAATTTTAAAAGTTTGGTTATTGTACTACTCAGCATAAATATGTAGCTCTTGTAACGATCAGTATGTATCGCAACTGTTCCATTATCAATTATAGCAGATTAATATTGGTAAAGTTTAAGTAGATTATTACAATATAAGGCTTAAGCTTAAGCCGTTTTTATCTAAGGTATTTAAGAAAATTAATTACCCTTATGTTCATTATTTAAAATGCGGATCTGAACTATAAATCATTATTTAGAAGACTGGGTGCAGAACCCAATTTTCGGTGACCTCCATAATTAGTGAGAAATTTTAGTCCACTTGTACTTAAAATGTGTGACAGGTTATTAGATTCGTTATTGGACGTTTCGACTTCATGAAGACCATTAATATCAAGTTTACTAATTTTTTCTGTTGCGCTTAAAAACAGTAACCGATTAATCCTTTTAATACTTTCCAAATTTTAACGATATGGTGGGGGTTTTTTCAACAATATTCAGTTAGTTTAATTTTGAATACACGAACTAGTTAAAATGTACTTTTTCTTTAATCAGTTTTAAGTTCCGATTATTGACAATATGGCGAAGGAACTTTTATTCTTGTTACAAAAAGTTTTGCCAGCTCCACATTCTCGCCGAATACCGAGGCGAGGTAACGCGAGAAAAGCAACTACATTCTCAGTGTGCCTTGCCCTACTGTAGATCGCGTCTCGCCTCCTTTGACCGCGTACACCGACCGCATTATTTAAAATTTACCCGACAAATTTTAACCCGTTGAACTTAATTAATTATGAATGGGTCCCTGTACTGTCGCCATGGGATGCACCATCGTGATCTCTGAAACATGTGTAATTTCTACATGTCTGTTGAATTAGAAAAAGTTGTATTTTTGCAATACTCGTTTGGATAACGTTACCCAATTTTGAATAGTTTGCGAAATATGTGACAAAATTGCCAAAAAAATGAATCTCTTCAAGAAGTTGCTAAGAGAACGATATATCCCAGCTAGCATTTATAGTCCCAAAAACTTTGCTAAAGTAAAAATTACTGAAAATAAGTTGCAGTTTCATAAAATCTACTACAATTACTATTCTACTACTTTAAAGAAGTAATACATAAAAATAACTTTATTTGACGACTTAGAAGTCCCACAATTTTAAGGTCATATTTGAGGTAACACCTAAGTCATAACTTCTATTAAAATTTTATGCACGTTGTTGTTACTATATAAGAGGACTTTAAAGTAATACTTATTCTTAAAATAGTAAAATAAAATCTTATAAGGTAGGCGACTATTTAGCAGCATTCAATGGTTTCAGTTAGTATTAATTACTGGGAATGTTACTCTAAAGTAAAGCCTACTGTAGTTAAGAGGCAAGATGTTTGAAATTGTTACTTATTGACAAGTAAAGTATTTTTAGGGTTGTTTATGGAACTCTTAAAGTATTTTTTGCTGTGGAGGTCATGTTTGTGACTAGTAAGTCTAGTAACGCCTAACAAGTTTAGCGCTACTTTTAGTCTCACATAGTCATTTTACTATCTATAGACATACTTTTTATTAGAAAATATAGAGCAAAACTAACATTTTTGTAAAAAATTATTTACGTTTCACTAAATTTACATTATTTTGAAGGCGATTTGCTATTTTTCGATCTACCATAGCAGGTTAACCAGTAAACTTCGGTGCGTTTACATTATTCTGGGTTATTCTCAAAGTGGTCGCCGTTACAGAGCCGTCACTAGAAAGTCATACCCCATTTTACTAAATCGTGGTAATAAATCCGTTGCATGTGGTCGCCGGGACTGGTAACTACTACTTAGCAGTTCTAATTATGTGTCGCGATGTCCACACTGGAACTATAATTGCTAGTTAGGATTGAGAACTAGGCGAAATGGTTTTTGTTATAAATTAAAGGTGTTCATCATTGAAATTCCAATATATTTTCTTTTATTTCAGACAAGTGGTATACAACACGCAGGCTCACAACCGAATAATCGAGGTGCTGCTGCTCCATTACGATTGGGGAGAGGCGGTTCCAGAGTTCGCGTCAGCTCCGGCGATTCCGCCGAGAAAAGTATCGTCTGTCATGATGGGAAGGTCTCGTGAATCAGCGTCCTGCTCCTTACAGGAGGCCGAGTGGTACTGGGGGGACATCAAGAGGGAAGAGGTGAACGAGAAACTGAACGATACAGTCGATGGCACGTTCTTGGTGCGTGACGCGTCCAGTAAAGGTGGAGAGTACACTTTGACCTTAAGGAAAGGGGGTGCTAACAAGTTGATTAAAATTTGCCATAGAGATGGAAAGTACGGGTTTACGGAACCGTATATTTTTAATTCCGTGGTGGATCTGGTGAACCACTTCCGTAATGTTTCGCTTTCACAGTACAACACATCCCTGAATATTAAGCTTATGCATCCAGTGAGTAGGAAGAACCAAGAAGAAGAGTTGGCCAGAACTGAGAAGGTTGACAAATTGAAGATGAAATTAGAGCAAGTAAATAAGAACTATCTTGAAAAGAATTTGGAGTTCGAGCGTGTTTCCAAAGATTTTACCGAGACACTGCAGGACATCCAAAATAGACGGCTCTCTCTAAACGCTTTCCGAGAATTGGTAAAAGTATTTGAAGAACAAACTCAGATTCAAGAGAAATTTCACAGTGAGGCACAATTACATGAAATCAAAAGTTTAGAAATTAATGCGGGATTATTGAAACAAAGGCTCAATGTTATGAAAGATAGTTGCGAACAATTGGAGAAAAATCTGCAGACGAGAGAGGCTCACAGTAGAATGCGGGAGAGAGAATTGACTTCGCTTAAACCTGAACTCCTTAGTTTGGGTCGAGAGAGAGACAAATACATCAAATGGCTCCAGCAAAGGGGGTTTTCTCAGTCAAAGATCAACAAAATTATAAATAGGAACGAAAATGACGTTATAGCGGAAATAGAGACGGACGTAGATACAATGCCGCATAATGACGAAAGCACCTGGTTGTTTCCCGATTCATCTAGGGAGGACGCTGAAAGACTGTTATTAGGTAGACCTGATGGGACCTTCTTAATACGAAAATCAAAGAATAATCATAATTATGTTCTAGTAGTTGTATGTAATAACACCCCGAGTCATTGCATAATATACGAAACAAAGAAAGGTTTCGGTTTTACGGAACCTTATAACATTTACCCCACTCTAAAAGACTTAGTACTACACTACGCCACCAATTCTCTGGAGATGCATAACGACTTCCTTAAAACCGAGCTGAAACACCCTCTTGGTTCTCTCAGTACTACGTTCAATCGCGAAGGTATTTACTACTAAGTTGCAGATTCTTTTGTGATACACGCTGTGCTGACTATCAATTTTGTGATGAAATTTTCAAAAAATTTCTTATGAATGAATGGAAAAAACACTTTATCTTCAAATTATATTTACACTCGAGGGCGTTGTTATGTCCGGATTAAATCGCCATGATTTAAATTGACTGTGATAGTGAAAACTAAAGATAGGTGAACGTTGGTATGCAAGAAGAATGATGGAGAGAAATCAAGTGTTTACTGGACTATTGGGGAAAGGTTCTTTTGATGGAGTATGTTCTCCCCGTGGACAATTTTCGAAATGATCTGTTTTAAAGTATTTTGTAACTTTAAAAAACATATATAATGTATGTGCTTTAAAACATTCTAGATAAGGTATTTGTGATCTGTGTCTTTTTGTCATAACTGTGCAATGTTTCTCTTTTAAAATAATTATTATTTTTTACGCCAAAAAGGGTAGTCATACATTTTTTTACATATTAATGAATATACAGCTATATAAAAAGGCGTAACCTTTCTTTCTTTTCTTGATGCCGTGTTTGTTTGAAGAGTAAAATAATCAAGAATAAAAAAAAAGAGAGTAAATGACATAATTTCACTAAGAGATAATTATGACAACCTTCTGCTTCCTAAATTGGATGCAGGCTAGCCACAATTCGGCACCATTCCAGGAAACTGAAAGGAAGTGTTTCGCGGCAGTGCACCAGACATAATTGCCATTTTATTATTTTTTTTATAATATTGAATTGAAGTTTTTTTTGTATATAATTCGAGATTAAAACAGATATTGCTGTATGGTAAAGTATGTATGTTAATTCGTTCTGGAACTTTGTAGAGAAAGATATATATGTAATTTTCCAGTATTATAATTTCAATTTGGAAATGCGGCGACGCCTAAAGACTCGTCGCCGCACACTCCGGTGATTTAATGGCTGTAAAGCCTAAAAAATTTCGTAGTTAAGCATACAATTTTTATTGCAAATATAAAAATAGCTGTGCTTCCTTAATTTTAGTTGTGACCATTTTTTTACTATTTATATTAATTATCAATTGTTACTCCGGCTTTTTCAAATGATTTTATACTTTTGTTACTGCATTTTTAGTAGCTCTGCAGTGCAGGGCTTTATCTAGAATGTATTTTTCTTATTTTGCTAACAGCTCTAATGTTTCAGTGAGATAGTAAACAGTTTTACTTTGGGCAGCCGACTGAACTGGCCACGTCTTGAATTTAAAAAAAATGAGCTTATTTTTTCGCTATAAGAATAACTGTAATAACTGTACTTAAATGGTACCTTTATAAATGTTAATATATACAAGAAATAAATGTCACAGATTAGATATTTCCGTGCTATTTGTTGTCAGTTTGGAGGAAATTGATAAATATTAGATGGAAGCAAGTTTTTGAAGTTGCTGTGTAACGAGAAATCAACAAAGTGTATATGTTACTACGTTGAACTATCCGTCTCACTAGAATTATCTTCATCAGAACCTCATAATCAGGTTTATATTCCATGTATCTTTCTAGCGAAACTGTCGAGGAACAAGATCATTACTGTACCATTCTGGATATTGCATGTTGGCTCTAATGTTTTGATATTTATATAACTGTTTTTATTTCACATGAAATTCGTAAATAAACCATTGAATGATGTACTTTATGCTTTTTATTTGCTTGCCTACCCAACCCAAGTAGAAAAGTGTCGTCTTTAATTTAAGGACTATATAACCGCATTCTAAATAAAATAAGAAAATCGCGAAAAAAAAACTAAAATATTCGAATAGTAGTTTTGCGTCTTTGGTGATATTTCGAAGAGAATAAGCGCCTTTAGCACGTGGTTTTAACTATGCGATAGAGGAGAATCGAATGTAGTTTGCCACCAGAATGACGTCACGTTTTGGGCATATAGAGACGTCAATTGACTTCATTCAAACTTGATTATTTAGTTCGCAAAAAGCTATCGTCATTTTCATGTCATTTTATATATTGCGGATATTTTACTTCAAATTGCTTTAAAACGAAGTAATTTTTTGGATAAAAATTAATGTAGGTTTATTTAAAAAGGTTCATTTGTAAGACTTGGAAGGTCTTCAGAGCCAAATAAATAACGTAATTTTTCTTTAAAAATTCACATCATTTAAACGTCAGGGGGTAACTTGATCTTCGATTCAATCAAATTGCTCATTTGACGTTTTTAGTGCCCAAAATGTGTCGTCATTATGGCGACACGTTTCTACTTGGTTAAGAGGCGCTTTTATAAGCCTCTAGAAGTTTTAATGAACACACTAGCACGAGGCCCGAAAGTAGTAATTAACTAATTATGAAGACAAAATGAAAGAAAACCCTGCGCGAAACAGAAGCCTTGATTACCACAGAGCCAAAGGCAGGACAAAAGAGCCTCTGAAAATACGGTGTAGGACTGCTCGCTTGTTAAGGGTAAAACCGAATTTCTTATTAAGTTCCCGACGTTCCCGAAGGATCTTCCTGCCTACCAATTTAAAAATTCAGCACCAAGCGAAATTGATGTATCGCAGGGAGCGTAAATATATGTTTTTTGCACAGCAATTTTCAAAAAAAGATAGGTACAAGTGGGCTGAAAGTCTGGCGCAAGAAAAGCACCAATAATTGTTCCAACTTTAACAAGGACCCTCGCATATTACAGCTTATGTCAGATTCGAGGGGAATGCTACCGCTCTAAGGATGAAATAGACTTTTAGCCTCTGGATGGATTTGAGAGGAAAATGTAACGTTAAATCGGCTTAACATTGGGTAAATACCACTTGTGTTTTATTCTGGCTGTCAGCCTAACACTGCTTGAGAGGTTTACTTTAAAAGAGCATTAGAATTTCAATGCTTTTTTTTTGTTTTCTGAAATGGCCTAATAGAAACATTTTAAGAAGGAAAGTTAGATAGGACAGTGTGTAATTGCACCTACGGATAGCGTAATAACTCATTAAATCCCTAGATAAGTGGGTCTAATTAGTTATGGATCTAAGACTGTATAAAGCTAGATAAAAATTTTTATGAGTATCCGAAAAACGAAACTTTGAACAATCGTCGTTTTTTAAGATACAAGCTGTGTGATAAGTAGTCACGCATCTATTTGAATATAAAAAACTGCTCTTTAACTAAGAAAAGTGATCGCATGGCTGACAAACCTAGCACTTGAAAAGGGTAAACGATTGTTGGTAGAGGATTTACACGAAAACAAAAGAAAAATGCACTTTTATTGAACCTCCTAAACCAAAGCATATGCTGCGTAATTAGCGACACCGCATCTGTTTTTCTGCCGTTTCAGCCTCATGTATCCATGCTCTCCCCAGTGTTTTCCCCACCAGTTTTTTAATATCCAGGCGTCTTTCGTATATCCAACAAGGAGCATGGCGTGGTTTACGCTAAACGAGGTACACCCGGCATCGTCATAAATCCCTTTACTAAAAATATTTTTAATTAATAAACTAGTCTTAGGTAAATTCTTATTTGGTTAAGATTTATTCCCCTAATTAAGTCATGTTCTTTAATATCACTAGCAGATAGGTCGGTTTATGCAGGCTTAAACGGGTTTTTAAATCGCCGTAAAATAATTTTAATGCCCTTTATTGTTATTTATGGCCATTTTAATGCCGGCGAAATATTTATTTTGGCCATTAATAGCCCATAATCTGCACGTAAAACATCTACATGCAAGTTCCAACTCAATGTTGTTAACAGGTCACTCAAACAGCATCCAATTAACAAGTTTTAAATAAATATAATGGATACTTACTGGTAAAATTGAAACGTGTGAGGGGCTGCGTTTATCGACACCGCTATCGGTCCTATATTGGCAACAGCGATCTCCAAAGCTCTCTCATCTCTTGCAGGCAGTACCGCCCAAGAAGTGACGTTTACAATTGCCATGTGTTTGTTGAATCGACACTTTCCTTGCTAAAAAAAGTAAATTTACATTTTCGCATTTGCCTACTTTTGCAGAATTGGTTATACAAAACTCACTGCAAGTTTTGCTTTTCATTACAGGAGTGCGTAATTGTCACAAAAAAGTTTTTATGATCGCACTTTTCTTCCAGAATTAGAAAAAGCAACGTAGCTTAAAGGCACTAGCGCAAATCAGTGACAAAGTTAATAGGAGTGTTTTTAAATTTGAATTTTCGGTAACAGATCTATAAAGGTCCATCAATGAAATTTGCAATTTTATCGAGTTATATGAATGTCAAAACTTTAAATTTAGGTTGAAAAAATAAAAGACTTTTATGAAACTTTTACCCCTTCTGTAAATGTTTTATAAAGGTCCGTCATTGAAGTTTGTAATTTTGTAGACTTATATGAATAAAGTATTGTGACGATTTTCACGTGGGTTAAAACACAGTTTTGTACTTGTACAATAAACACAATTTATTCACACTTTACAACTCCAACAAATCGTTAACTAAGTTGCTTTACTAAAGCTTACACTCTTATATTCTTCTACTACAACCCCTAGTACTTAAAACTTCCACTCGTCCCAGTCCTTATATACGGATAGTAGGCCTTCTCGAAAACCTCCGAAATCCCTAGCCGCGCATCGACTCAAGCATCGAGTGTTCCGGATGTTACGCTGTTTCGAGGTTGTACGCCAACCCTTACTATGGAGCGCAGTAGGCCGGGAATTGCAGCTTTGTCATGCACTACTATACGGCCTGTGCCCTCCGCATAGTAGTCTGCAACACTGCCCCCCCCTCCTTAAATCTGATCGTCCCAATCTGCTTCATCACGTCCTTGGTACCGCTTCAATCTAACGAGGTGAACAACTTTCATCTTGCTTTTAGCGCGGCGTTGGACCCTGTAGCCGACGTCATTGATCCTTTTTACCACATTGTAGGGTCCTTCCCAAATCGGTGTTAATTTCGGCGACTTCCCTTTCTTTCTCTGTGGGTTAAAGAGCCAAACTTCGTCATCTTTCTGGAACCTGCTCCAATTCGCCTTAAGGTCATAGCGGGTCTTCATTCTACTGCCAACCAAGTCCAGATTTTCCCTGACGAGTTCATGTATGTCAAGTAATCTTTCTTCTCAAGTTGTCGACCAAATAGGACTTTTGATGGTGTTTGTCCTGTCGAGTTGTAGACTGCTGATCTGTACGCCATCAAGAGAAGCGGTATCTGCTGATCCCAATCCTCCTGATGTTCATGGACAACCTTGGAAAGATGTTCTATTGTCCTATTAAATCTCTCAACCATACCATCTGATTGGGGATGCAGTGGTGTCGTTCTGGTTTTCCTGATATCCAACAGTTCACAGAGCCTCTGGAAAAGCTTGGACTCAAAGTTACTCCCTGGTCACCGTGTAACTCCAATGGTATGCCAAATCTGCTGAAGACATTCTCGATGAGTACATTCGCCACTGTGCTGGCTTCTTGATTAGGGATAGCAAACACTTCAGGCCACTTGCTGAAGTAGTCCATAACAACTAGAATGTACTTATTGCCTCTGGTCGTTTCAGGAAAAGGTCCGGCAACATCTATGGCCCCACCGTTCGAATGGCAGTCCTACTGCTTCATAGGCCCTCTGGATCTTGTTTGTGGTCCTTGACTTGCTGCACATGTGGAACACTGCCGGCGCCATGATTTAACGTCTTGGCACTAGTTGACCCAGTAGAATTGTTGTCGAATTTTGTCCAACGTTTTGTTGACTCTCAAATGAGCGCCGGATTTCCCAGTATGCACTTCTTCTAGTACGTGAGTGACTTTTCTGGGAACGACTAGCTGCATTTTAATCTCAATCCCATCGGCGCTCTCCCAGGCTCTCTTCAATCACAAGCGAATCCCACTGAGCCCATAGTGCTTTAGATGACAGGCTTTGATTTGAAATTTCTTAACATGTTGGTCTTGGCTCGCCCTGTTCTTTTCGTAGCAGCAATGAACCTATGTTACTGTGGTACAGGTGATCTTTCCTAATTTGTCTGGAACTCCATTGGTCGTCTGCTCTTAGCTGAACCGTTCTGATTGACACAATTCCTTCAAGTTGTTCCATTTTTTTACAATGTCTATGGGGCATGGTCTTCTTGACAGGGCATATGCGTTATTATGCAGTTTTCCAGCTAGATGTTTGATATTGAAATGACACTGGTGTAGCTTTTCGAGCCATCTCGCGACCTGTCCCTCTGGTTGTTTCATTTCCAGGAGCTATTTGAGTGCTGCATGGTCAGTTCTTATTAAGAATTTCTGTCGGTACAAGTATTTGTGGAAGTGGTCGACGGATTTGCTTATAGCAAGCAGTTCTTTTCTCGTGACACAATAGTTTCGTTCTGGTTTGGTAAGTTTCCTACTGAAATATTCTAGGACGCGCTTTTCTCCATCTTGTACTTGGGATAGCACAGCTCCAATACCAACATTACTCGCATTTGTGTCCAAAATAAACTTGTGGTCGTGGATAGCTAAGAATAGGGCTGGAGCAAAGAGATGCTTTTAGCCTCCTGAAAGCTTGATCACATTTAACATTCCAACAATAGGGTGTTTTCTCTTCGGTAAGATGATGTAAGTCATTCTACAAATGAATGTAAGTACCTCTACAAATCGCCTGTAATAGGTGGCGTGTCCTAGAAAACTTCTCAGCTCGTGCTTATCCCGAAGTACTGGCCATTCTCTGATTGCTTGAAGTTTCTTCTTGTCCGTCTGAATGTCCTCAGTCGATACCACGTGCCCCAGGAATTCAACCTGTTTTCGGAAGAACAAACATTTCTTGGCATTCAATCGGAGATTGGCACCACCGATTCTGGCAAAAACCTCCCGCAAATTGTTAACATGTCCTTCAAAAGTTCTCCCAATGACCATGATATCGTCGAGATAAACCAGACAAGTCTTCCAGTTGAGGCCCCGAAGCACAATCTCCATGTCTTTCAAATGTGACGGGAGCGTTACAAAGTCCAAATGGCATCACATTAAATTGATACAAGCCACCTCCAGTAGAAAACGCGGTCTTCTCCTCGTCCTGCTCCTCAATGCCTACTTGCCAGTACCCATTTTTCAGATTCAAGGTGGAAAACTAACACGATCCTGATAAGGTTATTAATGTGTCGTCGATTTGCGGACGTGGATAACTATACTTCTTAGTGACATCATTCAGTTTTCGGTAGTCCACACAGAATCTGGTTGACCCATGCTTCTTGGTGACCAGAACAACAGGTGACGACCAAGAGCTACGTGATTCCTCTATAACTCCGTCGTTAAGCATCTTAGAGACCAATGTCTGAACTTCCTGTTGTTTAGCTACAGTCTACTACTAACCTGGGTGGTTGTCGAATTGGTTGGGCATTGCCGGTGTTGATTCTGTGTTTTGCAATGTCCGTTTTTCTTGCATTATTCGGCGCTTCAAATATTTCGGCATGGTTCATTATCAGTTGTCGAGCCTTTTGTAGTTGTGGTGGTGACAGATGCTCCCAGGTTTTGTCAAGTTCATTTAAAAGATTGTTGGCCTCTGCTTTGCCTTGATGTTCTGCTAATTCACATTTGCTCACCCTTACGACAGGCTCATACAAGGCAAAAACCTCTCCTTTGTTAATCTTAACGACGCCTGGAAAGATGTTGGCTACCCTTATCGGGACTTCTTTTGAATTCACAAGTAATCTTCCAACGAGACATTTTCCTAGTTGATCTGGATTTCGCACAAATCCAACACAGCTCCCAGAATTTCTCTCCAACTCTCCAATAATAATTTCCTCCGAATTGCCGTGTATTCTTACCGTCTGAGTTGCCAGCACTTTAATGGGTGATGGTTGTTCAACATGATAAATTCCTCACTTCCAAACCTCAGAATATTTAGCTCGTGATCGAAGGAAAAACCATGTCGGCGAATGAGGTCCATTCCCAAAATGAATTCGTCCTCGATATCTGTTACCAGCACTGTGTGATGTAACCTAATTCTTCCCAGGCAAAGTTCGACATTAATTTCGCCTAAAACATTAGCTGAGGCTTCAGTAACAGTGCGCAAAACAATTCTTCTTTGTAGGGACTGAATCTTGCTTCTTTCCACGAGGTTTCACCGGATCAAGGATACCGCCACTCCGGTGTCCAGAGTAAAGGTAATGTTCTTGCCATCCACCTTCCCATCCACATTGAGGCTTCTGATTGATTTACCAATGGTCTTGATGGAGACAATTCTGGGGGCTCCATCCTCCTGATTCAACATTCGCCCCGTAATGTTCACTAATTGAAGTTTCCCTTGGTTTCTTCTTGATTGTGCGTCCCTGGATGGGGAACGGGACGGTAATTTTACTCGGCAATCGCGTTTAAAATGTCCACTCGACTCCGATGCTCGGGTGAGATTTGTCATTTTCTGATCCGCTTGTTTTCTGTACTGATTGTCCCATTTGACAGAACATTGATTTAATTTCATTTTTTAATGACTCGAGAATTGAATCTGCAACGCTGTTTGTAGAAGGTGCTCCTTCGTCTTCAATCGATACGGCCCTGACCTTTGGTTTTAAATCACTACATGCAGCCTCAACCTCTAGTGCCCGAACAAGCACTTCGCGGCTGTTGCTACCCTTAAACATCTTGAGCATCTTCTTCACCTTCGGATCTCTAATCCCTTCCAATTTTGTGGACACAAATTCTTCTTGGACATCCTCGGGAAGTGTTGAATAGGCCAGATGAACAAGGCGTCGAATTTCAGATTCAAATTCTTGCAAGTTCTAACCGGGTTTTTGTTGTCGTGTCTTAATTTGCGTTTGGTAAAGTCCTCTTCTATGCTGGTCTCCATAACGACGCTCTAGAGCAGCTACTTGCGGGGCAGGTCTGCAACAGTTGCAAGGCAGGTCCTCGCAATGCCACTACTAATGCAACGGCCATCTCCACGTTACTCCAACCGTTGGCCCTTGCCGCGGCTTCAAATTGAACCAGCCCATGAAGTTTCGCCGTCATACGTGGGAGATTTAGTGATTGCAGAACTGGTTCTTCCGCTACTACTATCCAGTTTCCTCTCTAACTCACGTATCTTAATCCGGACATCGTTCTGCACTTTATTTACATCGTCCCGAACTTCCCTCAGCTGATTCTGAACGTGTTTTACAACTTTATCTACATCTCGAACGTCACTTAACTCCTTTTGAACTAAACCTTGAATGTTTTTGAGACTCGGCGACAGACGGTTGAATTTCAGTTTTGGTCGCAGCAAGAACTTCCAATACTTCTAGGCTACGCCTTTCTTGTTCTTGTTTGTCCTCTTTAAGCGTTGCCATAATAGCGGCGAGTTGTTCCTCCATGATTGCAGTCTGACTGCTCGTTACCGGTATACACTTACACAAATTACATTAACTTATATGTTCCATAATATATAACATAATATTATGGAACATTTACCGGGGGGGGGGGGGGGGGGGGTGAATTTACTCCCTACAAGGGGAGTAAAAGTTCCATAAGAGTACCTCATTTTTTTCAACTTAAATCTAAAATTTTTATTCTAGATATGTTTTTCATAATATCATGTTTTTATACTCATATCATCCATGAAACCACATTTTTCGGTGAAGGACCTTTATGGAACTTTTACCCAATTTTCTTCCAGAATTCTTTACAAACTCGCTAAGCCGATGTTTGATTAGTCTTCAAAGTCACTATAAATGATGATTAAATTACTTTCTTCGCTTGCAGAGTCACAATAGTTATTTTCCTAACTAGTGCGGAAAGTGATACTTACCCGCACGCTGTCTGCCGATGCCCGAACGACGCGAAGCGGAGTTCGGGCAGCTGACGAGTGCGGGAAAGACACTTTCCGCACGAGTTAGGAACAATATTTTTTCTACGAACCCAAGTAAAGAAACAGATCAGCCTTATGATAGAACGTTATCTTTGTGAACAGTATGACAGCTGAATTAATCATCAATCAATTGGTTGTTATGACAAAAACTTGGTGTGATTGTTAGCGTGACTTAATGTTTCAGGCATGAACTGGTGACATTGGAATGAAAAGTACGTATATTATAGGTATATTTTGTATCAAAAATCAATAAAGGCAAGCATAATAGTTCCTTAAAACAGATAAAAATGTTTGGCACGGCTGTAAGGCAGACGCACCTATCTAGATAGACCGACTATAAAGTCTAAATTATATTATAAATCAATCATTCTATTTCCCACACGGCACGGCGTGCGTGAAAGTAAAGCTTTCGAAAACAAAATGCGTGCGGGAAAGTGACATAATAAGCACGCTCGTAGAAAAAAAGCATTTTCCTAAAGAAAATGTCCGTCATAAATTATTTTCAAAGTGTTTATAGGCCTTCATTTACAATTACTTACCTACAGCCCACACTTTCTCTTAAAGTCACTAGCAACTCACTTACAGAGTCGCTAGAAGAGTTTTTTAAAGAAATTTTATCCAGAATTCTTTTCAAAGTTCCTAGACGCCGACTTTTTGAAAATCTCTTTTTCTGCGGATCAACAAAGAGGTCAATAAGGAGCAATTTGTCGAAAAAAAGGGAGGTCAGTGATGATCCTGATAAAGACAAATGAGCCCATTATCGGCATTTTCTGATGATGAAGGCAAAGAAGAAGAGGATTTGTACAACTCGTTAGACGACTGTTGTAATACCGAGTGTCAGTGAGGATGTTAACGGTGATAAAAGCGGCTGTCATGATAGAGGAAAAAGAGGAAGCTAATAATAGTATATTATACAACAAGCATTTAATGAGAATAACGCTCATTAAATGCGCGTTGAATACTATACTTTATCCATGACCAAGATTCTGGGTTTTCTCAAATATGATAGGTTATAGGTGCCACAAAGATAATTTACAATTTTAAAACCACGACCACGACTGGTTTCACTATTCAATGGCGCGACATTTGATGCGTCTTGTCGATAGATGACGGTCTAGTCACCCGCGCATGTCACCGCATGTTCATTACAATGCTACGAGGGTGGACGGTAAATTACTTCATTTTATGGCCTATTTTAAGTATTTTTCAGTGAAAAGTACATATTTTAGTGAAAAAGAGACACTGTAACCTACATTTGCCTCAATACATCCTAATAGAAGGATAATTATTTGAATGAACCAGTGGTAACTACCGATTTCATGTTTAGGGCAGTTTACTTTTTGAGTTGTCAGTTGCCTACGACATGTTTCGTCTCCATGACAACTCATTATTCACTTGTGAATAATGTTCATTATTCACAAGTGAATAATGATTATCGTTAGTCTTGAGAATGTACAAGAATAATGTGATTATTATAGTATGGTCGTGGATAAAGTCAATGAAGCCCTTTTTTTGCCGATTGGTTTGGGCTATACAATGTTGATCTTAACAAAGATAAATTTTCTGATGATGAAGGCGAAGAATCTTTGTATGATTCGTTAGATCATGTTGAGTCAGAGAACAGAAAGGAGGTTGAAATGTCAAACATTAATAAGAAAAAGTTATTTCTACTAAATGATTTGGGGAAACTAAAAGGTCAATCTATGAAATGAACACGTTGTCAATCTTTCAAAATCTACCATATTACCGGCATTTTTTGAAAAGAAGGCTGCGTATGACTCTATAGAAAATGAAAGCTGCAGTATCGAGTGTGTCAGTAATTGTATTCTGGAGAAGATCCGCAAATAAAGTCACTTATTACGGGTTCGGGTGATTAATCGACACTAAGGCCAAGACGTGAAAGTCATGGTAACATGCAGAGATAAGACTCCCTAGAACTTCGTATAACAAAGATCAATAAACACAGAAGGTCCATAAATTTTCGTCTAGACTTATTGATAGTCAGAAATTATCCAATAAACTACTTATTGATTGTATCGAATGGTTGAGAATTAACAGATGTTTGCTAATTATCAGTTAGTATAACCCTATTGATCATACTTTTCCATTCATCGTCATTACTATAATTATTACATTATACAAAAATAATATTACCTTACTTAGAGGTTTCAAGTTCATCTAAAGGAACGACGAAAAGAAAAACAACCAAAGACGTTCAAAATTATTTAAAGTGAGGAGTGACTAAACATCATCTTAAGGACTAATATGAAGAACCCTTATAGCCTAGACACAGCTAGTTTGACTTGACTCGTCCATTAAGGAGTCTTAAGCCGACTTCGCAACATTTACTAACTTGATCTAAACTCAACAACTATCTACTCATTTTCAACTGACTTTTTCCAACCACTCTCCACATATTTACCGATTTTTTTTCCAGTTACCGTCAAATTTTTGCCAGCCTCCAACTGATCTCGTGATATAAGTATAGTAACTCCGTTATTTTCCAAGACCCATGACGTTTGTATTCGTTTTCAACTAACTTTTTCTAACTAAGACGATGGTCTATTTAGATCATTGCAGTCTGCAATCGTTGTCGAGTTTTTTTATTTATTTTAATTCCCATGCAAATTAAGCCCGGCGAGCTCGTACAATAGACTGTCTACAAAAAGAAGAAAAAATTGCCTTTAAGGCCCAAAATCAAATTATTACACAGAGCTTTTCACTCTAGTGCCGTAATTTCACTTCATACAGCAAAATAACTATTTTACGTGTCAAAATTGAACACCACATATAGGAACAGTACATATCGAAGTTGGTAAACAGCCTATCAATTTACGCAGAAATTTGAACTCGATATCAAAACCGAAACTTTCATTGTCTAACTACCATTGACAACAAGATGAAGTTTAAATTACAACAGGCATCGGAGGTTATCGGTTGAAGGGCACGCTCGTATTTGGAGTCTGTACACGTAATGGGCTCTGATGTATTCGTGTTAAACCGATAATTGTATGAACTTTCTCTATGGAACTTGGCGAGACTAAATTTGAGTCTGGAATAAAGTTTCTATCTATTCTCTGCCAACAATGCAAAAGGATCAGGAATAAAGGGCCAATAAAATATACCGCTAGACACAGACGAGAGTTAAGCCGATTTGGCTACATCTAAAACCCCAGAAAGCTGCTCTAAAGGGTTTCAGACAAAAAGTTCGTCGTTTGTAACGGAATATATATAAAGGAATAATTCGTTGTATACTGTATACATGTTTTAAGAAATTGAGAAAATCCACTTACCGCGGATATATAAGGATAGTCGCTGTAAGCCATAAGTCCCCCGGCTTTGTCCAAATAATGCAAAGTATTTCTTAATGATCCTCCAGAGCACCCGTAATTACCAGACGTAACACTGCAATCGACCAATTGTTGGGCACTAAATAAAATGTCTTATTGCCGCTTTTAAAGGAAAAAAAACTTGAAAAGTACCAAACCTCAAAGGCACCAACTTCTTCGTCTGTTTAAATATCTGACCCTGGAGTACTCCTGCTATACTAAAAGCGTAACAAGAACCGCAGTCTTTTTGATTATACGTTGGAGTCACAAAACCTTTGTCAATCCAATTAACTTCTTCTGGAATATGATGGTATTGGTGGTAGAAGTCACCCACTATATCTGAGTCGACTTTTCTATGCCTGCTCTTGGTCAGTTTCACCATTTTCTGCAGGTAAGTCTGATGCGTCTGAAAAATGAAAACTGCATGAATGTTAGTGCTAAACATTCAGTTGTTGGTTGGTTTAAAGCATATTATTTCTTTTTTACGACTGCCTTGAAAATTTACAAAAATGCAATACTAACTATCATTTTTGTAAAGATTTGCACATTGCACATATAGTTTATAATACGAATTATAAATTGTGAAGGAAAATCGCAGTCGTAGAAAAGAAATTGTGTGCAATACGTGCAAAAATCTATTTTCGACACTAGTTGCACAATATACTATTGATTTTACTGTTTAATTTAGCCCTCTTCTATTAATGATGTATGTATACCTATATCATACTCTTATATTAATTATAGCAGGTGAGAGGCGTTGCGGTTAATAATCCTTAAAAAAGCATTAGTGTCTCTTAAATTAGATTATTGATAAAAGAGTCGATAAAAGTCTAAAAATATCCGACAAACAAAGAACCTCGAGTATGTAATATGGAAGTGGTCATATCTCTATAACAACCGGTTACAGACAGACGGAGACATGCATTGTAACCAGTAATAATACTGACTAGTATGGGTACGCATCGTAAGTAAATTTTTCCTGTGACTTGAATGACAGATTTAACAAGTTCAGGCAAAAACTACGTTTTGCTTGCTTGCAATCCGTTCATATTCGGAAATGGCTAGTGATGAAAATTTACCGAAATGCAATTTTGAGGAGATTAATAGAGCACGAAATGATCCCAACATATTGGTTATCGACGTGAGAGAAATGACAGAGTTGCAGGAAGTGGGTCATATACCTGGAGCCATCAACATACCACGTAAGATTTCCTGTTATTTATAAAAAATATTAGCTAAATAAAAATGAAACTTGTATACTTGGTAAAAAAGTTCTTCGCTGAAAAGTGTTTCAATGGAGTAAGACATTATAAAAGAATTTTCCATTGATCTTTCATTCACTCTCTTCACCCTTTTCCCGTCGAAGACACTCCGGGAAAGGTGTGGAACATGCTTCTCTATTTCTCTCTTCTTCTTCCTTTTCTCTAAAAATGTTTGTTTTCTGTTTTTAACTAAATGGAAGCCGATAAGAGTTCTCACACAAATTTGTGAATAAACATTTTTCTTATACCAATTTTTGTCTGTCACTTTTGCAATTATTTTCTGGTTTAAATATCCAACGACCCGATCTCCAATTTATCGACGAGCCAAAGAGTAGGTACTGATGAGGGGCAGACTTCGAAACCGCTATGCAGATGGTTGATCGAAAAATTTGTCACCACCACGTGCAAATCAGAAACAGCAAATTTTATTCGATATACCGTTTCCTTCATTATTCGACCCAACATTCTCATTACTTCCTACTGAAATTTATTTTTTCCATTGCTGTGCGACCTTTTTTTCGTTTGTATCCATTTTCAATTTGTTGTTGGTTTCATTTCTAAAGATTCTGTTTTTTTTTAAAGAGTAGGTGGTCACCAATTTGTCGATCAACGCATCTGCATACTAGCTTCGGGCTCTATCAGTACAGCTTTGGCTGATCGAAAAATTGGAAATCGTGAGTAGGGGGCTTAAAGCCAACAATCTACGGAAGAGCGGTGAGATGTTGTACAGAGCAGGAGCAGGTGACCTCCACCAGCGTATTAGATCCAATACTGCATGGCAGATGACTCTCAGTTCGAGAAGCAGCCCATATTGCTCTGTACCTCGCTGGTTATCGGAACCAGAAAATAGTGAAACGAGTGTAGGTGGTCACCAATTTGTCGATCAACTCATCTGCATACTAGTTTCGGGGTCTGCCCCTCATCAGTACAGCTTTGGCTGGTCGACAAATTGGAGACCGTCAGTTCGCGGCTTAAAGCCAAAAATCTACGGAAGAGCGGTGAGATGTTCTACAGAGCAGGAGGAGAAGGCGACATCCACCAGTGTATTAGATCTAATACTGCATGGCAGATGGCTCTCAGTTCGAGAAGCAGGCCATACTGCTCTGTAACTCGCAGGTTATCGAAACAAGAACGAAGTGTAAAGAGTAGGTGGTCACCAATTTGTCGATCAACCCATCTGCATACTAGTTTCGGGGTACCCCTCATCAGTACAGCTTTGGCTTATCGATAAATTGGAGACCGTGAGTTCGCGGCTTAAAGCCAAAAATCTACGGAAGAGCGGTGAGATATTGTACAGAGCAGGAGGAGAAGGCGACATCCACCAGTGTATTAGATCTAATACTGCATGGCAGATGGCTCTCGGTGCGAGACGCAGGCCATACTGCTCTGTAACTCGCAGGTTATCGAAACAAGAACGAAGTGTAAAGAGTAGGTGGTCACCAATTTGTCGATCAACCCATTTGCATACTAGTTTCGGGGTCTACCCCTCATCAGTACAGCTTTGGTTTATCGATAAATTGGAGACCGTGAGTTCGCGGCTTAAAGCCAAAAATCTACGAAAGAGCGGTGAGATGTTGTACAGAGCAGGAGCAGATGACATCCACCATCGTATTAGATCTAATACTGCATGGCAGATGGCTCTCATATCGAGAAGCAGGCCATATTGCTCTGTAACTCGCAGGTTATCGAAACAAGAACGAAGTGTAAAGAGTAGGTGGTCACCAATTTGTCGATCAACCCATCTGCATACTAGTTTCAGGGTCTACCCCTCATCAGTACAGCTGTGGCTGATCGACAAATTGCAGACCGTGAGTTGGCGGCTTAAAGCCAAAAATCTACGGAAGAGCGGTGATATGTTGTACAAAGCAGGAGCTAAAGTTAAGCCTCAAAATGACACTTTTTCACTTCATCATGTGGATTTTTCAAGAAATGAACATCAATCATCAATGTCAAAAGTTATTTTCAGCTTACAAACAATTTAAAACAAATCATAAAAGTAAGATTATAATTCACTTCCTACGTCGACAAACTGTTTTTTTTTGTGACTTTTTAAGCCTGACCAAAATTTTTCTATAAATTTTAGTGAACATGGTGCCTGAAGCTTTAGGCCCAGATCTATCAAATGAAGAGTTTAAGATGAGATATTGCGTGGAAAAACCCGCTAAAACTCACCCCCTAATATTTACGTGCAGATCTGGTCGAAGAAGCGAGATCGCTCAGAAGCAGGCCTTGACTTTAGGATACACCCAGTAAGTATATCGTAATATTATCGTAACAGTAATTTCATGAAATTTAATCCGTTTAGAGTTAAAAACTATAAGGGAGGCTGGCTAGACTGGGAACAACAAACCACCACCGGAAATCATACTTACCAAATCAGCTAAGTTGTTGTCTTTGAGGTAGTACGAGTGCAGTCCTTTGGAGGCCTCCTCGTTATGTTTTCGAATTTTGTCAAGGTTCGAAAGCCACGCCTCTTTCCTAAATGGGTCGTGGTGATCATTGTAGGTCTTGTTGAATTTTGTCTGAAATAAAAAAAAGTTCATATTTTACTCAATGAGATTCAATTCTTGACAAACTGGTGAAGGAATAGTTTCCGTTGTGGAGTATCACAAAGCAGGCGGTAAATTTCAACAGGGAAATCAATTTATTTTCCTAAACTATGTACTGGACTCATGTTGAAAATATTGCACTGAGTGCAAAACTGACTCAACTAAATTTCCAATAAAACATACAAAAAAAAAGTAACAAATCGAACGCAAAATTGTACTACCTAAAGCGTTATAAAACTAATAACATAAATCTGATAGACTATTAAAAACATAATAATTAAACATTTTCAGCAAGACACTAGGAGAAATGTTTTTGTGAAGAATGCCCTTAAGGAAAGGTTTAAAATTTTAATTTACGCATGCAAGGATTCCGGTAGGGAAAATTATTTGCTTTATTAAACATACCTTGAATTCATTCCATTCTTTGTCTACGGTCTCAAGACCGGAGAAACGGGCGTGAAATAGTTGGCACAATCCGTTTTCAAAGATTAAAATCCAAACACACAGTTGAAAGTAATTCATTTTTAAATCATCACTGGACATCAATTGAATCAATTAGTAATAATAATATGTTCCATTAACTGCTGACACTTTCATTACAATATAGCGACGGATTGTTGTCTTGTCAGCAAATTTTATTGTTATTAGTGGACTGCTGTTATTGTACACGTAATAATTTGGTTGGGAGTTTTTTTTGCCAAAATCCTATTGCAACTGGTTCAAAGCAAAAGGCAGCATATTGGAAAGCTCTTTTTTGCTTAGTCCCGGTGTATTGAAGCCAGACACGTGCTTTCCGGTTCTGAACAGTCTGGCTATCAATTTGGCGTTAATCACAGCTTAGAGCTTTGGATGTAATTAGTGTGGTTTTGGGTATATAGCGAAATCCAATGCGCAAAACGCCCCTTGCTTTTGGCAATGGGAATGTTCTAGAAGTAAAATTGCAACTGAAATCCAGGTTATTACATGCCCGAATAACGCTAAGTTCAATTCACAACTTGCGAAGCATAATTGGAAAACCAGACTGAAATTTCAAACAATGACGTGCTCAGCTATGTACGTTTATGGAGAGACAATTAGCACTGCCAATGTTGGTAAATAATGGAGTATGACGTCTAGTGTGAACTATTAGTTGGCACGTAGTCAATCGAATTACTAATTTAATTTTTTAGACTGTATTACATGTTGTAGCCCTGCCTTGAGTATGATTCAACTAAATTTGCCTCCTCGGCCAACAATAAATTAAAAGCCAGTGCTAAATAAGTAAATGAGGTATTAAAATATGAGGTGGGAAATGAAGTCATGGCTACATAACCTGTTGATCAATCAGAGCAAGACTTGTGCAATTTTATTTATTTAATCTTATTTTCAGCACAAGGATCTCTCTGGTACCGAGATTTCCATTATCATATACATATACATATAAAACACTCAGTAAATATAGTGTATGTTATGTAAAAATAGCAGTCAAACATATAGTGGGGTTCGAGATAAGATTTTTACGTAGTTATCTAGAGCGAGAAATGCATAAATACTGAAAAATAGGCGGATATTTTAGTTTTATTATGATTATATAGATGTCATGACGTTGTTCCCCTTTTAACTGTTAGGTACTTACTCATTAACAAGCTGTCAATTAACTAAAATAGCTTAAAATAAAAATCTGTTATTTTCCCTTTCTATAAATAATTTAATGGAAACAATGCCTGTCAAAGACTTTCAATTAATTTTGTTTACGAACAATAAATATCGGCAAGTGAAACTGCAACACAAGTAAGGCACGATAGTAAAAACAAAAAACTTTGCTTCTTTCAGTAGTTGCCTTCATTTTTATTTTAATAATTGATGACGTTAAAGGGAAAACATTGGCTTTTTTGCTTTTCCTTCTTTGTAAAATAACGTTTTAATCATTTTAGCAACGATAACATTTTTAGGGGCCTATTCTCTTAAAAGTGGGAGGAATAATTGAATAGTTTTTAGGGTTTCAAAACATTTCCCAAACGTCATCACTGGTCAATAGAAAAAACAACTTTTCTATTGATATTATGATAAAATCTAATTCCTTTGGGTTTATTTACTCTTAAAGCTTCAATTATTGTTTCAATTTTAATTGAACTTAAATTAAACTTCTTTTTTTTTAGGAAAATAGGATGAAGAGGACATAAATTGAAGTTTTAGAATTAAAGCAAAGGTGGGTTCAAAGCTTTGTTATTTTAACGAATATCCATAGAGTTTGACTTCAATTTGAGTCAATCTCTTTCTTGGCAATTTTAGTGTTTTTAGTTAAACTTATTATATTTAAGTAATTTTATATACAAGGGTGACTTTCGTTCGATTTTTGGTGAAGAGATATCAGAAAGTAGCAATGTTACCCTTAAATAAGGTGGCTTAAATAAGGAAACAATTGCAGTTTTAGGAAGTCAATTCAAAAACAGTTCTACATTTTTGAAAAATTTCATGGTAAAAAACATATTTTGACAATTTCTTTAAATCACTTAGTCATTATTGGTTTTAGCAAAATTATGTAAATAGGATAGTTGCAGATTTTTTTAACCTGAACCAACTGGGCTTGTCAGAGTTTTTCTGATAGCTGTCATTTTTTAAAGGTGATGAATAGAAAAATAAACCAACTAAGTTATTGAAAAAATGTAAGATTCAAATTGGTGCCAATAAGTGCACCAACGAGCTAGTATATTACATCTGGGAGACCCACTTCAGTTTTACAGTTTTGGCTACCCTTTTTAGCACTGGGTACCATAAAAATAGCGGCAATATCCGCTTGAATTGACGTCACTTGACGTCTAACGTTAAAAAAATTACGTCATGGGCACCTAAAAATAAAGGACTTCTGGTCAAAAAACCTTCCGGTTCAAAGTCGAAATGTAATTAAATTCCAAGTCCAGAGTTGAAGTTTAATTAAGTTCCAAGCTCAAAGATTGAATTTTGTTAAATTTCAAGCTCAAGGGCAAAATTTTGTTTAAATTTCGAGTTTAAAGTTGAAACATAGTTTAAATTCCGATTTCAAATTTGGAATTTAGTAAAGTTCGTGTTCAAAGTTGTAACTTAATTAAATTCCCAATTTAAAGCCGCATTTAGTTAAATTATCTAAGCTCGAAGTCGGAATTTAATTAAATTCGGAGTAAAAAGCCTGAATTTACTTCTATCCCGGGCTTAAGGTCAAAATTTTGCTAAATTTCGAGTTAGAATTTAGTTAAATCCCGTAATTTAATTCGGATTTTCGTTAAATTCCAAGCTCAAAGTTTGAATTGTGTTAAGTTCCAAGATCAAAGTTTGAATTTTGTTAAATTTCAAGTCAAAGTCAAAACTTAGTTTAAACTCAGATTTTAAAGTCGGAATATAATTTAAATTCCGCTTTCGAAATTTACATTTAATTAAATTTCGTAACTAAGGTCGCAATTAAGTTAAATTCCAAATTTAGTTAAATTTCGGGCTTAAAGCGAGAATTTACTTAAATTCCAACTTTAAGAATCAAGCTTTTGCTAAATTTCGAGTTTAAAGTCAGAATTCAGATTCAATTCCGAGTTCAGAATCAGAATTTCTTTGAATTCCCAGTTTAAAGTTAGAATTTAGTTAAATCCTTTATTTAAATTCGGAATTTAGTTAAATTTCCAGTTCAAAGTCCGACTTGAAATTCAATTACAATTTCAAGTCCACAGTCGGAATTTAATAAAATTCTAAGCTCAAAAATTGAATTTTGTTAAATTTCAAGTTCAAAGGCAAAATTTCGTTTAAATTTAGAGTTTAAAGTCTAAATATTTAAGTTAGGATTTCAAAATTAGAATTTAGATAAATTTTGTGTTTAAAGTGGCAATTTAATTAAATTCCGAATTTAAAGCCGAATTTAGTTAAATTCTCTAAGCTCAAAGTCGGAATTTTGTTAAATTCCGAGTATAAAGCCTGAATTTACTTCTATCCCAAACTTAAGGTCAAAAAATGTTGCTAAATTCCGAGTTAAAATTTCGAGCTTCTATTTAAATATTAATATATTTAAATTCCGAGTTTAAAGTTCGAATTTAGTTAAATCCCTTAATTAAATTCGGAATTTCGTTAAATTCCAAGCTCAAAGTTTGAATTTTGTTAAATTTGACGCTCAAAGTCAAAATTTAGTTTAAATTCCGAGTTTAAAGTCGGAATATAATTAAAATTTCGCTTTCGAAATTTGAATTTAATAAAATTTCGTCACTAACGGCGCAATTAAATTGAATTCCAAATTTAAAGTCAAAATTTTGCTAAATTCCGAGTTAAAATTTCGAGCTTTTATTAAATATTTAAATTCCAAGTTTAAAGTTAGAATTTAGTTAAATCCCGTAATTAAATTCGGAATTTAGTTAAATTCCAAGCTCAAAGTTTGAATTTTGTTAAATTTGACGCTCAAAGTCAAAATTTAGTTTAAATTCCGAGTTTAAAGTCGGAATATAATTTAAATTCCGCTTTCGAAATTTGAATTTAATAGAATTTCGTCACTAACGGCGCAATTAAATTGAATTCCAAATTTAAAGTCAAAATTTAGTTAAATTCCGGGTTTAAAGCCAGAACTAGTTAAATGCTCTAAGCCCAAAGTCGAAATGTAATTAAATTCCGAATTTAAAGCAAGAATTTACTTAATTTCCAAGTTTAAAGGAATTTAGTTAAATTCCAAGTATAAAGCCGGAATTTACTTATATTCCGAACTCAGAATCAAACTTTTGCTAAATATCGAGTTTAAAGTCAGAATCTAGATTCAATTCCGAGTTCAAATTCGTAATTTCTTTGAATTCCCAGTTTAAAGTTAGAATTTAGTTAAATCTCTTATTTAAATTCGGAATTTAGTTAAATTTCCAGTTCAAAGTCACCATGCACACGGCATCAACCATTTTTATTTTCCAAATTGGTTATCCAGTATGAGCAGCAGTAAAATCAAAGTTTCTCTGGATGGAAATAGCTATTACTCATTACGCATTGCTCATCCAGTCGGGTCATACAAATTCCTGGATACATACATTTCGTGTTTTTTTGTCAAAATGTGGAAGCTGTTTTTATTGCACACATTTGCGTAATTTCACTCAATCATTATAATATCATATGAAAAGGTTGGTTTTTTTCATCAAGAGAAATACTTGGTCAGAGTCACTAACCAAGGATATGGAGGATTTTGGCTTAACGCACTCTCAATTTAATTAAAGCAGAGTGTCTGATGTAGAAGCAGTTAAGTGCAAAATATTTATGCGCGCGCAGCATTATCTTTTCTTCAGTGCAAAAGTAGGGTTTCCACTAAAATCAACCTGGTCACCTTTTCGGATTGTCCAATCAAGGGTGTCCTTATCCTCTTTCTTATCCACATTTTTTTTGCAACTCTCAAATGTATATTTTTTTTTTGTTCACCCTATACGTTTCTTGCACAGGATTATACCTTTTTTGTTTTCGCTAATGACACTTTGACTACTACATTGCTGCCCTTCCGCTTCCTACATTGCGCTGTATCTGTAAAATTAATTCCCACTTTCCTTATTCATTCTAACGTTTCTTCTATTTCTCAAACATATTTATTTCGCTTTTTGTCCGCTCTTCTCCGCCATAAGCGGTATCTTTAAGTCCACCTTTGCTGCATATATAGGTTACATAGGTCTTTCCTCCCAAACTGCTTGTCTGTTTTTGGTCACCCTGCACACGGCATCAACCATTTTAATTTTCCAAATTGGTTCTCCAGTATGAGTAGCACTATGTCAAAGTTTTCCTGGATGGGAATAGCTATTACTCATTACACATTTCTCATCCAGCCGTGTCATACAAATTTCCTGGATACATGCGTTGTGTATTATTTTTTCGATTCGTGGAAGCTGCTTTTATTGCACAAATTTGCGTAACTTCTCATTGTAATATCAAACGCAAGTTTCGTCTTGTTTTTGCGTCAGGAGGGATCATGAGCCATGGCCAGAGCCACCAGCCGAGGATATGGAAGATTTTGGCTTAACGCACTCTTAATTTAATCAAAGCAGAGTATCCGCTGGAGAAGCGCAAAACACAGATGCGCGCGCAGCATTATCTTTTCTCCAGTGCAAAAGTAGGGTTCCCACTAAAATCAACTGGTATTATTACGCTTTCGAGAGCGAGCGCAGCGCTCACTTAGCCGAGTATGTCCGTGACATTGTTATTGGCAAAAAAATCAGTTGCTTTCGTGCTGTTGAGTTGGCATAGCAGCCGACGCGGTTTGTCTTTGCTTATCGAATCCTCGGCGCGAGATTCATTAACATCATGGTTTCATAGTCGGCTAAGTCTGGGATAATCCTGCGTGAAGCGATTTTGTGTGCGCATCAAAAAAATGGCCGAATCAGGGATTGACTTAGGTTACGACCTGTCGGCCCTTCTGACTGACGATTTCGACATCGAAAGTGCCATAGATTTTGACGATTTACTGGGAACCCCAAAAAATCAGGAATATTATCAGTTAACATCAAAAACTATGCCAGTCTCCGAAAGGTGAGCAGCACTATCAACATTGTTCTCAGCTGATTCCCGCCGCAAACGACATTTCTTTGCGAAACTTTTACTTTAGACCTCGGCTTGTGATCATTCACTTTCTCAACAAAATTGATTAAGTATTCCCGCGGCCGCCAAATTTAGCTGATAATCGTAAAAAGTGCCAAACGATATGAGGTCATAAGACCGGTGATTATTCGAAAGTGAAACCATTAAGGTCTTTTGAGAAACAACAACAAAATCAAAATTAACGACACGCTTTCTCAGCAGCTATATTTGTTCCTGTAGGTACGTTGTCAGAGGTAATAAATGGAAAAATAAAGTTCCATGGAGTGCTGCTGAACGTAAACAAATATTTGGTGCTACTAAAATTTAATAAATTTAAGTAAATAACAATAAGCGAGTAGTCATTTTTAACAATTATCAATCCCCAAGATCTTCAGTGCAAAGGATAATTATTGTTTGCTTTAAACAATTTATTTACATTAGATTATTTATAGACGTATGAACGTATCCAAGCGCACATTTTAAAGCTACTATGTAAAATTTAACAGAATAATGCAATTAATGAATTACAATCACAACAACCTTTATAATTAGACCACATAAAAGTTTGGCATCCTGACAGGGATTAGCAGAAATATGTATTATTTTAAAATCCCAGTAATATCTTATTAGACCTGTCTAACCCCAGATAATGGCAGCTGTGACCCTGTAGCGTCAAAATTTATAAAATATTTTGTCTCGAGGTCTACTATTGAAAACAACCTTATCTCAGTCAAAATATACGCTTTATAGTTATTTATCTATTACGAACGAGTCGTAGACTGCATCACTTATAATATAAAAATCAAAAACACGAATATAAAATTGCAGCACAGACCTAGGAGGTGAATCACCTAAAGATATACAAGAACACTATTTATATTATGCGCCCACGGGTTTAATAAAATATTTCTATTAGACTAAGTATAACAACTTATGATAAAAAATAGCTTTTGGCCGATTTCTCAAAACCACTTAATCTGCATTAACCGGTTCCAAATTGTATTCAATTTATGTGCCATTAAAACGTATTCATTGATACAACGCTATAATTGTGTTTGTCTCTATATTAATAAACGTACATGGGAAAGAAGAAGAAATTTTGCTACTTTCTTAGTAGCCTTGATTAGCACAACAGGGTGATTAAGTCAGGCAAAAGATGAAGAGACAGCTTTCATTTTCATAAGTTTTAAATTAATCAGAGAAAAAAAAAACATCCAAAATGATTGCTTAGACCAAGTATAGCTGTAGAAAATTATTTAGAACAGCAAACTTGAGATAATGGACATTCAGAAGATATTTGCATTGCAACGACAATTTGGTCAGCAAAAATTTTGAGTTGGTTTGTTTATGGTGTGCGTAGATTTGAACGCGTCAATTTTTGTTTTGTTTTAAACGTTTCTTTTATGTAGCCCAAATTACCGTAAAATTATGATCAAAGAACCTGATGATACCTAGAAGTAGCTGAAATATCGAAACGTTTGAAATACTTTATTTCATATTCGCGTACCTAACCGCTTTTGAAGAATGGTAAAAAACGTGCTAGAATTTATAAAAAGATATAAAATGCTACCACGAGTACCCATATCAAGGTTTCCATTTATGACATATTGTTTGTGATTATGAAAAGAATCTACAATTTAAAATTCAGTTTTCTAGCTTTAATTGTTCCTAAAAATTTTCCAATTTTTTGCAAGCCCCTACAGTATCTGCTGCCCCTACAGTATCTAAATCAGAAATAAAGGCACTGTTCATAATAAGGGAATAAAACAAAAAAACTAAAGTTAAATGTTGAAGCATTATCTGGGACACCGTATACTATTTAAAACGGAAATCAACGCTCTATTTATCAAAAAACTACTCAAGTTAACGAAATAAATTAATTGATATCGATTTGCATGCTAAAATCAAAAAATTCCATGTTACAAAATTTTTTTGGGACACTCTATATACTATCTAAATATATACCCTATTTATCATAAAACTACTGGAGCCTACGAATAAAATCGATTACTATTGATTTATATGGGAAAAGTCCATATTCGTATGCTAAGCATATGGAGCTCCCAAACCGGAACAAAAACCTAAATTTTGAGATCAAAATCGTGCATTGCTGCCTTCAACACCTGAAATCTCGTTTGGATGAAGATCTATCCAGAAATCTATAAGAAGAGCTAAGGAAGTAGAAGAATAGAGCTACACGTAGGGCCCCTTCTCGAATGTCTGTCTAGAACAGTAACTGACCACGGGTGGTCCAAAAATAGCCTAAAAATTTTGCACTTTTTTTTAATTTTCTCGAAAACCGCGAAAGGCAGCTTCTTTCTGATTGATGCATAGTCCTCAATGGCCTCTTCATACATCATATTAACTAGCATATCGAAAAACCTTACCGTTTTCAAGATAAACAGGAAAATGTAAAAATTTCAAAAATTTTAAAGGGTCAAACTTTTCGACCGAAACTCATTGTCATAGTATTTATCAAAAATAATTTCATATGAAAGAGGGGACAAAAATATGTAAAAAATATGCAAATTTAGAATTTTTTGTAATTTCCTTCCCCTTCAAAATAGCGCCTAAAAAGTAATTTTTCCACTTTTTATCGACATTTTAATACTTATAGCTATATAATTCGAAAACTAAACATGGTATAACGATACTATTGACACCAGTGAATAGAGCATTGACGGCCACAAAATACCAGCTGAATTCGTCATTCCAGGTTTGTAATTGAGTTGACGTAATGTTCGCTCAAATAAAAACATTAGGTAATTTTCACACAATTTTAAGAGTTTTTGTGACGACTCACACTTAATTGAGATACTGCCAAAAACGGCTTTGCTATAAAATGGCAAATGTCACTATATCCCTATCAATGAGACATTTAATTAATAAAATCTAGAAAGCTAAAGGCGATAAAACTGAATAATCAGCACCAATAGAAAGGCCTTCGTTAAAGCAATTTTGTCAGTCGTATACGAAAACCTGATTGTTTGGGCGTGGCACAAGTTTTCAAAATAGAACCTTCGATACCCACGGCAAGGTTCCGTTCCTTAGGTACCTCTAGCCCGTCCCATAAGGTAGCCATATACCAAATTTCAACTTTTTAGCTCAAACCATTCCAGAGATATCGACATAAAACCAAAAGTTTTCATGCGACCATCTTGGATTTTTTAAAATGTAATTTTTTTGTGAATTTTACATAAAGGAATAACCTAGCTACCATCAGCTACATAGCCACGACATAGATATGTCAGCTATATTACCATTCATGGTATCTCCATGGGCACCCAACATTCAAAGTTTAACCATGTACCATAAACAGTTCACTAAATATTAACGTTACTCAGCTACTCTAGCCATGATAGCTGAGCCAGCAACATCACAATTAGGTACCCCCATTGGTACCAACCATTCAAATTTGAACCATGTACCATCGATAATTCCCTAAATACAACCTTCTATATTCCTCCCATTTAAAGACCTTGCACAATGTATTTCTTATGGGAAGCAGGTGTGAATTGTTAAAATGTATTGAACAAACTATAAACTGCATGGTCGGGCCTCGACGTCATCGGACTCGACGTCGACCAGTCTTTGTATAATTTCGAGGACTGGGATTTTGCCAATAATCTTCCTAGAAATGTTCAAATTTTTACCTGCCATACTTTTTTCCATGCTTTTCCACCTATTTTCTTTGGTCTAAGTGTTTAAAGTTTGATCTGTCAAATGAAAAATTTCCAGTTTGCCCGAAGACGGTCGCTTCAATTGCTGCAGATTTCGTTTCGAAATTCAATTTGGCGAATTGAGGGTCAAAAGACCATTTGGCGACGTCCCAGCGAAAAAGTGGTTCCTTGGTGCCGAAAAGAAAACATTCCAAGGGATAGAAATCCAGTCGATTGGATGCACGGTCTCGGCACAAATAGATCTCAAAGTGGCAATTTCAAATTTAAAAATTCGTCAAAATTTCAAATTCAAAGCTAGGACCTTAATTTTTGGCTTGATCAAGGACCCGTGTGTGTGCAACCTCCCTGAATTGTTTCAGATCAGACTTAGTAAAACAGGCATTTTGTACCCTCAGAAAGAGAGTTTAAGAGTGTCAGTACGGTTTAGAAGACTCAGAAAATAGAATCATAACAGATTCGGATATTTTAATTTCTACGTTCATACGTTGCTTCGTTCTTGGACCTATGTTACATTGGGGTGGGAAATTCTTGGAGTACGATCCTATGATGATGAGGAGAGATGGACAAACAAAAACGACCTCTGTTGGTCCTCTCAGTTTTATATATCTATTTTTTTAGGAGGTGCATGACATGAATTTATGCCTGGCGCCCCTTTTTTGTTGCTCTTACAAGCAATCCTGAGACATTAGAGTTGCCGCGCATGCACCATAATAGAAATAAAATTTCTCTTTTATCAAAATTTTTAATCATTTTTTTTTAATACTACGGATAATATACATAACATACATAACGTCTGCCTGACATTTCTGGTTTAACCATGGGTTCCCCGTGGCATCACTGTCACGGCTGACAAATAATGTATTAATTACCAGACAAAAACCAAAAATAATAATAAAAAAAATGCAAACATCACCTGGAGGAGGCGAGTTTGGCCTTTTTCCCTGATTATTATCCCTGACCATTTCCCTGATATATAGTGTTTTGTGTATCTAATGTACGAAGATGCCAATCCGCATCGAAACGTTTAAAGCCAAAAAAAAAAGATATTTAACCGAGAGGATCAACAGGGGTCGTTTATGTTTGTCCATCTCTCCTCTTCATCATAGGACCGTACGACAAGAATGTTCTACCCCAGATTCGGAAATGTCTAGCTAAAGAGAAGCCAGTAAGACTCGCATCTCGCTTCATCCAGTATCCAGGACTGTTGTTTTAGATTTTTCAAATGAAATTTAATCACATAAGGTCAGAGAATCATCCTAGTATATTTAGAAACACCAGTAAGGCTGGCATCCCGCTTCATTCAATACTGTTGCTCAAGTGAAAAGTGAACTCAGGAAGCTTTCAGCATTATCAGTAAGAGTCGCATCCTGCTTCATCCAGTGTCCAGTACTGTTGTTTTAAATTTTTCAAATAAAATTTAATCACATAAGGTCAGAGAATCATCCTAGTAAATTTAGAAACACCAGTAAGGCTGACATCCTGCTTCATTCAATAACCGTTGCTTAAGTGAACTCAGAAAGCTTTCAGCAGTATCAGTAAGGGTCGCATCCTGATTCCTTCAGTAATGTTGTATGAGATTTTTTAGATAAAATTTGATCGCTGTAGGTTCAGAGTACCGTCCAATAGATGACAGTGAACTCAGAAAGTTTTTACCAAGACCAGTAACCCTTGCATTCTGTTTCATTTAGAACTGTTACTGATAGGGATTCACAATTTGACTTGATTTCCAAACCATTTGATTTAATTTCAAGTCAAGCTCAAGTCATGTTTAAGGCAGTAAATATCAAGTCAAGTCAGTCTTCATAAACTCAATTGGGACACTGCTGTCTAATCATGCGATCCTCATAAGAATTTTTAGATTGTCCCTTAAAAAATTTGAATAGTTGCGCTTGCCTAGTGTTGCAGGAAGACAAGACATTACATTATAGAACTTACTTTTGTCTTATCGTGAAATCAGGATAAAAACTTGTCAAGGCAAGACAAGACAGTGGCAAAAAAATGCTATATCTTGTATCGAGTCTTGTCTTGTTTTCTGAAAAATTTAAGCCAAAATCGGTTAAAACTGGCTTAAACGGTCTAAAAATGCAAATTAGAAATTTTTAGAAAAATACAGGTTACGAATAAGGCTGTAAGGGACTTGTAAGGTTTATAAACGCTAATTTGGTTTGTGGAGAAATTCAATTCAGGATTAAGGCCAAAATCGTTAAAAAAATCCACGAACAACCAAAAATGCAAATGTGGAGAAATTAAGGTTATGGTTATGGCGAAAACATTGTCATAACACATTACCTAACTTTGATTAATCTGGAGAAAATCAATTTTAATAATTGTAAAATCGATAAAAATTTCTCGCTTTTAGCAAAATTTGTTTTTGGATCAAAATATGTAAATTTGGACTAAAAATAAATCAAAATGAAAATGTGGTGTTTTTTGTTAAAGTCAGGTTAGGATCAGGGTCAAAAATCATTAAAAATGCAGATCATGATTATGAAGTGGTTAAAAACCGACTTAAATCGTCTAAAAATCCAAATTTGATATTTTTGGAGAAATGCAGGGTAAAATTGATTAAAAATAACCCACATCCTCTGAAAATGCAACTTTTGATGTTTTTGGATCAACTCATTGTTGGGACAAAATATGCAAAACTGATTAAAGTCTTCTTGGTAAAACAAATTTTTGGACTAAAATATATGAAATTGGCTCAAAATGCAAAGTTGGGACGTTTTTGACGACGAAAAAAAGTCAGGTTAGGATTAAATAAAAATTCGTTAAAAATGACTCCAAACGTATAAAAATATAAATTTGGAGTGTTTAAAGAAATTCATTTTAGAAATATAGCCAAAATCGGTTTAAAATGACTCAAAACGTTTAAAAATGCAAATTAAATTGCAGGCTACGATAAGGGCCAAAATCAGTTTAAAAATACTTAAAGCGTTTAAAAATAGAAATTTAAAATTTTTGGAAAATTGCAACTTAGCATAGGACCAAAACCGGCTAAGGATGATGTAAAGCAATCTAAAAATGCAAATGAAAAGTTTTTGGAAAAAATTCAGATTCTTCCAAAATTTAGGGTCAAACTCCTTTAGAATTGACTCGAAGCATCTAAAAATGCATACTTGAGATATTTGGCGTAAATGAGATAAGAATTTTAAAGCCAAAATCGGTTTGAAATAAGTCACAGCCTTTAAAATAACCAATTTGGGATTTTTTGGAAAACACCGTTAGGATCAAGGCCAAAATCGTTTAAAAAAGATTCAAAACGGTTACAAATTCAAATTTGGAGTTTGTCGAAAAATTCAAGTTAGGATTGGGACCAAAATTGGTTAAGAATGACTCAAACCCTATAAAAAGAAGTTTGTGGAGAAAATACGTTAATAATTAAAACCACAATCCACACAAAGACCACACGGTATGTTATACAGTTTTTCTTTAACATTGAGTGGCCAATTCAGCTATGAAAAAAACTTCAGGTTAGTTCGTAGTCGTCAAATCGACTGATAGGTAATTACGTCATCATGTTTGACTTCGTCTTGTGTATCAATTATTTTCGATCGAGTATTAGGTAGTTTGAAAGTATTTGACATCAAGTCAAGCCCTGCTATAAAAAAGTCAACTCAAGTACCGACTTGTCGAGTATTTACTTTTTTCAATTCAAGTCAAGTATATCTCAAAAATGGGTGAATTATGAAAAAACTTCAGGTTAGTTCATAGTCGTCAAATCGACTGATAGGAAATTACGTCAATATGCTTGAGTTCGTCTTGTGCATCAATTATTTTCGATCAAGTGTCAAGTAGTTTAAAAATATTTGAAAGTCAAGCTCTACTATAAAAAAGTGAACTGAAGTACCGACTTGTCAAGTTTTTTTTTTCAAGTCAAGTCAAGTATATCTCAAAAATGAGTGGCCAATTCAGTTATGAAAAAACTTCAAGTTAGTTCGTAGTCGTCAAATCGACTGATAGGAAATTACGTCATGATGTTTGAGTTCGCCTTTTTCATTAACTATTTTCGATCAAGTATCAAGTAGTTTGAAAATACTTGATATCAAGTCCAGCTCTACTATAAAAAGTTAAGTCAAGTACCGACTTGTAAAGTATTTGATTTTTGAAGTCAAGTCAAGTAGATGTCAGAAAATGTCAAGCTACTTGACTTGACTAATCTCTAGTTGTTTTAGATTTTTCAAATAAATTAAAAAAAAATTGATCGTTGTAGAATAGCATATAGGTGGAAACTGAACTTAGAAGTTTTCTGCAAAACCTTGTTCGTATTCTGCTTCATTCAGTAGAATTTTTAGATTTTTCCTATGAAATTTAATTGTAATAGGTTCAGAGTGCCATTCTGTAGGTAGAAGGTGCACTCAAAAAGTTGTCAGCAGGACTTGAGCAAGGTACTACAATTTCGAACCATGACGATGTTTAAGTAGATTGAGCGAAACACCGACAAAGATACGTTGCATTTAGTCCATATCCGCCAAGTAACCACCCAAATGATTTACAAATTTACAAATTACTACAAATGAATATGTAGAGAACTTCAGCAGAAAATCAACTATCCAAGCATTAGAAACAGAAACTAGTAAGTATCAATTTTTGAAATTGGCCGGTTGTTATCTTGGGTTCTGGTCCTTTTTTTTTGAGTGAAATAAGTTACAGCGGGTGCTTCTAACTTCGTTGTTTATTTTGACGTTTCGACACAAAATTGGTGCCTTCATCAAGAGTACTACAACATACGGAATACTTATAGTACTCTGACAAAGGCACCAATTTTGTGTCGAAACGTCAAAATAAACAACAAAGTTAGAAGCACCCGCTGTAACTTATTTCAATCAAAAAAAAAAAGGACCAGAACCCAAGATAACAACCAGCCATACAACCACAAGGGTCCAAGAATCCAGAAGCCTACGTGCCAACCATTTTTGAAATTGTATACTGTCGTGCCTCGATTTCGTTATCCCCTGTTATTGGTAGTTTTAATTCCAACGTTTTAAACACAAATTGATGACACAGTTGTTAATATTGACAGCTATAAGTAAAGTATTGTAGTTTTAGCAATAGTTGCTTTAAGTCCAGGTCTCTTTCTTCCCCACCCACCAAAATGGAATATTGACAGTAAAGCCTTTCAGGGCCCATCAAAATGCCTTACTAAAAAGGAGAGACCAACGCAGCAAGAACGGTCAGAATGCACCTCACGGCTGCGCCTACATTATATATCCCCAAACAAATGAGACAATATCTTTGGCGGTATTTTATTTTACGGTTTTCGTTTTGCGATCATAACAGTTATACTAATCGTCTCGAAATATTAGGACGAAGATCCGAGAGTTTTTTGTTGGAACGATAACATGCTTGGAAATAGAAAGTGATTGTTGGGAGAGAAATAAATTTATTGAAGCGATTAATTTGCATGGCGTGTCGCCAAACAAGTGGCCGTTGGGTTAATGCAACGTCCATTGTAAAGCTCCATTTAGCCACACTTACCCAAGATTCGTCACCGGCGATGATTTCCAGACATTCATTGTAAATAGTTCAATTTACAGAAAATTAACATAATAATGCAGATTATTTATAATTATATAAATAACGGGCTTAAAGCTGAACTATAGATAATGAAGCACTGGACAGTGGGGAAATACAATTTGTCATTCTGTTATCGTGGTTGTAAAAGATTAATTGCGTCAGAGTCTATCAACAACACAGAGAATAGTTATCAAAAAGCAAGCTTTGTGGTCTCTAAAATTAAAAATCTTTTATCTATATCTATATAATAAGTATCTTCTTGGATAGAAATAATAATGTTTTAAAACGTATTTATAATAAGCAAATATATTATTGAGGCGTGACTATATTTCAAATATTCAACATTAAATTGCAATTACACTGGCTGATAAATGTGGACCGTATCATATGGAACAATGTTAAATAACACCGAACTATATTAATGAAAAAATAAATTTAATTGCGGCCTGAAGCAATATGGGATGCAGCAATTCTCAGCTCAGCAAACATGGAATGAGTATTAAAGTTTAACTAAACGCATAATAAATTTGATAACGCATGGACCAGCGATAAAATCGGCACAAACATGTTCCAATTAAAATATATGGACCAATTAAATTATTCTTCGTGCAAACATCACGTAGATCGATAAATGGGTAGTTGAAAGCTTCAGTAAAATTGCACATTTTATGATTTATAAAAGATAGGGAGGTTTTGCTTCAGTGGGCTAATATTGAAAGAACGATTCACAAATATCAATCCAGGGTATCAAAGAGAACATCCCTGACTGTAGTATCCTTAAGATATAGACCATTGATTTAAAAAGGAGCCACTCGAATCTCCATATAACTTGCGAAGCAACGATGCCTTTGTTGACAAAAAATACCCTGCTTTATAGGGATCGAGCGGGGCATTTAAATTAAGATTGAAGCTTATGACATACCCTTAGCCATCATCCCCATATTCTGAATTTCAAGTGGCACCGCGTGCCTCGATTTTGAACGTATAAAATTGTTTATTCACCGACAATAAAACAAATATCCATAAAGCGGGATTAGGCATAAGCGTTTCTGAGATATTGTAATTTGCCTTTGATATAAATCTCCCTTGTCACTCAATATTAGCTCAATTTTTTGATGTTTTGAGCTGCGTTTTATTAGTTCTCTTAATGGTTATTTTATGATTTAAGAAGACGAGAAGATAATTTGACTCAGAGACATTAAAATATTCAAGCACGAGAACAAGTTTAACTGGAAAGAAGATTCTATGGCCTTTAATTCAGTGGAAGTGATTCAGCCTCACACGCCATGATAACCAAAACCCTGCTCTATCACTTCGCCCACTGCCTCCTCTCGTTTGATAATATCTGCCGTGGTTGTGGACGAAATGTCAGGAAGAAACTCCATTGAGTGAAGTTAGTCCGATAAGTGTGTTTTTAAAGAGGTATGGGCCTGACGATAGTCGAAACACGAAATGGGTGATACATAAAAGAGGTGTCTCGTTCTTCCGTAATTTAATTAGAGAAAGTGAGAATGCTTAATTTATATGTTAGTAGAGCGTCATTAAGGTATTTAGTTCTAAAAAAATACAGTATAAGGAAGACAAAAGAAACTTCTACTATATCTTAGAAATTGGAGCCGTTTTGAAGTGTTATTTTTGGTATATATATATATATAACGAGATTTTAAGTATTTCCAAGAGAATAGAAAAAAGCGTTTAAACAAGTTGGTCAGCAAAAATCTTGAGTAAGTTTGTTTAAGGTGTGCTTTAATTTGTCTGTGCGTTTTTTTTTGCCTGATGAAAAGAATCTACAATTGAAATTTCAGTTTTCTAGCTTTAAGCATTATTTTGGAATCCGTGTACTATTTAAAACAGAAATTAACGCTCTGTTTATCATAAAACTACTGGAATTTACGCCATAAATTAATTGATATCGATTTACATGCTAAAATCCGAAAATTGTATGTTACAACATTTTTCTGGGACACTCTATACTATCTAAACCGTAAATATATGTGCTATTTATCATACAACTACTAGAACCTACGAATAAAATCGATTACTATTGATTTATATGGGAAAAGTTGATTTTTCTATATTAAGCACATGGGGCTATCCAACTGGCCCAAAAACCTAAATTTTGAGATCAAAATCGTGCATTGCGGCCTTCAACACCTGATATCTCGTTTCGATGAAGATCTATCCAAAAGTCTATAAGAAGAGCTAAGGAAGTAGAAGAATAGAGCTAAACGTAGAGCCCATTTTCGAATGTCTGCCTAGAACAGTAACTGAGCACGGGTGGCCCAAATATAAGGTACAAATTTTGCAGTTTTTTTTTATTTTCTCGAAAACCGTGAAAGGCAGCTTCCTTCTGATTCATGTGTCTGATAGTACTCAATGACCTCTTCATACATCATATTAACCTGCATATCGAAGAACCTTACCATTTCCAAGATAAACAGGAAAATGTAAAAATTTCACAAATTTCAAAGAGTCAAAATTTTCGACCGAAATTTATTGTCATAGATTTTATCAAAAAGAGTCTCATATGAAAGAGGGGGCAAAAATATGTAAAAAATATGCAATTTTGAAATTTACAGTAATTTCCTTCTTATTGAAAACGTAATTTTTCCACTTTTTATCGACATTTTAATACTTCGAAATTCGAAAACTAAACATGGTATAATGATGCTATTGACACCAGTGAATAGAGCATTCACGACCACAAAGTACCTGCTTAATTTTTCATTCAAGGTTTTTAATTTAGAAGGCGTAATGTACGATAAAATGAACACATTAGGTAATTTTCACCCAATTTTAACAGTTTTTCACTTCCTATGAGACTGTTATTATTAAACTAAGCAAAATGGTAATAAATGTGGAGCTTACAAAAAAATTTCCAAATTTGCATCTTTAGACGATTTAAGTATTTTTTAAAGATTTTGTTCGAAAATTGCAAGTTAGGATTAGGCTAACTTGCATTTTTCCGCCAACTCCAAATGTCCATTTAACGCTTTAAGTAATTTTTAACCGATATTGACCCTAATTCTTACTTGGATTTCTAAAGTCACTTCAAATTTGCAATTTTAGAAATTTTCCACAAACCCTAAATTTGTATTTTTAAATTCTGTGACACATTCGAATTTTTAAACACCTTGAGTCATTTTTAATCAATTTTGACCTTATCCTAACCTCTGTTTTTCCAAAACTTTCAAATTTAGACGTTTTACCAACACGTCCTTTAGACGCTTTGGATTCTTGTTAAGTGAACTCGACTCTAATCTTAATCTGAGTTTTGCCACTAATTCCAAATTATAATAAATAAATAAAGCCGCCGCCGCTGAATGGTTCCGATTACCAGCTAAGTGGCGATCTGCGGAACCATTCGGGATTTTGGAGCCAAAATTTGCAAAAATCTGCATCTTTCCCCTGGAAATTCAATTAAGACCATTTCGCGACGTCCCAAAAAAAAAGTGGTTCCTAAGTCCCAAAAAGAAAACATTCCAAGGTATACTCTGGGATAGAAAGCCATTCGATTAGATGCACCGTCTCGGCACAAGTGGCACGAGTGGCAGTTTGAAATTCAAAGTTTAAAAATTCGACAAAATTTCAAATTCAAAGCTAGGTCCTCGATTTTTGGTCAGGTCCGAGGCCCATATGTGTGCTACCTCTCTGAATTATTTCAGGTTAGTTCAGGTTAGTGTTCGATGAAATAAAAACATTTTTTACTGCAAAAATGTGGAATCTACAAGGTGAAATGTGAGAAAAGTACACCCAAATTGGCAAAAAACTTGGCACAGGAAAGCTTTTGTAGCTCGCCCAGTATAAGAGCTAGACCAAAACTAATAACTAATCTACGTCTTCTAGCTGCCCATATACAACCGAACCTGGAACGCTCCATAGTTTTCTCGTAAAAATCGCAAAAAACTACCTTACTATTTGGATACTTTTTCTTAACTGTCTTTGGACATTTTTTTTAACCACTCTGTATTAAAGTGACATCTTTGGCGGGATAGGATTAAAAGTGCACAAGGATATGCCCTTTCCCTTGTTGCCCATCCTTATTGGGCCAGTCGTCTAACTAAGGGGGTCCAGAAAGCCAAGAAGTTGACCATTACAAAAAAAAAATTAAAAAACCGTCCCAACTTTGCGAATTTTTGTACATTTTCCTGTTAAACTTATCGGAACTAGACTTCAAAATTTATCATCTACATATATGAGAAATTCTACTCATGGGGAGCTCTATATCCCACATAGTCCCGGAGTTACGGTAAAGACGCGACAAATTTGTGTTCCGAAAAAACGCATTTTTGACTTTAGTACGCCACCAAACCGACCACATTTTTGAAAAGCCCATTCATTTCTGTACCTACGCTCCTCGCAGCGAAATTCCGTCAAATTAATAATTTAGGAGTTATAAGCGCCAGAACCAAAAAAATATCAAATATATACAACCAAAATCCAGTTTGTCACACGGCTTTATATATCCTCACTGACGTTCGGATATAACAAAAGTACAAATTAAATTTTTTTACTGCTCAGATGTCGTCCTAATTGGTTTTACATTTTTTTTTGCCTACGCAAAATAAAACGCCGGCAAATTCTGCTTTAGAAGTTTAATTTTGTCCTTCACCGAATACCTTTTTTAGGAGTTTACCAATTAATTTTGCTTGTGTTTCAATAATGATAGGATTAAATTCTGTCATAATCAAATTGCTGTTGCCAAGCAATCGGAAATAAAATTTCATTATTGTCAGTGTAAAAAACGAAACTCGAGAACAAAGAAATATTTGCAGAAGGGATAGTGAACAAAATCCTGCCTAAACGAATTTAGGACGCTCTATATAACTGTAAAGTCAAGAAGCAAACAAACATCGTAACAAAAGGACCACTGATCATTCGAGACACGTCATGTAAAATGACGATTTAGTACACCTGGAAATAATCTAATTTTAACCGAAAATATCATAAAGTATTTCCTAGTTCATCGCCGAAGCTTTATAAATAAGATTATATATCATGCTGAATAAATTCAGCATGATTGCAAAGAAAAAATACACGGCCCCACTTATTTAAGTGTTAAACAGCAGGCGTAACAAGCCTAAAAGGCTCGTGGATCGGGAAAAAAAAACAATGAGCCCCAATTAATTTTCTGTATGGGGGAGGGCAAATTTCTCAAATAAAAACTCGTTTTATTACTCACTAAAAACATTTGGAGAAAGTTCCTAAAAGAGACTTTATCATACAAAATTCGTTTTTTCTTTTTCTTCGAGTTTCTGAGGCACAATTAAAGAATTGCGTAGTGGGTAGATTGATTGGTTGGGGATTGTTTGTTTGTTTGTTTTGAGCGTGGAAAATGCTGCTTTTATTTGTGCGAACTTATACGAATAAGCGTGTAATTGTTTATAAGCACCAGAAACGTCACTAAACAAGTAAAAAATAAATCTATTATTAGGTACACCTGAAATAACAGCTCCCCTGAGTCTCCTGATTACTTGCCAAAATCTACCAATAAATGCATTATACTTATGCCTTTTTCCGCCAGAACGAGTGTATCATTTTAAAACCATGCTGTCCAAAGCGCCGACAAAATATACTGAAATTTAATGGATCTATTTTCGAAAACTATAGGCGCCCACCAAAAATCTGGCTTCACTTTTAAAGTGAATGCCAACCTTGCGACTACGGAAAATACCATAATTATAGTCAAATATTGTACATTTTTGTCTGTGAACCTTGTTTTCGGCTCATGTTTATCATGCAAATAGAACATTCAGCATCAGATAATGTCAGAGCCTCAACGATAAAGGATTTCTAATTTCATACGTACTCAAAACTTACAGTATATACAATTTTCATTTCACGGAGGAAACGTAGGAAACGTGCCTGTTTTCCCTGCTGGGCAATGAAAATCTACTCAAGTTCAGGAAAACAATTAACTGCGTTTTTGATTATCTTTGGGGCTAAAACCCATCAAATCGATTTATGTGTGTTTTGATTTGGCAAGACAACAAACAACACGTTTGAAATAATAATTGAGAACTATTTGATTTTTCTAAATTGAACTGTTAGTATATTTTTAAAAAAGTGACAGAATAGTTACTTTTCTTAATGTGAGGTAAGAATTTGCTGGTATCATATATACTGAACAAGGGGGTTATAAAGAATTCAGAACGTAAAAGAAAAAGACGTTATTTAACTATTTTGGTTTTGCATGAAAAACTTAGACCACTAGTGGTAGTAGTAGACCAGTAGTGGTAGACAGAAATGTTTCTTGTTGTCTTTGTGGCATTTATCTGTATTGAAAATTACAAAAATGACTAAAATATGTGACAAAAAAATTAAAATGTGGTTTTGATTTTGGGGTTGTGGGATCAGGGGTGTTATTCAAAATCAGTTATGAACTTGTCGACGTTTCGCCATATCTTACAGCATCCTCAGGACACTAAAAGTTGGTATAAAATCCAAAAATATATTTAATTGTGTATATTTTGGAGTGGCCTTTGCTTCGTCCCTCCTTTTTAACTGTATTGTTCTATTTATTTATTCGATTTTAAAGGATTTTATACCAACTTTTAGTGTCCTGAGGATGCTGTAATATATGGCGAAACGTCGACAAGTTCATAACTGATTTTGAATAACACCCCTGATCCCACAACCCAAAAATCAAAACCACATCTTAACAAATTGGATCAAACATCAATAACAAAAAAATTAAAGGTGGAAGACAACATTTTATAAAGAAGTTTTCTCAAGAGACCCAAATGATACGCGGCTATTAGAGGTCGGGTTACCTCGCAAAAAGAAAGGTTGATTTTTATTCTTGAATACCCGCAAACCTACCACTATATATTCCTAACTATATTTGCTAGTTATAGTCCTAGTTTAAGGATAGGGGTTTCAAAGAAACATTACATATCAAACTATTAGAGAGGAAATTCGAACATTGTTTTCATTAAATCATCGCCCCTTTTTATTACCTTCATTAAAACGTCAACTACGTCACTGATGTGCCGGCGTTTTCAACATGACGCACCCCACAGCTGATGGTCTCATGCATCTTATGCTGTTACAACCACCCTAAGATCCATCATAAAAGCCATTAAAAGATAGGGCTATTTACCACCAACTTGGGAGTATAAGACGGGAGAAAGAAAACTCCATCTACAGCAGTCAATAACGTAATAAATAATTTATCTCAACAGGTGCCTCTAAGGGACCGCACACTAAACATTTGTTATGATGTAAGAATACTTAAAAAAAAGTTGGAAATCGAGAAAAAATAAGGAATCCCCCCCACCTTTTGGTCAAGTTCAAAAATATTTTAAAATTTGTGTTTTTTATCTTAATGAGACGATTTCAATCCCTAGTGAACTAACAAACCAAATTTGAATGATAGTTGTACCATAAGTCAGTTTTTAACTATGTGTGTTTAAACTAATTTCAACAGGATACAAAAATCGACCACCAAAGGGGGTCTATCTCCAAAACTACCAAACCAATGGCTGCCGTTTGCTGTATTCAGAAGAGAACATCAAGAAAAAAAAAACCTTGGAATCATTTAAATCGTAAAAAACGCGGAAAAAGAAGGAATTTGGTCAACTTCAAAAAAATGGAAAAAACATTTTTTTAAATATTCTATTGGACACCCTGTATGCAGTGCATATTGTTACGGGATACGGGTTCCAAAAATTTATCGTCAAATAAATACACACTTTTATTTTACTTTTAACTATTACAACACGATTAGAACACAATTACGCTCTACTAAAATTCGCACTGTTCGCTTGTCCGCTTATTTACTACGCTGCACTATATATTCAATCCCATCTCGCGCCGCTCGCTGGTTAATATACTCGGCCTGAACACACTCTCGTACTTTCGAGAACGGAGGCGACTGTTCCCGGTTCTCGTTTAGTCTAGATCGGTTCCCGGGGTCGCGGTCGCCGATCGGCGTTGCCGCTTTGGCCCGAATCTCTGTGGACTCACAGTCGGGTGTAACAACATTTAAAACTACTGCTGTTAATAGTAAATTAGGTACTAATTTCTAGATTTTTATAAATTTGATCACGTGTTGATTTTTTAGAAAATTTTTGATATATCTGGCCTTGGTTACATGAGAAACGAGTACTCAAAATTTGATATCTCATTTGTCCAGAAATATTAATATTACTAAGTTACACATCCTATAAACATCTTAGATCGATCTTTTTTTAGAAGAATATTTTGAGTAATTTAAAAACCGTATACGTTTCCTAGTTGCTATTTAAATGAACTCGAGAAATGTTTTTGACTTACCCGATACTTCTTTTTACATTTTTTATAAGCACACCATGTATGTTAATCGGTATCAACAAGCACTAACTCTCTAAGAATTAAAAAAAAAAACTTTTTTGTACGTGCTCGAAATACCTTCTTTCCCAAATCACTAAATGATATAGGCGAACAAAATTTGGGATATCATGTATATACTCAAAGTATCCCAAATTTTGTATCAGGACTTCAGGGGCAGATAGAAAAGCTAATTTTAAGAAATGTTTTTCATATAAGCGGAAGTTTTAGGTCTTCTGAGTTCTATGGTCTGTCATAAAACTGAAAAAAAGCGTGGGTGACGCCTTGCTTTAACTGTACAGAAACGTTAAGGTGTAAGCCTGCAACTTATTATTAGCCTTTGCGGCAGGAATTGAAGTCTTGTTGGTCACAGATACGGTCACCCTGGCAACCGTCCTATTAAGCCGTCAAGGCTTATTGAATCGCCGAGCTTCTAGGATTGTTCTTTAGGATGCATGACAACCTTACGCCGACGAGGAAATCCATTAATATGTTCCAAGTCCTGATAAAGTTTCGTGGCTTTAGCCCAATCTAGATTGACATGGGACAACAATAACCCTACAACTGGCTAAGAAATTTGTAAAAAAGGAGAATTTAAGGCTCAATAGATTAATTAATGTCTTGGCAACTTTTTATGGTCAATTTCTCACGTTTTGACTCTTGTTCCATAATCTCTAACTTAGATTATCAAGTCAATTTTCACTTTGGAGTTAATAAAATGCGGCAGTTATAAGTGATTGGAACGATGGATGTAGACCATTGGCCATTTCGATCCTTTATTATAACACCAAGTCCCACCTAGTACGTAATTTTAAATGGTGAATGCGCCAGTTTTTGTTTTTTTTTTTTATTTGAGAACTGTCAGAACCAGTCAAACCAAATTTCATGTACAGAGTACTCTAACGGGAAAATTCCTCCCTTTGATCCACTTCAAAAAAAAATGTATGCTGAAATTACTCAAATCGGTCTAGTATTTCACAAGTTATGAAGGTTCAAAGTTGAAAATCGCAAAAAAATGAGAAAACTCCCTTTAGTCAATGGGACCATTTCGATCCCTTCTGAATGTAGCAAATCGAATTTGAAATGTCACCATTAATACATAGATCAAGCTCTGTAAAATGAAGGTAAAAGATGATGGTAAAGAACAAAATTGGCAAAAATTTAAACATTATAATAACACAAATATCTCATATAATCCCGGTCTAAACAAATTCCTCCTTTCTCTTTCGTCATTAATTTGATAGAGCTGCCTTACCTATTTCCACAACAAATGCAGACTTTTTTGTCATTGCAGTATAGGTACTAGCCCAACGATCACAATACCAAGGGAGAACATAGTTGATTAATTGTTCCTCAAATTTTACATTTATTTTACAAAAGATTCATGTATTAATTTCTACATTATTAATATTTTATCCAACAGATGTTTAATGCCAACACGTACTAACTTAAGCTACATTAATTTGTTTGACAGACCGTCGTTATTTTAAACACTACGTTCTCCTCAATTATAGCCTTGATAAAGAAATCAAATATAAGTCGAAACGTCGGCATAAATTCTACGAAAACGTAGAGATTTTTCCTTTCTGTATTCCATGTGCTACACCGCAAACAATTTCTGAAAGTTAATAGTTATTTAACTAACGAGTGTATTAACAATAGTCAAGACGGTTTAGTTAAAACGAGACGGTTAAATAGATTTGAGGAGTTTATTAATCGTTCGATATGCGAGATCAGTGACTTTGTATTTGTATACTACTAGACCTCAACATGGCGACATCACTTGTTGCCAATATATACCAATATATCAACGACGTAATTCGTTTAGCCATCTCCTCCGATATTGTATCTTTGTCATAGGCACCGAGCCAATCAATAACATCAACGATGACATAAGAAAGCATTACACACGAGGTGCCAGTGGTGCCATAAGATAGCTAACCTTATCAGAGGCCATAATATAGAGAGAGGTGGACGGAAAGAAGAATGTTGTTCATTTTGGAAACAAAGTCCATTCTGCGAGCTAGGTGCAAAGATTATATTATTAAAATTAATATCCAGTAGTAGTACCATCCCCGTTGATATCCAGCAGTAGGCACAAAACATTAAGGTACTAAGTAAATTTTAATTTTTTGGTTATTAAAGTTTTGTGAAACAAAAAATAAATTTACTATTTTTACAGTTTGCTAATCAACAAGTTCCAACACAAAAGTCACACATGCGTACTTTTTAGGGCAGTGTGAAAAAAAAACAATGAATGACAATGAGTTGATAAGTGAATATATGCCAGACAAAGAGCTGTATGAATAACCCAAATTAATTTTTCATTTGACCGTACCATTCGTATGAGTGAATAACTAGCTCGCCTCCCGACAAATCTGAAATTAATCACATAAAATTGCGCTCCCGGGGCAGGATGGAATATCTGGAAAACGGCTCGCCAATTTCAATTAAAGCCTAAATTGCAAAAAGCCAGGAAATTTTATTCTAGTGGAATGTCAGGATTAAATCCGGCCCTACTGAACATGCAAGGGAATCCTGAGCTGTCGACTATGTCAAGGCTCGCACACGTGTCTGGCCTGCTAACAGCTACAATCCTTTTGATGAAGCACCCCTTACATTTCATTAATTTGGACACATGTGTTGGCAGTTAATTTGGCCGTGTTGCTGGGTGACATGCAGCCTGAACTCGCGTAGGTCATATGGTGGGTTAATTAAATTTATCCTACGTGGACACACCATAGTGAGGACACACTCGATGTTTTATAAATGAAACCAAAAATTTATTCACTCAACCTGTGCCTGCAAGTCCGGCTCTAATTTATGCTTGTTATGGAGGTTGCAGAACAGATTAAATGACAAAGGACGTAACATAGGTATAAATTAAACAACTTTGGCAGAGGCATTAAGGCAATTTAGAGGTAGAACTACTTGGGGTGTAATGGGATGCATGGAAATGAGATCTTAATTAGAGCTTTTAGGGGTTTCCCAAAGTGTGTTAGAAGGGTTAAAAATCCTACATGCAGCTGAAGACGTTAAGTGCCGACGTTACCGAGCACTTAGATGGATGGCAAATACCACATTTCAAGTTGAAATTAGTATGAATAATGCAGTCCTGAAACAGGAGTGTTACAAAATAGTATCCAACAATATGATGAAATAAAATCAAAAGGGCAACAAAAAAACGGGTATTCTACTGGATCGCCTTTGCAACAAATAACCAGAAACACATTTAGATAAATAAACTAAACTCTGATATGTAACATTACATCATTTAGAAAAAAAAAACATAAAATGCAAAAAATTTTTTAAAGGTTAAACTATACCTAGTATGAAAGGCACAGATTGGTAATCTGGATCAGAAAGCTGAATTTTGGCGTATTGCTATAGTACAACTAAACTTAAATCTATTATAATTAACCCATAAATCGGCAGATTTCCTGCAAACTAAACTAAAACAATATACGCCAACATAGTTATTTTTTACTTTATCGCGGTGCAACATCTGTGGCAAATCTGTTTCTCACTTAATTAATAACGTAATAATAACCGCAAATTCGCACGAAGCTTTTCTATCTAAAAGCCATGATATAATCCAACTTCCAAAGTGCTTTTAGTGGGTAGAACAGATTTTAGAGAGGATTATTAGGCCACGCCGTGTTTTCACTATTTTACACTAAGTGGTTAATAAACGTGAATGGTTTACCTTCACCAAATGTGTGGAAGGATATGATCAATAACAGTTGTCCAGAGAAATAAAACAGATACTATAACTGTTATACTATTCATACGTAAACTGCCCTTGATTTACTCAGCCAACCAGTGTAGGGATAAGGTAGCGTGTTTCCTCATTTTATTGTAAAAAAAAACCGTTAGTGTAATGCTAATAGAAAAATTTGATTTTCAGCACACCCAACTTAAAAACATCAACTCCCCAGACTAGAACGCAGCTGAAGCTGCAGCTAATGCGAGATCAAGCTCTGGAACAGCAAAAACGAACAGCAGAAAGACAACGAGAACAAGAACTGAAACAAAGCCAACGACCACCTCCGATACCAGTCAAAGTACCAATACACACCCTAGCCGTGGACGTCCCGCCCCAAGTGCTTGAAGTCCAAACGAAATTGGAAAACCCTACCAGATACCATGTGATGCAAAAGCAGAAAAGTCAGGTCAAACAGTACCTAAGCGAATCGTTTCAAGGGCCGTGTCACCCTGCGTTCCTACCAGAATACCAAAGAACACCAACGATGAACCAGATACACAGCGCGCCTCCAGGGGTTACGACTCAGAACATGCCAATGCAACAAAACTCAATGACCAGTTTGGTTAATTCACAACCTCAATCTTACCATCATACGCAAGTGTCTCCGAACTATGATATACCGTCGACGTCGCCGGCTTTGAGTTCTGGCGCCACTAGTGCTTCTGAGGTAAGTTTGAGGGCTTTAAATTGAAAGTTACATGATCATTTTACCCACTAGAAATTCACTGCTTGATTTGATTTTAAGTCAAGCGACAAAGCTTACGGTTGTCAATAACAAGTCAATCAAATTATTTTTCTTTCAAGTACTTAACAAAAAGTCAACTAGTTTGAAAAATACTTGAGCAAGGCATTATTGTTTTCATTGGTTGATACTAAACTTGACTTGAAAAAGTAAATATTGGACAACTGGGATGTCACTTGACTTATAGTTAAAGGTTGACTTAATGCCAAGTTTTTCAAACTACTTGACACTTGACTAGAAATGGTGAATTAGCAAGATGAACTCAAGCATGGTTACGTAATTTCGTATCAGCCGATTTGACAACATTGAATCAGAAATCAGAATCAGATGATCAGAAATCTACAGAATGATGTTTTTTAACTCTCACTTTTCTATCAAAGTGACACCGTTGTGAGGGTCTTAACATGAATCCAAAGATAATTTGAAAACCTGTTACTATTACTTATCAAGCTCACATTTCAAGTTGACAGTTAATCAAGCACTTAGTTCTTCAAGTCAAGTATTTCTTAAAATTGTCAAGCTACTTGACTTGATGAATCCCTAGTCACCACTAGCACTGTTGATATATATTCTTGTAGAGCATCAACAAGTATCTATTGTTTACTTTTTCGGTGGTGACAAAGAAGCTTGCCCTTATCTTCTTTGTCATCAATGCTGATTTTGGTAAGCTTCTTCGACAAGCACCAGCAAGAGCAAAAAAATTTAACGAATTCCAGTGTAACGATTTAACACGAAAACACTATTTATTTATCCCACAAATACACACAAGTACAATTCGACTACTAAATAGCTCACTACTTAACACTTTATAGCCGTTTTTTTATCATTTGGTACTTTAGCTTACCTATAGCTCAATTAAATAAGACTGCCACTAACGGCGGCGCTATTCGCCTTTTATACAAAATCTTAAAAATACAGAAAAGCCTAGAACATTCTTAGAAGAAAAATAATTGATAAGAGACACACAAAAAAAGTCGTAAATAACTGCATTCTAAATAAATAGAGCAATACATTACTCGTGACAGTCCCCACGTTCACAACGCCGCGGCTGCAAAGGTCCAACCTCCAATGTCGCTCCGCCTCCACAGCCACCGCTCACCGTAACAATATGATATACTTTGCCTGAAGGTTGCATAAACGTTGTAATTTCGCCTTTATTGAATAATCTTCAGCATTCAAAATGCAACAGTATTTAAAAAGGTCGTCAACTTATAAATCTCCTTATGCCTACGTTCTGTTTTATTTTTACTAAACTTCATTGAGCAGAGCGATCAAAGCTTATTGGATTTAAGTACATTACTTAGTTCAGCAAAATATACTAAAAACACGTCCCCTTGAAAGTTTCTTAGTCCTCTGCCTCGCCACCATGCTGAGAAATGAGCTATCTCTTTCAACTTTTAGCTAAGTAGCTCTAAACTTGCTTAGGCTGCTGCCTCTACAATATCTTGAGGTTAGAATATCTTTAGTGCTTTAGCCGGTAGAACTCATATTATTTGCTCTCGTCTTTTGACTAGATTCTAACTCAAGTTTCGACAAATTGTGGAATTGACTTTGACATATCTGTAGTTCAATTGTTGAGTATCAGCAGTAGTATGTACTTAACATAAGCTGGATTTTCCAGAACGGAAAAGTGCACGTTTCAGCACGCCACTAGAAAAAAATATTTCCAGGCCAAGACAACCATTCAAAATGTTCGTAGATTTAATGAGTGCGCATACGCTAACATTTGCTGGTCCAATCACATCGGATGCACCAAGGAAAACATTGCGGCACGTTAAGAACATAGCAAAGCTTTTGGTGCATTCTTTTGGTTACCTGGTGTTCTCTAGTGGCAGAGTTATCTTTAGAGTTTTTTTTCTGTAGTCTCTCTTTAGTAATCAAATTAATAAGGCACGAATACCAACTTTGTGAAGACTTTTTTGTGGCGTAAAAACCCGGAGACAATTGCCTCAGAGGTCACTACGATAACAACCTCCGGTTTCGTTGAAATTTTTATATCAATAAACAAAGTTGTTAACAGTCGCGGAAATCGTCAAAACCCTTCAGGAGATCCGGGCAAAACATTATTAGTCATATTAATTGTGTAGTTGATCTTCCTGGATACTTAAGATTGATACGAAATACTTTAGTCCAATAACAAAAACATTAATGTGTTTTAACTAGATCCATCGAGTGAACTGTGGATCACATGCAGTCTGCGCACACATAATCCACATTGGGTAGCTTGTTGGGTCGAATAATATACGATTTCACTTAAATGGATCATGTGAGTGACCACTTAATGTATAGATTTTCTTATTGGATAAATTAAATCGTCAGACGTATTAATATATTGACAAAAGCATAAAATCGAACTTGCAAAATTGTTAATAAATATTTACTAATAGCAAGACAAGTTTGCCATACGCTGACCCAATATTAAAGACACACATAATATGTAAAAAAAATGTGCCACCTTGTTCTATAAAATACAAGATTAAAATTAAATGCTAAAGCTTATTTATTTGATCAAAAAGCAAAATCTTTGAAAAACTGAGAGCCACGTGGATGATATGTGTAATTTAATTTGGTAGTTTTCGGCGGTATGTTTAAATAAAATATTAAATACCACTCACTAATTTTTAACTAAATTTGAGACATTTAAAAGTCAAGGCACCGTTTTTCCCCCGGCGCCTTCGCCTATTCAAATACAAAACAACGTTATACGGTCGTAAACCCGGAATGTTGAATGGTCCATTTAACCAACTAACAGAGAATTATAGCACAGCATCTCTTTAATAAATGTAAATTAAAAACAAAATGTAAATTTGTCATTTACTTGCAACAGTGAACACAATTTTAATCTCTTTTGCGCTCTAAATTTTAATTGAGAAATATACATTTTGTTGCAGTCCTTTGTGGTATCAGATTTACCGCTTTGAGATCGTTTTTAATTAAATTCCTGAAAGTTCGATTTAATGAAAACTAATGAGAAGGGCTTCTTGAGACGGTAATTTCATTAGTTATCGGTACTTATACAAAAAATGTATGATACCTGTGCGAATTTCAAGTATAGGTATTAGTTTTGTAAACAAAAATCATTAGCTCAAGATGTGCTCTGACTCGTGACAAAAGTAGTAACTTTCTCTAGGTAACGAAACAATCTTGTTATTTCAAATATTTAATGATATATTAGCAATCAATATTTAATGATAATTATGTTTTGTCTGAGATATGTTTTTTTTTTAATAGGTCGAGTGTTATTGATTATAATCTTTATGTTCGTGGAGGGTATAACAGATATGCCAATTCAACTAAATTCCATTTACAGTTACGATAGACGTATTATTCCTTAAAAGGCTCGCAGTTACAAAATGAGCAATACAAATATTCAAGGTTACTCTTTTTGTTTATGAGGGTCTCCAGATTTCCATTCCAACCTGAACGAACCTGGAACTCATCCTATTCTTGCAGATGGCTTGCAGAGCAGCCTGACTGTTGGAGTAGATGTAAATCTCCTGTTCTGCCCCTTGTCGGACTTCTTGCCATGTGGCCACTTTGTGTTTTGCGAAAACCTCTGGAAAAAAGTGGTGTGACCCTCCAAGAAGAAGCACTCGCCCTCTTCCTTCTTCCACCGTCCTCAGCCTTTGTCCAAGCCACCTTGTTTAGCTCCTTCCTTCAGATTTGCTAAATTCGCCTACGCCCATCTAATGACCATTCATTGGTCACTACCTCCTGTGCATGCTTCGAATCCTCCTGGACCGGAACCAACTCAGGAAGAGCGGCCTCGCCATTTTTCTCGGGCGAGTCTCCAGGTGAATCCCTAAGGTCTCCTCCTGTTCTGTCCCTTGTCGGACTTTTTGCCATGTGGCCACTTCGTGTTTTGCGAAAACCTCTGAAAAACCGTCGTGTGGCCTCCCAAGAAGAAGCACTCGCCCTCTTTATGGACTGCTTGGTATATGACGACTGTGTGTGTGTCTTAGTAATTCTTGATCCGTCTGTATACCACAAGTCGTTAGCTGCCTTGAATTCTTCCCTTGTTAGGATAATTATCCCAAATAACTATTTTAGTCTCAGTTGATCGCCGGGAGGCTATTTTGTGATCTACCTATTGGCGATCTTTTCGAACGTATTAATCCGATGTGAAACTTATGGGTCTAAATGATTTGGAGATGCTGGGGCCACCTTCCCAGCCTTTGTCCAAGCCACCTTGTTTAGCTCTCTCCTTCAGATTTGCTAGAATTATAACCGTGTAGTCCCGCTGCCTTTAATGAGCTAAATTCGCCCACTGCTCATCTAACCCAACTCAGGAAGAGCGACTTCGCCATTTTTTTCGGGCGAGTCTCCAGGTGGAATCCCTAAGCTTTCCTCCCTCCCTGTTGTGATCTTCATGTACCGTCCTGTTTCTTTATTGTGCCTAGTTGGTTTCCTCTTTCTGAACTTAGCAATAATTGTTTGGGGGGCTTAGTGGAAGGCGTCTGCCTTAAGGTGTGCTATTCCATCACGGAACTCTACTAGCACCCTTCTTAGTAAGTAACTTTTAAAATAAAAAACGTCTTAGTTTAATCAAATTGAAGCGAAATATTTAATGTGCCTGAAGGATAAAGTAACCGGCTGGTAACCACGTACATAAATAACAAAACAATTCCTTCACCATAATAGCGGGAATATGCGAGCGGTACCTATAGCACCGTCAGTAATAAAAATTATAAGTTATGTTAGTGAACGGTGCTTATAGCATCTAACTTTTTACTATGCAATTCGAGCTTCATGGGCGTAGTAAATAACGAAATACTCCATCCTTCTCTTATAAATACTTGATTCATATTTCTTTTGAAAGAAGTCTGAAAACGTCTTCATTAAGAGGAAATAATTCTTTTAGAGCAGATAATTATTGCTTTCCTTTACGATACAGACTTCTTTAAGCAAAAGTTTGTTATTTATTTCACGAGCTCCCAGTCTATGGCCAAATGGATGATATTATTAAGAAAATATATTACATGTCTTTCCCGTTCATTTTTTCCGAATGTTTTCACGTAAAGTTTGATTGACATATACCCCAGGAAATAATCAGGAAATCTCATAAACACTTGAATTGGGGCACAACTTCATTCTACATTGGATATAACTGATGCATAGAGGGTTGGAGAAATATAAATAGCATATGGGACTTGAAGCTAATAAAAACACGAAAACATCCGTTCACTGGAAACAATACTCTTCAACTAAGTATACATTAACGCGCTTTGTATTATCTTTTCACGTCGAATTGATAAGAAAAAAAAAACGTGTTTACAAAGATTTTCAAGTAACAGAGTATATGAAATGTACACGTAAGGCTACATGGAAAAACACAAATCACATACACATAAAGAATCAGGATCTTTATCTTTATGTCGGTGTCTCAGGTTAAGATTTAAATCGGTCCATAAAATAATAAAAATTCGATTTATCAGTAGATTATTACAACCTCAGACTAGCAGAAGACTTTAGGTTTACGACGGAGCATTTAGTTTTATTGTTATTTTTGTTTAGGAAAGAATTTATACCAGAAAACGTAACTGGAGCAATTTCCGTTTGAACCGCTGTATCCGACCGATTATTATCTTAACGTAATAGATATTCTAAATGGGAGATAGATACTGAAAATGTTTTATGGAAGGAGGAAGTAGGCGGTATACGTCATTGAGGAATTTTGGAAGTTATAACTATGTTTTGTTTAACAATTAAACTTTAATAACTCCAAATATAGTATTTGCTTTCTAATATCGTGTGGGCGATTTATGTTCGTTATTGGGACCGTGGGTGGTACTTATTGCGTTAGAGGGTGTCTCTTTAACAAGGGGAGCATTTTCTTTGTTTATTATGTCTTAAACTACCCCATTCTTCGTTTGATAATACAAGCTTATTTTATTTTCTTCCTAATAGGATCCCTTTATTTCCTTGCAATATTGTATGACGATTGATTATGTAAAAATTGTGTGTTCTATCTCTTTCTGTAGACCTCTTTCAATTTTACTGAATTTTATATGATGTCACTAAGTAGTTCCAGAATAATGTCTTTTGCCCAGTTGTTCGATTCTTTGATTTACTGGTTATTAAACTATGGCAGGAATCGACACAACCACGATGAGGATAAAAATTAGATTTTCTGAACAAAATGGCGAATCTGTCATATCATACACCGCTCCTTTTATTTGGAAATGTGTACGCACTATATAAGTGTCAGGTAATCATTGATGAAAAGTTGATTATTTTATGCGTTCCTAAATGTTTTTGGTCGTAAGCAGGACTGTTAATTTTTAGAAAATTTATCGATATTGCAATACTAATTATCGTACTTTTTTTGGTTATAGAATACGTTAATTTGAATTATTAAAAATTTACTCAACTGCCATTATCAGTCGTATTTTTACAACAGCTAGCAATTTCCTATAATTATAGTAATGACGAGTTGAAAAATAATATCAATAAGGTTTTTCGATGTTTCTCAACCATTCGATATAATCAATAAGTGTCTAGACGAAAATTCATAGACCTCCTTTGTCTTTATTGATCTTTGTTATACATAATTTTGAGGAGTGTTATCTCTGTTTGTTACCATGACATTTACGTCTTGGCTTTGGTAACGCATAATAAATTAAATGTGGTCGATTTGCCTTTACCAGGATCAACACTGCCCTCTCTTCAAAACCTCTTATTGTCGTCTTGGTTCATACGAGTGATTTGGTAGAACTAACGGTTTCCTAATAATTGGTTGACATGACAAACTTCCTATTCTCTGGTCTCTATCTAGAGCTATTTTCTGATGCTGATGGCGAAGAAGAGGAGGCTTTGGGTGACTCGAGGACAATGACTGTCGAGCCAGTGCTGGCTCGACAGTCGATCAGAAAATAGCTCCTTATTGACCTCTTTGTTAACCCGTAGACATAGTGCTTCAAGACTCAAGAAGAGAGGATCAACACTGTCCTTTCTTCAAAACATCTTATTGTCGTCTTGGTTCATTCATTTGGTAGAACTAACGGTTTCCTAATAATTGCTTGACATGACAAACTTCCTTTTCTCTGGTCTCTCTCTAGAGCTATTTTCTGATGCTGAGGACGAAGAAGAGGAGGCCTTAGGTGAGCCAGTGCTGGCTCGACAGTGGATCAGAAAATAGCTCCTTATTGACCTCTTTGTTAACCCATAGACATAGTGCTTCAAGACTCAAGAAGAGAGGATCAACACTGTCCTTTCTTCAAAACAGCTTATTGTCGTCTTGGTTCATACGAGTCATTTGGTAGAACTAACGGTTTCCTAATAATTTCTTGACATTTTCAAACTTCCTTTTCTCTGGTCTCTCTCTAGAGCTATTTTCTGATGCTGAGGGCGAATAAGAGGAGGCTTTGGGTGACTCGAGGACATCGAGCCAGTGCTGGCTTGATGTCCTCTAGTCGCTAAGTTGGGAGCCTCTTCGGCGTTCCAAAAATGTCTTTAAATAATTCTGAGTCAGCTTCCTAGTCTCATTTTTAGCACTGGTGCCACTAACCCCTATCTCTTATTTTCTTATGTTTTCGTATGGTATCACCGACAACAATTTTCTCAGGCTTCTGCACCCGGTTCTTCATTATTAAAGTGTAAAAGGCTTTTGTGTAGTCGTATTTCTGGTGAAGAATCTAGCGTAAAATATGTTCTCAATTTTTCAATTCTCTATTTTTCACTAAAACTGCATTTTTTAGATTTCGCTTTTCTATTACTGTAACAACCAGTGATAACTGTTTGGAAAATAGAGTAGGTAACTAAAGGAATTGAGGTAGACAGAAACGCTTAGAAACCATTCAGCCCCCTACATCAATTTTTCCAGTTGGAGCGTGAGAGCGGACGGCAGATTTCTCCTTTTATACCATAGAGTTTTGATGACCCGCCATCCTCGAACACATTATTTCTTGTACATATTTTATCATACATGTTTAATCATATTTAGCGTAAGCCGAACTTGTTCAGATTTTCTGAACCTGAACTCCGCAACAAATAACAACTTTGTTAATATAGTGAACTCTTCAGATATGATTTAATATTAAATTTTAAAGTGAGATACGAGTACTCGTACCTACCCACTTCGTTAATCCCAGAACTTACCTTAAGTCCGTGGTAAGTACGTCTCATTAAATATCAAATATGGTTATGTTCTGCACTTGGAGTGGCCCGCTGAGGGTAAATATAAATAATAATTAGATTTGCGAAAATCGAGGAGAACGGGGAAAATCGGAAAACCGTGTTAAATATTCATTACTACGTCAATTTGGCTAAACCGGAAAGAGTACTATTTGAATAAAGATGAAGTTAGTTAAATCGAAAAGTAGAAGTTAAAAGGCTGAGGTTTATATTCAATAAAACTTTGGTGAAGATTTTTATATTTTTCTCAGTCGAAGCAAGATTAGTACCTACGTAATAGAATTATTATTTAAGATAAGGAGCACTACGACACTTGATATATGATATAATTTTCATCAACGTAACTATGGCTGTTATTAAGTTGTCAGTTAAGCGCCACATATTATTATATAAGTACACGTTTTACTTCACCGACAGTCTACAAGGATAAAATTCAATTAAGCAGTAAATTCCAATGGTTGTAATTAAACAACAAGAACAAAACGCTCACAGTAGCTATGTATCTTGGAAAATTCCCTCTATAAAACTTTACCAATTAAAGAAAAGCTTTTTCATGCGTAAAGAGTACATTCAAAAAGTTTTATTGGAAGTTTATTTGTCCAAAAGACGAAAAGAAAAACGTTAAGGGCTTTTAAAACAACCTTTAAGCGTTTTTTGCCGACCGAATTTTTTTGTCAAACATCTAAGAAAAAACACAAACTCAATGATGTCAACATTGGCCAAAATGCGACATGAAAAATAAATCAGCCATGTTGGTCGCAAATAATTGGAAAATAAAATTGGAAAACTCAATAAGTAAACAGATTAAAAAAAGTTCTGTCGCTGAGAGTCCTTTTACAAGTCCCATTTTACATGCATACATAATAGGCCTTGAGCAGGATCATTCGGACTCCTATCATACACAGTAGGTACATATTTAATTTGCCGATACGCCCTTTGTGTTTCAGATCACTGGACCATGTTTTTAAAATTCCCTTTTTTTCCCTCCGAAATTAAAACGAGGAAAACCGATTAATCTGTTTATAAAGGGAGGCAAAAAAAAGTCTGGAACAGAGGAGATATCTTCTAAATGGCTATTTTGTTTAAACGAATATTTGTTTGCATGGAATAGGATTCTAACCAATTTATCAATTTAAAATGCAAGGTTTTATCACAGTCCCAGGCCAAAATCGGGTAAACAACAATTGCAATAAGTGTATCCTCATACATGCGCCAAACTGATTACTGGTAAAAAGCAAATTGATTGAATATCCGGATTTAAGATATACCAGTAATAGTTTCAACATCGATGTGAGTTATATAGTGAATACTGATCAAAGAAAAATTAATTTTCATATTCCGCGAAGAACAGTATTAATATTAACCAAACAATATGCTGCCTAATTAAGAATCAAAACTTTAAATTAGCTTAGCGTCACATGGCTTTATTCCCGAGATGTCCTGGGGGTGTGCGCCCTTTATAGCGCATTAGACAAAGGAGCTTTTCACTTCTCTATTCTGGAAATACTACCTCTATTCGAGAAGAGCTGGCTCTGATTAATTAAGTTGGGAGCTGTTGGACACGCGGATCGATCGGATAATTACTGTCTTTTTTTCTCGTCTGGGAGATCTGGTTTCTGCCATGTAAACTTATCCTATCCTTTTATATAAAATCTCTTAAGCCTACCTTGAATTTAGTTTCTAAGTATCAACTTCGGTAATTCTATTAATAAAATTATCTTGTGGAAATTTTACCGAGCTCTTTGTTTCACCGGCTTTTCCGATGAATTGTGCTCAGAACCAGACAAGTTTTTTTGCTGTGAAAGCTGTATGTGTCAAACTCAATCATCTCAAAAAGGTGAGAAAAGCGTTAAAAAAAAAGTACAAGAGTTGATCCCTGGTTTCCTTAATACAGTCTGAAAAAACCGGTTTTATCGATCTTCTTCCTAAATCCTCAAAAACATGAGTAGTCTTGCAGGTTAGAGACGGTAGAAAATGATTTTTTTCAATTAAGGTCTGTTGAGAATGACTTATGCATTGAGGCAATAATCAGGATTAGATCCAGCTAATTTCAAGATCCTCTGTGAAGCCAACTAACCTTCTTTGATGTGATGTGGTGGAGTACTTTTCCATCTGACACGAGTTACACACAGGAGAACCCTCGAAATTGGAAAAACTTTGCGTAGAGAACAGTATTACAGAAAGTTTAAGAAAGCCTTCCGATTTTCTCCCCAGAAGCTGGAGATTTTGAGTTGGAAATGGAAAATACTTTGTCACACTGCACTGTGAGATTCCCTAATTTTTATTACCACATCAGCTCACAATTTAGAGTTATTGCCAACTCTGTCAGGGACATCTTGGATGAGGGGCTGTTTACTAATTGAACACCTATGTGTTTTGATAACTAACCAGTGATTGCAAGCTTTCCTTGTTGCTTAAGGTTATAATGTGTTGGTTTATTATAGTATATATTATACTGCAATAAAGATGAATTTAGGATTTATTTCGTGCTAATTTGATAAAAAGAATACTTTTTTATCTCATGTAAAAAGATTTGTCAATAAGATTTGTTACGTCCATCAAGGTCTTTTACAATAAAGCACTTTTACACACATACATATCAATTTGCGCATCTACATTTTCTGAACAAATTAGGCTTTCTTTTAGAATTAATAATTCATTTTTAAACTTTTCTCTAACTGCATCAATGTCATCTACCAATCACCAATATTTGACTCCAAACACTCATCTCAAAAGCATGAATGAAGAATTTTTCATGTACCTCAAAACTGCCCTTTTACCTAAATGTTAATTTTTGATTCAGAATCGAACAAAACATTAAACTGTTCAATTCAATTTCATTCAATTCAAATTTCACTGAATCAATAAAAACACAATTGAAGCCAAATAATAATATGTTTATAAACAAAATCGCTTAAAAACATTCAATCAATTGCAATTTTTCCCGTAGTAAGTGGAACATTTAACTTAACTTTTAGGCGACAATGGTGAAATAAATTCGAATATTAAGCTTACCACAAAAGACAGTCACAATTTTAATTTCAAAAGCTGAATTCAAAAGAAATAACTTAATATGTCTTGAAACTACATTTATGAATCAATATCTTAATTTTTAAAACGAAAAGTTCATTATAAAAAAATATATAATTTTTTGAACTACAATTATTATCAAAATCGATTCATTTCATTTGCGTCATTGAAAACTGCATCAAAAACTACATTTTTTTAATCACAGTCGGTTAAAAAACGCCAACTTTTCCCGTAGTTTCAAACTGAAAATTTAACTTAATTTTTAGACCACAATCCGTGAAATAAAATTCAAATGTAAAGAGTAGGTGGTCACCAATTTATCGATCAATCCATCTGCATACTAGTTTCGGGGCCTACCCCTCATCAGTACAGCTTTGGCTGGTCGACAAATTGGAGACCGTGAGTTCGCGTCTTACAGCCAAAAATCTACCGAAGAGCGGTGAGATGTTGTACAGAGCAGGACCAGCCGACATCCACCAGCGTATTAAATTTAATACTGCATGACAGATGGCTCTCAGTTCGAGAAGCAGCCCATATTGCTCTGTACCTCGCAGGTTATCGGAACCAGAACGAAGTGTAAATAGTAGGTGGTCACCAATTTGTCGATCAATTCATCTGCATACTACTTTCGGGGTCTCCCCTTATCAGTACAGCTTTGGCTGGTCGACAAATTAGAGACCGTGAGTTCGCGGTATAACGCCAAAAATGTACGGAAGACCGGTGAGATGTTGTACAGAGCAGAAGCAGACGACATCCACCAGCGTATTAGATTTAATACTGCATGACAGATGGCTCTCAGTTCGTTGTTTGGCTGAAAAATGCACAAATAGTATATTCTTAAAGTAGAATTAAACCAAACCGCTATATCACTGACAACGTTGTATTTTTTGTAAAAAGTATAATAAAAACGTTGAATAATGCAACTTTAGTTTTTAAATGCCATTAAAAGTAATTTTTTAATTCGCAATTGATCAAGATTCGCAATTCGTAAAATCATCAAAAAATTCATGAAAATGGTGTTTTTGAAAGTTTTTCAAAACTGAATTTTCGAAAAAAGAAAGGAACCGATTTCTTCGAAATAAATTTAGAAAAATTATCTTTGAAACCATAAAAATAAAAAAAATAAATTTAAAAAAACAAAGGATAGGACACTGAAGTTTGTGAGCTGTCAGAGAAGAAAATGTCCTTCAGTGGCATGAAACACTGAGTAAATTATAGACCCATAGGAAAAATAGCAAACAAGACAAATTTGCATGCCGTATATGTCTATTAACCCTAAACTGAAAAAAATAGATGAAATAATCTGATCAAAGGAACCGCGAAGTGACAAAAATTACTATTTTCAAACAAAATAATTGTCTATAATAGATTTCCATTTGAGGAGTAAAACAAGAAAACTTAAGAAGGTCTGAAACACTAATACGGATAAACGGAGGAAAATACGGAAAAATACTAAAGGAAAAACATTGTATAGACAATTTTTGCAAAACAAAGACCAGCAGAAAAAATTAGAAAAGCTTAATTAGGAAAAGGACAAATAATAAAAAAAAATAAGTTAAAGAATTAAAAACAGAAATGTAAGAAATAAGTTAGGTCAATAAATAAAAAAAAAATAAATATTTCTATGCCACTAACTGACCTTGTGAGTTGGCAGAATAATGCTATATTATCATATCAATATCAATACCAAAATTCATCTGCAAAACTGACCACCTAACAACTATACGTGGTTGCATAATCAATAATCTAACTTTTAGTTAAAAAAAAACTGCAAATGTTGTTCAGCAGAGTACCACGATGAATAGCCAACAAGAAAAAAATTATAGAGGTCAAGGGATCTAAATACCAGTCTGCACAATTCATGCACAGTGACCTTGGACGTCGATTTTCTATTAATTGGTAACCACCGCATATAATGGGAGTCATAATTATTGTGCTTGGAAGTAACACCTCGAATTCATCAAAAAGTTTTATTGCCAGTCAATAGACGTGAACATGTAGCCTTTTGCTACATCGATTGTTGTTAAATCTCGGCTTTTCTCAGGTGTTGCCCAAACTAACAGGTATAATTAGGCCAGTACGGCTTGCAAATATTAATCAACCTGCAGAGCAGAAAGAAACTGCAATTTTTTATTTTATCAAGACTCGATGTGTTTAAGACCTAGTTTAATAACTAAATTTTAATAAATGGCCGTTGTTTCGAATACACGCGGTGTATTGACAATTCAATTATTAACGCGTACTAATTATAATATTCTTAATTAGTTTCGAGTTAATTGACTTATCGCAACCACTAGCAGAGCAGGGGAATAACAATGACCTGGATCCAAAAAACAACTCAGCAAATCATGGATGAAAGGAAAAACCTTACTTTGACCCGTTTGTCTCATTGAAAAGCAATAAACGGGTTGGTATTTTTACTTACAAATTTAACCACATTACATGGGCCAATTGGTAATTCCCTCTTTTCTGACGTTAAAATCATAAAATCAAAGAATTTTTTACACCTCAATAAAGCAGGGGCAAAAAGCGTGCTTTTAGGGTGTCAGTCTCTCTGCGTCTCTAAGCGATACCTTAAAAAAAAAATCCCGTTTTTGTGTTTAATTTCACTCCTCGATAAAGCCTGTGTAATAATAAGACGTTAATTATTCAAATCAGGTGTGTTTGAACATAATTACTCCAAAGTGAGGATACACTTTGAAATATTAACAACAAAGGACGCTCGAATTTGGGTTTGTGTGTATACGTTCATGTCAAAACAATGCGATGTTAATTATGTTGGGTTAACATACAGGGTGTTACAAAACTTTAGGCCAAAATGAGGTAATGTTAGATAATATTTGTTGCATTTCGCGATTCTCATGACACTTAGTGCAAATAGTTTTATAAGAATTTCAACATTTTTTTTTCAATAACTCTTCGTCGCAACTGTTTTTAAAATTCAGAGAAGTTATTAAAGTCGACCACTTTTTTCTCTTCTTCTCTTTCTAAAAACGCATCAAAATTAAAAATGAATAATTTACTGAAAGATCCTTGAATGAAACAGAATCATTGCTACGTAAAATATATGCGACATATTCAGATTTGATGTAAAATGTACTACCTAATTACGTTTTAACGGAAATAATCCATTTATATGAAAACAAATTAATTGATTCTTCATGGCCGCAAATTTCATGGCGATTACTTTGGTAAATTGCGCATGGAGTTTTTCACAATTTTCAGATCTCGTTCGGTTAAACGCAATAAAATTTTCATAGTTTTCTCACGCATAAAATTCTACATTAAACAAGAACGACGATTGAACAAGAAAAAATGTGGACAAGATTGTTTCAAAGTAATGCCAGCCAAGACATTAACATCCTGTAGTATTTCATTAACAACTGAATACGATATGTTTTATCTTTTAGTTGTTACGTCAAAACGGATAATGTCTACAACTTTTTGTTTTATCTCTACAGAAACTTAAAAAACCTGTCATCCATGGTTGCTTAGGCAAATTGAAATATTTGTTTATTCTTACTTACAGTGGAGTAAACCAAGAAGTATCCTCCAACAGCAAATATTTATATAAAGTTATTACCAGAGAATGGAAAAATTAATTGTTAGTATGTAAATAATTCAGTATCAAGTAGTTTTTCAAGGTATGTTGTGTGCTCATTTGTTTACCAAAAAACGAAATTAAAGCTGCATTATATTACAATTACTAGTTAGAGATTTAAAGTTGGAAATTGCTAAAAAAAAAGGAATCCCCCCCCCCCCCACCATTTATAAAACATCTGAATGACAACTTTATCTAACGATTTTAATCGTTTCTGAACGTAGCAAACCGAATTTTGTGATTATAGTAAGATAAACCAGTTTTTTTTTAAATTAAAGCTCTAACAAAAAAAATATTTTTCTTTTAAATGCGCTTTTAATTTTTTTAAATTAAAAATTAAAAGCGAATTTAAAAAGGGTTCGGAAATCGACCATCGAAGGGGTCTATCTCCAAAACTACTGAATCAATCTGCATGGGAAGATTTCGATTCCTTGTGAACGTAGAAAACCGAATTTGAGTGAAGGTTGAACGATGAGTTAGTTTTTTAAACCAATGGGACTGCCGTTTGCGATATTTGAAAGAGGGCAACAAGAAACGAAAAAAATCATTAAAACCATTCAAATTGGTGTAGTATTTTTCAAGTTATAGAGGTTCAAAAGTTCAAAATTGGAAATCGCGAAAAGAGAAGGAATACCCCCCTTTCTTTGGTCAAGTGAAAGAATATTTTGATTTTATAAGACTGTGAAGGGTTTCACGGCCAATCAAAATACAATCTAAAGTGTTTTCCGGACTTTAAAGCCGTGGTCCAATGGAATTTCCTCTTGACGATTTGTCTACAGCTGCGGCAGGCATTATCAAAGGCGATGAGGCAATGGGCGAAGTGATCGCCCGTGCTTCCCGACGTTGACTGATTCGACTGTGGTGAGCTCTGTGGTATTTATTCCCCCGCTATCGCGCTGCTGTGGAGGGACTGGGGTGGGGGTCAATCGCTTCCAGTCTGCATTTAGAAACGTAATCTCCTCCTTCCTCTTGAAATTATTGTCGGGCTTAAAGATCTCAATGGCCTCTCTCGTTAGTTTTGGATAGAAACGCTGCGATTGATATCAGATACCCGCCTGATTGAAAAGGATGTCGTGACCTTCCGAGTCGGGAAGCACGGGCGATCACTTCGCCCTATAGATGGGCGAAGGGAAAATTCCCAAAAAACCTTTAAATCCAATTTAGGGTTTTTTCCCATTTTTTCTTGAAAGCACCCGGCAGTTTCAAGATTTTGAGGTTAGATTTTAGATTAGAATGCAATAAATCCAAATTCTAGTTTGTTTTTTGATAAACTAAACACTGGTGAATTGATCAAAAGCTTCAAGCTGCACAAACCAACAAATTATTGCTTAATTGGTAAGAGTTAGGCGTAATGAAAAAGTTAAATTTAGAGGTTATAATGGAATAAACCCGGAATTTTCCCGGATGTGTGCAGGGAATAAACCTTCAAAAATGAAAAAACCGGGTGAAAACCCATCTCTACTTCGCCCATTGCCTCATCGCCTTTGATAATGTCTGCCGCAGCTGTAGCTTGCCAATGTATACCGAGCCACAGCTGCATGGAACTCGGTAAAACCAACACACGCTGACCGATACCTCAATAACGGATCAAATCATCATCCCAGACAGAAAAGGGGAGTTATAAAGACTCTGTGACTACCAAAAGAATTTGTAAGCCGGCATTTGACCGAATGAATCCCAACGCGAAATGAAGCATCTGGAATGTAGAGTGCCAGGAAGAAACAACGGGAGAAAATGAAGAAAAGTGCGGATGGACTAGTCTTCCATACATCCACAAAGTAACGGACAGGATCGGCAGGCTACTGGAGAAGCCCAATGTTAAAAGTATTTGTAAACCCGCTCGTAGAATACAACAGAGCCTGAGATCGTCCAAAGACCGCAGAGATCCCCTATCAGCACCCGGAGTTTACCGAGTTCCATGCAACTGTTGCTCGGTATACATTGGCACCACACAACGCAGTGTCAACACTGGGATTACGTAACATAAGAGGAGTTGCAGGCTGCGACAAACACAAAAGTCAGTAGTAACACAGCACGCTCTCTGCGAAGGTAACGACATCCTTTTCAACAAGGTGGATATTTTATATCAATCGCAGCGTTTCTATCCGAGACTAACGAGAGAGGCCATTGAGATGTTTAAACAGGACAACTTCAACAGGAAGGAGGAAATTACGTTCTACGACATACTTCAAGTGCGCTGAAACCCAGCACCATCACTACCCCCACCTCAGTGCCTCAATTGCAGCGTGACTGCGGGGGAATAAATACCACGGAGCTCACCACAGTCGAATCAGTCAACGTCGGGAAGCACGGGAGATCACTTCGCCAATTGCCTCATCGCCTTTGATAATATCTGCCGCAGCTGTAGGCGAAACGTCAGGAAGAAATTCCATTGGATCACGGCTTCAAAGATCGGAAAACACTTTAGATTGAACTTTGAAATCTTTTTTTGTGTTGTTTTTCATTTGAATAGGATCTGAAGTTAAACGAGTTAAAGTTGGAATTCGCTAAAAAAGAAAGAACGGATAGTCAACTTTGGTCAACTTCGAAAAAAATTTGACTTTTTTTATGGTGTTTTCCATCCGAATGAAACTATTTCAATCCCTTCGGAACATAGCAAACCGAATGTAAGTGAAAGTCGTCCTATAAGTTAGTTTTTTTAACAATGTCTTTCCAAAAGTGATTTTAAAAAAGTCCAAAAATCGACCATCGAAGCGGTCTATCTCCGAAACTACTAAACCAGTGGTCCTGGTTTTGCCGTATTTTAAAGAGGACAACAATAAAAGGAAAAACCGTTGGATTCACCTCAATCGATATTTTTTCTTAACTTACAGAAGTTTCAAGTCAAAATAGTCAAAAAACAACCATGAAAGGGGTCTATCTCCGAAAATAAGGAACAAATGGGACTGCCGTTTAAAAGAAGACAGCTATAAAAGAAAGAAACCGTTAGATTCTCGAGTTATAGCGGTTCAAATTTGAAAATCGCTAAAACAGAAAGAATACCTCCCCCATTTGGCCAAATTTGAAAAAAAATTAACATTTTTTCTATGGTGTTTTCCGTCTGAAATGAGACAATTTGGAGTGAAAGTAGTCCCATTATCAAATTTTCTAGGAATAAATCCCTTATGTGCCTTCACAAAGTATGAAAAAACGGAAGGTTTTTACGAAACAATAATAGGGCAAAAATTGACATAAATGGCATAAAAACCACGAAGGAACATTAAAGTTTTACATAGTCGACAAGCATCAAAGTACTTTTCATATTAAGCGACATTTTATCAAACACAAAACAGATAAAAGCCGTGTAAAGGTTGAGTATAAGGATACTAAAATCAAGTATCCTGATATCCTAACAAAGTCTTTATCTCAGGTTAAATGTTTTCATTGTGTAGCGAAACTTTCTTGTGAACTCTTTAGCTATTTAAAGTGTACTTTAAGGGCCCTTAATATTATAGTTTTATTGAGGTGGGGTGTTAGATGCAATAGAACGGCATCAGGCTCATGTAATAGTGTTTGGTAGATAATTATAGCTGAAAAATTGGTCTAATTGTGTTTTTAGTTTAACAGCGCACCTAGAATCCCCACTGAAGGTAAATTGTCCTTGTCAGAGAGAGAAACAGCTTGTTTCAGAGCCAGCGCAGCTCCAATGCGGCCCACTCAAAATTACTGTTACATTCATAAGTTTCGTCGTTATAATTTGTTATTTTGGCCCTCCTGAAATAAAAAACAAATTAACTTTCCTTTCGCTTTTCTTTGATTTTTCGACAAGGCGTCGACAAATTGAGTTTTTCTTGTGCGCCATTTAAGATTTTGAAGTTGAGAGGCCGGGATGCTAAAGGCGTAAAAAAGTTTTACTTTATTTTTTGTTCAATGGCTCGTGACTTAACTTTCAATTTTATTCATTATAGCCTGTAATTTTTTAAATAAACACGCCGTAGAAAAAACGTCTCAAGAACACACAAAACGAAATCTGTTTGGGGCACCGTTGAGACGTGGCCTTGAATGTTTCTCAAGAAGGATCAATTGTAATTAAGGGAGCTTGGCTGCCTCCGGGCCTATATTGAAAAAAATATATAACAATCTGGATTAAAGGTAGAAACGTAATTCTGCTTTCGAAAGGTCCCGAGGGCGAATTATGAAACAGCCTATTTTTGGACAGTTTCCCCGGCCGGCAAGTTAAGCAAACATTTACGTTTAGCCTGAAATGAAATAAAATCCAGCTTTCATTATGTACCAAAGAAAAAATGTAATAAACGGTCTATTAGAAAGCAATCGCGTTTAAATAACACTAACGAAAATATTAGAATTTAGACCATAAAATTAAAATCTCGCTCCCAAAAATTACCACACACATCACACTTCTTCCTACGACGTTGTCCATTCTTGGAGTGAAAAGAAATAAAAAAATAAGTAATAATTATTTGCATAAAAAATTGTTCGCTTGTAGTCATCGTAATCGTAGGCGCACGGTACTGAACACGTTGTGCGCGCGCAAGCGGCGTACTGATGAGTGCACGCCGCGTTCATGAAAGTGCGAGTACTTGAATCAAACAAGTGTCTCAGTAACTGGGATCTGTATCAGTATTATCTGCACACCGACTGATTAAGCCGCAATAGCTGCTTTTTACTTAAAAGGCTCCAGAACTCTAATTAGTATTCGAACAGTATTTTAATAGTTAATTTTGACCGTATAAGTCGCGACACAGGGACGTTCAGCTAAACAGTTCTCAAATTATCTAATCGTTAGTGATTTTTAAGTGATACCACCCACGGACTATGCCAATGTGTAACAAATTTTAAAGTTTTCTTACAAGGTGACAGTTATATTTTGTGAATGACATCCAGAACTAGATCGAGAACACAAACCAAAAAAATGCCCGTGTATAACATAATTACTAGGAGATTCAAGGTACTTTTGGAATTTTTTTCTGTTAGTTTTTAAGAATTCCATTCATAACCACACAAAATTATACGACGCATCATTTAGATTAATTTATACTACCGCAAATATAATGTTGTGTCTTAGGCTAACTTCAATCAAAGCAAACGCCACTCGTAAATTTTGATAAGAAAAATAATAGTAACATTAAAATAAAGGTAAGATAAGGCGTCCACTTATGACTGTTTAAAATTTTTGTTTAAAACAAATTCCTTAACTAGAAAATCCGCATTAACGCCCGCGATTACGGCATGTGGAGTGGATGTCAATGTGGCGAGACACAATCGTAACGTTAGCATCAAATTCGCTGACAACATAGAAAACCAGACATTTCTTTCTCATAACAAAAGAGTGACGAAATGGAAAATTTATAAACAAATCATAGTAAAAAAACGCTGCTGCAGCGTCAGGGCATCCGTGGAATTCTTTATGCCCCCGCTTTAACAAAAAAATCCTTCAGGGAATTTAAATCATTTCAAAAAGAATTTGTTCTTTAAATATTTGCCACAACTATTAATTCGCCTCGATCAAGGCTTTACGAGCATAATTCACCTACCAAGAAATTCTAAAACAATTTGAAACATCTTCCAACCGGTTTTTTGCCTGCTGATAAGCAATAGCGGAATATAAATTTAATATTATGTATTCAAAATAATTGAATTTTAACGTAATAGTATTTTTCCGAGCATTTTTCATTGTGCTGAGATATAGAGCAACAAAGTGAAGTCCTTGAAATGCCAGTAATACATCTCAGCCCTATCTAGGATTTAAATTCCAAAAAAAAAATTGAAGTGTATATTGTATTGTTTCGCAGGACACTGGTGTAAAGTGCTTTTAACCATTTTTAACTTTGTATAAAACAAATGTTAAGTTTCTGTCTTTATACAGCAAAAGTTTTTATTTTATTACCTCTAGAACCACAGTTAATAATGTTTCATTTTATATGTTGGAATTTTTCACAAAGCACTTATTGTTTACCAATGAAGTCAAGACTTTTTTCGATTTGGAGAGGCTTGACCTCCAACATTGTTTGCGCTTTCGCATATTAGTTTTTGAAGATCTATCAAACGTAAACGTTTTTTTGAAATATTTGAAAAAATTCCAATCATTGCCATCTGAATATATTTTTCATTCTCTCTCAGACCGTTTTAGAGATGCAGCTTTATAAAATATCTAAGTTTTGGCACCGTTTATGTTGTTCCTCTCTGTAACTTTTTGCTCTAAATCTAACACGTAAGATTTTGGTTAACTTGGTGGCACTGTTGAGGTTAACGAGGTGACACCCTGTATTTAATGAAGGTCACTACTAACCACGAAACCTGTTCTAGTTTTTCGTAAACTAAAGCCTTTGATAATATCATTTTCAAAGCATCAGATAGTAATTCGGGCTTCTTGTTCCATGAAATATTACCACACCTGCTGATCATATTAGACTTGGCGCTGAGGATGGTCTGAAGGCAGAATCCGTTCCACCCTAAAGGATGATGAAAAAAAATCGGTCTGATTTTTTTTTATCCTGACAGAACCAGACATCTGTCAAATTAGGCAAAACACAAAAGCATCTACCTCCAAAGGGCATACATCAGGAAAAAAATTAGAGTTCTTAATTTGTGATTTTCTACTTTCTTCTACTTTTGATTTTCTATTTAGATTTAGCATATGCTTGTTTTCCAGTTACTAAAAGTTAGGTGGTTTTAGGTTCAAATATTTAGGAATAAATTACAAAAAAAAAAGTTGGTCCTTTTTAAGAAGCGTAGCTCCGTTATGGCTAATATTGCACCTACGGAACTTCCGATGGTGGGAGAGGACATCAAGAAGACGAAAGAACAGTTGGATTCACTCCAATCGGTCGAGACGTTCTCAAGTTACAGGCGGTCAAACTTGAGAATTGAGAAAAAAGTCGTAATAGTCCTCACTTTAGACATTTTCGAAAAAACCTCGGATTTTTTTTTGCTGTTTTTGACCGGAATGGCACGCGTGCAATACCCTAAGAACGTAACAAACTCATTTAGAATGAATTAAACCTGCAAAGAGGTTTTTTTAAAAATGGTAAAAAAATGCGATTTTAAAAGTGCTTAAAAATCGACCTCCGAAGGGGTGATGGGAGGTGAAAGAGGACATCAAGAAGAGGAAGAAATAGTTGGATTCACTCCGATTGGTCGAGGCGTTCTCAAGTTACAGGCGGTCAAAGTTGAGAATTGAGAAAAAAGTCGTAATACCATTTAGACATTTTCGAAAAAATTTCGGAAACATTTTTTTGCTGTTTTTGATCGGAATTGCATGCTTGCAATCCCCTGAGAACGTAACAAACTCAATTCGAATGATCTTAATTTCTAAAGAGGTTTTTTTAAAAATGGTCAAAAAACGCGATTCTAAAAGTGCTTAAAAATCGACGTCCAAAAGGGGTATATCTCCAAAAATATTAGCAGCACCTACGGAACTGTCGATGGTAGGAGCTGAAAGAGGACATCAAGAAGAGGAAAAAATAGTTGGATTCACTCCGATCGCGGTCAAAGTTGAGAATCGGAGAAAAAAAGTCGTAATACCTTTATTTAGACATTTTCGAAAAAATTTCGGAAAATGTTTTTTGCTGTTTTTGTTAGGAATGGCACCCTTGCAACCCTCTAAGAACATAACAAACTCAATTCGAGTGAATTTAACCTCTAAAGGGATTTTTTTAAAAATTGTCAAAAAACGTGATTCTAAAAGTGCTTAAAAATCGACTTCCGAAGGGGTTTATCTCCAAAAATATTGCACCAACGAAACTTTCGATAGTGGGAGGTGAAAGAGGACACCAAGAAGAGGAAAAAACAGTTGAATTCACTCCGATTGGTCGAGGCCTTCTCAAGTTACAGACGGTCAATGTTGAAATTTGAGATAAAAGTCGTTATATCCCTTTGGACATTTTCGAAAAAATTTCGGAAACATTTTTTTGCTGCTTATAATGGGTATGGCACTCTTGCAATCTCCTAAGAACGTAACAAACTCAGTTCGAATGAATTTAACCTCTAAAGAGGTTTTTTTAAAAATGGTCAAAAACGTAATTCTAAAAGTGCTTAAAAATCGAACTCCGAAGAAGTCTATCTCCGAAAATATTGCACCTACGGAACTACGATGGTGGGAGGTGAAAGAGGAGATCAAGGAAAGGAAAAAACAGTTGGATTCACTCCGATCGGTAGAGACGTTCTCAAGTTACAGGCAGTCAATGAAGTTGTTACTGACTTTCTCAGTCAAAATGGTTAGTAGAAAATTCCACTCCTCTTGTGGGAAAATTTATGCACTATTTCCTCCCCCCCCCCCTGCACAGAAGCCTAGATCCACCACTGGCTAGGGGGCTCTTTTCGATATCTGTTCCTTTATGTAAGAAATTCTTATTTTCGCTAAATTTCCCTGCTCAAGCCAACTATTTTCTTCCAGAATTAAACAAAGAAAAAAAACAAGAGACAAAATTCGGAAAAAAATCAAAAAATGCCCCCTGATTATATTATTAATGCCCCCTGATTATATTATTTTTCTTAGAAGATTTACCTTTTTCAGTTTGGCGACCCAATATCGGTACTGCAAAATCAAGTTATGCAAAATATAATTTAAGTGATAAACAAAATATGAAGTATTGGTTGATTAATTTAGATCGAATTAAACTGAGCGAGAATCGCTTATTAAACTGCCGACGTTTTAATAAATTTTATTACCTTTAAGTCTCTGTAAAAAATAAAAGAGCACATTAAGTGGCCCACAGACACTATGATAAAAAGTAATATGAAGTGTAATCAAATCTACAAAAATAATTCCGAATGTGCCCGGGATATATAATAACAATTTAACAGAATTTCGTATTCTTTCGGATATCATAATCAATCTCAAAACGGAAGTAATTGAATTGGGCCACTTTCCTATTATTCAAACTGCTAAAAAAGATATTTCATAAGGCCGTAGGGAGAGAAATGTTTAATTCCAGGCTGTTTAAAGCTAAAGAATTCTTTCTATAAATTAAAAATCTAATATGTAATTTTATACCTTTACAGTTGAACTATATGACGTATGTAATCCCTTCAAGATATCGCAGCCTGATCTAAATCGACAAAAAGGTTTAGCAATAATAAATCCAGATATCGGCGCAACAAATGTGAAATATGACAATTGTAAAGTTTAAAAAATCGTCATTAATGAGCCAATTAAAGGGATTAACGACTTTTTTTAACGACGATAAAAACAAAGTCAGGCAGAAAATTGCAGTGTGTATTTTTCATGATCGACCAATAAAAGTGAAGAGTCGTGCGTAAATTAACGAGACATAAAATAAAGTGATTGAATCAGATATTAAAAAGAGTGTATTATGTGGGAATATGAAACAACAATAGAGTAAGGTATTTATTGTTCCAGGCTGCGGGCCCATAAAAGCATTATAAAATGCAATGGACTATTTAATTTAGATCCTGTGATATTTTTCAATGTCCAGTGTCAGCTGGCAAAGCTGTAATTACGAACATAAGGACATAACTAAAATATAAAAAGGATATGCCCGGTGTATATTATACGAGTTGAAAATTTAATTACTCGTAGTAACTGCAGTGGTAATAATTTCTGTTTACTGTGCTAGAGAAAAATCTTCTCTACCAAAAAAAAAATATAAACGTGGCAATGAAACAAATATAATATGAGGGTGATAAATCCATCTCCAGCTTGTTAACTTTAGGCAGTATTGTCAAAATCATGAGTAAAAAAGTAATAAATCTTCGAAAGTCAACAATTTTATTAGGATCTGTTACGTAAGGATTGAAGTTTTAGAAAATCTAATCAAACACGCAAAGAAACAATGCGCTAGTTTTAATGTTTACTGCAATTACCCTGAGCACCAATGTTCTTCAATTAATTTTGAGGTAAATTTCCATTTTGTTAGGAAAAACTTATCTATTATCCACCGCGGAGTCTTAACATAACATTAATAAATATCCAATAATTCCACATGCCTTGAATAGCTTATTGCGGTTAGGGTGGAGGCACTGTCACTGAAAACGCTTTAGAGTCCAGGTGTAAAAATTTATATAAAAATTAAATAAATAGAGTTATTACAAAGGTTAAAAAAAAAATAATATACAAAATCTAGAGCATCGTCATTTACTATACCGTATAAACAAAAGTCTCGGGCTCCATAAAATGCAGTATATTAGCTTATGATATAATATACAATAAAATAATCGATCACTGTCAGATCTATTAAGCATTCTTTATGTAAATTTACACAATATTTACTACACCGGCTGCGTCATTTGGGATTTAATTTTTTAATCTGCAGTTTGATGACAGTAGACTGATATATGAGTGACCTTTCATGGTTCGCACTTATTAGGGACCGGTAATTAATATGAAAATATTAATATGAAAATATAAAATAATTAATTTTCTTTAAAGCAAGTTCATTCAAGGCCTAGGTATTCTTCAAATTGGTTGTGGATGTTAGTTTTGAACAAAAAAAAGACCTGATAAAGAAATTTTGGCATCGACAAAAAACACGACGGGGGCTTGACATAATTCTTACTGGTGAAAGTTTTATCGTTAAGGAGCTTAATTTGCAATTCCACTCTCGTCCACATTTAACAGCTTCAGTGTCATACAATGCAGATATTTTATAACGTGCCAGGTTTTAAGTACGTATTGATAGAAATCGTTGGCGAAAAAATCAAATTAACCTTATCAACTACCGATATTAGCAAAAATGTATTTCTTCGGCAAAAAGCGGTAGCCGTGACACAACCGTTATTAAAAACATAAAAATTAAGGACATTATCAAATCTGTCTTAAAACACAGCCATATTACCAAATGTAGGTTAACCATATATCAAAAGTGTAACATAACAGCAGTATTTGTATAATAATGCAATAATTGGCACAAAATTATGTTTGTAGACAGATAAATTTGCAAGAACAAGTTTTTACACCTATCAGGTAGACGTTCTTTACACAGCTTCTTAAACGCTTTGTTTAGATTAGGAGAATCGCGCAATATTTTCATAAACATGATAACGACTCAAACATCTTTAATCGTTTACCGTAAAATAGGTTACTAAATAAGAACTTGTAATTGTTTGTATAAACTAAAAGTTGTGGCTTTAATCAAATCTCTACAAAGTTTGTATGATACGGTCCTGGTGCATATTGTAAATAATTGTCAATTTACAATATTGATTCTTACATGAACATATGGAAGATTTTTATTTTAAAAATCTGAACTTAAGCATTTAGATTTACATTTAATATGTGTAATTACGAAGTTACTTTTTTAGATGTGAAGTGACGTTTTCAATTACCATTAATTAACGTTTCCCTGTCATTTCCAAGACTGGATGTTATAATAGAAGTTTACTAGAACATGCTGATGACAATAATTATTACTACAATTCCATTAGAAACTGCTTGCTGTCGGGCTTAGTTGATAATGGATGTTTACACCAGACCTTCTAGATCAACATAATAAAATTCTTCCAATTTCCAATCACCGTAATCCCAATAGCACAATCAAACTACAAAGACGTTCATATCCGGTTAATCTCCAATAAAGCCCCTTCTTCGATCGGGATTTAATTACCAAGAGCATTTCTGTTAAAGACGGACCAAATTCTTAGATGGGAAATTTTATTCCTTAACAACAGGAGGTTAAGTACGTAAAAGACGACAATCTGTCGCTGGGTGGGATAGAATTCTACTAGAGAATAATGCTGGCTTAGCCAGAGCTCGATAAACACATTCTAAATCTGATAAATCGTGTTGAAATGCTGAGATTAGAAAAGGATTTTCTCGGCGCATCTGTGATGTTACTGAATAAAATTACGGGGCGGTGATTTAATCGGAAAGTAATCCTGAAGCTTTAATTTTACACGATAATGCCTTTCTTGTTTAACATTCTAATCCAATGTGCCTATTACGTCTGACCGTCTAAGCATATTTAACAATGGGTTATGGCTTCTATAACATGTCATCTGTGATGAGGCAAAATTGAAATCCGGCGTCGCAATGGAATAGGAAACCATCAATGCCACAAACCGCTCACAGTAATTTTCCACTCTAAATTGCTTGGGTTAGGATCTAGATTAAACAGGCGTCATGGTGAGGACAGTGTCGATAATAGTCCAAATACTCAATTAATTTTTTTTAGTTCAGTAATTATCGAGAGAACAGCTGATAGAGACACAAATAGCGCCAGCTCTTTCCCTTTAGAAAGAAGTTTGTTTACTGCTTTTAGTTATTACTTGGCAGTTATTTTAATATTGTATGTAGAGAGTTTTCACAACACATTTTTTTTCAAATCAACTATGTAAAAAGAAAACCAGTTCTTACCGATACCCTGATGAAAATCCCTCTTTTAGTTGCTCTTCATGCCTACGTGTCCATCTTTTTTTTTTATTGCCAGAAGTTTCTCACATCAGCATGACAACTAACACTGTTCCAATTCAATTATATAAAGAGAAATCCAGTAAGCATAATCTCAGAAACCCAAATGTTTCCTTCTTGCCTTTGCTTCGTCTGGTATTCATCATTGTTACCGGGGCAAGCAGGAACTAGGCTGAACTTTTCAGATCGTGCAGTATCTCAAAGAAATTGGTACATTGTAATCCCATTCGACACTACACATTAGGAAATTTATGAGTATTGGCAAAAAATGTGGGCTTCGTGGAGGTCAAAGAAGAACCTTTGTTATAGTTTTCATTTGTAATGCGGTCTGGATATCATCCCAATTCTACAACTTTAATCTTTTTTATTTAAAATCATAACTTACTGTAGAAAAGTTATATTCACTAGAACATGAGAAAAATGGGTTTTAGCGAATAAAAAGCATACTGCTTCCTAATCAACACGTTAATAATTAAGCGCCCTGTCCGTCTTTGTCAGCTTTTTTTTTCGGAATATTTTTAATAAAATAGAAGATTATGTCACTAAGAGTAAAAATGGGTCTTTTTATGCTGAGCTCAGAGATTGACGGCGGAAGGAAGCGAAGCTGAGGCCTGCAACTGGGCGAAGCACAAAAAGACCTTTTACTGCGAGTAACATAAACTTTTTTTTTTCAAGCAAAAAGGAAATAAGAAGTCTCCTTCAGAGTGATTCAGTTTCGCAATTTTCTTGCATCACATTTCTTAGGCGGGTCTTAGGCGGTCTAGGTAGGTACTCCGGGGCTATGAGGGGCATAGGGCTCCCCATGAGTAGAATTCCTCATATATGTAGATGATAAATTTTGTAAAAAAAAACATGTACAAAAATTCGCAAAGTTGAGACCGTTTTTTTTTATAAATTTTTTTTGTAATGGTTCTTGCCCTCCTGGACCCCCCTTAGTTAGACGACTGGCCCAATAAGGATGGTACCAAGGGAAAGGGCATATCCTTGGGCATTTTTAATCCTATCCCGCCAAAGATGTCACTTTAATACAGAAAAATATGGCCAAAGACAGTTAAGAAAAAGTGTCCAAAATATTACTAGAAGACGTGGAGAGAAAAAAAATCAGTTGTTAGTTTTGGTTTAGCTCGTATACCGGGCCAGCTACAAAAGTTTTTCTTCTGCCACATTTTTTTGCCAATTTGGGTGTACTTTTCTCACATTTCGCTCTGTAGATTCCACATTTTTGCAGTAAAAAATGAAATAATTCAGAGAGATAGTACACATATGGGCCCCGGACCTAACCAAAAATCAAGAGCCTAGCTTTGAAATTGAAATTTTGACGAATTTTTACACTTCAAATTTCAAACTGCCATTTTGAGGAATATTTGTATCGAGACCGTGCATCTAATCGAATGGCTTTCAATCCCAGGGGATACCTTAAAGTGTTTTCTTTTTACGACTTAGAAACCTCTTTTCGGTGGGACGTTGCGAAATGGTTTTAATTGAATGAATCGAAGCGAAAGATGCAGATTTTTTAAAAAATTTGGCAAAAAATCCCGAATGGTTCCGATTCACCTGCCACTAACTAGGGTATGGGAAGCATTCGGAATTAGGCTCCTCCCACTGAACGTTAACTGACAGCTAAGATTTTCCGAAATGTAAACATTAACTTTAAATCATCTGTGCTTAGCGTCCTTTATTTATTAATTTGAACGTTTGGATAGTCTTGAACTTGATGAGTCTTTGAACGTCTTTTGGTCCTACACCTGCATCCAAACGTTCAAATTAACTTTAAAGGCTTAAAACAAGGAAAATCGGCCGAAAAGCGTGGAAAACTATATGGCAGGAGAAAATTTGAACGTTTCTAGGAAGATTATACAGAATATACAGGTTTGATAATAGAGTACCATGGGTTTTTGCTCTACTAACAGCTAGTTATACTACTGTTTACTTTACACTCTCATGTCCATACATTGAGTCCCCCTTAAACTTTAAATCATCTCAACTTATAAAATCAAGAAGTGTAAGGCCATTAATACATTCTTAATGATTGATAAAAATTCCGGACAAACTTTGAGGAAAATCAAGTAGTACAATCGTAGCGAAACGTTGGATATTTGTTAAAAACAAGTTCAAAGTGAGGTCGATAGTAATACTGCAATGGCCCTACACGAAAACTTTAAATTCAGTCATGGTTGGTGATGGCATCCTAGTACAAGTAATTCGAGATATTACTCTTCTTAAAAAAAAAAATGTCCGACGTTTCAATTATATACTGGAGTTATCACCAATGACAATTCAAATTGCTTGACTAAGAGCCAATATGGAAACACCTGCAAAATCATCATTGTGGTTCTTTGAAAAGATGGTTCTAAAGAAGAGTGAAATAATGGTGGCAGAGACTTTTTTAAAAGGAAATAATTACATTACTCCTATATACATTTCTCTTAATCTTCAAATAACTAAACATGCTTAATTATTAAAGTGAAGGTGTTACGTTTCATTTTTTTTTCTCTCGCTCCTCTTATGGAAATTTCTTGTCACACTCATTTACAAAATATGCATAAGTTTATTTGGACCGTCAATAATTGCTACAGACTGATTTACTTAGTGGAACTATTGCCCGTAATTTACCACAACTTAGTTTTCATTCTTTAGGTCACTCTAAACCAACATAAAATAATAATCCTAATGCTAACCTATAACTCATTCACTTATTTTTGCCATTTCGTGACCTTTGAAATCTTCATTTTTTGGTACCTATTTCCTTTCAGCATATGTTAAAAAGAAACGATAAAAATATCAAAGTCGGATTTCCAATGTCTACTTGATGTCAAAAATAAGTGAATGGTTTATACTACCTATATTACTATCTACTTGTATCACCCACCCCTTGACAGTGGCGGATCTAGCCTTCTGTGAAGGGGGGGGAGGAAAAATATAGAGCAAACATTTTCTTGAGGCGTCACGCCCACTTTTTGTTACATTTTGACCTTGAATAATTAGTTTGAATATTTTCCTTATGCATAAATTTTCCCATAAGAGGAGTGTAATTTTCAAAAAAATTTGCGGAAATTCCATATTGTCTAGACAACGGTTAATTTTCGTTGTCACCTGCTAACCATTTTGACTGAGAAAGTCAGTAAACTTCACTGACCGCCTGTAACTTGAGAACGTCTTCACCGATCGGAGTGAGTCCAACTGTTTTTCCTCTGCTTGATGTCTTCTTTCACCTCTCACCATCGGAAGTTCCGTAGGTGCAATATTTTCGGAGATAGACCCATTCAGAGGTCGATTTTTAAGCACTTTTAGAATCGCGTTTTTTTGACCGTTTTTAAAAAACCTCTTTATAAATCAAATTAATTCGAATTGAGTTTGTTACGTTCTTAGGGGATTGCAAGCGTCCCATTTCGATCAAAAACAGCAAAAAAATGTTTCCGAAATTTTGGAAAATGTCCAAAGGGGGGGGGGGGGTATTTTATTAGCTTTTTTCTCAATTCTCAATTTTGACCGCCTGTACTTCAGAACGCCTCGACCGATCGGAGTGAATCCAACTGTTTTTTTCCTCTGCTTGGTGTCCTCTTTCACCTCCCACCATCGGAAGTGCCGTAGGTGCAATGTTTTCGGAGATAGACCCCTTCAGAGGTCAATTTTAATTTTTTTTAAATTTTTGACAATTAAAAAAAAAAAACTCTTTAGAGCTTAAATTCATTCTAATTGAGCTTGTTACGTTCTTAGGGGATTGCAAGCGGGCCACTCCGATCAAAAACAGCAAAAAAATGTTTCCGAAATTTTTTCGAAAATGTCCAAAGGAGGGGGTATGACGACTTTTTCTCAATTCTCAACTTTGACCGCCTGTAACTTGAGAACGCCTCGACCGTTTTTTCCTCTCCTTGATGTCCTCTTTAACCTCCCATAATAGGTCGATTTCAAAAGGCGTCAAAATGAATTTTTTCAGTTGTGCGTTTGCGTTTATCAGTTAGTCAAACAAAAATCCCAAAGAAATCTAAAAAGAGTCGAAAAAAAGGAGGGGGGGGCGATCGCCTAATAAACCCTTCACATTTCAAGAACGCTGGATAAATGAATACTGCCCTTCTTGTCTAATATTAGGAAAAAATTAAAACAAATTAATATTGCAAATTGCACACAGCCTTTAATCAGTGCGTTTTACTTTATATGTCCAGATTTAAAAAAATGTATATATTTAAATAATAAAAACCCACATTTTGCCGAAATTAATTCCTTCAAGTACTGAAAGCTTTCCAAGCAGAAAAACTGACAAGCATGAAGTGTAAAAACTAGGTAACATTAATAGAAATGATATTTATCCAATGGTGATAAAATTAAATTATTGGTTTTAAGGCTAAAGTTTGCAACAAAAGTTATTAGTGGCTGTGTAGTTTCATTTTTCGGTTGATTAAGATGCAATTTCCCCGCAATGTAAATTTATATTGCCAGTAATCATAGATATTTTATCTGGACCTTGAAGTAAGTTTTAAACACCAAGATAAAAGTCAAATTAAGGGCAATGTGTAGCGGTGTGATAACTTAATCCTGGACCACCGTTCCTATGCGTTATTGCCAATAGGGCAGGCTTAATCTCGAAACAAGTTGAATGCTCGTTTCACAGCAATTGAAAAAATTCCAATATCGATTATGATAAACATTTCTATAGGTCATTACAAATACAAACAGCTTTTTGCAAGCCAAAGGAATAATATCGAAAGATAAACAGATTAATGACATGGTGCAGGTTTAACATTTATCCAATAGGTATTATTAAATTTCTTTTCAGTTCAGTCTAAACATCGTTGATAAGCATTTCAATTGTGATTCCGTTAAGTTTGCAGACATTTAAAAAATATATCCACAAGAAATATTATACACATATTCATATATTTAGATAACCTAGACCCTTAGTTACTATTGACTTGAAAGATATTTATTTTTGCTGTTAGATAAATGCATCCAATGTTCTCAATAATGTACATAACTCTTAAATCTCAGGATTAAAATCGTTGGCATAGTTTGATGAAGATTAATGCAAATCCAGCATTAACTTATTATTAATCGACGTAATCAGTAAAACGCATGATTGTATGAATTGATTGACAAGTACTTAGTGCTCAAAGCCCCCTTGTTAGGCGTGTTTTCGATAGTGGGCCTTTCTGATGTTACATATATTTTAAAGAACAAGCTGTACTTACTAAACTACAATGCTAAATAAACGGGTCAATTATCAACTGAAATCGAGGAGACGGTATACTCGGTATAGTGGACTATAGTCTTAAGAATTCCCCCTATTTATCATTCAATTTAAAGAGCCATAATAACAATAACAACAAATAAGTGGCCCAGAAAAAGTGCGTCGACTGCAACAAGCGCAAAGAGTCCTTGGGACCTGTTAAAAATCTCCGTAAAACCATTAAAAATCGGATTAAGGTCGGATACCACAAATTGTTACACTTGGAACGAGCTATTGTCTATATTAGTTTTATTGAGGACTAATTAATGGTCTATTCTGATAGACGATGAATTACAATTTCGAGCTGCCATATCGCGGAACTCAAGCGCGAGATGACACAGCAAAGAAGTTCCGTTTGGTATAGAACAAAGCCGCAGAGGGGTGAACAATGGAGGTGTACATCAAAACATAACCGAATTAATTAAAAGGATTTTTTTAGCCACAAAGTTTGCTAAAAACAAGGCAAAATTACTTAATTTCTACTATACTGACTCGACGCTAATAGGAGAGACGACACACAACAAAGCAAATTAACCATTTAACTTCAAAGAGATAAATAAGTGTGTGCGGAACATGCGGTTTAAGATTATAAATGAACATAAAACAGTAAGCAGCACTGTTGAACGGTACCAATGTGAAGTGGACTTTAATTGAAAGCTTTGATTAACAAACAATTGAGGAGTGTGTTTGGAAACAATACCATTCAACAAGAAAATGCACCGAATATAACAAGACTCGGCTATTTGTGTGTTTATAAGAACGATGGCATTTTATTACAGATAATTATCGCTAATTCTCGGTAAGTTGTACTTTACATCCGCGTCTACTAGCGCCATCACCATTAATATCAAATAATGAAAAGAAAAAAAACTTCATCATAAATATCGATCTGCGGGTCTTCAATGTATTATGTCATGGAGAGTGATGAATATAGTGTCCTTCAAATGCGTTACATCCTTCTAAAAACTGCATGATGGTTCGTGAAAGGAAAAAAATCAGTTAAACGTAAAATTAAACAGTAAAAGTGACTTTTTACTACTTACTTATGGGTATTTATTATGCCTCAATCCAATTTTTTTTGGTGTTTATTTGCTGTTGGAGGCCGAGGTTTGCACTATTCCCTGTAAAATTACTGTATATATCTTTTTTTTTTATTCATTATAATTTTACTGGGAAATATACGTAGATCGTAGTAAGTAGAGTATAGAAACGCCAAAACAGCGTATTTGTTCCAATGCATAAGCTAGGACTCTAATTTTAATCCTTTGTGTCATTTATGGTAGTGTTCTCCTTCGGGTCTGGTTTGTCATTCGAAGCCGATCTTTAATACTTTCCTCTCGCAATATTCAAGAAGATTTATTATGATGTCAGATCCCATATTATAATGTTAAAGTGAGGACACAATCTTCTTGATGAAAACTTAGCATGTCTCATCCTATTTGCGATTACAATAGAAACATACATTTACTATTGTAAAATTTAGATAACTTTAAAGAAAGAATTAACATAACAGTTGCCATGCATTTTATATGTATAACCAAATATTTCTATTTAGATTATAACGCGATGACTCCAAAACTATTGGTTAATACCTACTAATTCTCAATTCAATATTTTAATTTTGCAGTACGTTGATTTTAGGTCAAATGCAGTCCGATACTCAAACAAGAAATAAAGGAGCATCAATCAAGCTTTAGCACGAAAAAAACGAAAAGGGTTTGATTCAGGTCCAAGGGTTTTTCAATTTAAGATGAATTTAAAACGTCATTAATCTTAAAAAATTTAGTTTTGGCGCCGTATTTTTTCTAGCAAAATGTTTTGATTAACTAAAATCAATAACGCTGTAGTTCCAGCCAATCAAAAATATTTATAATGTATTATTGTTGAATTGTGAAGTGGTTAGAGTTAAAGGAAACCGCCTACAAAAATAAATTTGTCATGGATCTGTTTTCAATACCGTAGAACGGGGAAAGTTTGCGATAGTTTTTTAAATTTTTTCAGTTTTTTTTTAATATAAAAAATTTTGAAAAAATATAAGTCTAAGAACTGCAAGACAATATTCAGATCGGAAGTATCAATGTCTGTTTTTGAAAACAGAATAGCCTGAGTCTTGCTTGGATTTATGAGTGTTGCAGGTCATTAAAAGAGGAGGAGAGATAAGAGTTGCAAATCATCCTCATACATATGATATTTTGCGAATGTAATATGTTTTACGAGGTCTGAGACAAAGATTGTGCACAGTAGAGTTTATCAGCAATTATGTTTCGAATCGTGCTTGTCTTTAATGCCTCCCTAAATCTTTGGCTTTCAGCCAAAACATCTTATTTACTGATATATTCTATTGAATGTGGAATAGAAAGCAGGAAGTCCACATCGCTCTAGCATGTCATCAAAGAAATTGTGAAGGTAGGAACTTTCTGCAGTTGTTAATGCTAATTTGTAAAGCAACCCAGTGGCTGCTGATGAAGGGTTGATTCAGAAATCATGATTCTTACTAACTGGTGCCCTAAGAAAAAATGGGATGAAGAAGATTCAACCAAAGAAATGTGAAATCCAAAAACAAATAACAAACGTAGGAATGCAGAATTTGATTGCTCTTCCATCTATCAAAATACTGAGAATCCCTTGTTCGTCTAGAAATTTTATTAAAACATTGACCATTAATAGTTAATCGACCCAAGATCAAAGTTCTGATGATTATGAAACGCTTAAATTAGTTCACTTCTCAGATTTATTGTAATAAGTTGTTGGTTGCATGATCGGTGATTTCCGTGAATGAGTTTTTAGCGGTTTCAGTTCGTTTTGAGGCGGGTAATAAACAAGAATGATGCGGCAAATACTGCGCAGGAGAAGTCACAGACATTATAGAATAATAGGACTTGGACACGTGTTATTGCTTGAAAACCTAGGAATATTGTTCGTACGGTAACGAAGCAATATCTTTAACGTGATATTGAATAATGGGTGTAGATAAAAATTGCATATTAAGCACAATTATTGGTTCTCAATTTCATATTTCATAATACGTTTATCCAAAACATTCACACGGCTATCGATGCCGATGTTTTCGCGTGAGCGTTTAAAAATCCTCATAAAGGAGTACTAAATTGCTAAGGCCTTCGATTAATTTCTTAATAAGACGAATACGAAATGTATTTACTATATAATTATTAGGGCTGTACAAACTTCAATACACTCTAAATAACACACTTAACTGGTATTAACACATTTGGGGACCGTCAAAACGCTAAACACGCTTTTCTGTTTATGTTTCGCGTGCTTCAGCTAATGGTTAAACAAATCTTAGAAAAAAATCGATGTGACGTTATACTTTTATTATTTTAATGGCGAATATGAATATTATTGTTTGGCTACTTGTCTGACTGAACATCAAATATTAGGAAAGGTTTGTTTCGGAATTTCCATTTGTCGAGTCCGACCCTGTTCCATCATCTAACGGTATATTTTTTTTTGCGCTAACCGGACTTACCAAAACAAAGATTTCATTCAATAAAATTAGAATGCACGTTCTGGAACCGATGATATTAGCTATTATTTTACTGAATACATAAAGAGATTTAAACTTCAATGCAGCAGCCATCTCCCCGTGCAAGAATAATTAGGTTGTTCAATGAAATTATTATGTTTTTATGTGAGAATATCTTGCCACTACAGGAAGTATATACAACAATTGCGATCAAATTATTAATGACTGCTAGCTGGTTTGCTACATTTTTTGACGTACTTAGGACAGGCATAAAAAAGGCTATTATTGTTCATTAGTCATGATTCTAATGACATACGACGACGAGAAAATTTCGAATAATGATAAGTCAACACTTGGTAGGAAGGTATAGTAAAATCGCCTTGAAACATTCACCCTTTAGAATACATTGATCTTACTATCAAAATAGAAATTTTATAGTTAAACTTTGCACCATCATTGAAAGAATAAAAAATTAATAATCTGTTTTTCAGGTAAACGCAATTAAAATTTATAGAAATAATCTCTTGCGATTGGTCATAGTCCTATTTTATTAACATGTTATTAGTGATGTGATGAACATCATGCTCAAAAACGCAATCAAGAATTTTAATTAATATTATACGTGCTCAAAAATGCAATTCTGGAAATTGACTATATGGCCCAGAAGCACACACGTTTAATGCGAAATTCCCATAGGGCTTTAACATTGACCTACGTTAACGTAATTATAGGAACACTTTATGAAAATGGATTTCGTCTTCTCAGAAATTAGATATCGACGTAATCGTGTTAGACCTCCCTTCCTTTTTTAATTAATTCACCCTTTAAAACATGTTATCTCGCCCTAAAAGGAAAAAAGATCACCGCAAATTGCATGACAATGGGTTTTAAATTCCACAAGAACTCCAGTGACGGACTCATTTTTAATGGATGACATCTTATTATAAAGTAACTAGCTGTAAAAGATAGGATCTAACTAAATTACTGAATTTGAATATTCATAATGAAGGGAAACGAGACGATTAATAGAGCAATAGATACAAAACAAAAGGGGGTGACACTGTACAAGGCACAAGTGTTAATTTAAATTTTACATTTTAAATTGTCAGAAAGAAAAAAAGAAGCACGTGTCTCTATACAGGGTTTTATTTGAAGTATTGTTGCTTTATTTGAAATAATGAAATTGATAATAACGATTAGAAGAGAAAAAAGTAACTAATGGTCCGTATACAGCTTCGTTTTAGATTCAAACTTTTTAGTAAAAATAAGAAAAAAAAACGCTCAAAACTAAGAAGTCAAAAAAGATGTAATTGCAATCTAAAGTGGTTTCGGGGCTTTCAGAGCCGTGGTTCAATGGAATTTCTTCCTGACGTTTCGTCTACAGCTGCGGCAAATATTATTAAGGGCGATGAGACAATGGGCGAAGTGTGGTGGTGAGCTCCGTGGTCTTTATTCCCCCGCCGTCGCGTTGCAGTAGAGAGACTGGGGTGAGGGTAGTGGGGGGGAGGGGGGGGGGGGGGGGGTTCGGCCCATTTGAAGTATGTCGTAGAACTCAGCATACATTAATTTCCGCCAGTGCCCAGCCAATCAGAATTCGCCGGCACTAGCCGTCTAGTTCGTTCCACGTCCGACAGTCCGTGGTGGCGTCCCCGCGCATTGTCACTTGTCATTTTTGTCAGTTTGAGCCGGCCAAAATTTTCAGTTAACACGAAAGAGATATTTAGTGCTAAATATTAATAAATACTTTCCATAGAAGTGTCTATGTGCATAAGAGCAATTTTCATTGCTAATATAAACAAAACTTCGGTTTTGTGTGTACGAGTAGTCAGTAGTTCAAGACTGTCCCAAGTACTCGCAAGGAGGTTTAGGGCATTGTTGATACCAAAGAGCTAGTTGATACATTATCAGTTTTGTAGAATGGATAAATTAGCCTGCCAGTTTTGTAAAACTGAATTTTCAAGTACAGGTATAAAAAATAGGCATATGAGGTTCCACCCACCACCCACCCAGACTCTGCACATGAGAAGCCGGCAAAGTATATGACATGCCCAATGTGTACAAATGAAGGAAAGGTCTCATTTCACATTGATTTAATTAGACATTTGAGTTCTATTCATAGTGTAAGTATTAAAGAATTGATTTTAAATTTTAACAGTTTGCTTCATGGAGAGGACAAGAAAATAGAGAACCTGATTATGCATATCGCAGGAAAAGAAAACTTCCAAATGGTGATAAGAGTACATTATGTAATTGCAACAGAACAGAGTCCAAAGGTTTGTACCCTTTCTCTGCTTATAAATTGAACGAACTTTCGTGGTTATATTTATTTTTAGGATTTACCAGCTTATGTAAAAGCCACATGTAAAGATCACAGTAGTAGAAAGCAAGCGGTAGTATTCATATTCATGGAACATGTCCTTCTAGAATGTCTGTCACAATTATGGCAATTGGTAATTAATTACCTCTATGGTATAAAATAGTATAAATAATAAGGGTATGAATAATTTGTGTAGGTATTCTTTTGTTACAAGGAGAGGTCAATGTGAAATTCATTGAAACACATGTAGGACATCTTGATGAACTCAGAATGAAGTGTTTGTCTATAAAGGTGAACTATTTTAGGTACTTAAAAGAAGTTGGTGAAAATAACTTTCTGCATTATTTGCAAAGGTAAGAGCAGTGACACATGTAGTTTGCAAACAATGTTTCAATGCAACTAATTGTGTCAATGTTTCATTCTGCATCGTTTCTTTATGTCGTTAATTATATGGTAAGCGTCTTGAACACTTTATTTGTCTTTCACCTAGTTCCTGAATATTCCTATATAGGCAGGATCTCCAGCTGCCATTTAAAAACTGTTCACAATGGAGGAGTTGGAATCGTATATGTTATTTTCTGTTATGCTATCTCATCTGGTATGGTCTGGCTCTGGTTCTGGTATGGTATGCCTCATATACATATATTACTTTTGTTTAATCCCGTCAGTGTGTATAATCGCTGAGAGTGTTCTTGTTCTTCTTAATACTATTCAGCTACAAAGGTAGCTGAATAGTATTAGTTATTCCAAACTGCCCAGACCGAATACCCAAGAACACTCTCACCTGTTCACACTAGTCGATTAAGAATACTGTCTGCAGTGTGTATAATGTTATATTTGAATTTTTAATAAACACCGAGATAAAACTTATTTTATAAATAAATGTAGTTATATATGTAATATGTAACATACCTTCGTGTATATATTTTCTAAGGTCTGATTTGAAATAAAGTTTATTATTTTATATGTTTTTATTTTCCATTTTTAAATAAGGGCATTATTTATTTACAGAAAAAAAGAGCATAGACAAAGAAAACTATAATTTCACATGAGGAGCTGATAAGTACCTACTTATTTGAAATCAAATATATTTCTCAATTATCAAACTTAAAACTTTAATACATTCTTATAAATGCATAACCTACATTTTCTTAGGGTAAAATAGATATGTTTAGTTTACCAAGAAAGAGATGTAAATCTATTTAACTCTCTGCAACTCATAATCTATCGATCAATATTCTAACCTAAAAACCTAACCACAATATTTTACCAAAAATCCTACTTCATAATATCTCATTTTTGGTGTCGGTTTTTGGATCTATAAAAAGTATTGAAAAGTAAAGAACAAAAAACACCAATTCTCAAAAATAAATAACAAAATGCCACTATTCAGCAATATCAATGTTTTTGTTAAGTGAATTTCACTTAACAGCCACCAAACATTCATTTTAAATTTGGCGCCACGGTACATCACAGACGCTGAGCACCCTGTGTTTTGATTGGCTGGGCACTGGCGGAAATTAATGTATGCTGTAGAACTCGCTTCCAGCCTGCATTTAGAAACGTAATTTCCTCCTTCCTCTTGAAATTGTGGTCGTGTTTAAAGATCTCAGTGGCCTCTCTGGTTAGTCTCGGATAAAAACGCTGCGTTTGATATAAGATTGCAGTAATATCGGTTATAAGTTCATAATAAGTTATAGTTCATACCAGTAATAAGTCCAGTAATAGCCAACTATTTTATGGAAATTTTCGAGGCCAAGGCGTTGACAACGGCGAATAAGAGGCTAAAGTGCTGGTTCCGATAGATGGACGACACCTTTGTTAGTTGGAGTTTTGGCGAGGGCGAACTTCAAAACTTCCTCTTACACCTCAACTCTTTCAACCCAAAAATTCAATTCACTATGGAGATAGAAAAGGGAGGACGCCTAACGTTTTTGGATGTTTTGGTATCGAGGAGGCCGAATGGGGCTTGCGCACACGGTTTATAGAAAACCAACACACACTGACCTATACCTCAATAACGGATCAAATCATCATCCCTGACAGAAAAGTATTGCCTCATCGCCTTTAATAATGTCTGCCGCAGCTGTAGACGAAACGTCAGGAAGACATTCCATTGAACCACCGCTTCAAAGCCCGGAAAATACTTTAGATTATATTTTGACAGACCGTGAAAGCCTTCACAGTCTTATCATATGTGTTTGATCAGCAAAAAAAGCTAAGTAAAAAATTTACTTTTTGGTTCTTTATGAGTAGCTCAAAGTGGCTTCTTCGTTGTTCATTATACTTCAAACTAGAGCTACTAAAACACGTTTATTTTTGTTTTAAATACATGGAATTTCCATTTCCTTCTTGGAGAGCTCAAATACAGCCAGGTGTGCCCGTGTAAATCCATTATTGATTTTTTCTTTTTCCTTTTTGTCTCTCTATTTATTTCTATTGTAAAAACTAAATAAAGACAGTACTCTATGCTTTTTCACCTTTTTGGGATCGTTGGATCCATGGAGCTACCCCCACAGACCAAGTAACTATTTTAGAAGCTTAAATCTCTAGCTCCGTACTAGAATTTGTATTGTGACAATGCAAATTCCTCTAAAGCTTTTTGTAATAGTTCCAGCCGAAACGACACCTTTATTACAGGTGCAACGAATTCACTACCTTTGCTGAAAAACAAGCGTTAAAACCCAAGGGTATCGACTATTCTTATTTGATTTTAAAAAGGGTCTGACACAGTTGTCTTTGTAATTAATTGCCTTGTATTCGTCTGCAGCTGAAAAATGTTGCCCCATTTATACGAGGCTAAATCAAATAAAACTTAATTCCAGTATTAATACACAATTGCAATTCTACAATATAGAGAAAGTGTCTTTTCTATTATTTTTTAGTTCTTAAGACTCAAGCACTCTTAATCACTGACAGTATTAGAGCAATTGAAAAGCAGAAAATCGAGTTACGCAATTAACTGCACTGAACAATCTAAAAGCGCATTTTGATTCTTAAAACACCTATAGACCATGACCCGTTGAACAAGATTTGAATCATCCGCTTATGATACAGGTTTGCAGATAATGCTAAGTTATTAACCTACATTGCGATACACTTTTTTTATTAATGGGACTTGTTACATTTTATAATGTTCGGCGCCGGGCTCTACACCTGTGAGTAAATACGTTATGAAACAAATAATATATCTGTGGAAAATGCCAATTGTTATTTTTTCTCATCCGACTGAGATAAAAATTCCACATTAATTAATTATTTTGGTTACTCTTGTGTTATCCGAGTTTCCAAGGTCGATTCGATTAATGCAAGGAATTGGCCATTTCCAGAATGAGCGCACTACGCTGCCATGCAGATCCAAAAATAGACTTTCATAGTCAAGTTCAAGTAAATTTACCTTTAGATGCAACCAATTAATCTCAATTACAGTTTTGCAGTACTTTCAATACCCTGCATTCCTTTGATCAATGAAGACAAGTTTTCATTCATCCTTAATGTTATAAAAAAATAGACCAGTTAATTTGTCCTCCCTGGAGCATAACATCAAATTTGACAGATTAGTGTCTCGATTCGATACATTAACCAGTTCATTAATGTTAAAAACGCGAATTTGTACAAAAAATTTAAAAAATCCAGACCATATAGCAGACACATTATTTATCATCAAATAGGCATAAATTATACATTTTTTGTATGCGTTCGGCGTAGCTGAGTCTTTTATGGGTCAATAACATTTTGCCAATTGACTTCTGCAATGTTTATTTTTGATATCGAGGCCCGCGAAATATCGCAATATAAATAATTGCTGCTTACTTTTGGCTTTATGAGTTATTCATAATGGGAAATCGAGCTATAGAGAATAAAAATATACAAATCGTTCAGGTTTTTTGTTAATAGGGAGCGATTTCGGCGAACTTTTTGCAGGACGGATTTGTAAATAGTTGCAGGATTGGTTTGCGACATATGAACCATCATTTAGTCAGGTAGTTTTAGTGTAAATTCGGTCTGCCTTGTTTTGTGAGAAAAAGGTATTGTTTGATGAATTAAGTCTTGAAGATTTTCATAAAATTTGCAATATCTGAAATAATATTAAAAATAGATATAGAAGTTAAGTCGAAGGTCAACAACCAATAACATAATCTAGTTACTATTAGGACTTTCAATTTGAAAAATCAACGATACTTAATATTAAATATATTAAGTTGATACGGCAGGTGTTTTTATTAGTTATTTTTGCCTTGTTGTCTCAATTTAATGATTTTTTTAATAAGTTGGCAACAGCAAACAAAAAAATAGTTATGTCACTAAAATTGAACAGGAAATTAAAGTCTACAAAATCATATAGGACCACCCACTAAAAAATATATATAATAGTCTTCTTATTTCCACGTCTTACTGAACCACCCTATATGATAAACAATAATTTTAGATTATTTCTTTCATATAAAAGGTTATTCAAATTCACCGCACGGGGAAGCACGGGTGATCACTTCGTCCATTGCCTCATCGCCTTTGATGATGTCTTCCGCAGCTGTAGACGAAACGTCAGGATGAAATTCCATTGGAGCACGTCTTCATAGACCGGAAAACGCTTTAATTTGTACTTCCAAAGATATTGAAAAAGAAAAGAAATTTACGAAACATATTTTTGTATTTTCCTGAACTTATTTGAAGCGATATTCTAAAATAAATTGCACATCCACGTGAGCACCTTCTGATCTACATTACAGTATTATTTAATTTTTACTCTGACGTTTCGACTTTTCTGGGGCATCATCAAGTTCAGTTTTTTAAATATAGCTGTTACATTTGAATATAAAAAATTGAAAATCAGTTTTTATTACAAATTTAATGATCTATTAACGCTTCATGTTATCGTTAAAGTTTATGTCCTTTTTAACGATTTACTTACTTTTACAACAGATTATGCAGGTTACTGAAACATCGCTCATTACTGGAATCTCGGAAATCGTAAAAGAAGCTAGATTAAACTGAGATAAATTTGTTGTAAAAAATCCGACTTTTTTCCGGAAATAATCGAATAAAGTCGAAATTTGTTATAATTGGTTTTTCTGAACTTATTCAAAAAGTTTTGAAAGACGACTTTTTTCAGCTTTCTACAAATCAGATTTCTAATATAACGTTTTGAATGTTAGTAACCATCATTAACTATTTTTTAATAGGGACGTTACCTTTTTATATTTTTGGAACTTTTTACTTTTCTTACTTTATCACACTGTCTTGTAGAAAACAAAAAGTTCGAAGGACAAAGTGAAAATTACTTTTCAAAATCGCCCCCCCCCCTTTTTTTCGACTCTTTTTATATTTCTTTGAGATTTTTGGTTGACTAACTGATAAACGCAAACGCACAACTGAAAAGATTCATTTTGACGATTTTTTAAATCGACCTCCGAAGGGGTCTATCTCCGAAAATATTGCACCTACAGAACTTCCGATGGTGGGATGTGAAAGAGGACATCAAAGAGAGAAAAAAATTCAATTCGAATAAATTTAATCTCTAAATAGGTTTCTTTAAAAATAGTAAAAAAACCCGATTCTAAAAGTGCTTAACAATCGACTTCCCAAGGGGTCTGTCTCTGAAAATATTGCACCTACCGGAACTTCCGATGGTGGGAGGTCAAAGAGGACATCAAGGAGAGGAAAAAACTCAATTCGAATAAATTTTACCTCTAAAGAGGTTTTTTTAAAAATAGTCAAAAATGCAAGTCTAAAGTGCTTAAAAATTGACCTCCGAATGGGTCTATCTCCGAAAATGTTGCACCTACGGAACCCGATGGTGGGATGTGAAAGAGAACATCAAGGAGAGGAAAAAACTCAATTCGAATGAATTTAACTTCTGAAGGGTTTTTTTTTAAATGGTTTAAAAACGCTAGTCTAAAAGTGTCTAAATATCGACCAACGAAGGGTTCTATCTCCGAAAATATTGCACCTATGGAACTTCCGATGGTGGGAGGTGAAAGAGGACATCAAATAGAGGAAAAAACTCAATTCGAATAAATTTAACCTATAAAGAGGTTTTTTTACAAATAGTCAAAACACGCGATTCTAAAAGTGCTTAAAAATCGACCTCCGAAGGGGTCTATCTCCGAAAATATTGCACCTATGGAACTTCCGATGGTGGGAGGTGAAAGAGGACATCAAAGAGAGGAAAAAACTCAACTTGAATAAATTTAACCTCTAAAGAGATTTTTTAAGAATAGTCAAAAAACGCGATTCTAAAAGTGCTTAAAAATCGACCTCCGAAGGGGTCTATCTCCGAAAATATTGCACCTACGGAACCCGATGGTGGGATGTGAAAGAGAACATCAAAGAGAGAAAAAAATCAATTCGAATAAATTTAACCTCTAAAGAGGTTTCTTTAAAAATAGTAAAAAAATGCAAGTCTAAAGTGCTTAAAAATTGACCTCCGAATGGGTCTATCTCCGAAAATGTTGCACCTATGGAAATTCCGATTGTGGGAGGTGAAAGAGGACATCCAAGAGAGGAAAAAACTCAATTCGAATAAATTTAACCTATAAAGAGGTTTTTTTAAAAATAGTCAAAACACGCGATTCTAAAAGTGCTTAAAAATCGACCTCCGAAGGGGTCTATATCCGAAATTATTGCACCTATGGACCTTCCGATGGTGGGAGGTGAAAGAGGACATCAAAGAGAGGAAAAAACTCAATTCGAATAAATTTAACCTCTATAAAGAGGTTTTTTTGAAATAGTCAAAAAACGCGATTCTAAAAGTGCTTAAAAATCGACCTCCGAAAATATTGCACCTACGGAATTTCCGATGGTGGGAGGTGAAAGAGGACATCAATGAGAGGAAAAAACCGTTGGATTCACTCACTCCGATCGATCGAGGCGTTTTCAAGTTACAGGCGGTCAAAGTTGAGAATTGAGAAAAAAGTCTCATACCCCCTCCCCCGTCGTTCCCTCCTTTGGACATTTTCGAAAAAATTTCTGAATTTTTGCTGTTTTGATCGGAATAGCACGCTTGCAATCCCCTAAGCTTTTTACAATCTCTACTGATCTTAGCTGAAAACTCACACAAAAATATCCCAATTAGTTTTCTATAGATCGGTGAATTATTTTTAATTTAACAAATTCAAAGCAACTGCAAGACTACAAGCAGTTTGGCACATAGTCCATTCAAATACATAACTGATATTAAAAAGTTATGGAACAGTCCAGTTCCAATAAAACCAATGTCGCCAATCAAAACCATGACCTATGATTATCCAGCGAATACAGCTGCCTTATTAAAAGATCAATTGCCACTTTATGCGCTTGAATCGAGTATCGAAACTGAAATTACCTATCAGTGAATGTGAGTTTAAAAAATTTTCCGTGCCTCTGATACTAATAATAAACTTACGGGATTAGCCTGTCTGTCATTTTATCTACACTAAAATAACACAAATTTCAGTGCTTTCAGACGAAGATAATTTACAATTGGCTATCTATATAGAAAGTTAAGGCAAGAGATGTGATAAAATGTAAAATGGCTAAAATACAATGTTTAGATAGGAAAACCAGTAGTAAATGCCTCTGAAGCTACCGGCTGGATTAAAAGTTTCAAGTAAAAAGTTGTAAATTACCCTGTTTATAGTATCATGGTTTTATGGAGATGGCTATTATGAGGTAACTTTTATGTGATAATACGGGGCTATAAATTAAGGTCCGTCGAAATAATTTTCAATATGATTACCATTTAACATTATTACTGCACTCTTTGTTTCATAATATTTTTCTTGCAAAGAAAATATTTACAGTTCTCTTGAGTGATATAGCTAACACTTATAATTCAAAATATTTGCAGACGCTTTATGAAAAACTGAAATCAAATAATGTCCCGAAAATCAAATTGCAATTAATAAATACTTCTTTGTACAATTATTGTTTATATTTCTTGTTCCGTAACAAAAGGTATTATAACCCAATAACCTTGGAGTTTATAATATACAAAAAATAGACGCTATAGATTCCAAATTTTTGAAAAAAAGTATGTTTCTATTGAATTAAATACTGTCACACTGACCTAGTGAGCAATGATTACAAACGAGTTAAAAATCGTTTTAAAAAACCATACCGTGAAGACTCGAAAAAAAGCGTGCTCTATGGTCCGTGTCATGTTTGCGGTATTTAGTACAAACTATTCATTTGTTGGAAATAATTTTTATTACCAAACGTTTTAGTTATCGTACGCGAATTTTGCATTCAGTGTGTTCATTAGACGCTTGACATTCACGCCAATTGGTTTCGTAGAGATTTTCTATACTGCGTCCCAAAATTGCGTAACGCTCTTTAATCTGCTAAAGTGGAATTTCAAGAACCCCCTAATTAATTTCTCACGCTACCTTTAAGGTCCTTTGTCAGTAAATAGCGGCCTCAAAAATGCTTACAATTATTCCATTTCTAAGGTCTAAGGAGAAAAATGCCAAAAATATCCTATTTTCCACACCCAAGGCATTTATCCTCATATCTCCCCTCCGTTAAAAGTCAAGTAAAGCAATTTTCTAACAAGAAAGAAAATTGGATACGGCTTCTTTTCCATTTTAAGATATTTCTCTTGTTTTTATAAAAGCCGACTCATATTAAAACACGTGTATCGCACACACAATGATAATAATATCATCGCGGGTTGCTTTCATTACGCACAAAGAAATGTTAATTGATATCTCTTAGCGTTTAGAGGAAAGTCACTTAAATGAATGATAATTAATATGAGTCATTGTGTAATTAGGACACATAGTAATTGCTAACTATAACTAAAAGTTCTTACCCACGTTTCATTAACAGAGCGGCTCAAATTCATTATCTGAAATAGAGTTGATGAAGTTGCGTGCAAGGCTGTTCAATCAATAGTAATCTTCATAATTACAGAGTTTTGCATATAATACGTAAGAGAAAACATTTTTTCCCTTTCAATACCACAAGTTTAAGGCTTGATATATCGGGCAACCGGTTTCTGATAGTGGGTAACCCAATTTTCACCTGCTCGTTAATTTTTGCAATCCGGCTGGATGCAAAACGTGAAAGGTGTGTTTGAATTCAGAGGAGACACAATATTTTAATTCAACGCCATTCACAAGAATTCTAAGAAGTTTCACATCAGTGAAAATCCCAACACGTTTAATATGCAGGACCGCAGTAACAATTGTTCGAACTTGATAATAAGCATCGAATTATGTAATTAACTGCATGAGTAATAATGATTATTGTCAGCACCAAACTGCAATAGTTGATAGGTGTAAAGTAACGTCAGGCGTGTATAGGTTTTATTACAGGGTAACAATTTTTTTATTATTTGCTCCAGTTGGCAAGAGACTATCGTAAATTAATCTTCTGAGGATTATTTTGGAGACACCTTAGCAACAATAATTTATTGCCAGGTTGGGAAATGTTTCCATAGGCAGTCTTTTTTCCTATTTCTAGCGGGTGTGGAATTCCTTGAAAACGTTACATGTGTAAGGTTCCCTCAGACGTAATTATGACGTGTGAACAAATTGTTAGAAGTTAATAAATAATAGTCAAAAGTATTGATGCAGGTGTCTTGTTTGTATTATTTATACAGGAAATTATAACCTGTCACTGAAAAGCATAGAAGATTTAATCGAACTCCCCATAATTCAGTGTCATACCAGCATTAAATAATTAAATCAAAATTTTAAACTCGATAAACTACGTTTCCTTAAAATTGACGGCATATTGTAAAGAGCCAATCCATTAAACTCTTTATCTTTACATCATTTCCGTAATAATACTAATTATCTAATACAGGTCATCTAGATAAAATTAATTACAGCCTGTTCAAGATGAATTCCCTGAAAAATGCTGTAAGATCCGTGAAAATTACTAATACTGTGAACTCTCTTTCAGGCTGAAGAATTAATAGATGATTTACTGTCATTGGAAACAAGCTCGCTGGCATCAGACGGGTTCAAGACCTCCGATAGTTCCTTAGCCAATGACATAAACATCAAAAATGAACCATATTTACTTAGCGAGGCGGAACTTCACGCCATGGCGAAAGACAGACAGAAAAAAGACAATCACAACATGAGTAAGTACCACCGAAGATACGCCAGAAAATAATACGAAGAGCTCAAATACCCTAATCTAGCACGTTTATTATTAAATTTAAATAGGGTTATCTTATCGTGGAACGTTACATTTGTGCCACGTTTTCTAGTGGATGCCTACCTTCATGCGTAAATTGAACAAGTACTAAATTCAGATTTACGTCAGATACCCAAATGATTCACTAAGTTGTTTTTCTTTCAAGTAATCTATGTAATAAAGTCTTTAGTCAGAGTTTGATAATGCTTAACACGTCGTAATAAGTTCGATTCAAAAATCAGAACTAAAGTGGTTTTACTTACCCAAAACATTCATCCCTTTTCTTCCTGGAATAAAAAATCAGTACACTCCATATCTTGAATTTTGCTCTACAAAGTCACTGTAAAGATGGTTCTTTTTTTTATGACAAAAGTAGCTATATAGAGAGTGTTGAAGTAGAAGTAGGAGAAAAACTCTCCACTTGAATCCTATTCTCTTTTTTTTTTATACCGCCTTGTCAGTCATTTTAGTGAATCCTTTATAACAAAGAGAAATCCTTTCGAGGAGAGATTAAGTGGAGTAAAGATCGCTGTAGTGAAGAGAAGAATATTCTTGTTAAAGATATCAAATTGACTTCGAAACGTTGACAAATTTTATGTAAATGTGACAGTTTCATTTTTTTTTCTTACAATTACTTTTTCTGACATATAATTGATCACATACATCCGAAAATAGTTTCTGTAAATTTCCGAAAATAGTTCCATAAATGAAACCACTTATTCAGAGCACGGGCGGACTGGGGTGGATTGGCCCCGTGGCAAAATTACTCTCCGACCCCGACATTCGCGCCGCAGGCGAAAATTTTTGAAGGTTGCCACGCCCACTTTTTGTTAAATTTGAAGAAATATTTTCCTCGTGTACTAAAAATAATAATTATAAGCTCATGGATTATTGCATGGTGTGCTTATTTATGTAATCGGTGTAGGTTAGGTATTGCCTTCCCCATATACCTATAAATATAATTTCAACAGATTTAAAAAATGTGATAAAATGTAATTAAAAGTAAATGCTTGACCATTATTGATAAAATTTTTGTTGCAAACTGTATTATATTTTCGACATTTCATTATCCATTTTTTCGTTTGGCGAAAATGAAAACCGTGAGTTGGCCCCCAAGAAGCATTGGCTTTCGCCACCCGGCCATCATGTCCAGTCCGCCCCTGATTCAGAGCTCCAAAATAAGACAAAAATCATTAATCGAAAAATACTTTCTGTTCCATATAGAATAGGTTAAAAGGAAGGGTAAAAAGTTATGCTTTTTTTCTTCAAAAAAATCGGGATTTGTTGCTACTGTTGCATTGTTAAGGATTATAAAACAGTTAAAGCTGATTGGTTACAACCATCTGCTTGCCAAAAGTCATTGCGGAAATCAGAAAAAACATCAAGAAACGTCGAATCATCCTGCATCATCACAATTCCAGCTCTCATCAGGAAGCAGCTCAAACAGTGGATTACTTAAACGCTCAAAATGTAGAACTAATGATACAATACTCAATGTTCCTATTCTCCTGACTTCTACCCTAATGACACCTTTTTCTTCTTGACCGTCAAAAATAAAATTCCTGTTGAACGGTTTTCAATACCTGAAAAAGCTGTAGAGGCCTTCAAAATGCATATTTCTGAGTGGAATAAGTGCTTCCAGAATCGGTTTGAACGAATGCAGAAATGTGTCGATCTTAAAAAACCTCAAGTTCTCCTTACAGATTCTAAACATTGTCTCTGTTACCCTCTTACTTTGCTCATCTGGAACTAGGAGACTCACTCTAGTCGCCTCCAAAAGAAACTTAATAACTATATGACCGTGACGGCTTTTTACGATCGGTCAAAATACAATTTAAAGTGTTTTCCGGGCTTTGAAGCGGGGGTCCAATGGAATTTCTTCCTGACATATCACAGACGATGAGGCAATGGGCGAAATGATCTCCCGTACTCCCCGACGTTAACTGGTTCGACTATGGTGAACTCTGTGGTATTTGTTTCCCAGCCGTCGCGCAGTAGTGGAGGGACTGGGGTGGGGGTTGTGGTGGCGCGGGGTTTCGGCGCACTTGAAGTATGTCGTAGAACTCGCTTCGAGTCAGGCATTTATTGAAACGTAATTTCCTCCTTCCTGTTGAAATTGTTGTCGTGTCGAAAGATCTCAATGGCCTATTTAGTTAGTATCGGATAGAAACGCTGCGATTGATATAAGTTATTCACCTCGTTGAAAAGGATGTCGTGGTCTTCGGAGAGAGCGTGTTCTGCTAGTGCTGACTTTTGTGTTTGTCCCAGCCTGCAACTCCTCTTGTGTTCGGTAATCCTCGTCTTGACACTGCGTTTTGTGGTGCCAACGTATACTCAGCCACAACTGCATGGAACTTCCGATACGTGGACGACACCTTTGTTGCTGGAAAGCGCCTTTGCTTGGAATGGATACAGCTAGCGTCTAGCATCCAAGGAATGCAAAGCGCCAGGAAGGAGCAACGGGAGAAGATGAATAAAAGCGCGGATGGACTAGTCTTCCATACATCCACAAAGTAACGGACAGGATAGGCAGGCTACTGGAAAATTGTTAAAAGTGTCTTTAAACCCACTCGTACAATACAATAGAGCTTGAGATCGGTCAAATACCGCAGAGATTAACTATCGGATTTTACCAAAAACCTCCAGTTCTTACAGTTTCTAAAAATTTTCTGTTACCCTCTTACTTCACTCACTTGGAACTAAGGGACTCACTCAGACAACGGTGTCGTCAAAAGTTCGGTGCACACTATATCTAACCGTTCTCGAGATATTTTCGAATGTTTGTTATTTTCAAAGATTCATCTCTCTAGTCGGCACTTATTTTCAGTTTGATTTCATCTGACTGACACTTTGATCCAATTTTCGGTACCTCTCTCGAGGTTTTTGCTAATTTTGTTATTTTCAAAGTTTAGCAGCATATCTCGAGGACGGTTTGAGGCATGAATAAAGCGTCGTCCTAATTGGAAAGTTTACTTGAAAATGAGTATCACTACATTACATTATTTTTGAAAATGATGCAATTAGTAAATATTTCAAAAATGGTTAGATATAGAGACAAATTGTTACCAAACAAGGCTATCTCTTTGCAAATAAAATAAATATCTTTAGAGCGGTTTGAGATATCGAAAATTAGACTAAAGCGTTGCATTAATTAAACAAATGAGATGAAATAGAGTTGGTTACAGGTAATGGCTCTTGTGTCAATTTATTTGAAATTCAAGGCTTCTGTGATGTATAAATAATTCAAACAAAAATTCGCTAAAGTCAATTCTAAGAATGCCGTTATTGTTAGAGTAGTGTCACGTTGATACAGTGCCTCAAATGTTTAGGGTAATTTTTGTACTTGTGGCAACCATCTCATCAATTGTATCTTATGCCAACCAACTCAGAACTACACTGTCAACTTTGACTCTCGGATTCAAAATTTTGTGTGTGCACTTCAGGAGAATAGTAAATGAGCAACTCTATTGTTGTCTATAATTATTGACAATTAACACAAAACCTCACAAAGTTTGGATTTAGCTGAAGTCGTCTCCAAGAGAAACAATATAGCTAACTCCTTTACCCCAGTTACATCTAGACTATCGCCAAATCCTTCATCGTAGGAGCTTCAAAGCTTAACAACTTCTTAATTAAATCAAATATATCTGTTCGATGTGTTAATTAATAGTAAAGGAACTTCGCTTTACCCCTCGTATGTTCTTAAACTAGAAATTTCTAGGAACATATGGCGCTCTTCCTAAGATTAATATATAGTGAGACAATGCCGCAAGCCCACATTGTCGTAATTAGACCTATATCAAAGCGGCATCGTTATCGATTTTTTATAGGTTTATTAATCAGTGAGTAATGACGAAATAGTTATCATCGACACTCCAGTTATTTTATCGTCTAATCAACTCAAATATATCGCATCAGTGACGCAAGCGTTTCGAGTAATAATAAACCATTTATTCCTATAGCCAGTAAACTCAAGAGACAATCAGCACTGCTTTTTCGGTTATGTGAAGGAAACAACGTCCCATTTGTACAATTACTTCAACAAGCGACATCCTCTATAATACGATCAATTCACACATATATCCGATAAGATCACTAAATATGTATTGTTATCTGTGTAGTCTGTCAGGGGCCACTAGACAAAGAGAAAAGTGTCATTTTCTTGGCCAAGATAATGATTTTAGTTGATACAAGAGCTACTGTAAGTAGCTGATATTAACGTCAAACACTTAACATGACTGTTGTTCTTAAGTATTATTCATAATTCTTGTCAAAAAACCAAGGTATCTGAGAAAAGCAGATTATAGAATATAAATTTACCTAAAAAGTGAGCAATCCCCAATTGAAATTCCCCTGAGAATCTATTGAAAATTCCAAAGCTTTAAACAGGGAACACAAACAAAACTTCCATTAAGTGCAAAAACTCCATAATCCAAAGACCAATACAGTTTAATGCCGTGGAAAGCGTAAACTTTAATATAATCAACCACAAATTAACAAATTCTCCCCAACAGAATTTCATAATTGTTTACAAACCCAAACTTTTCCAATTCAAACATACGTGTGAGGTAATTAATCTCAACGGTAAACCCTGCAATTTACATGTTTTGGGATCGCCTAAAAGCGATTTGCAAATTATGCTTCCCAGTACGTTCGTATATATGGGTTCTTACAAAAGCGGATTAGAAGGGCTTTTAACAAACACGTCACACGGATAAAAACATCCATTTAACGTTATAAATATGGATGTAGATGCTTTTAAAACTTGTAGCTCCGACAGTATACATACTTAATAATTATTCTTAGAAGTAGGATTAATGTTGAAGGGTGTTTTGGGAAGAGCTTGTACTGGGTATTAACAGACTTCATTGTTTTAGTTGAACGTCGAAGAAGGTTCAACATAAATGATCGAATCAAAGAGTTAGGCACGCTCTTACCGAAAAATAACGACCCCTACTACGAAATAGTACGGGACGTACGACCAAACAAGGGCACCATCCTAAAATCGTCCGTTGAGTACATCAAATGTCTGAAGAACGAAGTACATCGGTTGAAGCAATCTGAGGCCAGACAGAAACAAATGGAACACATGAACAGAAGACTGCAATTACGGGTGCAGGTAACTAACATCATACGAATATCTTTCTATATAATACTGTTATTGCATTACTTTTTTATAATAATCTAGATGAAAAAAAAAATACCTTTCCAGTGGGAGTCGAACCACATATCAACCGTTTGCTGGAAGCAAACCTCAACAATACAATCAACAATAAGTAATAAGTTGGTTCAGGATGGCTAACAAATGTGGTTGGATTCCCATGGGAAGCGTGAATTAAAGTCCAAAAAAAAACCTAATAAAACATAAATCGTCGATCTTCGAATCGTCGAGATCGAATCGTCGAATCTAATACGTCCTAACCCATAACTATACAAAATACCATGATCATAACTAGTTGTCTGGTAGATATGTAGTCTTGACGTCAAGTGGTGGTAGTTCCTTTACACAATAGGCTCAGCAAATATCACACAAATTAAGTAAAAGCAAATATGTGCTTTAAAATCGCAGCGCTAAGAATAGCTGAAATATCAAAAATTACACTCAAGTTATTTTATAATTGGCCCATATTTAACATTAACCACAGTCTACTCGAGGATTAAAAAAATTGTATCAATGAAATTGCACACAATACGAATGGTTTCTCACGCCGTCTTGATCCCTAACACCATTATTAGGCATTAATACTGTTAAATTAAAACGGTTGTTCCGGATGCAAGTGTATTTTTCTAATAAGCCATATTAATAAGGACCCAGGCAAAGGCAAACTAGTAATTTAGAAATAACCTTCACCACAACAATGGTAATTAACAAAGGACAGTGCTGCTTAAAAATTGAGTATATTCGTTAATAACCAGTGTTCAGGAATGCATGGGAAGTTGAGTGTCTCATCGTTAAGAGATTTAAAGTCTGACTGAAGAAAAGTGAATATATAAACATACAAGATTTAGGCGCATTTATAAATCTATTGACAATTGGTATCACTTCCGTTAGCAAAACATGTAGTCTAACCTAGCGTGATCAGTTTTCAATAGAAACAAATAATTCATTGCCATAGTTACACGCGAATCTACATATTATAGTATTTTGAAATTAGCATTTCGTCAATTAGTACCGCCACGACAACGAATCCGGCAAACCACTTTTGTTTGCATTTTGTTACGATTCATCCACGTATGTTAATCTGAAAGTATTACGAAATGATTGACTTGCTAAAATTGTTAGATTATTAGGCTTAATATATTCACACATGCGTGCACCGTTAATTAGCACTGATAAAATGTTATGCTTGCTCATCATGATATTATTGGACTGGGAGGCGACACCTATAGGCGAAATCCATTAACAACTTCATATCGATTCTGTTTCTCTCGAGATATAAAGGAATTTGTAATTTCAGGAATTGGAACGACAAGCCAAATCTCACGGTCTTCCAGTATCAGATTTCAATTGGCAGAGCCTCTCCCTAAATAATAATATCCCCTCACCGTACAATTCGTACTCCAACAACACTATGGATGCCACTTTGAACAACAATCTAGACCCTAGTCTGGACCACAAACTGGAACATGCACTGGATCACAGTCTGGATCATTTGGATCACAATCGACCGCCTTCAGTCACCGACATTATGCCTCCTATTTTCTCGGATCCCATACAAAAAGTATGTAAGAATTTAATCTTTAAATATCTTGTTAATTAACTTGAGCCTTTGCAGATGCCTGATGTAATATCTGACGCTACTCTGAGTTTATCAGCAGCCATGGAGGAAGGAATGGATGACGACGATCTCGTGTATAGCGTCAATGGAGATCCAATGTTGTCCTCACCTAATGCCCTTACAAGGGATACCTTCCTCGTGCGGAATATATCTCCTGTTCACCCTAGATCTGGCGATCCTCTGCTTTCAGAAGAACGCATACCAACCCCTACACCCACCAGCCATATCGACGATGGGGGAGACACCTTAGATATAGAGATGATAGCATGATCTTAAACTCGCCTTTTGAGGGAGATTTAGATCGTAGCTCGAGTTAGTAGAAATATGCTTTAAGCTTGATCTACAGATTACTTGCAAAACTACAGCTTAGGCAATCTACTCCTTTACATTCCACAAAGTTTCCGACATTTGCAGTTTCATGCGTGACAATTTACCGTGAAATTACATTTTTTTGGTTAATGTTACTAAAAAATAATACTCTGATTTTTCCTAAGTTTGTAGGAAGGAGAATTTGTAGGTCAGGCAATCAAAGACAGCGGCATTACAGGTCACGTTAGTCGGCTTAATCTGAGTTAACTTAACGTTTTAGTTTTGTATTCAGTAAAACAAACAACAATAAGAGTTTATTTCATATAAATATTTCTGGAGCTGGAAAGGTGCTATTCACACACGGCCTACGAGGAAATGTGTCGAAATAAATGTTGAAAACTAGTCGGATCTCAATAAGGATTAATAATGGTACTAATATTTGCTTTAGCTAAATTGTTCATTTGCCATCTTTCATTATTTCACTTGTTTCTTACCACAGATAGTGCAATAGTAATATTTTTTGCAGCTAATTGTGTAGCAAAAGCGGAACTTGCTGGCTTTAGGTGCTTTACAACAGGGTATTGGTAAAATGAAACGTTACGATTTTCTAAAGTGTTAAGAACCAAAACTAACTAAAACCCTCTGACATAAGGCACTATAGAAATTATTTATCCTAAGAAAAAACCTGGAGAATATTAAATAATTTCTTAAGCATCTTTGGTATAGTTTAAGTAATTTTCCCTACATACGAAGGCACAAGGCACAAACGAGCCTCAACGTGCTCTGATTGATTGCACATCACCATGTCCCTGTGTGATCAAAATTATGAAAACCAAAGGCAGCAGTATATTGTGATAAATCAAATTACTCTTGTAGTTTTATAGCTTATAACACTCAACTGCTGATAATGATTGTTCAAAGTATTGAATAGTTTATGGTACACAGAGAAGTAAAGCAGCTTTCAAACACAAACCATATATCTAAGATGGTAAATTAGATACATATTGACCAAAGTGAGCGCCGAAAAAGAGTTTCTTTACCGCGCACACGTATAAGATAGAGCCACACACGCTTCATGATTCTGCGCAGAATGAATTTAATCAATCTAGGTATTATTGTTAGTAGTATGTGTTTCATTTCGTTCTAATTAAGATTTTGCTCATATGTCATTAAGTTATAACAAATATATAGTGTTTGTGCAAACTGTAGTGAAATCAAAAATAAAATACGAAAGACTATAACAACAGAGTACATTATAAAAATGGATATTGTTAAAGGTGATGATATTCTTAAGTGATATTGTTGATAATTTCTCTAGCAAGTTGTTTAAAAAATATGTGAGTTTCCTTTAACAAAGTCATGTCCGCACGCATATCACCCCTCAAACTTGTTGAAACTTTGTTTTGTTGCTAATGCTATAGTAGCCTTAGAGAAATGTGTGTTCGAGGCAAATTGTTAGACATCTCCTATATGAAACTTATAATGATTATTGTTATTTTGCGTTTTGATGAGAATCATAGTTTATTTAAACCGTTTAAAGTTTATTATATTTGTTCAAATAATTGACATTGATGTTGTTTATTCCTATCTCCCACTTCACGATAGCTCTGAAATATGCAATATCCATGGCAGACAGGCAAATACAGACAATTTACATAAATATTTCATAGGAAACAAGAAAGACTTTCATTATCCTGTCACGTCAGGACATAACAGCCCATAAAATTGCGAGTCGTCTCTAAAATTCCATTAAAAGGCGTCGGCAAATATTTTCTCCGCTCTTCAGGTAAGTTGGCTGGCTACAATCCCATATTTCATTACGAATTGCCACTACAATTTTATCGTTGTAGTTTCAAAACACATATTCCTCTGATTTATATCCCAGAGCCAAATTAGGTTTACGGAAGTAGCCCGAAAAGTTCCAGCATCGCGAGGAAAATATGTGATTTATTGAAAGTTTTTGATTGTTTATCGAGCCGCACACGTGTGTGTCTGGAACTTACCTAGTTTGGATCAAATTTTGAAACGAACGCTGCAAGAGAAAGGCTCGATACTGTCTGGTTCTTGTTACGGTAAATAAGTTGCTCAAAATATCAAAAACAGAGTATAACTGAACTGAATCTACAACCTAAAGTGTTTTCCGGGCTTTGAATCCGTGGTCGAATACAGCTGCGGCAGACATTATTAAAGGCGATGAGTCAATGGGCGAAGTGATCTATCGTCCTTGCCGATGTTGACCGATTTGACTGTGGTGAGCTCCATGGTATTTATTCCCCCCGCCGTCGCGCTGCAGGGGTTTGACTGGGAGGGGGGTAGTGGTGGCGCGGAGTTTCGGCGCACCTGAAGACTGTCGTAGAATTTGCTTCCAGTCTTCATTTCAAAAGGTGATTTCCTTCTTCCTGCTGAAATTTTTGTCGTGTTTAAAGATCTCAATGGCCTCTCTCGTTAGTCCCGGATAGAAACGCTGCGATTGATATAAGATATCCACCCCGTTGAAAAGGATGTCGTGACCTTCGGAGAGAGCGTGCTCTGCTACTGCTGTCCATTGAGATCTTTAAACACGACGACAGTTTCAACAGGAAAGAGGAAATTACGTTTTAAAATGCAGACTGGAAGCGAGTTCTACGACATACTTTACTTCAAGTGCGCCGAACCCCCCCCCCCCCCCCAAGTATGTCCACGGGGCGACGACGGGGCAAAATACCACGTATCTCACAGTCGAATTTAAGATGAAAAAAAAGTCCACAAGTTATCCAAAAGTGACAGATTGTTAGAGGCACAAATTTTAAATATCTTTAATTATGACCAAAAAAATCACAAAATTTGCTAAAAATAGGTCCCTTTTCGGACCATAATTCTCTCAATTAACATCAACTTTAGCCTCCTTGTAGAACTTCTACTTTGGGCCAGAAATTAATATATAATACTAAAATATTCACGATTCAGTAATTGTTAAAAAATACAGTTTTCTGCCAAAATTTTCAAAGGGAATCAATTTTCATTACAACTGTTGGAAAAGTTCAATTTTAGGTCGAACGAAACGTGAAAGAGTGAAAACACAATGAAAAATATGGATTAGATAGATAAAAAAATGGAAGAATAAAAAATTCAATGAAGTGTAACAAAAGATAAGAATAGGAAAATATGAAGAATGAAAGAACAAAAAGAAATTAAAAAAATAAATTAAAATTACAAAATTAACTATTTGAAAAAAAATAGAAAATTATATAGAAAAAAAAATAGTCTTAAAGAGGTAGATAGATGTACAAATTTAAAATATTTAAAATTTTGGGCCAAAATCGTCTAAAAATGTTGCTAAAAAAATCCTTTTTGGATACAAATGTTCTCAATAAAAAATTATTGTTGCCTCTTTGGAGAAATTCTGTTTTGGGCTAAAACTCTATGAAAACTTCAATTTAAAATTGTTAAAAGAACACTACAATTGTTCACTAATGTTTGAGTTAAGATTACGTGTAGAATAAAGACCCCATAAAAGTCCAAGTTAGGGTGAAAAGAAGATATAAAAAAACAAGAGTTTGAGTGAAATATGACCAAAAATAAAAATAGAAAAACATGAACAATAAAAGAACAGTAAGAAATAAAAAATGTAATTGAAAGACTACGACCTTTTCGATTAATTCATGGGGTATTGGTAAAACCGTAATAGATAGACAAAATCTGATTACACATACTTCGCCCTTGATTATAAATTTAATAGAATCATTATTTCCCGTACATCTTCCTTCGTTTTCCATATACATGACGTTTTTGAAAAAAACTGTACTTTTGACATAGCAAATAGAACAAAAGGTCAAATAAAAATATTGTAGAGTTTTGAATTTTTTATTTTTCAAGTGATATAAAGTTAGGTTTTTTTAATACGACATCATATATATTATTAGTTCGTTCTTTATTTTAGTTGATTCCAATGATGTAAGTTTTATACCTTTATCTTTAGTGGTTTTCGAAGAACTAATAAAAAAACTATTTTTTCCTATAAGGGGATGTGTTAGAATTCTATAATTCCTATAAGGGGTGATGCGTCAGAACTGAGACTCGCAAACTCTACTTCAAAAAGTGGAGCAACAAGAGGATAAGTCAGTGACAATTAATAAACTTTTTTAAAAGTTAATAAAATTTTACATCAATTATCTCACGAGTGACATGAAGCGGGCTTTTAAATATTCCGCCATGTAGAACAATAACCCAATTGGGATAAGTTTGCTGCCCTAACTGCTTGTTGTTGTCATCTAGAATTCAATCAGCGATAAGCAAGGAAACGCAGGAAAACTTACACCAGTATTTTTCCTGGTGTCAAAATGGATGTACCCTCTTATTGCGAATTGAACTATCGAACAACACGCAATTAGAGCAGCAAGCAGCAAACCTATTTTTTGAACCAAAATTAAACTATAAATAAAGAATTGCAGCTAGTTTTGGGCCACACATTTTCACAAAACTCACATATTCACAAAAACTGAGATCATGTGAGAAGAGCAGCTGTGAGTAAACTAGTATTCCACCTTGTTCCTTTTTAATATCAATTCCGGCATATGCAGTCAAAAGTGATGTTCTATTTCTAGATGATATGGTGAAGTAGAAATTATTACCAGACTACCTGAAGCCTGAAGTTGCACTGAGGTTGGGCCTGTGGTGGTTGATTACCACGCAGACCAAAAAAATACAAACCAAAACAAAATTATTTTGCGATTTTTTGTAACAAAAACGTTCAGGAAAAAATAAAAAAAAATATTGCCAACGTCATTTAAAAGCAAATAAACTAAAATAAAAAAAGAAATGTTTTCAACATAAATAACCCAATTGATAGAAATTTCTAACAACAAGGAAACCATATTTTCAATAGAATAAGTCATGAAGTATTGTCAAATCCCTAAAGCACAGGCATCAATAAATCAACAAAACGTCAGAAGGTCTAATAACCTTAGTTAACCGGCAAATGTCCTTGGTCCTTCGAGCCGGTTATAATAGTGTGACAGATGCGCATGTGCAGCACTATTGACGCGAGCAAACATTTACAGCGAGCTGGAGCTTTGGCCCGCCTAGTTGCACGATCTTACGTCGAGAGGTCGCCAGATGTGAATGCTTCGCGTTGTTTGTATTTGAGAGGAGTCTCCCTCTTCTGTCTAAAACGTCATTCTGAAAATGAAAATATACCACGACACAAGGTAAAATTTGCGCAGTCCATTGAATAAATCGTATTCGTACGGCGCATGTCCAATACTGCGTTCTCTCGAATATGGCGAAAGTAGTCGGTTTACGTGTTGTGATAAGTGCTATCTTGTGACTTACTATGTTTGAAAATGGATAGTAACAGTCGAAAATATACAAAGGAAGTGTGATAATTGTGTAAATACGATATATTTCGTTGGTTAATTTATATAAGAATTAAGAAGGATGGCGACAGACAAAATAAAAGTAGCCGTAAGGCTTCGTCCTTTTAATCGGAGAGGTAAGTTGTAAATATATGCAGATGATTATAGTACGAAAATCATCAGGAACGCTAAAAATACCATTCCTGATGGTTTCGACAGAGTGTCACTTAAATATTCTCTTTAGAGTGATTCTGAATCATTCGTTACAACTGATTGGTTCTAAGCCGCGTTTTTGTATTGACATTGCAACACTCAGGTGGATTTCAGAAACTGTATAAACCAATTTTATGACTGGTATCCTCGAGATAACGCAGACTAAACACAACGAAATGAAAATCAATATGGAATATAGACACCTAAACTAACTGTTATAAATAATAATAATGACAAGATTGGCCCAGACGTTTAACTGCAAGAACAATAATAACAAAGAACGTCTTTATGGTTTTACAAGAGAATGAGCGCAGTCAACACACGTTCCTCCTATTGTTGCTGTAACAGACAAAAGGATTTTTGTTGGAGCCAGTATCCAAGTTTATGTGTTATTAAATTTGAAACAGGGGCCTTCCTAAAATGAGCTTATTTACCTGAAGACATTTCAAAGGCTCAGCTGTACCTGGTGACCCTTTCACTTTCCATATGAACAAAACATAAGCCAACACGTGCTGAATATACCAGACCAGACAAGAACCGGAGGTCTGCAAACTGTCTTGCAAGCTTACAAAGGCTATACATTTCTTGGAAATTTGTTTATAGAAAAAAAAATGAGGCGGCTTCGCTTCTCTAAACTGGTCAGGCAAAAAGCGAGCACGTTTTACCTATAAGAGAAGATAAGTGGGATAGATCAACCACGATATAATAAAGCACAATTGAGGGTGGTAAAGAAAGGGCCACACAAAAATCTTATTCTGCCCAAGCAAAAAGTAACAGCATTTTAAATCCGACCAGGTGTTCAAGGAAAGGTGACAAAGTACCTGTTTAGGTAGCCAGATAGCGGAAGAATTAAAGGGTAAATGTCGGCAATGAGTTGTGAAGGCAGAATACTAATGAAACCCTAAAGACTGAAACAAATGGGACATAACCCTGACATAGATGATAAGAAAGCTTTAGAATGATGTGTGGTGATAAGGTGCTAAAATCAATAATATTGACGAAGCGTTTTTCAACAAAATACTTTTTTCTAAAATGAAACATTAACTCATAATTAGAGGAACGACTAATACTGGAAATATTAATGATCAGACGGTCTCCCTCATCAAGCATATCTATAAATCGATGTAGTAAATATTTGATAAAACCATATAGGTAAAACTGATAATCATTATATTTTTAGTTCAATTCAAACAAACTAGATACAGCCCAACAGTTCCTTAAATGGGCTTAGCAATAGGTTGGTTCTGAAAACAATAGTAGTACCACTTCTATAATAATAAAGCATGGTCTATAAGAAACATAATATTCTGAGAACCCATGCCGTTTATGCACCTGCCCATCTGATGTTTTGGGTGTATAATGGCCGAATTTAGGAAAGATGGAGGTAGATGAGTCACGCAATACTAAATTAGGGATGTCTGTAACAAAAACGTGTTAAAAGCAGCAAGAAATACGTCATGGTGTATTTTCATGTTGGTAATGTGTGAAAATAAGTCATTCGTTATTGTAGACCCATGAACTGTTAGCAGAGAGTATTAGCAGTAGGTAGTCGATTCTTCTTTCTAAATTCATAGTCAAGCAGAACATTATTAAGTACTGTTGGGCTTAATTAGGAGAAGATCACACACAGAGAACTCGTAGTAGCACTTGCAAGGCGTGCCTCAGACGCGGGTACCCCTATCAAGCCAGCTCATGTCAATAAAAAAAAATTAATCATATTTTGTAGGCGCTTCGAAGACATATAATTGTTTTTTTGTGTCTGCCCATTTTTTAGTCGAACGTTTAGGGAGTTTTTTTAGGTAATAAGCTACTAACAGGGAATTCACTTTGACTGTCTAATTTCCAATTAAAAAAAAATGCTGATTTACTTTACTAAGGAAGCGAAAGGACGCCGAATGTACAGGGTGTCCCGAAATTAGGTCGCCAAATTTAAAGAGGGAATTCTTGAGGCCAAAATAATACTGATTTGTCAAATATATATGGAGGAATGTTTCCTAACGCCAGTGTAAACAGAGCAAAAGAGCTCAGAGAGCAAAACTATAGTTTTCTTTAATTTATTCTTAGACTGTTGACAATAGACATAAAGTTGTTTCTTTAATGTAGTAATGTTTGATGCATGGTAAATCTAACCCGAGAATCAAAGTTATGAAAACTTAATCATATGGGTAAGAACAAGTACACAATCTGCCGTAACTTTTCTTAAGTTAGCACATAAGCAATCAGCGCCCAAAATACGTCAAAAGTAGCTGAGATGCGAAGAAAAACTTCTGGTCATGGGACTTTAAGTGCTGGCAAATTGTAAGCGGGGTCAAACTGAAGTTAAAGACACTAAAACTAACAAAAACCAAACGAGATAGCCACAGCAATTTAATTTGTTTGTAATAACCTCTACAAACTGAATGACCCTCGGGATGACCTCATAACCAGATCCGAGTTGAATTCTACTGTCCAAGAACTAACCTGACAACAAAGAGACCTTTTTAAACAAAAATAATTATCAGAAAAAATAATCAGAACCAACCCAATAACAAGAAATTTAAGCTCAAATTCAGGTAACGCGGTGAATGAAGTTTTGGGGCACCAAAATTTGTACATGGGGACCAAATTGTGTGAGACGTAAAATGATGCCTCTATACACCAGGTGACTGCTATTAGAACCAAATTGATATTTTACACTGACTTAGAAACGCAATGTCTGACTGTAAAAGTAAAAATTCGATTTGAAACAGTTTTGGTTAGGTCAGGTAAGCATCGACATCCCTTGCACGTTTTACCCTAAAGGAATCTGTATCAGAAATCATATCGAAACGACAGACATACACAGCGGCCTAAAAAACAGTTTCAGATCCAAAATTGATTTCAGACCTAAATTTGGATTAAACATCCCGACCCAGTACAATTGACGTTAACTTGACTTCGAGCTAAATCAATGTGAACATTTGGCCATATTCGCTGGTGCAACTTCCAACATAACTCAACTCTCATGATGAAGACAAGAAGACCGAACTTGTGCCAAATGACATTTATCGTGAAGTTGGCATCCTAATAGAGTACAGTTAAAATCAGGATATAGATAAAAATAGCTTTCAAATCACGTAATACCTAAGTCACTGTACTGTTACAAATTAATTACAAGTAAAAAAAGTTAATTCAACAAAATTTTGATTTAATTACCGTAAAAGATCACTCTCACAGTTCGTCAGTGTAACCGAGTTTTGAAAGATTGGGATACCTTTCATACCCGGGCGTCAACTCTCTCTTGACTATAATAGAACTTAATCTTCTTGCTAATTTTAACGATCGTTTGGATGGATTTTTAACCATAAGGAGACGTCAGATGTTTGTGACTATTAAACATTGTAACCGAGCAGACATAAACGAGATAACGGCTATAATAAATTATTGGCAGATTTACTTTCAACCATTAACCACAAAAAAATACTACGTCTTACAGAGTCTAATAATTTTGCCTTGAAAAAAAAATACAAATAGAACTAGAAATCTGCCGGTGCTGAATGCTGACAGGCCCCAATATATCTTTCTTCCGTCCCTAATCTGCTTTTCAGAAAATATAGAGTCGTAACGTAAAAAAACGTAAAAGCTAACTAGTAACACGAATTCAAAGTGTTGGTTAACTAAAAAAATAAACATTTACAAAGTACTTTACACCCTAAACAAGTTAGAAATCCCTAACTGGAGATAAAAGTTCAGCTTTTTCAGGTCTCCTGAGAGCTCAACTTTGTTGAGATAACTTAAGGATAAAACACATTTTTATGGTGTATACTAATAAACTCTGCTTCAAGCAAAATTTTAATTTAAAACTTTCTTTAGCAAGCCTCCAGTTGCCTCGTTTGAAAACTTTTTATGTAATGTTGGTGCTTAGATAAATGGTTCGCTGAATCTTGCATTAGAGTGTATAATACCTTTTCTCTCCCTCTATAAAAACAAATACGTACGTGGCAGGCTAAAACACTTTTAAAAAATGAGAAATAAATGATGGTCGTTCCCTGGAAATCCCAAAACAATAACCCCTTTCATATTCCTCATTTTTTTTCCATCCAGGAACGAAAATTAATGATCGTCATTTGTATTTTTATAGAGCTGGAGCTGGGAACGCAATGCGTGGTGGAAATGGATCAACAACAGACCATCCTTCATCAACCTACGACACTCGACAAAGTAGAGAGGTAAGTTGGGGGGTCGTTAAATACCATTCACTCAAACATGGGGTGACGGTTATTTCAAGTTTTGCTGCTGCTTGGGAAACAAATGATCTTGCTGAGTTTATTTAGAAGATTAATTGCCAGGAAAAATTCTATTTGTTAAGTACATACGGGGTGTTCATTATAAAGTTTTATCTAGCCAGCTATGATTTTTTGACAGAAAGAAAGAGAGTTATAAAAGTACGTCGTAACTTGACTCGCCATCAAAACAGATCTGTCATTGCCACTGTCCAATCAGCTTTCAGTGCTTCAACGTTATTAGCGGCCATCTTGTCTTGTTTTATATCCTTGTTGGTAAACTTTCCCGTTTCCCACATTTTTGTTGTTATTTTCTAGTTTTACCAAGGAAATTTTGCTAAAAACGGTAATTTTTATTCCTATAAAATCTGTTTCGTATTTGGACAACGTGGCTTTCGCCTTAGAACATAAAGTTTTTATGTTGAAGAGCTACTATCGAACTGGAATCAAAGTGAATGGGTCTATTCTATTCGAAACTACATGGAGGATTTCCAGGGTGAATTTCCAAACTTTGTTGTGGTCTATATGCTTCCCAAAGTTCAAGAAAACTTTGGAACATGTTCTAGAATTGTTTACAGCTAGAAGCAGGTAGTCTACAAAGAAGACCAAACAATGGATCTCACAAGAAACATACCAATGAAGTGGTTACAGAGGCACAAGAAATAATGCAAAATACACCTGGTACAGTACAGTTACACCATCAAATAAGCCTTTCTGTAGGTGCCATCTATGCAATTTTACATAAAGATCTGCAAGTGTACGCATATTGCTTCACAGAAGTGCAAGAATTGCATGAAGCTGACTTTCCCCGAAGACTGCAATTTTCTAATTGGTGTATTGATAGGGATAATAACCAGAACATTTTCCAAAAACCCATATTTAGTGATGTGGCATGGTTTGAGTTAAGTGGTTATGTGAACTTGCAAAACCTGACAACTTGGAGTAGTGAAAACACCTCCATGAAATAATTGCAAAAGGACTACAACCTGAAAAAAATTAGTGTTTCGGTAGGAATCACAGCTTGCTGACTGATTGGTCTAGTTTTCTTTGATGGTGGGAGATCACTAGGACACTTCAAGCATTACCAATTGGATACCTGTATAAGCTACTGAATTTTGCTAGCACTTGGAGAAAATAATTTACATAAAATTCGTCATTAATTTCATTTCATTTTTTTTTATTTGAATTGTCAATTATATCAAAATATACATCAAATATTTATTCAACTTACTTCTATTTTTACACATTCATAACTAAGATCAATTTACAGTTAAACAGTTGATAAGTGAATAACATGACTTCCCAAAACTCCCATGATTTAACAAAATATGATTAGCTTTATTACAGGTGCTATTGAACACATTAAACACATATACTTTTGGACCCATATGTCAATTTTCCATAAACCAATAGGAGACATAAGCCCTTTTCAAAAACTGCAATTCGGATCAGGTTGATAACTATCAGCTGAGTTTCTACCACTCATATTGAGTGGAAATCACATTCAAACTGCCAGCAATCTGGTTTCCTGAAAATCACCTAGAAGGATCAGTCTGATCTAGGATCAATATTTCCGAAAAGTCCTATTGTGACAGTGTGTGACTCAAATTTTATCATTCATATTCCTATTAGTATAGACACAATAGGACTTTCTGGAAATGGTAAACCTGGATCAGATTGATCTCTACAGCTGATATTCATCCAATCAGATTGATATTCATCCAATCAAGCTTATAGTAATAATCGACCCAATCTGGATTGCAATTTCTGAAAAGGACTTATGATCATAGAAATTGAGCACTGTTACTTTTGAATAAACAGGTTTTAACCAGCTAATTTGTAAATTGTTGATTTGAAACATGGTGGAAAACAACCCGTTAAACTACAGATCTGATCATTGACCAGGATTTTCCAGTTTAAGGGCCGGTATTTTGACTCCTGATCACGAACATGATTAAGTAATCATCTGTCAAATGTTACAGTCATAATAATATCAGTCAAAGAAAATCAGTGTTAAAATATATTAATCGAAATTCAAACTACGGGCCCTAACACTATTAATTACTTATCATTGTAAACTTAATTTCTGTCCATAACATTTTAAAACAAATTCAGTTTATAACTATAAATTAGGAATATGAAGCTGGATTATTTATCCTGCATTATTTAGTAGCTATTGATGCAATTAAAACTGGCTTTCAGACCCAAAATGGTTAATGCATGTACACATGTGCCTTACAAACCGCTAATAGTATGGTTGCATATACCTTTTCCAGGCTGGCGAAGGAAGAGAACTATTGCACTTGTACACAAATTTATGCCTCGAGAGTATTTATTGAACTGACACATTTTTGGAAACATCTTTTCTTCTAGGTCCCAATGGTCGCAATCCATACCAATTTTGTTGTAAAATTTCGAGGTTTAGCTTCAGGAATTGAGCCTACAATATGTTTATAACCTATTTTCGTCTTCAGCTCTAATGTTTTAATTTTACATACCTTTGAAAATCCACTCCATTTCCGATTCTACAGAGATAAAACATTACAATCATATACTTGTTTTAATGATTTTAAAACTAGTTTTCAGTTTTACAAACACAAAATGGTTTGTAGGTACTTTTGGTTGCAGTTAATAGAGGAGGGCCAAGCCTTAAAAACTCTTCTCCCTACAGGCTACACCGTGCAGGGGCTGGTGATTAGGGTGTTTTGTCGTCGTCAGAAGTCAAGGAATCAGTATAAAAATCGCCACTTCTAAGGGCGAAAGGCCTGTTCAGGCGTTAAGGGTCGCAAAATCCTCCCAAGGTCCATCTATCTCCGTCTACGTACACATAATTTGGGACAAAGAATGGGGTGTCTTTCTAAGTTCTCTATGGAAAATGTCTCAATCGGGAATACCTCAAGTAAATTTTAAAGCCCATAGAATCTTAAAAATCTTTGAATAATTAAAAAATCAAACAAATTAAGGCCGACTTATTTATGTATCAACATTCTGAATGATTCTGGATTGTTTGGAATGTCATGTCAATTGCTATTCATTATTATTTTGTTACATTTATTTAAGTATTCCCGTCCTTAGATTCTTATTGAGAAAAAAAAGGATGGAGAAACTATCGGAGCGCGTAATGGTATGCAACCAGTAAAACGTTCGCGACGTGTGAACGTGCCTAAATTTGAATGTTTGACGGACAAATAAAGAACGAAGTAATTCACGACGTGCTTCAAAATAACAAATGCCTTTCATAGGTGGCTAGATAAAATTTTATAATGAACACCCCGTACTTGGTATTAAAAATATGCCCTTACCAATGATAAAACCTGCAAGTTTTATCATTTTTTAAAGCAAGAATGACTGCGTAGTTGTACTACTCCTAGAGCATTTCTCCTATGTTAATTGGAGCGGGAGTCTAATACGACGAATTTTAGGCGCTGATGATGGCCTGAGATTCGAAAAACTAAACAGAATATAAACTATTGGATGGTACGATGGACAAAGAAGCGTCATTTTCAGATTTTTGTAAAAAAATATTTTTGATGGATTGTAGGTTTTCTGAAGATTTTCTAAAAATAAATTAAATTTGGCGACATCACTCAGGAGAGTGAAAAACTGAAATTGCCCCGTGTCCCCTTCACTATTGATGTTTTTAAACAGAAAAAAAAATAAATCTGTGTCAACGTGTCAGCATGCGGTCAAGACGTAGGGGATAATTATTCCGTAGAAGAAAGAGTTTTTATTGCAAATACTCCAACGTCAGCATCCTTATGAACAGAAAAAAATAAATAAAAAAATACAAAATTTATTGTGCATTGCAAAAAGCTAAGTATTTTAAAATACAAATCTAGTGCGAGAGAAAAAATAAAAAAAAATAACCAGTTAATCATGTATTCTACTGTATCATATTTCTTTTCGATTATTCTGTGTATTACAAAACAAAAAACAATAAACTTCTTTTATTAAAAACTTTTAATGTTTTTATTATAGACTAGTTGTTTCGTGTTCACGGTCCTATACAGGTGGATGGGAAAAAAAGGATGTATTGATAGTGTGCAAATTTTCATAATTTTTTTTTTTTTAATTAAAATTGCTTTTTTTTTTGCCGGTTTCCGTATTACATGCAATACAATAAACAAAACTGAACCTGAACAAGGCACGACAGTTTAAAATTTATATTCTTTTACCGGGAGAAGAAATAAAAAGGCTACGTCTTGAAAAAACTTAAGGTAAATTTGGATTTTTTTCCAGCTTACAACCTAAATTGTATAAAGACCGTTTTACACTGTGCAACTTTTACTTGCAAATAATAGGTGGTCACCAATTTGTCGATCAACCCATCTGCATACCAGTTTCGGGGTCTACCCCTGATCATTACAGCTTTGGCTGGTCGAAAAATTGGAGACCGTGTGTCGTGGCCATGGTCGGTAAAGCCAAAAAGCTATGGAATAAGCGACATCCACCAGCGTATTAGATCTAATACTGCATGGCAGATGGCTCTCAGTTCGAGAAGCAGCCCATATTGCTGTGTACCTCGCAGATTATCGGAACCAAAACGAAGTGTAAAGAGTAACATCTCACCGCTATTCCATAGCTTTTTGGCTTTAAGCCACGGCACACGGTCTCCAATATGTCGACGAGCCAAAGCTGTACTGATGAGGGGTAGACTCCGAAGCTGTTATGCAGATAGGTTGACCTACAAATTGGTGACCACCTACTCTTTACACTTTGTTCTGGTTCCGATAGCCTGCGAGTTACAGAGCAATATAGGCTGTTTCTCGAACTGAGAGCCATCTGCCATGCAGTATTAGATCTAATACGCTGGTGGAGGTAGCCTGCTCTGTATAACATCTCACCGGTATTCCACAGCTTTTTGGCTTTAAGCCACGACACACGGTCTCCAATTTGTCGACCAGCCAAAGCTGTACTGATGAGGGGTAGACCCCGAAACTGGTATGCAGATGGGTTGATCGACAAATTGGTGACCATCTACTCTTTACACTTCGTTTTGGTTCCGATAACATGCGAGGTAAGTTGCAAGAGAGTTGCGAAACGCATGCGCATATTGAAATAGCTGATACATTTCTGCAACTTTCTTTCAACTTGCAGAGAATCTGACATTCTGCAGTTTTTCTTTCGATTCAATTACTCGTTTTGATACGTAAACAAAGAGACAAGCGGAGGAGGTTATGTATGATATATGAATGGGGGGATAAGAAACAAGGAACAAAGAGAATTTCTAGTGTGTTTTGACGTGGTTATGACTCCATCACAAGGGCATATTTTTATTAAATGTTGGTAACAATCTGTCAGTTGCCATAAACCTTCACTATGTAACACGGAATAAACTTGGCAGCAAAAACGTGTAAAATGGGATAATTAATTCAGCTCAGCGAATAAACAATTCAGCTTCAAAGAAAAGCCAGAAATTTCTCAAAGCCCCAAAGCTATGTTATCCATATTTAGCAAATTTATTATTAAAGCAAAGGGTGGGGCTATGGATATTTGCATGAAGACGAGCAAAGTTCTGAGGCACAATGCTGCCCTGCTTATTACTCCCACCCCAATTCTCGTATTAAATTTCAAAATTGTGTTTTTGCCACGAAATGCCTTCGACGGGCCTGGTAAAGCCATTACGTTCCTATCAATTCCATAGTGTTAATTAAAAGTTGGAGGCGAAAATTGGCTGCCGTTATTGCTTTCGTGATTTCGAAACTTTAGAAATGACTAATTAGGATCGGGTTCTGTTTCAGTGTTTCCACTTCGAAACAGCCTTTTAAATCAGAAAAATGTAATGGGGTCAGTAGTGATTTTGAAAATAGTTTATTGTGCTATAGTGTCGAAAATGGCCCTTTTCACACAAGTGTGACCGTTTGGACACGGGCCGTAGGCGAGTGATACAACGTCATGTGTTTTTTCGTACGTGTGGTACATTACACTTTTTCTACGACTGCCATTTTGCTTCATAAATGATCATATATATTATAGAATATATGCAAGGCATGTGCAAAGCAATCAGAAGCGTGGGCAAAGTGGACTTTGCACACGTTATTTGCAATATGCGATTTTCAACGGCAGTTAGTAGTGTGCATTTGCTCATTTTCGAGGCAGTCGTAGAAAAATATTTTTTACGACCACAGAAATCTCTTGATTGTATACTGGAAAAATGGAGGTCAGAAATAGATTAAAGCAGAACAGACGATTATCTTTTCTTAAGCCGCCTTAAAGCCATTCCACTAAATCTGGAGACATAAAACGGGGCATAAAAAGATTAAATGTCGCTGAAACGGAAGAAGATTCCTCTAAATAAAGTGCTTTCTCGGATTTTCCCAGAAACTTATAACTATTTGTTGGGCTAGTTTAGTAGATCGAACCTGTATACTAAACTTAAGTTTCAAATATTACAGAACTTAATACATGGTAAAACCGGATAATAAATCGGTCTAAATTTGAAAACCGTTGAGGGCTTTTTTTGTATTCCAAACGCAAACGCTGGGCTTTTAGGTCTACGAGGTGAATCAATAACACTGGAATTACACACCTTCACAACCCAGGTGGCATAATTCTGGAAAAAAATCAATAAAGAAGGGATAAGGCATTTACTATACAAACACTTGCATATATAGTAGGTATAAATATTCCGCATTCATGACAAATTGCTGCATAAGTTATTAATAAGACGTTTAACAGCTTGTAAAATTATTACACATGAATTTCTCTATGTGCATGAACCAATTATATTCCTTAACAAATAGCTTGACAGGGGAAAGTCTAGATGTTTTTATGCAATATGCCATATATACACTTATACTACTAAAATTTTACTTTGTCCTCTGATTATATATCTACTAAATGCCGAAGCACGATATAAATTATGTCGGAATGGAAACCAGATGTACTTAGAACTTCCTCTTAACATTGTCCAGCTAGTTCAAATTTAATGAGCTCAGTTCATAAACCGTTTTGTGCGGCAACGGCTCCTCAGCCTGTCAATGAATATTACCCGAAGCTACTAAAGGGCGCAGTCAAGGGTACCATTCTGCCTTGAAAATTTTAATATTATTGAAACGGTGAAAAGGAGTAATTAAAAGTATCGATTTTCTTTTGATGGAATTTTCTTTGTTAGAAAGTTCGAACAAGTTCATTAATCCTCGCAGACTTAAACGAAAGAACAAATCTTCATCCAATCCCCACGAGATTATCTAATAAATCTAGCAAGAATCTTTATTGGGGTAGTTTTTTGTTCTTGTATTTCCAATTAATTTTTTCCTTCCGGTTCCGGAGTCCAAGTAATGTTTCAGCAAATATATTCATAATCTGATTAAAAAGAGAACCTAAATCATTCAGGATATAAAAAAAGTAACTCCCAGGGGCCCCAATATCCAGAGAAATTGATTTTTAGGGTAAAGGGTCTGGAAGGGCCTCTTCACGGAAGTAAGAAGGGCATTACAAACAAGCTCGAAACTCTGCAAAATTCCCAAAAGAGGACAAAGTCCCAAATAAGTTTAGAAAGTATTAGGGTGCACTTTCCCGGTTAAAGCTTCTCCACTTTCAACAACATCTAGGCTAAATGGGTTAGTTTTTGACACTGCCGGTAGAGGAAAAAAAGTAACTTTATATATAAGTTATTGGAGGGCAAATTTTCATATTTTAGTAAATAAAACGTCGCCTTTCATTTTCATTACAGCTAGGGCTCAAAGAGCCGCTTTCCGAGCATTCGGCTTATTAAAGTTATAATAACGGAGTTTGGGCACGACCCCTCTCTAATATATTCATGCCAATATGGCCAATAGAAATTGCCGGAGAATATTTTATATAGAGCCCCTTTGAATGTCAAGAATTTTCGTAGAAGCCTACGCAAAACTTCAAAGTAAAAGCTGAACAATGAAATCGTGTGGTTTCCCCAAAAATTTTCACTTTTTCGCCTCAGGCACGGCTTAAGCAATAATGCCGATTTTCTATCATTTCGTAATCTAACGTAACTATAATTTAACACTTCAGTGCAACCGATACTTCACGACGTTTAAATTTTATACCATGTACAGACAATTGTTTGCCTCGCTACTTTGCAATAGGTACGCTTATTTTGACCCCCTTAATCTTAATGTGTGCAATTAATCAATTTGATGTTATGAGAAGACGAGTAGTTATTCGGATGGATCACCATTGTAAGAAATATATAAACTTACCTTTATGGGCATATTAAATGATTCCTTATCATTTTGTTATGTTCTTCATGCTGAATTCTCTATTATAGTTAGAAGTCTGGGTTTCTCGTAACCTGATTTAAGGTTTTTCCTTTTTATTATATGAATTATTTTATATCTTTCAATAGTCTTATCTTCCCTCATTACTGAAGTACTCTGAATGCTTCATATCCTTAGAATCAACTTAATCTTGTTGGGTTTTGAGTTATTTGTATAGTTGTTTGAGAACAAAGTGTTTTTTAACTGATATCCTAAAACTGCAATTCTTTCTCCATTTAACCCACTTCGTAACTCTGCTAGTTTCTATGACATCTTCACTAAAAATGTAAAAAAAAAATCACCCTGTATAATATGTTTCAGATTTAATACTGCCAGTTACTTAAATACTTTCCATTTCCCATTTTTAACAAGAATCCCGTCTTTTCCCCAGGAATTGATTTGTGAAAAATTTCTCCATCTCCAAGAAAATGTCTCGGTGACACATCACTAAACGGGTGTTCTGTAAAACCTACTACCTTTAATAATATATTTCCAATGGAAAGGCCTTAAGTAGACTAAAGGCGAGAAGCTTCCTGAACAAGAAGCAGGACTCCATGACTAGAGCGTTTCTGAACCTTTTGGCGAATGTATGCTCCGAATTCAAAACAATCCATACTAATATAAACAAAAATATTTTTGTGGTTGTTCTACATGTATGACCTGTGTAATTTTCAATGTTTGGCAAATTTAGAAAATTGGCAATTGGGCTAGGCATCTTGCATATTGTATTGTTTTGTACCATTAAGTAAATGGTACAAAAACTACCTAGAAACTACTAAATCTAGGGAAAATTTGCCAAAACGATTCGAACCACCATCTTAAAAAATGTCGGTAGGCGTAGGCCGAAAGCTTCATCAAAATCGGATACTTAGACAATTTTCGCTTTAAAACGTTTTTTTTTTTTTTAAATTGATGTTATCACTTTTTTCGAAACATTACATGAATTATGACCGCTAAATCTGCTTTCAAGATGAATTCTTAATAAAAATTAAAATGCACTATTCCAAATGTAACCCCTTGTAACTCATACCGTTTCGGATATACCCATATAGTACGCATTGAAAGTGTGACCACCCTGTATGTGTTAGCAGTAGAAAAAATCCTATATTCACCGCGGTTTAGACACCTTTTATTGACCTTACGTCTCAAATCCCTCGTCCTTGCGCTCCTTGGGATTTAATCTTGACGTACGGTCAATAAAAGCCTTTGTCTAAACTTTGGTTAATAATATACTATTGTTAAGCTTTTGGACAAAGTATACAGGCTTTCCTACCACCTGCTTGTTACCGCAAACACGGCAGTAACCAATGTTGTTCTATCTAAGCGTTCTCGAGAAATTAGTAGGAACTACGATATTATGTTGTATTCTAAATAGTATGTGCTGAACATATGCTAGGAATATTTTTACTACATTCATGTAAGGTTGTGTTTTACGATGGAAAGAGTTTATTTAGTTCAGCTTAGGAAGCATAGTTCTCCTTGTGTCTTTATGACTAGGTACTTAATCTGCCCAAAAGTCAATGGCACCTTATAGCTTTGAATGTTAAGCGAAAAATTCTGACGATATTTATCTTCAAATGCCCCATAAAAAATGTCGAATGATGTAAACCAGTAACCAGTATGTTCTCAGATATTCATTATAAGTAAACCATCAACTTTCAAGACGATTAAAATAATAAACAGATACATTAATAATAAGTGGTGAGTCACTTAGCACGTATGTCGATGACGTCAAAATGGCGTCGCGTGCTCAAAGACTGTGAAATATAAGTAAAAGGCAACCACTGACGTCATACGTGATTGTTCACTTTATCTGAACGAATTATATTAAATGCAGGTTATTTAAGTAAGTAACTGGACCTGGTATAGCTTTAATAATGATCAATACAACCTGTCTGTGCCCACATGACACACTGACAATTCCATAACAAAAGGATACGTAAATGAAGTATAATAAGGTAACGAAACAAGGAGAAATAAATGAAGTCGGCCATTTCTTCAGCTCCATTCAAACTTCTTTAAAATTCTGCATGGGATGCCTGGAAGCCAAGGAGTACTATTTAATCAACTCAATTCCAAACTAAGATTATGGGTTGCATTTATCCATGAAACTAAGGCTTGCATAAAAAGTCACGTCACAAACCACCTTTAAGTTTTTATAGTTGAAAGAGCGACCTTGTTATAAAGAAAACTTTCTTTTCCTAAAATGTATCATTAGGGACCATGACAATTCTCAACTATTCGAAACGTCAGGCCTTACGAAAACACGGCACCTACATACACAAACAGGACCCCATTCTCGTTGCAAGATGCAAAGAAATTTGCAAGCCGTGGGCGTGCGACATCGAAAGATAACAAGATAAATGTCATAGCTACACCGCTACGATGAAAGAGAATAGCTTCGTCAACGCTGCACCGAGTTATGATAAAAGATGAATTTTGGCTTCTAAAAGCGGGAAGGCAGTTTTAAATCAATTGAGCTGAATTATGGAAACAAAATTTCGATGCAGTGCATAAAATTGCTTCAATCTTAAAAGCAAAATCATGTATTGAAGAAGGAACAAGAACGGAAGAACAACTGGGGCAAACGTTGATTTCTATCTAAGCACCTTCCTTAGCACCTTTTTACGCGTAAATCGAAAGTATTAAAAGATGAATTAACGAAGTGGAAATATTTCCAGAGGCAATACACTTTTTTAGCTCCAATTATATTTTATGACATGTTTACACGTTGATTTATAAGCAAAGCGTTCCAGAGTAACGTCTCGAAGCAAATGGTAATTACGCTACTGAATATTCAAAACGAAAACTCTTCTAAAAGGAATTCTGTCATAAAAATTCCCTAATTGCCACTTTTTGAAACTCCCTGCCTCTTTGCATTCAGCGAGTGACTTTGAACCGAGGATTCAGGACCTCATTTCGCGGCTAGAAACATTTTCTTCTCGAAAATCGATCATGGTTCGACGCTAAATTCCATTAGTGATTTAATTACACTCTTAGCAAATTTGTTTAGCGATTTGTGTAATATGAAACTCTGAGATCGCGTTAATTACATTAAAAGTTTTATTCTATGGATTTAACCGAACCATTATCAATCGTGGAAGGTATAGAATTTCAAGAAATTATCTCCATTAACAACGAATTGTATATTGAGTAAATTAAACATAATATTGCTGAGGTTACAAATGTCTCTTTGGTTTTGCCTTCTATTAATACCACTAATGACCACATAATATGGCAGCAAAGTTTAGAAATCATGTTTAAGTTTAAAAAACACACACATCGCAACACTTTTTAAATCAGTATTGTTTCGCAGTTATTGTTATGAAAATAAATACCAAGTAATGCGATTCGAGGACAAATTATTAGGTAATAGCAAAAACCCGAAACAATTAGTTTTGGTGAACACATACATTTTACTACACTCAGTGAGTTCTCTGTTGAACAACGCGCCAGGGCTCAAAAACTATTATAATTATCCGCCTTTTTTTGGTTCTTACAGAATTAAAACTAACATTGTTGACTACTGCATTACGCATTTCATTACAAAGCACCTGATCTTACTCAAAAAGTAAACAATAGGGGTATTCACACTCTCAAAAAATAAAGCTTTTGAATAAAGTCTGCAGTTATTACTTCACACAATAGCCTACACCTTATCTATGGAAATATTTTGACAAAAGTTAAATGACTTATCCTTGAGAAATTGTTCGTTTACATTTTTTTGCAGCATTGTTTAACGAAAATTCCTTGGTATAGCTGGCAAATGCACTGAAACACCTGACTTCGACCCTTCACTAAATATTTAATTTTTGTAACCTCAACTACCCCACATAGATAAAGAAGTCCCCATCCTATTGATTAGTTTTATTATTAGTAACTTCGTGAAGGCAATACTATACCTACTGGACATTAAACCCATATTGATTTATTATGTTTCGCCCCTTTTCAACTAACAGATAGACAAGACAATAAAGATTTTATAGTAAATGACATCAAGGTTTTAGACTAATACCCAAAACATTACTCATTTAGTGAAACAGCGAGCGATAAACCTTAATCATTTCCGATTTACTAAAAACCTATAAATTATTTCTATACTTTGGAGGTTTAGATGAAGTCACATTTGTTTAGGGTATGCAGGATATCAAGATTTATACCTGCGGATAGTATTAATCCCTAGCCTGAACTAACATTAAATTATCGCAAAAGGGCTCTCAGAGCTAATGCTTTGTGTGATAGTAATGTTTCAGAGAATTGTTTTTGATACTTCGTCTCTATTGTCCGGTTTCCGCAGTGGAAATTCGGCATTAACGAGTGCTCCAACATTATATTATAACAAGGGCAAGGCAGTAAAAACTTTTAATTAACAATCCTCGTTAAAGTGTCTCGTTCGTTACTGAATTTTGTCTAGTAATTAAATTAAAATCATCAATGAAGCATACAATAGAATTTCTTTAAATTAATTGTTCGCTGTCTACGTCCGGATTTTCAATTTCAACGAACGAGAAAGAAAGTGAATTTATTAGAGTGCATGTCAGCAAGGAATATCCGCTCTTGCACCTTTTTATATAATAATTGATTTTAATTATACTAACCGGGAAAAAGTATGACTTAACTTGTTTAACAAAGCAAAGAAGACTTATTTATGCCACATCGAAGACCTACATCAAATCCCTTGTCAGTGAACTTTGTGCAATTCCAACTTTTAATGGCTACATGTTAAGTTGAAAAAGGTCTAACTTTTCTCGATATAAAAGCGTTTTGGAGATTTAAAAAGGCTCTTTACTCCGGCAAAATGCAGAGACGTATACATACAGAAACGAGACATATTGATTTGGGTATATTGATATATGCCTTCATATAGCCCTCCACAAGCTCGTCTCAACCGCATTATTCCTTCAAGTTTAACCCTACATAAATAAACCCTACACGCAAGTGAAAAACTTCAATTTCACAGGGCGAACAAATATCCTTCCTCCACACGATCTTTTTCTTAATTCGGCCAAAACCTATTGAAGGGAGCTCCTACTCGATTTGTTTTGAGAGTCGGAAACGAATATTACAAAAGTTCCTTCTGTAGCCAAGTCGAGCGAAAATAAAACGGTCTCCTGGGGTTCGTTAATTTCAGAACCCACTCCACGTTTGCAAGAAAAGGAAATGATTTCTGTTTTTTTATTACATACTGTCTGGATTGCGTGGCTGTCACCGACAAATATTTATTCCATCGCAAATTTAATATTTCGTTTGCGCTTTCTTTGACGTAAAAATTGAATTGCACGGTTCTCGTTATTTTTATTTATTAAATTTCTTGTGTAGGTATTGAAATACCTTGCATGAACATTTTCAATATCTTCGAATTTTGTAGGGAAAATAAGTTAAGTGAGTTATAAAAAATGTAATTTTTTCTCCTTTGAAATACAGGAGATGAAAAAGTTAAAAGTCGAAAGCTTAAAAATCGAGCACCGCAGGGGTCTATCTCCCCCATCTATCTCCGGAAATTATTGAACCAATGGGACTTTAGTTTGGGGCAGGATAAAGCGGACATCAAGAAGCCGTTGGACTCATTTTGATCGGTCCATTCGCTCACAACTTGTCAAAGTTGGAAATTAAGAAAAAAGACCTGGTGCCCTTTGGTCAATTTTGAAAAATTTTAAATATTTTTTTTTGCTGTTTATGATCGGAATGGAAGGATTGCAATCCCCTAACAACGTAGCAAACTTAATAATGACTAAAATTAGCCTCTTGAAGTGCATTTTTTAAACATGAAAAAGGCGATTCTAAAAGTGCCTAAAGATCAATCATCGAAGAGTTTAAACAAACGCCATTAAATTCAAGTAAATGTAAAAAATAAAAATTGACAAATTGTTTTTTTTTTCAGGAAACAGCTAAAAACCTTTGCCTTCGACAACTGTTTCTCTTCAGTAGACCCAAACCAAAAAGATTTCGCTTCCCAGGAGGTGGTATTCGACTCCCTAGGCAGAGATATATTGGAGAACGCTTTTCAAGGATACAATGCATGCATATTCGCTTATGGACAAACGGGTAAGTTATCTCTATCCATGTTCAGCATTCCAGCAAAACGTTAATCATGCTCCTATAGTTAATGTTTACATGCGTGTTTCTGGTGGATTTAGATTAGATAACGAACATCAAAATACTTGATTAAAGCGGTTGAAAAATGAGGCTTCTCAAGAATTAACACGCTTAATGGGCACATAATAGTGTCTTCTTGAATAGCAATTTGTGCATATTGGCTTTTCAATCAAGCGTAAGAAGATTACATGTAATACAATCCGATCTCATTTACATGTAAAGTATAATGTACTGGTGCAACGACCTTCTGAGGTGTACACAATATTTGATTAAAGGTTTTAGTTAGAATTTACTCACTGACGCAACTTTTTTTGCACTCCTCAATAATTATAAGTAATATTTTATAGTTCATTGTAATTATTTTTGTATCCATTCTTCTTCTTAGTCGCTATCTCGTATTCGAGAATCCTGCTTTCAAGAGTTGCTCTCCACAATATGTCTCAATTCTTCCATGTTCTCTGCCATCCTAAATGTGCAGGCTAGACTTTGTTCCGTGATGTTAGTGATGAGGTCCGTATACCTGCCTCGGGGTCTTTTTCCGGCTACCATGCCCTCAACGGTTAGTCTTTCAAGGCCGTTCCTTCGTACTACGTGACCAAAAAATTTAGCGCTGTTTTCAGCTACTATTGTTCTTAGTCACCACACCTTTTAAAAGGTGTAATAAAATGAAAAATCATTTTGCTGAAAAGTTAGTTTGTCCAAACGAAACAGTTTTAAAAAAGTCATCGTTATTTTCGTCTGGGTTAAACTAATATTGATACACTTACTTTAGAATACAATAGAGAAGGAATTTTTAAAAATATATAAGCCAAAGTTGATTTTTTTTAAATCACACATCCACGTAATTTTTACGGATATCAATACGCTGTTTTAAGTAAAGTCTAGTAGCAAAGCAGTTCTTTTGTTTTTTAATTTTTAAAAATATATTTATAACCCAAAGTTTTATTTTTTAAAACAAGATGTTCTGATGAATTTGGCGTTGAAGATGGCACGAGGATCGAAACCTCTCCGTCATAAAATAAAAGATTTTATTGAATTTTCGGGACAGAAAATAGAAACTTTTATTCCCCAACAAAAAAAGAAATTGTACAAGCAATAGGCGTCTTAATATGGAAACGTAGTGAGGGTATATTGTATTGTATTGCAATGTGAGTGGACTTATACAGTCCTCCAACGCGACCTGCAGTCTATTGTGGCTCCCTCGAAGTGTGCTCAACCTCAGCGCCAGTAAGGCGAGTAGGATCGAACCAACAATAACCAACTGGATTCGCCACATGTTAAAATCCAAACTGATCACTACATCATTAAACGATGACACTATCAGATTCACAACAGCGGGAGGTTGTCCACAGGGCGGAGTATTTTCACCACTCCTGTGGTCCCTAGTGGACGACCTTCTGGCTACTTTGGAACTATGGGGAGTCGAGGTCCAAGCATACGCGGACGACATCGTTATCCTTATAAGAAACCACTCACACCAACAAATCTCCAGCACGTTGCAAGAGGTGCTGGATGTTGTACACAGCTGGTGTCCAAAGGAAACCTAGCAATAAACCCTAGGGAAACGGTGATTGTGCCATTTACCCGAAGGAAGAGGCTGGACTTCTTGAAAGCGCCATCTTTGTTCGGGATGACAATCCCGTTTACCAACGAAGTAAAATTTCTAGAAGTCATCCTGGACAAATCACTCACATGAACCCCACATGCGACTCGTACCGTTAGGAGGGCACAGCTCTCCCTTTGGTCGTGCAAGAACCCGTGCGGCAAATCATGGGGGATGGGACCCAAACAAACTATGTGGCTATACGTGACGGTAATAAGACCGATAATCACGTATGGGGCCATAGTTTGGTATCGAAATAGCAGACAGAGCTCCATTAAACTGTCCTCTCTGATAGACAAATATGTCACTGCATCACGGGGGCAATGAGAACGACGCCCACGGCAGCCATGGAGCGCATGCTCGATCTGCTTCCATTTGCAATACTCCTAGAACGAGAGGCAATGAAGGCGTCATACCGGCTGCAACAAGTGACGAATATAGCACCGCAGCCATTCGATGGTGGGACCAACAATGCCCAGGTTGGCTTGGAAGGCCTTGCGGTATTGAACATGGCCTCCGACCTAATAGCATCAAAACATACATTGGACAATCGCTAAGTAGTCAGGTCTTTGCACTGCAATTCCAAAACTGTTTGGAATTGCCACAGGACTCTGAACACCCTATTGCAGAAGAACAGCGTCACGCTGGTATGGATCTCGGGCCATCGTGGTCACGAAGGCAATGAGAGCGCTCTCTAGCTAGGAGTGCGGCTGGCTCTGCATTCGTAGGCCCGGAGCCGGCACTGAGAGTCCCATACTCTCTGGTCAAAGCTGAACTCCAGAAATGGAGCAATGCCAAGTCCCAAGACTGGTGGGAGAACCTACCCGAACTATCACTCCAAAAGATTTATCACGGGAACAGAGAGGGCAAATGCCCAAACATTCCTCAGACTAAATAGGAGATAAATCAGAGTGGCCACTGCACTGTACACGGGACATAACCACCTAAGATCTCACATGCACAGACTCGGACTGTCCAAAGAGACGGAGTGTCGGCTGTGCTTGGAGCATGACGAGACAGTTCAGCACTTCCTATGTAACTGCCCGGCTATTGCCAGATCGAGATACTCATTGTTCGGAAACACGATCATTGAACCTCAAGGTGCAAACGCAATTTGCCCGAGAGACTCATCAGATTCGTTGAGGGTCTGGGCATAACTGGTAAGAACTAGTGGAGCTAGCCGGGGCAAACCTTGCTGGTAACACTTCGAGTGAGCCACAATAGACCGCAGGTCGCGGTGGAGGACTGTATAAGTCCACTCACATTGAATACAATACAATACAATATACCCTCACTACATTTCCATATTAACACGCTTATTGCTTGTACAATTTCTTTTGTTGTTGGAGAATAAAGGGGAGTAAAAATTTGTATTTTTTGTGAGGGAAATTCAATAAATGCTTTTATTTTATGCCGGAGAGGTTTCATCTTCTAAGCCAAATTCATCAGAACTTTAAGAAATAATCATCTTTGACGCTGAAACAATAAACTATTGTGCATGTCTGTTCGCGAATTTTAGGAGTTCGAATCGAAGGAGTTCAAGATGTTTTTTGATCCTCCTTAAAAAAAAAACTGAAGAAAGAAAAAAATAACTGTTTTATAGACGATTCCTTCTAAAATAAGTCTGACATAATTTGCAGTATTCAAGATTGAAACAAGAATATCAAAAGTAAATTATCTTATCTGGAAGACCCCTGCTACAAGTAAAAAGGAATTGTAAGTTAGTATTGCATCGAATGAACGATAGATAACAGATCCTAATCGCCCCAAAGAATTTTTAGGTCATAAATTGAAGTAACAGGTGTTAGAACCTATAAACGTCGGTAACTAGCCCTGATACGCCTACCCACAACAGGGACGCCTGTATAATGAGCTATACAATACCTAATTTATAATGTAGAAAAGGTATTCCTTGCTATATAATAAATGAGGTTGTATTGCACCAAAAATATTAATTAAAAGTACTGTTTACTGACGTGTGAAGGATACAAGTTTATGTTTCCTCTTTCATCACTTTTGCTTGTTACCAACATAAAGTTAACAAAATTTGTCATTTTTATTCATGCATAGTACTTTGTGTTCTTCATAATATAAAATTCCAGTGTATTTTTTGGAATGTAACCGGTAAGAAGCAAACTAAACCCATAAAAGGAACATGTCTTGAATGTTTGAAACACCAAGAAACTAAGAGTTTTTTAAGCATATTCTATTGGTGCCGTCTTCCTACTGTGAGTCTTCTGTTACTTTAATGTGTGACTTGTAAGCCGAGGCTTGACACTTATTCTACAGCGAAGAATTTGACGTTTTAATTGGCAAACTGAGATTAGTGTCGTATAGGCTACGAGTAGGAAAAACCTGTTTTTTTTTTAGTTTTAGTAGTTTTCATTCAGATTGAGACAACAAAGAACATGACGCTCATTAGAGATCCAATAACAATTAATGTATAGTAGCCTTAATTAGGCAGTAATATGGTTTCCAAAATATGATTTGAATTCAAAGAAAAACTTACCAGTCACTAATTCGTCGTGAGCTTCGGTTGAGATGCTTCGTCTCCTATGTGAGGCCCTAGAAAAAGAATTGGGTACTTAGTAGATTCAGTTCTCCTTTAACTCTGAAATAGCAATCCACCAAATGAACACTGCACTTATTGGACATCTAGTGGGAAGGAAAATTTGAAGAATATTACTTACCAGTCGGTCATTCTTCGTGCATGGTCAAGGTGCCTCGTTCCCTTTGCGAGGCCTTAGCCTTTACATCCTATCGTACTCTCCCGTATTAAAACGTGTTTTAATATGGGGTAGCACGTGTGGAGACCTTGTTCTACTGGCCTGCAAGGCTGGAGACACCTTTGATGATCTTCCCTCGAAGCCTGTCCTTGTGTAAATTCGCTCCTCTTCAGAACTAGAATGAAAAAGTTAAAATGAAAACAAACGAAACAAAAACTATAATTACTGAGCTTTGTAATATTAATTGCGCCAGTACTGCCCATAATTACTTTTTTGTCTCTTGCTTTGCAACGCTGCTCTTTAAAGGGAAATACTTGTCCATAGAAAAGAAGTACGAGAATACTCGTTGTTACCACCAGTGCTTCAAGTTTCATATCTGTTATTATATATTACATACAATTTAGTTAAAAGTAATTTCAGACAGAAGCCACAAGATTTCGTTTTTCTCTCTCCTCGACCCCTCCAAACCAATTCTATCGAGCCTCAAAGAAAAGTTAGTCAATTGCTTTCCGTTGAACAAAAAATTCTTCCAATCTGTAATAATCTAAGATAACTTTCTCAAATATTAACTTGTAAATTGGAGAATAAAATATAAAGTTTCGAAGATTGTCGCCGATAAATCGACAACGTTTCATACCAAAGTAGTCTTAATCAGTGATGCTTATTCAGTGCAAATTTAGGTCTATCTCCGCAATTAATTCAACTCTTAATTACTGTATACAGGCCAAATTACTAAACTCGATGGGGCCGTTAATAACATAATGACAGCATTATGCAAACCGACGCCATTGGCGCTTCAATTTTGAAACACCTGTCTCATTCATTATATCGATTAGTCAGTTGAATGGCATGCTTTAATCCCAATAATATTAGTGGGGAATGGTTAATTTCGATGATTATAATCGGTTTTCTACACTTAATAACGCGCTGAGACAAACAATGGTGAAAAAGTAGACTTAGGCGCAAAGTACGTGCAAAAAATAGCAATCAAGGTCAGAAAACCCTAAACGATTTACTCTTAAATTCATCGGGTAGAAAACTGGAGCCTCCTGTTAATTATCCCGAGTAAACAGGATTAAAATTAACTTTCGGTTTGGGTTTCATTAAAATACAAAAAACATTCTACCCACTTTCTCGACTTTGCTTTATAACCTTGACAGCAAACCCTTTTATCGGTGGCAGGTCCATGTTTCATTAGGTATCTCAGTGGTAAAATTGTCACCTTTAAGTTTTGTTCCCATTAGGGTGAAAAAGTAAATATTCCATAATGGAATGTAAATATTAGAACTACCGAGTGGGTCAAACTCTACATGGAAACTGTATGCTTGCAAACAATGATTTCACACACTGAATAAGACAACGTTCCCACAAGTCAGAGAGGCCTCAACTACAGGGTGTCACATATAAGAATAAATAATTTTTTTAACATTCTTTAACGTTGTAACTCAATAGTCCTTAACAGTAACTAATTTTACAAAATTGAAAATAATTAGAAAACTCTATCTACTTGAAGAGGTTTCATTACTGAAACACTAATATTTGTGGTTCTAAGGATAACTAAATTTGAACCCCATCGTCAGCAATTCCAATCTTTCGAAATTGGGAAATGGAATATTACACCCTTGGGTGTTACTGGGTTTCTGAAGGGTCGTGAAATGGCTTCTGGCGGGATACGATTTGCATGCTCAATTTTCCTTATATCGCAGCCCACAGCAGATCGATTGGGGTCGCACTAGTTGCGTGTTAATGGTGTTTTTTTTCATCGAGCCCATCGCGTTCCAATCTTAATTACTCTTAGGGAGCATATTGCGTCGTAACTTCAATTAAAGTTCTTGGTCCGCGTAAATATAACTTCTGAAGCCAAATAAGTCAAAAGCCCAAAAGGGTAAATGTCGGTATTAAGAAACCGTTCACCATAAATTTATTTTAAGCTCTACAATGACTGACCATAAAAACCTCTCAAGTAAAAAAACGGCTGCTGAAATGTTAAACGCCGACGGTATAAACTTAATGGTGAATAAGATTGGGCTTTGCTGTAAAAACGATTAAGTTGTCAATTACCAATTAGTTAGCAATAACAAAAAATGCGGAAACAGACCACAAATCCGACAGCAATTCAGTATACTTTTATCACCTAACACTGCAAGAGGTTCCAACATTGAATGTTTTCGTCTTCCATTGCTTGCTGCCTATAATCCTATAACAAATATTTATTTACCAGTCTTTTTTAGTTGAGAAGTATAAATAACCAGAAATCCTCCTTATAGGTCAGAAAGGTAAGATCGATATCTTAAGATGGTTTTTGTTGTTAAAAGGCAGCGGTCATTTTTATACCGTTTTATTGTTCCAACCTAGATTTCCCGACTGTTATGGTCACGAAAACTGTCCGAGTTTATCGTAATCGCTGAGTCACAACGATGACTTTTAGGGCGGAAACTCGCCATTAAATTAGATATTTAATAAAAACGCGTACTGAACATGGCAGGATAATCATAAACTTTGTAAATGATGGTGGCTGTTGCGTTTGGAACAAGCGCAAAATTAAATTACGTACCTCCATCAAACCTGTGAAAAAGACATTCCTTCCATATTAATGGGAATATCAAGGATTCCTTTCGCAGATCTTTCCAAAAGTTTTCAGACATGAATATACACGGACTGAAGTGAATGTTTTGGCACTGTGCCATTGTTTTAATAAGTCCTTTGACATAGGAAATATGAAACAGTCATTTATTCTTTCGTTGGCTTTATGTGTGTTTTGTGGCGCCGCCGTCAACGTGTAAGACTGATATTTGACGCTGATTCAATGGCGAGTTATACAGGGTGTTTCTTTTCAAAGTCTCTCGTCAAAGTTGAGAATTGAGAAAAAAGTCGTAATACCCCCCCCCCCCCCTTTGGAGATTTTCAAAAAAATTTCGGAATTTTTTTTTGCTGTTTTTGATCGGAATGGCACGTTTGCAATCCCCCGAGAACATAACAAACTCAATTCGATTGGAATTAACCACTAAAGAGGTTTTTTTTTTTTAAATGGTTCAAAAACCGATTTTAAAATTGCCTAAAAATCGACTTCCGAAGGGGTAAATCTCCGGAAATAGTGCACCTACAGAACTTCCGATGGTGGGAGGTGAAAGAGGGCATCAAGAAGAGGACAACACAGTTGGTCCAAAAACCGATTCTAAAAGTGCCTAAAAATCGAACTCCGAAGGGGTCTATCTCCGGAAATATTGCACCTACGGAACTTCCGATGGTGGGAGGTGAAAGAGGGCATCAAGAAGAGGACAACACAGTTGGTTTCACTCCAATCGGTCGAGGCGTTCTCAAGTTACAGGCGGTCAAAGTTAAGAATTGAGAAAAAAGTCGTAATACTCCCCCATTTGAAGATTTTCAAAAAAAATTGGGATTTTTTTTTGCTGTTTTTGATCGGAAAGGCACGTTTGCAATCCCCTGAGAACATAACAAACTCAATTCGATTGGAATTAACCACTAAAGAGGTTTTTTTAAAAATGGTCCAAAAACCGATTCTAAAAGTGCCTAAAAATCGAACTCCGAAGGGGTCTATCTCCGGAAATATTGCACCTACGGAACTTCCGATGGTGGGAGGTGAAAGAGAGCATCAAGAAGAGGACAACACAGTTGGTTTCACTCCAATCGGTCCAGGCGTTCTCAAGTTACAGGCGGTCAAAGTTAAGAATTGAGAAAAAAGTCGTAATACTCCCCCCTTTGGAGATTTTCAAAAAAAATTCGGAATTTTTTTTTGCTGTTTTTGATCGGAATGGCACGTTTGCAATCCCCTGAGAACATAACAAACTCAATTCGATTGGAATTAACCACTAAAGAGGTTTTTTTAAAAATGGTCCAAAAACCGATTCTAAAAGTGCCTAAAAATCGAACTCCGAAGGGGTCTATCTCCGGAAATAGTGCACCTACGGAACTTCCGATGGTGGGAGGTGAAAGAGGGCATCAAGAAGAGGACAACACAGTTGGTTTCACTCCAATCGGTCCAGGCGTTCTCAAGTTACAGGCGGTCAAAGTTAAGAATTGAGAAAAAAGTCGTAATACTCCCCCCTTTGGAGATTTTCAAAAAAATTTCGGAATTTTTTTTTTGCTGTTTTTGATCGGAATGGCACGTTTGCAATCCCCTGAGAACATAACAAACTCAATTCGATTGGAATTAACCACTAAAGAGGTTTTTTTAAAAATGGTCCAAAAACCGATTCTAAAAGTGCCTAAAAATCGAACTCCGAAGGGGTCTATCTCCGGAAATATTGCACCTACAGAACTTCCGATGGTGGGAGGTGAAAGAGGGCATCAAGAAGAGGACAACACAGTTGGTCCAAAAACCGATTCTAAAAGTGCCTAAAAATCGAACTCCGAAGGGGTCTATCTCCGGAAATATTGCACCTACGGAACTTCCGATGGTGGGAGGTGAAAGAGGGCATCAAGAAGAGGACAACACAGTTGGTTTCACTCCAATCGGTCGAGGCGTTCTCAAGTTACAGGCGGTCAAAGTTAAGAATTGAGAAAAAAGTCGTAATACTCCCCCATTTGAAGATTTTCAAAAAAAATTGGGATTTTTTTTTGCTGTTTTTGATCGGAAAGGCACGTTTGCAATCCCCTGAGAACATAACAAACTCAATTCGATTGGAATTAACCACTAAAGAGGTTTTTTTAAAAATGGTCCAAAAACCGATTCTAAAAGTGCCTAAAAATCGAACTCCGAAGGGGTCTATCTCCGGAAATATTGCACCTACGGAACTTCCGATGGTGGGAGGTGAAAGAGAGCATCAAGAAGAGGACAACACAGTTGGTTTCACTCCAATCGGTCCAGGCGTTCTCAAGTTACAGGCGGTCAAAGTTAAGAATTGAGAAAAAAGTCGTAATACTCCCCCCTTTGGAGATTTTCAAAAAAAATTCGGAATTTTTTTTTGCTGTTTTTGATCGGAATGGCACGTTTGCAATCCCCTGAGAACATAACAAACTCAATTCGATTGGAATTAACCACTAAAGAGGTTTTTTTAAAAATGGTCCAAAAACCGATTCTAAAAGTGCCTAAAAATCGAACTCCGAAGGGGTCTATCTCCGGAAATAGTGCACCTACGGAACTTCCGATGGTGGGAGGTGAAAGAGGGCATCAAGAAGAGGACAACACAGTTGGTTTCACTCCAATCGGTCCAGGCGTTCTCAAGTTACAGGCGGTCAAAGTTAAGAATTGAGAAAAAAGTCGTAATACTCCCCCCTTTGGAGATTTTCAAAAAAATTTCGGAATTTTTTTTTTGCTGTTTTTGATCGGAATGGCACGTTTGCAATCCCCTGAGAACATAACAAACTCAATTCGATTGGAATTAACCACTAAAGAGGTTTTTTTAAAAATGGTCCAAAAACCGATTCTAAAAGTGCCTAAAAATCGAACTCCGAAGGGGTCTATCTCCGGAAATATTGCACCTACGGAACTTCCGATGGTGGGAGGTGAAAGAGGGCATCAAGAAGAGGACAACACAGTTGGTTTCACTCCAATCGGTCCAGGCGTTCTCAAGTTACAGGCGGTCAAAGTTAAGAATTGAGAAAAAAGTCGTAATACTCCCCCCTTTGGAGATTTTCAAAAAAATTTCGGAATTTTTTTTTGCTGTTTTTGATCGGAATGGCACGTTTGCAATCCCCTGAGAACATAACAAACTCAATTCGATTGGAATTAACCACTAAAGAGGTTTTTTTTAAAAATGGTCCAAAAACCGATTCTAAAAGTGCCTAAAAATCGAACTCCGAAGGGGTCTATCTCCGGAAATATTGCACCTACGGAACTTCCGATGGTGGGAGGTGAAAGAGGGCATCAAGAAGAGGACAACACAGTTGGTTTCACTCCAATCGGTCCAGGCGTTCTCAAGTTACAGGCGGTCAAAGTTAAGAATTGAGAAAAAAGTCGTAATACTCCCCCCTTTGGAGATTTTCAAAAAAATTTCGGAATTTTTTTTTGCTGTTTTTGATCGGAATGGCACGTTTGCAATCCCCTGAGAACATAACAAACTCAATTCGATTGGAATTAACCACTAAAGAGGTTTTTTTAAAAATGGTCCAAAAACCGATTCTAAAAGTGCCTAAAAATCGAACTCCGAAGGGGTCTATCTCCGGAAATATTGCACCTACGGAACTTCCGATGGTGGGAGGTGAAAGAGAGCATCAAGAAGAGGACAACACAGTTGGTTTCACTCCAATCGGTCCAGGCGTTCTCAAGTTACAGGCGGTCAAAGTTAAGAATTGAGAAAAAAGTCGTAATACTCCCCCCTTTGGAGATTTTCAAAAAAATTCGGAATTTTTTTTTGCTGTTTTTGATCGGAATGGCACGTTTGCAATCCCCTGAGAACATAACAAACTCAATTCGATTGGAATTAACCACTAAAGAGGTTTTTTTAAAAATGGTCCAAAAACCGATTCTAAAAGTGCCTAAAAATCGAACTCCGAAGGGGTCTATCTCCGGAAATATTGCACCTACGGAACTTCCGATGGTGGGAGGTGAAAGAGGGCATCAAGAAGAGGACAACACAGTTGGTTTCACTCCAATCGGTCCAGGCGTTCTCAAGTTACAGGCGGTCAAAGTTAAGAATTGAGAAAAAAGTCGTAATACTCCCCCCTTTGGAGATTTTCAAAAAAATTTCGGAATTTTTTTTTGCTGTTTTTGATCGGAATGGCACGTTTGCAATCCCCTGAGAACATAACAAACTCAATTCGATTGGAATTAACCACTAAAGAGGTTTTTTTTAAAAATGGTCCAAAAACCGATTCTAAAAGTGCCTAAAAATCGAACTCCGAAGGGGTCTATCTCCGGAAATATTGCACCTACGGAACTTCCGATGGTGGGAGGTGAAAGAGGGCATCAAGAAGAGGACAACACAGTTGGTTTCACTCCAATCGGTCCAGGCGTTCTCAAGTTACAGGCGGTCAAAGTTAAGAATTGAGAAAAAAGTCGTAATACTCCCCCCTTTGGAGATTTTCAAAAAAATTTCGGAATTTTTTTTTGCTGTTTTTGATCGGAATGGCACGTTTGCAATCCCCTGAGAACATAACAAACTCAATTCGATTGGAATTAACCACTAAAGAGGTTTTTTTAAAAATGGTCCAAAAACCGATTCTAAAAGTGCCTAAAAATCGAACTCCGAAGGGGTCTATCTCCGGAAATATTGCACCTACGGAACTTCCGATGGTGGGAGGTGAAAGAGAGCATCAAGAAGAGGACAACACAGTTGGTTTCACTCCAATCGGTCCAGGCGTTCTCAAGTTACAGGCGGTCAAAGTTAAGAATTGAGAAAAAAGTCGTAATACTCCCCCCTTTGGAGATTTTCAAAAAAATTTCGGAATTTTTTTTTGCTGTTTTTGATCGGAATGGCACGTTTGCAATCCCCTGAGAACATAACAAACTCAATTCGATTGGAATTAACCACTAAAGAGGTTTTTTTAAAAATGGTCCAAAAACCGATTCTAAAAGTGCCTAAAAATCGAACTCCGAAGGGGTCTATCTCCGGAAATATTGCACCTACGGAACTTCCGATGGTGGGAGGTGAAAGAGGGCATCAAGAAGAGGACAACACAGTTGGTTTCACTCCAATCGGTCCAGGCGTTCTCAAGTTACAGGCGGTCAAAGTTAAGAATTGAGAAAAAAGTCGTAATACTCCCCCCCTTTGGAGATTTTCAAAAAAATTTCGGAATTTTTTTTTTGCTGTTTTTGATCGGAATGGCACGTTTGCAATCCCCTGAGAACATAACAAACTCAATTCGATTGGAATTAACCACTAAAGAGGTTTTTTTAAAAATGGTCCAAAAACCGATTCTAAAAGTGCCTAAAAATCGAACTCCGAAGGGGTCTATCTCCGGAAATATTGCACCTACGGAACTTCCGATGGTGGGAGGTGAAAGAGGGCATCAAGAAGAGGACAACACAGTTGGTTTCACTCCAATCGGTCCAGGCGTTCTCAAGTTACAGGCGGTCAAAGTTAAGAATTGAGAAAAAAGTCGTAATACTCCCCCCTTTGGAGATTTTCAAAAAAATTTCGGAATTTTTTTTTGCTGTTTTTGATCGGAATGGCACGTTTGCAATCCCCTGAGAACATAACAAACTCAATTCGATTGGAATTAACCACTAAAGAGGTTTTTTTAAAAATGGTCCAAAAACCGATTCTAAAAGTGCCTAAAAATCGAACTCCGAAGGGGTCTATCTCCGGAAATATTGCACCTACGGAACTTCCGATGGTGGGAGGTGAAAGAGGGCATCAAGAAGAGGACAACACAGTTGGTTTCACTCCAATCGGTCTAGGCGTTCTCAAGTTACAGGCGGTCAAAGTGGAGAATTGAGAAAAAAGTCGTAATACCCCCCCACCCTTTGGAGATTTTCAAAAAAAAATCGGATTTTTTTTTTGCTGTTTTTGATCGGAATGGCACGTTTGCAATTTCCTGAGAACATAACAAGCTCAATTCGAATGGAATTAAGCTCTAAAGAGGTTTTTAAAAATGGTCAAAAAAGTCGATTCTAAAAGTGCTTAAAAATCGACCTCCGAAGGGGTGTATCTCCGAAAATATTGCACCTACAAAACCAAGAAAAAAAGTCGCAATACCCCCCTTTGGACATTTTCTAAAAAAAATCGGAAAAACTTTTTTGCTGTTTTTGATCGGAATGTCACGTTTGCAATCCCCTAGGAAAGTAACAGACTCAATACGAGGTTTTCTTAAAAATCGTCGAAAAACGCGATTCTAAAAATGTTTAATAATCGACATCCGAAGGGGTCTATCTCCGAAAATATTGCACCTACAGAAATCAACATCGAAAAGAGGAAAAAAACAGTTGGATTCACTCCGATCGGTCGAGGCCTTCTCAAGTAACAGGCGGTCAATGAAGTTGTTATTGACTTTCTCATGAATCGTCAAAATGATTAGTGACAGCGGAAATTAACATTGTCTAGACAACGTCGATTTTCCGCTGATTTTTTTTGATAATTACACTCCTCTTATGGGAAAATTTATGCACGAGGGAAATTCTACAACACTTTCTAATTTTAAATTTTCTTTTATCATGGATAGTTCACGAAATATCGAAGAATAAAGTTTGGAGAAATTTTCACATTTTTTTCAAATAACTCAAAAACCACTGAAAATGTGGCAGCCTCGAAGGAGCTCAACGAAAGGCAACTTTTTCCTAATTTAAGCGTCCTTGTTACTTTTACCGTTTCGGATATATCAATGGTGGAAACACATAAAGGAAACACCCTGTATGTTATACAAATACGATTATCCAGAAACACTTTTTAAAAAACAAAAAAAAATGTATACATTTTAATACCTCATAAGCAATGGATAAGTATGTTATATCCCCCGTCTTAGTTTGGCCGTTATCCAAGACCCTTGTTTTTGTTAACATCTAAAATATACGTTATCATAGGCTTTTATAGGCATACTTAGCTTCGTGATTGATGATAAGGACCCAACAGGACGTGTTTAGTTTGGCACTAAACTTAAAAAATACTCGAAGGACCTGGTGTTATCGATACGTTTATTTTGAGGTTTGGACGTGGACTGGACTTAAATTTAAGCTTACGAACTAGGTAAAATCCCTTTAGGGTCGTAAATGGTGGTGGGTGACCATAAATCAAAACGGCTGGGTTTTTCCAGCAATAAAATGTTATGGCGCCTTAACAGGACGTTTAAATCGAAGTGTGATACAACCTAAGGACGCGATTAAGCAGAACTTCAAAGTGATTCATGTTTATCAATATTTCAAAAAAGAGTTCAAATTTACATGCTGGCATATTTACAACAATTAGCAAATAGCTTGTTAATTTAAGTAAAGTTAATATTGGAAATTGGAAGGGACTACAGACCATAAATCCATTTATTAAGTCACTATAGCCAATTGTTCGCGGAAGCAGAACAAATGTTCTTCCTTCGTGGAACTTATTACATCAATATCTCCCTTTAGACGGAAAAATTTAGTGGCTCTGTTTTCATCTTGGAAAAACCCCGGCGAAACCAATTTTATATATTGAAGTTAATTGCTTTTCTAACCCCAAGAGCGGAGAACAACAGATCTTAATCGAGTTACGCTATTTTTTACGAAACTTTCCGCTGAATATAGGTTGACATATATTGTATTTTTTGCAGGATCTGGAAAATCTTACACAATGATGGGCTCACAAGACAGCAAGGGGATAATACCAAGGCTTTGTGACACCCTATTTGGCCTAATAGCGGAAAGACAAAATTCCGAATTGACTTACAAAGTTGAAGTTAGCTACATGGAAATTTACAATGAAAGGGTAAGATAGAATTTATTTCAAACTCCCAATATTGAAACCGATGATTTTAGGTGCATGACTTACTAGATCCACAAACCAATAAACAGTCACTAAAAGTACGAGAACATAACGTTATGGGACCTTACGTCGATGGGCTATCACAATTGGCAGTGACATCTTTCCAGGTCAGTTGAATGCAGAAGCACATTTCGATCTAAATCAATGTCACGAAGAATAAAAAATAAACCTACCAGAATGCATTAAGCATTGAGTCCCAACTCAATTTATCAGTCCAGACGCAAATTGTTTAAATTTGTATGCGGACTGCAATTCCCGCATCTCGTCCATAATAGATTTTCCAATATCCTCAAACATTACATTTGCCTAAGTAATTTCCTGTGTTAGTATGATGTTTCATTTGCCTAAATACTAGGCAAGTGAAATATATATCTAAATTACACCCTGTATAAATCTGCATAAAGCCAATAGATCGATTGACTATGAATATTTTAGGACATCGATAACCTAATGGGTGAGGGAAACAAGCAAAGGACAGTAGCCGCAACGAACATGAACAGCGAATCGTCTCGATCTCATGCAGTATTTACCGTCATATTAACACAAACCTTAACGGACACGAAAAGTGGTGTTACCGGGGAAAAAGTCAGTCGAATGTCTTTAGTGGACCTGGCAGGGTCAGAAAGAGCTGTGAAAACTGGAGCTGTGGGGGAGAGACTGAAAGAGGGTTCCAACATCAACAAGTCTCTCACCACCTTAGGATTAGTTATCTCAAAACTGGCCGACCAGTCCTCTGGGAAACTGAAGGATAAGTTCGTTCCATACCGAGATTCGGTATTGACATGGTTACTAAAAGATAATCTGGGAGGTAACAGTAAAACTGTGATGGTTGCTACAATTTCACCTGCTGCTGATAACTATGAAGAAACACTTTCGACGTTGCGGTATGCAGATAGAGCTAAGAGAATAGTCAATCACGCTGTGGTCAACGAAGATCCTAACGCTAGAATAATTAGGGAATTAAGGGCTGAAGTTGAAACGCTGAAAGAAATGCTTAAACATGCCACGGTAAGTTAGTCTTCTTACTTAATTTGACCTTTAGTACCGATCAATACGCATAATAAATATTACCCACCCTTCGCGTTTCTACACATGCACATGACTACATAAAATAACCTGGCTAATGAATATGTATGTCATGCTTCGGCTTGGATCGAACCACTGCAAAAAGGATTAAATCTAAGCTATATAACGTGACATTTTCAGCTCCTTCTCATTCCAGCTTTAATCTACTTTAAGGCAAAATCTACCTTCCTAGACTTGTTACTAATTCAACGTTCTAATTTTAGGGCTCGCCCGTAGGGGATATCCAAAGAGTCGACATTCACCAAAAACTTAGTGAAAGTGAGAAACTTTACAAGGAAGTTTCACAAACTTGGGAGGAAAAACTCATGAAGACTGAAAGAATACAGAACGAGCGCCAGCAAGCACTGGAAAAAATGGGCATCAGTATACAAGATTCAGGAATTAAAGTAGAGAAGAATAAATATTATTTAGTAAATTTGAATGCAGACCCGTACTTAAACGAATTATTAGTGTATTACTTGAAAGAAAGAACAGTTGTTGGACAAAAGGCTACAGGCTCTGACTTTGAACCAGATATTCAACTTTCTGGTTTGGGCATACAGCAAGAGCATTGCATCATTACCATTGAGGAGAACGACTTATTCCTTGAGCCCCTAGCCAATGCCAGATCTTACGTAAATGGTTCTCAAGTTAATAAGAAAACACCATTGAGGCACGGGGACAGAATAGTTTGGGGAAATCACCACTATTTTAGGGTCAACTGTCCAAGGTCTATAGGTTAGTACCATTTTTCAGCACAACCTTTAGACTTTGCACAAATCTCAAGTAACTAACTATGCTCTTTGTAGCTGCTACATCTGAACCCCAGACACCAGCACAAAACATAGATTACAATTTTGCACGTGATGAGCTTATGACTAACGAACTCAGCAATGACCCTATACAAGCTGCTATTGCTCGGCTAGAAAAGCAACATGAAGAAGACAAACAAGGTATGTAAGACGTAAAGCTGGAGCTATAATTAATCACGGTAGATCGAAGAAGGGAGAAATCGGTCATTCTTGCCTCAAATAAGAAAAAATATTATGAAACAAAAACCCAAATTAGAAACTGAGGATTCTATCAACTCACAATTGGGCTTTTTTGGGAATACCTATATTTCAAGTTTTTAGATTAATAATAATTTTAAGACTATTATATCAGGGTATGCCATTCGGGTTAGTTAGTAAATTTACACATCAGAAACATGACATCTAGAATAATCGGAGTTTAAATTATTTTAAATTAAATTAGATTTTTCTCAAGATAACCATGATTATAAACAACTTTTGGAATCAAAGTTTGTGTTTTTTTAGTGGAAAATTTAAAAAAATCTTTGTGTCAATTAATATTAAGCTACTGTATTTTCAAGGGCGGGGAACATACCTATAATAACAATTGCTTTAGTCATTAAATTACTAAATGATTGATGACTGATCGATTTATAAAGTAACATAGTAGTGTAATGTTAGGTAGTAGTGTTTGTGTCCTGCTGTTGTCGACCTATAAAAATGTTCTTTTTCTTATAGGTATATTAAATAAAACCACTCACATAAATACCATCAACAATATAAAATACAAGTCAAACAGTAACATCAAAATTAACATGTTTTTGTAAATTTAGTGGCCCTTGAGAAGCAACGAATGGAGTATGAAAGACAATTCCAGCAACTTAGAAATATGGTGTCTCCTTCTACCCCATATTCGCCCTATTCCTACGACCCATTACGAATCGGCATGGGAAAAACAACCCCGTGCACACCAACGACTCAGATGAGGGTGGAGAAGTGGGCCCAAGAAAGGGATGAAATGTTTAGGAGAAGTATTGGGCAGCTAAAAGAAGATATTCTGAGGGCCAACTCTTTGGTCCAGGATGCAAATTTTCTTTCCGAGGAAATGGGGCGACAAACTAAATATAGCGTTACTTTGCAAATACCGCCAGAGAATTTAAGTCCGAATAGAAAGGTGAACGCGCCATTTTAATAACTTTAGTATGAGTTAAAAAATATATTTTCATGTTTTAGAAAGGAGCTTTTGTTAGTGAACCAGCCATTTTGGTGAAACGTGGAAACTCTAGTCAAGTTTGGACGATGAAGAAATTGGAGGATAAAATCATTGACATGAGAGAGTTGTATGAAGAACATCAAACAAGAGGAGATACCGTCAATGTAAATAAATATCACTGGGTGCGTCTTTTTTCCACCACATTTTGGTGGTGATGGCGATCGTAAGCTGACCACTACTGCATGTCATTTGTCATAGACTAATTTAAAATGAGAGGTGGAAGTATTTAATAATCCAATAGTAAATTAAAGCACACATCTGGGTGACCATTCGTTCTACTTAACAGCACAAACGGTGGTGGAAAAAATACACATCTAATGGTTTTCTTCAAAGCATATATGACAAATTAATATAACTTTTCTTTAGGAAGCAGAGACCATTGTGGGTCCTGATCCCTTTTTTGAGTCACAGGAAAATCACAATTTAATTGGAGTTGCAAACATATTTTTAGAGGCTTTATTTCATGACGTTACGTTAGACTATCACACTCCCATAATCAGCCAACAGGGAGAAGTGGCTGGACGTCTACAGGTAATTATGCTATATATTAAAAGAACAAATAACTCTATCATTACTTTCTATAGATTGAATTAAGTCGAGTGGCTGGAACTCTCCCTCAAGACAGGATATGCGAGGCAGCTAGTGACAACTCATCTGAATATAGTAATGATGATGAGGATCAAGCTAGCACAACAGTGACTTGTCGAGTGCATATTAAACAAGCCACTGGTCTACCTCTTTCGTTGTCTCATTACGTCTTCTGTCAATACACCTTTTGGAACCATGATGTGGCAGTAGTTCCACAGATTAATGGTGAAAACCCTCAGAAGCATTCACTACTGCGAAATTTGATGACTGTCGAGATTTTACCGTAAACAACTCCGAGGAGTTTATTGAACACTGTGCTGGTACGTACTTACTTAATAATACCACTATTAAGAGAACGGTGAATGTGGTAGTTATGTTGTGGTATTAATACATGAAAATAAAGGTAACTAGGACCCAGGCCCTCCAAGATTTTGCTACAGCGCTGGGTACATTTTACATAAAATATTTAGTGTTACCTATGAAAGCCTACAGATAACTAAAGTTTGAATGCCTTTTGCTTCTACCCTATGACTGTTTACCTGATTTTTAATTACTTTTTTGGCCGCATAATGTTCAACTCAGGTTTCATAGCTATTTAGCATCAATTGAACAACAAAATTATGATACTTTGAACTTTGATTCAAATTACTCGAACTTTGACAATAAGTTAACTTTGAACTGCCATTTTTAAACAAAAAATTGACAATTGACAGGACTGCACATTGACTTTAGATTTACTTCGGCAGTGTAGTTGTGAATGCAACGTGCGTTCGCACGCGTTTTATCAAGAATTCAAAAGTATTTATTTTATTTTGAGTAAGAATATATTTAGAGCATTTTGGGTGGCGGCTTTAAGCCACTCTGAAAGTATTCTTATCTATCCCAGGCTACCAACTGAAAAAGCTATTAGACATTAGGTCAGTTATGTTGTCTCGGGTTGGGTTAGTTCATGTCAGGTCAGTTATATGATTCATTCACCTTGCACTTTAGAGCTTTTGTTTATATTTTCGTCAGTGGTTTTCTAGTATCTACAGCACATCAATATATTGGGGGAGTTTAATACAAAGTTATCAAGTTGGCAAGAGCAGACAGGATGAAGTAGCGAAAGAGATGGGAACAAAAGTGTGATCTATTTTTATTTTGTTGCCTAATTGATGACTTTTCCTATTGAACACTACTTAAACCTAGTAGTAAAAGAACTATATTGCCAAATAAAATCTCGCATTGAAAGACAAACTTTTATAAGAACAAATGCCCTTGGGGGCAGTCAGAACTAGTTCTCTAACTCATTTTTCTTTCCTTGGTTCCCTTTTCGATTTAGACTAATTAACATACTCTGCAGGCTCAGTATTAACTCGCAGTCTAAGTAAAGTACTGAAGCAATGATTCAAAAGTTTATGAGATGGTACTTCTAAATATAAATATAGGTACAAGAATATGTACCTACACAGAAAGAGACATTAAAATAGGTACTACTTACTACATTTTGATCCTAGGATATTTAACGCAGCTTTTATAACTATTCTGCTTAGACGACCCTCTGATTCGACGACAATATCATCAATTTTAATAAAAATTAACTCAAAGACAATCTAAAAACAATTTTTTTTAAATTTGAAATAAATTGATTAATTTTTGACGATAACGTTGACAGATGACATAAAAAGTGAAGTTTTTTATGGCTATTTCCGTAATAATGTTCCGTTTAGAGCACCTAGAGCAGAACGAACTCAAAACCGCTGCATTTATTGAGTTCACTTATTGGGTTTTAAGGGTGAAATAAATTGGACATTCTTGGTTTAACTTCAACATCAGTTATCCAATTATTATTAAGACAAATAAATATCAATTACAATAGTACGTAATAAAGGCACGGAGCACGGCTGGGATTTATTGAACCGTCCCGATGAAATGCAGTTTATCAAAATTCTGGGTTTCATCTTACGTTACTAGTATTCCAGT